>CM073759.1:204417900-205067912 GCA_037127475.1 Arma custos | reverse complement strand
AATGTGCCTGTGCGCGGACCGCATAACTGTCACTTATTACTATGATACTATACTTCTCAAAGATAAAATGTTTGTTTAACTTTTCTATTTAATTTTCCTCGAATATTCATTTAGTTTGTATGGAAACATTTAGCTCCATTAATTAATAAAATTATGGTAATTATTATTCAAGGCAATCATTTAAGTTATAGGTTAATATTCATTACCTTTTACCACTTTATTTGTTAAACTATGCTAATTAAAACCTTCAGTTCAACAACTATACATCAATATTACTGTTGTTACTCCAACATATGAAATAAATATACGTTTCGCCTATTCAGAGAACATCAAAACATATTAAAAACACAAAAGTGTAGCACGTCTCAAATCGACTGCTGTCAATCAGAAACAGTCAACTCAATCCAAAACGATCAATAAAATACTAGAGCATAGAATGACAGGTAGTGAGTTAGTATGAGCATAGCTCATCAATGGAAAAAACATTAAAAAAAGATAAACTTAGCAATACAAAAAATAAATCAGCTAGCATTTATTATGACTTTTTAAATTGCATAAATTTTTCACTGAGATTATAGGCTTTGCAATGTGTTTATAAGTTCTACCAATTGCTTACTAACATTTATGTCACCACTTGGATTTTCGCTTTGTTTTATTGATATTCTATTTATTATTTTCATCTTTCCGGAAGTTAACAAAACATCGGCAGGTCAATATTTCTTATACTTTCTGTATTTTAGGCATTAGACTTCACTTGTGGAATCTTCAATTTACAGTATAAACCTTAAATTCAATTTAAACGAATAAATATCTTAGTGATTCAAAATATTCCGTGGTATATCATACATATCCGGAATCGATATATAATAATTATAATAACAAAAATAAATAATTCAAGTCCTTATAAGGAACAAGGATACTGGCTAAATAACTTGCTAACTATTAGGTCCGTGGACAAATCATTCACCGGCGAATAACTACGGTCAATGATTAACGGACTGGCCGAGAGAGAACACAAGTTGGAAGGACCATTGTCCACTCACCATCGCCCGCTCCTCAATTCCTCTTGTTCTCACAATCCCTAATACTGCCATTGTTCCGCTAAGACGTCGGTATCCTCGCCCCACGAGCAGCAATTATGCCCGAGTTCTCTCTACCAGGTTCAAGAAGGAATAGAGAAGATTTCATCAAAATTAGATATAATTTAAAATGATTGTGGTGCAAACAAAGAGTATTATCACGAATTCCCTAAATTTACTTCGAAGTCTACAAAATTTTATTTTCTGACTATACCATGCTACCATGCTATAGAACAGCAGATTAGAGCTTCCAATTTTAAAGAAGATTTATTTTGTTAACTTATCTAATTTTTGGGAATCATACTTAACTATCGAGGCATTTTTCAAAAATTTTAAATGCCAATTAAAAACTTATCATGTGGGAGGTAGCCTTGGATTTTTTAATGGTAGTAAAAAAATCCTTGATTATGCCGTCCTTCGGTAGGGACGTAACTTGTGGGACTAGAATCTGTTTGACTTCATGTAGTCATTAATGATTCCTATGCTAATGATACCGCCGTCTTCATCTTGTACTTAAGCCATAAAAGCACCAATTGATATTAAATGAAGAAAGAAATAACAAAAACTAACCATCAAATTGCAACACAAATCCGACTAGAAAAATAAAGAAGAAATGAACCTTATTAATAGCAATTTACACAAAGACTTAGGACAAAAATGGTGTAATGAGTAAATATATATTAAAGATAATTAAATTAATTAAGTAAATAAGATTTTTGTACACGTATCGATGTTGCAGTAGAATTGTTACAACTTTCATTGTTATCATATATTTGTGTAGAAACATTTCAAAATAGCTATCTAAAAGAACTTGAAAACTAAATCGTTTCCCTTTTTTCTATTGGTTAGATAGATATATTGATTGAATCAATGCACCTATCAGAATATTTAGTTTTCACTGCTTAGCTGTAGTTTTAGATTTTAATGTTAAAAAATAATTAAAATAATAATAATAATGTCTCTATTCATTCTAGGACAAGTCACTATAGGATATCAATACAGGTAGCAAGCTATATGTCTCAGAGTGTAGAATAATTACATTTAATTAATTATTACAATTAATTTAGTAAGTGAGAAAGAATAAAAAAAATGAACAAAAAAAATGGGAATTAACAACAATATTTTAAGAACAGATTAGAAGAAGAGAAAGAAAAAAAAATTAAAAGAAGTTAAGAATAATTATATAAGAGAAACACTTTATGGTTACATATATATCGAATTTATAACAAGATAAAGCATGATGGGTACATGGTAGAGACTGTGCTGTACAATGGTTTAAAGTATGTTTAATTTTTATAAGAGACTTATTTTGATATTCAGGGCTTCTATTTTAATATATTTGTGTGAGGAACCTTTTTAAAAAAAGGTTTGTTTGCTGAACTTGCCAAAGAACTCACAAGTAATTACTTTTTTTCTCATTAATATCCACATCTTCAAGAGTCACAAATACTTTTTTAAAAGAAATATATTTAATAATACCCCTTTAAGTATTTGAATGTGTCATAACATAAAGTAAAATATTTTTATGTAATTTTTAAATATTTTTATTTTGAAGAGAGAAGATTTGACCTGGCTGGAGTTCGAACCCGGGTTGTCAACCTATCCGTGTCAGTGCTCTAACCAATTGAGCTACCATGGCAAATCTGTTCTCTTCACCGAACCTATATCCCCGTGTTCTCGCAATTTTGCGATGTATACACGAGGAAGAATGTTCATTGAACATTGTTTTAATTAGGATCTGTTTGACTTACGTCATTATTTATAATTTTTAATTAATTGTTTTAATTTTTAAATATTTTTATTTTGAAGATAAAAGATTTTTTCTTGGATTTGAGGACTGGAGGCGACCCCTGGTAGCTCAAAGCTGGTTAGAGCATTGCCACGGAGTGGCGGACGACCCGGATCAAATTTTTTCTCTTAAAAATAAAAATATATAAAGTAAAATACTGCGCAAATTAATAAAGATTTAATAAACTTTAATGACTATGAATTGAGAGTAGTTGAGAAAAAAAAAGTTTATGCTACAGTTACTACTAAAAATCTAATAAATACAAGTATTAATAAAGTAGATACACTTTAAGGTTTGATTACGAAACAAAAAATAAATGTTTATACATTAAGAAATAAGAATGGAAGTCTTACTTAAATTTACAACAATCATTAACTTTATTTTTCATAAGTAGATGGTTGAAGAAATGTAAATTTAAATAAATTAACTCATATGATGTAAAGCTCTTGGTCTCCAGGCCAGCTAAGGACTATAAATTGAGTTTTGACTATATTATTAGACTATAAAGTGGTTTTGAAAAATATAGAAAGTTATGATAAATGTAATGTACAGGAGAAGCGAAATACTGTATGTACAATAACAGATTCAATTGGAAAATAGTAACTACCACTGTTCATAAAAAAATAAACCACTTGCTGTTTTGGGTTATTTTATTGAAAAAATATTTTTTTTTACAAACTACTTTTTCCATGTAAATGCTATCTTCATCATATTTAATCTGTTAACAGCTTTGAACCGACTCTCTGGGTCTGGAGATCTTTCAGGGGCTCATCCAGCCTCTATAAAGCCTTATTTATAATTGAGTATCTGAAATTATAGAAAAAATTTTGCGGTTGACCGTTATCTCGAAAAGAAAAGAACAAGTTGACAACAAAGAAGAAGTTGAATCAGACGTAATTCATAGTAGCTCGATAGTAAAAAAAAAAATCGGTAATTTAAGAAATATAAAAATGAGTATTACTCATAAGATTAGGCATTACCTATGTAAGCAATTACGAGAAGGCCGACTACACTGTTTCATTTAAACAAGCAAACATGGAAGTCTAGAAGATAGAGATAACTTGAAATGTTAGATAGAACGCTAGAAAAATATGTGAAACTTTAAATGATTTGAAATTCTAAGTAATAGAAGGAAAGGAAGGATTCAGTTTGTTTTCCGAAGGATTGCATTAACAAAAAGGCCTCAGTGAGCCCAGGAGAGAACATTTGCATACAATCACATCGGCTACAAGAGGGCGTTAATTGTAACATGTTCTCATCCTGTACATCCCTACTTACTCCCCCTGTTCTCCTTGAAATTGAGCGCCAATTTCATCTCCCTTGTATCTGTATTCATGTTAGGATGTTTGTATGATAACATGCATGGCCAATCCATGTTATCCTATGAAACAATATTTCGGAAAATGTGGAATAATTATAAAAATACTAAAAACAAAAAATTAAAATGCATTATAATTTTTAATACAGCAAGAGCATAAAATATCCTGGTTTTGCTCTATTAACATTAAATGTGAAATTTTCATTTATAAGAATAACTAAAATAAAAATTCAATCATCTGAAATACACAACTTCATACATAACTTACCTTTACAGCACAGAAATCTATATCAATGAGATATTTTAATGCATTTTTTTTCATTCACTTTAGAGCAATATTTACCTTAAGTATGGTAAAATCAATCCATCTTATTTTTCGATGCTTTTAGGTTTTTTTATAATATTAGAAAATAGTTGAAAAAAATATTTGAACATAGTTCGTTATATCAGCTGTATAATCGTCCATTTTATTACGCTAAATGGTATAAATGGTACATTTCTTATAAGGTTATTTATTTATTTAACGCCACTTTATGCTACCATGGTAAATCAGAGGATGCTACAGTGGGAGCTTTAAATTTTGCCTGTCCAGGTGTAAGTAGAATAGGAAACTTTACCTGAGTACCAGGTAATCACCAGGTACCAGAGTACCTGACCTCGCACATGCCCGAGACCTTATTTAACGTTTCTATGGTAAAGCAACGATATTTTACTCCCTAAATGCTAAAATAATCCGAGGTATACTTCTTAGTGCAATATGTTTACCACTTCAAGGTTAGTACCTGTATACTACTTATGTTATATATAAAATAGAACCAAACAATAACTGTACCACTACAAACCATCAATGGTCTTGGGTTCAGCAAATGGTAGAGATTTTACTGTTTCTCGGAAAACGGGTTGTGCAGGTCCCAAAGGGTCCATCCATGGTTCTTAAAAAAATTAAATAAATCATAGTTTTGAATAATATTAGCTGGCTTTGTATACATGAGGAAGAATATGTTCCGGGTAGGGGTCAAGATTTCCTTATGTAGGGAGAACTTTTTATGACAATAAACTAAAGTCAACTAGTGTCAACCCTCGGCGACCAAACTAGCCCTGAAGAAGGCCTGCAATATGGGTCGAAACGTTAGCTTACCAATAAAAATGTCTGCCTGTATGTAAAAATGTCTGAATTTTCTTGACCTCCACCCGGACCATTTTCTTCCCTTAATAAATTATCTGTCACGGATTTTTAATCAGGATCTTCGGTCAACTTATCCCTACACTAATTGAGCTACCCCGTTCGCTACTTACATTATAAAATAATATTACATGCAAATAAAAAATTGCTTTATTAATCAGATTGGTAAAGTCGCATCATTTGGTTTGTACATTCAAGATATGGATTTATGGGTATTTTTGGTATATGTTAACACAAATATGGATTATTTTTGGAAAAATATTTCTCTAATGCTTCCAAAGATCATTAGTTCCCGTTTACCAATTAACCTTTTAATGAGCAGCCTGCCATGATTCCACTGCTACCCTGTGCAAAAGATTGACCCATGCTCGATAAGAGATTGTACGCTGAGTAAGGACTGGGATCAGCTCTACTCCGGATTGTGTACTTACCATTACTGATCCTCTTCCAACCGTTTCCCTGTTTGTACAGGGCTCAACCATTTTTAATTGATTTTTTAAAGGATTAAGTAGGAATAAATTCCATGTTTTTTTTTCGAGAATTTTATATGTCCATTGGTAAGCAAGCAAGAGGATTCAGTGGATTACTACTACATGTTTTATCTCAATAATTTCCTTAAGAACTCTCTATAGGAATTGAAGAAATTACCGAATATAGGTTTTAAATATTTTCGTTTTAACTGAAGTATTTATCGTATTAGGAATAAAGGGGGTAACTATCAGCCTGTTTTTCAATATTTCTGAAATATTTTTTTGGAACTTTCCAATTGCAATATTGATACCAGCGGAACGAAGTACTACTAGGCAACAGCAAATTATATTTCTGACGAATGAAGACATGAATTACAATGGACCTTTGTCCCTAGAAATTTAATTTTTCCAATTGTATCAGTACTACATATACACAACTATATCAAAGTTCCTAAGCCAACGGTCATGCAGAGAGCAGATAAGATACGCTCAAACGCCAAGTTTATAACCTTTATAGGCACTTCCTTTACAGACTGAAAGAGCCATAATTTGCAGATTATATTCGAAATAACATTTTGCCCAACTCTGAATCACTCATTCTGAAACAAGTGTCAACAAACTATAACCGCATTATTGTCATAAGCCATATTATTCAATAATATTTCTTTAAATGGGAAAAATATTTAAACAAATGGGGTAAATAACTAATGTAGTATTAGCATGCATACTCATACCTACATGCTTAACTTTTTATAAAAACATTTAAAAAAAAGATCAACGAAGAATGTATTCACAGTAAAGTACAGTTTTTTTTATATTCAAAGGCTAAATATATAATGGCCTGTTGAATATCGCCTTCATGATACAAGAAAAACAAATCCTCTTACGAGTCAAGAGTCATCTTTAATACGAGAAAAGGTTCATAACGCGTTAAAAAATAAAATGTTTGATATCTGAGTTAAGAATACTCGAAAAACAGAGCCGATAAGCTGAAGGTGCTTCCAACGAAAAATATCAAAGAAATACTGCGATTACAGGCCATCTCATCCTACAGCAATAGGAACAATTAAACAGAGACTTTTGACAGTTTGGTGTTATAGTTACATATCTATCATCTCTATCCGAAATTTAATAAGACCATTGGATAGCTAAAGCATCAAAGAACTCATTACGATAAGTGAGGACTTATCACATCGCGTGCGGTGGAGGGGTAAGCACCGCTATTTTGAGCTCATTTTGCTGAATATCGAGATTTCTATTGGCTATTACTTTTGACTCGGAGAAGTTACGGCGTTCGTGTGAGTTTCAATCGTCAGCTGTTGTCAAAATCTATCGATTGAATATAAAACATTTGAGAAAAATACTGTCAGAGATTATAATAAGGTGTAGATTATAAAAAATTACTTACTTAATCTCTTCCTCTCTATCGCTTTAAGCAGAGGAAGGAGCCAGCTTATAGAGCTTGATCCATATGTCTCGATCCTGAACCACAAACTTTCTCCTTCTCCAGCCCAGGACTCTCCTTAACCCCGTTCACCCAGGTTCTTCTAGGACTTCCCTGAGGTCTTCTATCTTCCACTTTAGTCTCGTATGTCGTATGATTCCACTTTAGCCAAACGATCATCAGTCATATGGGAGACATGTCCGAACCATCTCAGCCTATGTTCCTCAACGAAGTCTGCTACTCCTGCCCAGATTGGTTCTTATCGTCGCGTTCCTCGCCCTATCTCTTCTCGTTTTCCCCTCAACTCTTCTTATATATCTTATTTCCATTGCTTAAAATTAAAAATTATCAAACATATATAATGTCGGCCTATACGCGTCGAAAAGCCAAATCCAAATCCAGAAATCGTACATGGTTGGAAAGAGCTTCTCAAGAGCTACCGAATGAAAACAATAAAACACCATATTGACCAGCAAGCAGTGAAGGGAACGTACAAGAATGATTTCGACCTAGAGTATCAACGACTGTGCCAGTACATCTGCAGCTGGGGCGGTTATGCAAGTGGATGATGAAATCGTTTCTGCATCGACAACGGAGTGTTAAGGTATCGATTGTGTACGATAGTCGATTATGAAGACACATTGGGCAGCAGCTCGTGCACGCTTCACAACGATCTTTGTCAACAATACATTCGGACATAAGTGTGATGTGTGTGGTCGTCAGTTTTTTCTGCGCTCATTGAAGCTAACGAACACGGAAACACATTAACCAGTTGGGATGTCAGTCATTGCCACCGATAGCCATCAACAAGAAGTGCACCGGAGGTTTTGCTTGCAAGGCAGCGCACAATGCTTTGTAATGAAGAACATTGTCTCCACATTCCTCCGGGCCGGCATTCAACGCCGCTAAACATTATTTATTTGTATGTCGAAGAACTACCGTTTCCTATGAAACAATACATAAATAAAAAAATTAAAAAATCAAAACAATTGACCAATAATTATAAAAAATTATAAATAATATTTTCTATAAAAAATGTTACCCGTTAAGTCAACGTATTCACGTACAGCACGGCGTGACCATGGCACAGCCACAACCCATTTTTTTTTTTTTAAATGATGAATAAAGTTATTTTCAGCAGCAGATTTATAAATTATTAATATTTTCACAGCCATTTCACTGTCACATTAACCTCCTCTTTTCTACATTCTGAATTTTATTAACTTTTTAAATGTCTTAATAATGAGTTCATAAGATAATTATTCAATCCAAAAATTATTTTTTGAAAGAATAAAAAAAAATTCCGCTAATAAGTTTAGAACCCATTTTTTTATATTCCGCTCTTTTTATTGCTTCTAAAGTCCTTTATAATCATATAATAATACATATTATCTTTTTTATATATATATGTATATATATATATATATATATGTGTGTATATATATATATATATATATATATATACATGTCCATTATAATAATCCGTTTCATCATAATTGTTTTACAGAGACTACTTTAAGCTTTTTGGTATCATAAACAATGAATTTTTACCTGTATCTCCTCCCATTTTTCCCTGATGTATAGACATTTTTAATTATAGATGTATATTTATAAAGCCAATGTTTATTTAGATTATTATATAAATATTTTTGCTTTACTTTGTCAAATAACAAATCTTTGCAATCAATCGAATGAATTATTTACTGCGAAGACATTTGAAGCAAAAATGAAAGAAGTATATAGACAAGAAATTCCAATCATATCCATTCCTTAAAGCCTTACTTTGATAAGAATAAACTCATCCATAATGATAACGTCTCATTAGTTGCTGATTTAATCCGAGCTCAGCATCATGCCTTTCATGACAAACCTTATTCTCACTCAAATCCATTAGTTTCGAATCTAGGCCACTTCTTCAATTCTCGAATATTCTCTGAGGCGTCTGAAAAGGCCATCTAAGTCAATTTCGTTATTTGAATACTGCCAGAAATAGTTTCCCTACTACATTTCTCTCATGCCATTATATCACTAAATATATTTATTTTAGTCATTATCATAAAAAGTTGCAAATTTCAATAAATAAATTAAAAAAAAAATTTATTTTCAATTTTTTTTTTGAAAAGTGATAAGGTCTCGCTAATTCATGGACAACTTCTGAATTTATTAAATGACAAAAATAAACCAAGTGTACGAGTATTCTACCAAATATAGTTGTTTGTACATTTCACTCAGATTTGAAAAATAAAAGATACAACTTGAAATCAACCATTTTTAAATATTCCTTCATTATGCTATTTAATATGCCTTTATTTTAGCCCTCATTTCTGATTTCGTCTTTATTTTTTCGTTTGAAGATTTGAAGTTTAGTTTATACAAGGTCTCTTTATTGTTCTTTTTAAAGTTTTAACTGTAATTTCACCCAGTCTCCTTAAAGTGGGTATTTTAAATAGAATCAATAACCTGGCTGTTGAGCATGATATTTGACAAATCACCTCCCTGCACAACCATTGTCCTAGAAAAAGTACACACTCTTGCGCGTACTGAACCCAAAACTCTTCATGGATTGTAGTGGTACAGGTTTTTTTTTTGTTGTGGAAATGGTCAACAATTCTTTCACTTTAATTAGATTCATTCCAAGGATTTTTCTTTTTTTAAATGTAAACGCTTTTCTTTTTTTTTCTTCGTTATAAAAGGAAAATTGAGATAAGTAGCACATTATGATAAACATACAAGATAAGTGAACAAAACTTATGTTTCATTTGAAGATGAAATGAAATATTTATACATCAAAAGAGTAAGCCAAGTTGAGAGGTGAGTCCTGTAGATCAACTTTATGTAAATAGGGAAACAAGGCTGTGGCTTGGCAGACAAATTGTGAGACTGGTTCAAAGACTGACTATCCATCCTAATGTACCAGTTTGTCTTGCAATTTGTCTGAAGGGAGCCCCTAACAGCCCTGTCTAGGAATGGCTGCTTAAGGGCGGATCTGGCGAATAACTCCCCCTCGCCTCTCCCCAACCCGGGGGAAGGAACGGTTTTATCTGCCGAATAGAAAGGAACTTCGGTGGATTGGTATTTTTATGGAGGGAGGAGGAATTGTGAGGAGTAACCCGGCCAAGGTATCAACAACTTCTAGGTGAATGAATACTACAAGTGAAGGAACGGGGAGAATTTTAATTGCGATGTATATTAGTTAAAAACAAACAAAAGGAAAATCAGCCAAATTATTAAAATTTCTTTAGAAATGTTTTTATTTGGCAGCAGAGAAATAAGCGCCAAAGTTCAATACATATGTATGTAATCATACTAATATTATAAATGTGAAACTTTGTATGTTTGTCTCTCTTTACGCAAAAACTAATGAACGGATTTGGATGAAACTTTACACTAATATAGGTTATACATCAGAATAACACATAGGCTATAGTAAGCGCGGATTTAGGGGGAGGCGCACGGGGGCACGTGCCTCCCCTCCCCGACTGTTTTTTAGGTATTGTGGAGAATCCATTATAGGACATAATTAAAGGCAAATCACATGATCATAGTTGTTAAAATAACGGAAAGAACATGAGTGAAACTATTTATTTTGATATCCTACTAATCTTACTAATATTACAAATGTGAAAGTTTGTATGTTTGTCTCTCTTTCACGCAAAAACTACTGAACGGATTTGGATAAAAATTATTGAGTAAAATAGGTTATCCTTCATAGGCTACAGCAAGGGCAGATTTATGTGGGGAAACGGGGGCATGTGCCCCCCGTTATAGTACATAATTTAAGGCAAATCAGGAACTTAGCATCTTAAAATTTGTAGATAGGCTCTTTGTATAGTTTAATAAAGAAATTTGGATAATTCCACCCCAAGAGTTTCCCCTTTAGTATAATAGGGGTTCAAAGGTTGTATAGAATCCGTCAGCTTTGAAGTTAGACATCTGAAATTTTGGATGTACGAGTAACTTATATTTAAAAAAAATAATTAAATTATTTATTTAAATGATCTTTCACAAACCTTTATGTGGCAGACCGAATTCCACGCGAGCGAAGCCGCGGGCATAAGCTAGTAATTCATAATTACGAAGCTTTCGGGAAAAACATTTTGATTGATTGTTTTCAATAAGAAATCATTGCAGTCTTTTCCAGTAAATACAACCTTCCTTATGATTACATTTGGGCCTAAGAGGTGGTGGGTTGTTTTTTCTAGTTATCTAGCTACATTTTGAGGTTTGGGTTGGTATTTTTCCTTTTTCATTTACTCTCTTTCTCTCCTGAAGATGTCTAATAGATGAACTATGGACAGACAATTTTGTTTGCTATTATTAGTTTAGAGATTATGACTCTTTAGAGCTGTTCCTGTATGTATTAAGTCAACTAAGAGAATTGTATCCTACATTACATCTTCCAGTCAACTATTTTCCTCTATTTATTATATAACTATTTATTGTGGGTTTTTGTATTTCATGATATCTTCATTACATTAGCTTGCATTCATTATTATATATTTTTAAAAATGACTTTCTCATTGCCATAATTGTCATCATATTTCTATTCAATCATAATTGAAATAATAGTCTTCTCTTCTCTCAATCCATGTCTGGTCATACTTTTCCATTTTATTTATGGTCCTTACTTTTTTATTGTTGTTTATTTAATTAAAGTCACTTTATAGCTGTTATGGAAAATCGGAAGATGCTACAACCGGAGTCTTAAATGTTGCTTTTCCCTGTATTAGGACAAGACCCACTATTTCACATCCCTTCCGAAGGATTATATAAGGATTATCTTTTAAAAATTCCTAGGCCCACATACCGGCATGGAAGGTTTTTAAACTAACCACTTTCCCGCAAAATACCCTTGAAGTTTTCCATTTCTTTCTTCTGATTACTTGAATGCTATCGACTATCGATCGTATTTATTATTGTTGATTATTAATAAAGCAATTTATTTTGGAGTTATTAGAAGCGTCCAACGAAATCAGTTTTTTTAAGCTGTTAAGAAAAGTCTATTCTTCCACTGAGAAATCGATAAAGAGGAAACAAAAGAAGAAACAGTGCCTTATAAAAATACAAATGAAAACGCCTAATCATAAATACGGGGGAATAAAACCGGAAGAGAACGAGGGATTTATTGGCCTGAGCCGCGTCAATTTTTCGGGAGCTCTGTGGATATTGGCGTTTTTTTTACAACAGGCGCTAATCAAATATGGAAGAGGTTTGACACAGCCTCGGCTTGGGGGCCTCCCTCTTCGCTGTTATTGTCCCCGATTAAAATTTTTATCGCGCCAAAACCAGGGTTTACGACGAGCCTCAGGTTTGGGGTTTCCAATCGTAAACTGGGTTTAATGCCACCTGTAAATTTCTGCGGGGTCTCACCCCCATCTACTTGTTTTTCACAAACGGACATATTCTGTAGACTTTTTGATAGATGTCAGAGAAAATATACGAAGAAATAATATCTGTAGTTAATTTTTCAAAGGTATTTCCATCATGATCATAATCAAATTTAAAATAAGACTAATTTTCTGTGTGTAAAAATTACTTCAACTGTTCTCTCACTAAACCTAAACATTTTTTAAAATTATTAAAAGAATATTTATAGTAAATATGGCATTTCAATAACGTTTGTTTTTACAGATAAAAAAAAATTGCATGTTATAGATATTAACCTTTAACGCCTCCACTCCGGATCAGTGACTGCACTGTATCGAAACTGTATAATAGGAGTTCCATTTGCTAGTACCTCAGCAGAAGAGAGAAATGTAACAACTTAAGTCCCAATAATTTTTTTAGCCATTTCCTCTTATTAAAAATTTTAAAAAACTGTACAGCCAAAACCCATCAAGGGTCTTGGGTTCAGAACATGGTAGTGACTGCACTATTTCTATGACAAATCTTAAGCAGGAAGTTGATTTGTCCCAGATCACGTTCAACTGCCAGGTTTTTTCCTCCGATTAATGGTACCCACTTTTAAGGATAATAAGCCTTATGGGATCACTAATCCCACATGAGACTCCAGCTGTTAGCAGATTAATAAATTATGAGCCACAGCCGAATTTTAACCTGAGACCGCAACTAATGAGCTACCCCGCTTTTTCTTGTATGTATTTGGTAATACAATAAAAAAAAATATTGCAATAGAGTAATTTCGAATCAATTGAATAAAAAACGTGTATAAATAGTACTTTAATAGTTATTTTGTACAATAATTGCCAAAAGGTGGAGGCACACTGACTAACCTTGTTACGAATACTAAACAAAAATAGTTAAAAGAAAAGAAATGAACTTTTTTTTGTTTTTAGTTAAACTTTAGTTTGTTTGTTGTTAGTTAAAAGGTGGAGGTAATCTGTTATTACTTGAGTCATGTTAATACTCCAACTGGTTGACTGATATATTTCAACAAAAACTCTACCTTACTCGAATTCAGTAATTAAACAGTATACATAATACTATTATATAATTTAAAAAAAAACAACAGTAGTATATTTAAAGAAGCTAATTTCTTTTTGCGGAAATGTCGTTTCAAAGGCTTAACAAATATTATCAATTTAAAATACCCAAGTCATAAATTTTTAAATAAAGTCTTATTGGACATTATTAGTTTTCATTTTGTTAATTAAAAATACGTTACAAATTTCAGCTGAAAATTCATTAAATTTATTAAATGTATACTCATTAAAAAAAAAGGAGTGTATTTAATGCAACATAGATTGATCATTAGATTAGAAAAGAAATAAAAACAATCACAATGTATGGATGAAAAGATATTTACAACTTATAAATAATAATAGAAAAATAAACATTAAACATAAAAAAAATGTAAAAAGGACGACATGAAATATGTAATAATGTTTTCATAATTCACAAACTCCACTCACATATTTGAATTCAAAGAATCAAAATTTCATTTAAAGAGAAATATCAATTAAAAGAGATTCGAACTGCGTATTAATTATTGTATTAAAGTCATCAGATTCTTAATATGTTTAATTAAAAACATGTGTGTAACTTGAAAGGCATTTTTCATTTGGATTTACATTACTACGAAATATTTTTTTATTTGGACATTTATATTTTATTGAAGGGGACATAATGGTGTTTGGGGCTAAATATAACCAATCAGGTCGGGCGGCGAGAAGAGGGCTTGCTCAATTGAGCCAATAGAAATACGCGATCCGGTTTGAGCTGGAGCCCCATTGGCATGATTGGCTGTTAGCATTGAGAGGATGATAGGCCAATAATAACTCGCCCTTAGCTACTAACCAATAAGAAGTCTCCATGTTTTACATAACTTTTTAGGGTTATTTTGTATTCACTGTAGTTCCAGTAAACGGTTGATTTTCGTTTTAATTTTTACCTTCCCGACAAATGTGTCGACAACGAATATCTCAGCAGAATAGGCCTGAAGTACTTTTTTTTTAACCATTATTTATTTACCTGGAATACTAGAAGCTATAAATGTAAGCTATAATTTTTTTTAAATACCGTAATTACATTATTATTTTGAATATTAATTATTAAAACGTCCTTAATGTTTTTAATTAAAACAAACATTGAGGAATAATTAATAATGATGTTGATTAAAAATAGTGATGGAAAAATAATAACAAAAGATTAGGGAACTCGAAGCTAATAGCTAATTAGTCTTCTCAGATATAATAAAAATCTGCACTAACCGATTGCATTCCGTAATACTTACTGCAAAATTGCTTTTGGAAGAAAATATCCCTCGCTTATGTAAAACGATGTGTTAGAGCACATAAATTTAAGGAATTGGCCGGAAAACATACCTTAAACAAATTTAAACCTCAGGTACTTGAATATAACTCGGAAATTTCATCGGAATATAAATATTGCTTTTTTAAAAATCACGCCAACCAAAGCAATAAGCCATGAAAAAAAAGAGGGAAAAATCAGAAGAGGTTATAAACTGCGAGTCCGACCGTAGCAATAAATTAAAAAATATAGGAGGAAAAAGTGTCGGACGAGAGAGCCAGAAAATATCGACTTTGGGCGGTAAGTTGTGAGCTGTGATAAGGGCGCTTAATTTGCTGATCAGCTCGCCCTAGTCAATTAAGAGCAGTAATTAGCTAGGGAAGAGAAAACACCGGAGCACTTAACGATTATGATTTATAGCCGCGGGGGGGGGATTACTTATTGGAATACAAATTGGGAATTGATTCGGCCATTTGGCATCGTTCCAAGGAGCGGGGTAAGGTTTTGGCACGGGTGGCGGGTCGCCGTTTAAGGAGAAAAACACCAGGAGTGTATCGCGGCGGGCCCACATCCAACTCCCGGCTCGTAAAATAAAATCTCTATTAGCATCATACCCTGCCTCATCATCAGCTGCCCTACTTAGTCATCCCTGGAATCGTCAGGAAATCCCAAAAATTTCCTGAATTTTTCTATCCACAACTCATCCATACCTCAGAGAGGCTAAAAAGCCCTTAATTGAGGATTATGAACCTAACTGAAATACGGAAGGGAAAAACATTGTGGTATGGCGTCCATACAACGCTTGGTAACACGAGATTAAAAAAAACGTAGGTAGAAAACATTAATTTATTTATTAGCATATGTGTCTCTTGCTAAACTTTTATTTTTTACGAGTATTCACATCTATAGGAGGGATAAAGTATTTTGTTGTTCGTTTGTTTATTTATTTAACTTCTCTACGGGTTGCTATGGGTAATGAGAAGATATTACGGCGGTAATCCTAAATTTGGCCTATCCAGGTATAATTAGTGTAGAGAACGAGTACCTCACATAGCACAGGCCCATGGCCGCTGTTTTACATCCCATAGAACGGCATATCTAAGGAATATTTACTCAATTAAAAAATCCTAAGGACACATCCCGAGCAGTACCCTTCAGGCAAAGTAGGTTACTATGCCAACGATTACACCGCAGGTGACCCCCATCGTACTGATTTTATAAACTAAAATTAGAAAAATGATTTTTATTCGGTATATATAAGGTGGCGACAGGTGGTGCAACAAACATTTTTTAAAAAGTAAGCGGAAATCGTAATTATTTACCTCATCATCGTTATTTATAATGATATTATATTGTATTTTATGTTATTTAAAAAGTAATATATTTTTTAATATTCACTATTACAGATTTTTTTTTTAAATTGGAGGTATAAAATATAATATAGTACAACATAAAGGTAGAGGTATAAAAATTGTAACACTATGATAATATGAAGGATGATGGATTCAGTTTATCGTTGAGACTGTACTGTTCTTAGCCGACAGTTGAGGATAATTGGACCGAGATCTCTCTCAATCTCCTCGATTTTCCTCGAATAGGAGGTACTTAGTTTATAAAGGTTCGGTGAGCACCTGCAAGGTCTGCAGATCCCACAGAGTCCATCCATGACTATTAGTAGATTAAATAATTGATCTGCAACATTTAAACCTTCAGCGCTCTTACGCACTCCCATAAAAGTACAATTAGATGTAATATACACGTATCATTCAATATTTAATATGCCACATATTATGTATTATATCATTCGAAATACAACATATAATATATTTTGGGTATGAATTACAATTAATAAAGACGATTAAAAAACTTTGCATTCTCGAACTATTTCATCTGGTTACCTGTGGTCTAGTGGTTAGCGTACCAAACTACTAAGCCCAAGATCGTAGGTCCGTATCCCGACAGGTGGATTTTTTTAAAGGGAGAAATAAATCCTTAGTTACGTCGTCCTTCGGAAGGGACGTTAAACGGGGGTACGATGTCCGGTACTCGTTAAAAATTCCTATTCTAATTAAACCTGGATAGGCATACTTTAGAGCTGTCACAGTAGCATGGTCCGATTAGCCTTAGCAGCATAAAGTGACGTTAAATGAACAAACAACAAACATTTCATGAGCGATGTGATGAGGAGTTCCGATTATATGTAAAGTACATCTCTAGTTAAAAAATGTTGAATTCTGATTGCGTATTTATTTTACGTCAATTTATACTGACTTTATACTGTTACTGTCACAGAGAGGAAGAAGAAAACTAGGGATTTACGTCTTAAGCCGTCGGCAGGAGAAGTTAAGATTGGATTAGAACCTTCTCGAACGCCTGCTTTTGTCGGAAGGGATCAAGAAGTTTCTAGACATTCCCGGACCAGTCTTCCCCTACTTCCGTGTTCTAGAATGTTTGGCCTTGCCTATCTAAATACCCATCTCGCCTGAAATGAGTCAGTCAGAGAGCAGACCAGGCACTGTGATGATCTCGTAATAAGTGAGTGTCAGTGTGATAAGTGTATCAGTGAACTGTGACAGTCTCGCGAATGTAATAAAGCGTTTCTGTGTATTAATGTGTGTCAGTTTGTCATATTTGGAGAATATTACGGTCGGTAGACTTTGATTAGTGAACTGTAAGTGTTAATTAGTAGTTATAAATTGTAGTGTAATTTTATAATATTCATACAAATTTATGTAAATAGTTAAGCTATTTAGTATTAGTAAATTATATTATTATTATAGTAATTAAATAGGAGTTAGGCCTAGATAATAAATATTTAGAATATTGTTATTGTAAATTTATATCAGTTTAATAATTTAATCGTTAATAATATCATTGTATCATTTTTATAACTTTTGTTAATAAATATTAGTATCTTTAATTTAGCAGTAGTTTAATTCATTTTAACACCCAGTCGTAACAATACGACTAATCGTAGCCGGACCCAAGTGCAATCAGGGATCTATGACAATTACCTGACACAGGATTGGGACCACCATTTTGTTGACGTTAAGTCTGTAAACCACTAATAAAAAAAAAAAAAAAGAATATAGTAGATGTTATTAAGTATATAAATATAAAGTATATATAAAAAATAAAACAGTAACGAAATACTGAATTAAGTTGAACTAACCACATAAGGAAGACCCCAGACTGCATAAAATAGAGATAAGGAGTAGTCGTCTTAGGGGAACACTTAGCCTGGGATAACGACAGGTCCCCGAGGAAGAGGGGCTGAGGCCTCTTACAACTTCACTACAGCCTCAATCTATTTCGTGTGTTTAACCTTAAGCTTCTATTTTATTTACTCATTCAATTTATTATACTAAATAAATAAAGAAATGAAAAACAATAATATACTCTCAAGTATCATCTAATAAGTATTTAAATAAATGATTAACTGTTATAACCCCGGTGGTATATAAAGACTCTCCTGGGACTCACCCAGCCTCTGTAAAATGGATATCCTTAATTGCGAAAAAATCCTCTCTACACAACCGTTGTCCTAGAAATACTACAGTCTCTACCATGTACTGAACCCAGGACCCCTCAAGGGTTGTAGTGGAGCAGACTTTTTTTTTTGGTTGAGGTATTTTATCATAATTAAATACAATTATTATTCCAATGATCCCTGTCGAACAGATACGTTACCTAGGATTCCATCTTGACAAACGTCTCACTTGGAATCCTCATACAAGACTGAAAAGACAATAGTGCACGACATTTTCGCCTACTTAAGCATTTACTGGACAAACTCTCTAAGCTCCCAATTAATTTCAAAAGACTCATTTACATGACAGTTATCAGAACTATTTGGACATACGGAGTTGAGCTTTGGGGCTCAACGAAACCATCCAATTCATCTCATATCCAATCCTTACAATCCAAAATTCTTCGTAAAATCCTCAATGCTCCTTATTATGCCACAAACAAATTCAGCCATCATGAACTTAATATCCCATATGTTGCTGATTTGGCCCAAACTAGATAGCCATCCTTCCATGACTAGCTGCATACACACTTGAATCAGCTAGTCTCTCAACTTGCTCCCCATACTATTCCTGATAACCCTCCGAGGCGTCTGAAAAGAAGATGGCCTCGAGACCTTCTACTATAGAACTTTATTTGAATTCTACCGATGGGTAGTTTCTCCTCAACTATTTTTTTTTTTCATGACATTTCTTCATAGTAGCAGATTTACTTTTTGTAATATTATTATAGTTGTAAATATCAAAAAATTAATCTAAAAAAAATAAATAAATAAAAGTGCTAATGCATGATTATGTGATTGAGACCTGAGCATGACGAAAAGTAAACACAATAACAAAACCGAAACCGTAAAACATCATAAAAAAAGAAGGAAAAAACAAATTTATGTAGGAGCACTTCATAATAGAGGCTACTATGTATAGTAGTACATAGACAAACTCTCAGTACATAGACAAAGACTCACTTAGGGCTGAACCACTAAGGTAACCTTAAGGCTGAACCTCTGATCCGCTAAGGTAACCTAAAGGCTGAACCTCTGAACCGCTAAGGTAACCTAAAGGCTGAACCTCTGATCCGCTAAGGTAATCTAAAGGCTGAACCTCTCAACCTCTAAGGTAACCTAAAGACTGAACCTCTGATCCGCTAAGGTAACCTAAAGTCTGAACCTCTGAACCGCTAAGGTAACCTAAAGGCTGAACCTCTGATCCGCTAAGGTAATCTAAAGGCTGAACCTCTCAACCGCTAAGGTAACCTAAAGACTGAACCTCTGATCCGCTAAGGTGACCTAAAGGCTGAACCTCTGAACCGCTAAGGTAACCTAAAGGCTGAACCTCTGATCCGCTAAGGTAATCTAAAGACTGAACCTCTGATCCGCTAAGGTAACCTAAACCGCTGAAGTTCCTGAACTCAGACCGTTATTTTAATACATTACTATTTTTGAAGAATTTATCATTCATGTTTATGATTGTCAAATTGGGCCATTTTCTTTTTTTTTTTAATTCTTCGATAATAAATACTTTATGTTTCGTTAACTGTCGTTTAATAATTCTATGCACGTAAAACAGGGTTCCATTTTTTTAATGTAAATTACTAACTCTAAAATCTCTTCTTTATTTAGTATGTTCAGTATTTAGTATGTTATTTCTAGTTCAAGTGTACTTTTGTTTTAGTACAAGTGTATATCTGTTTTCTCAAATTACATTAATTTAATTTTCTACATTCCACTAATAATAAACATTGTGTAAGAAAATAAATAGCTTGCTTAAATAGATTTTGAGTACTTTTTAAGTTTAAAAAGTAAAATAATCCAGTATATTTGAATTATCTATTGTGTGTTTGTATTTTGTGCATCGAGTCAAGAATTCAGTCCCAGTTCAAAAATGGAAGGTTATTCCAGTCGATGAAGAAGAAAAAAAAACGGAAATCTAAAAAAAATATTTAATATTTTCTATACGATTCTCTATATCTATAGGGTGATTTCATCTCATCTTAAAATTTTACTCTACATTTTACCAGAATACTTTACGTGGCGTGTTTCGTACAATACAAAGGTATGCAAACTTGTCAATATTTTTTGAAGCCACAATAAAAGTTTATCCCAACTCAGCTGAGAGACAAATCACATGAATTAATAGATTTTGTTCAAGGGGGAGAGGAATAAAGTTTTCTCAAAATATAATCAAACTTAGTTTATCCATGAATTGAGTAAACTTTCAACTTAAATTTAAGTAAGTAATGACTCGGGAATAAGTTCCTCCTACAGAACACCATCATTCCAAACACTTAGAACCAATTAGTCCACTCTCCTCGAGGCTAATGAATAGTTCCAGCGGGCTTCGAACTTGGGCCGGACCAGTTTTTCTAATGTAATATATCTAATGTATATTTTATGCCAGTGGCGTAATGGAGTTGTTTTTTGGAAACGGCCCAAAATGTTGAATACTAACCCCAACTCCCTCTCTTTTCCAGTTCGCAATTTATTAGATTAGGTAGAGAAGGATGCGAAATATATTCTGAGGCTATATACCGCTGAAAGAATAAATTTTACTTACATAAATCTCCAAATATAACAGACAGCATGAGATGGTACTTACCTAAAACAAATAAAAATGCGTATTAATATAATAACAAAAATTAAGAGATAAAAATAATTTTAATGCACCAATGTACTTAATTTTTAATCGTTAATTTTTATTACTTAATTTGGCCGAAAAAATGTGAATGCAAGGTGTATTTTGCAATTTTATGAAATATATGTTCATAAAATGAGCCTGAAAAAAATAATGTTTACATTGATCATTTAATCTGCTTTTATGTTTCATTGAACGTCACTTTGACCTGCTACGGTTAATCGGATGATGATACCATGGAAACCCTAAATTTAGCCTATCCTGGTATAAATCAGAATAGGGATCTTCAACGAATACTTGCCATCGGCGCAGTGAAACCGCCATCTTCTACATAAAAGGCTATTAAGCTAACCACTAAACCACATATGACCCTATTTTTTCTAATAATGTTATCAAAATAGATAAAATACTATTAAATATTTATTTTCATTGATAGGGAATAAACCAGTTAAAACCGATATATTCAGGGACGCTTAACGCATATTTCAGATCATTTATCGTGTTTCAATGTCCGAGAGCTGTTAATTATAAAAAAAAAATTATGCTCATAAGATGCAATATAATTTTTTGCTTGAATCTAATCCGCAGAAAAATTTCTGTAAGAACAACCATCCAAAACCTGGAACCAATTAAGAAATTAAAAATGGTGAAAAAAAAACTCTCGACAAGAGAAACGTCGTTCGGTTAAAAGATGAAAATAATTAAAAAGTTAGCAACTAAAAGTTTTCAATGGATCAATAAGCTCTTCTCCATTCTTCTTCTTAAGGAATATTTTTTAAAAATACTTAGGAATGAAAATAATGATCAGGTAATCACCTGTTATATTTGAAGCCATTGACAAAACATAAATGTAAAAAATCAACACAAACAACAGAATTTTTAGTTATATTTAATATCTCACATTAAATAAACCAGTTAACACAAAAAATAATGGAGAAAAAATTATAAATTAATCACATTACACATTCATAATAGCGATGTTTGAAATGATCTATATAAATATATTTTATAACATAAATACAATTCTTCTTCTTCATCAGGCGCTATGGTACATGGAGGACCTTAGTCTTCTCGACAATTTTTCTCCTCTCCGATTGGATTATTATATACTATTCAACACTATTATCATACTACAAAAATAATTGTTTATATTTCGACAAATCTATTGGTTTCATACACTGAATCCGCTGATTTACTAGTTTGAATAATGAAATAAATCAGAAAAAGTAGAAAAATTAAAAAAAGTCAATCCGACTTTTTTCAAAATTAGTTGACCGTGTTTTTATAATAACAGATAAATTAAAATCTAGAATGATTCCCGGGACTCGACAATGCCATCCGCCAATGTATTTTAGGCGGAAACGTTGGATTTCAGCATAAATATATAAAAGAATACATCCTAAGCTTTCATTCAATAGAAAATATACTTTGCATTCTAAGCAATTCAAACTAAAGGGAAAATGGATTATTAATATTTGAATATTAGAAAATAAATAAACTATACTATGCTATTAATAATTTTCATCTCTCATTTCAGAACGTGCAATGAACACTATTGAATAGTTATCTTTTTTAAAATGTTACAATGCTTCTTTTTTATTTCGATATATAAGTGATTTCATCTACGTTTAATGTTTTAGTTTTAACAATACATATCTTAAATTAATGTCTTTTCGGAAATAGGATTTGGGTAAAATGTTGAAGAAATATTATATTTTATTCAGTTTCGTAATCGACACAGAAATAAAGCAGGTTAAATTCTCGCTCAAAAGGTAATTAAATAATTTTTTTTTTTAACACTACTACAGATATTTTTTAGTCGTGGCCATATTTTATTTAATATTTGCTATTAATAAAAATAACAATTTTAGAAAAAATTTGTAATATATAAATATATCATTATATCTTAAATTGAGGCGTTGACATGGGAAATATTTTTTTTTTTACGAGAGAAACAAAAAACAACTACTCTTTCTATTGGACAATAGTAACTACCACTGTTTATACAAACTAAACCATTCCCAGTCTACCCCCCCCCATCTATCCAATTGGCACGATTAATTAGCTTCTTTTCAATTAAAAAAAAACAACTGAAAACTGAATTGTTTGGCTTACTACCTTTTCCATAACAACACCTAAACTATCTAAAGAACGAATTATAGTTGCTCATGCTGCTTAAAAGCCATAATTCATCGATCTAGATCAATGACCTAGAACTTTTTCGTCACAATGAACAATGCAGGTGAATCGGCTATGGTTATGACTCTATGATTAAGTTTTGGTGATCCCCAGGCTATATTTGTCTTCAAGAGGATATAATTTCGCAACTATATATCTGCATGATCTACAGGCTCAACCGAATTACTCTTCAGCTGAATCCTACAGATAAATAAACAGATATCTGATGCCTGATCCAGAGGCGTCCCATCCTGTCAGACAGTTCCCCGAGGAAGTCAAACTCTTTCCTCCGAAGTAGCCGAAAGTAGAAGGAACCTCTAAAAGGCCGAGGATGAGATTGAGAGGCGTATAATTTAAGGGGGCAGCGTGGGATTGGCGATGCCGGGCCGACTCAGCACAAGATAAAGGTTTCGGATAACTCTATCTAAACTGTGTCCCTATCAGCCCGCTCCCTCGTAAATCCTGGCTGTATCTTTCTACAATTAAACCCTATCTGTCAACTCTGCCCAGGATCAGCTCTAAATAACCATAAAACCATGTAATATTTAATTAGCATTTAACCAATAGTGTATCTCGTCAATATAAATTTCTTAATATTTAGCTTATTAATTTAAAATATTACGACACGACCTTAGGCTACATAACGCACCATATTTCACTTGGTTTTGCATGAAATATACGATTTTTATTTATCTTAATGTTTTAGGAAGACTTAGAGCGTTAAGAGGAAAATATTACCTCATTTTTCTTCTATTATATTAAAATGTTTATAGTAATATGATATTTCAAAGGCTTTGCCCAACAACGGATTCAGGAATTATTTTTTTTAGTATTTTATCGAACTAGATTATCATCACAATCTATAATTATGACCAATTCGATTATGAGAACAATACTTTATTATATAGCAAAATCCTTATAACTGGAATCTGCATAGAGCTAATGTTAATATAACTTTACTGTAACATTGCATGTAAGGATCTCGATAGGAAAAACTTTTTAGTGGAGCAACATTTCATCGGCGTTCCTTAGAAACCGATCACATTAGTCACAGACCCTGTACCCTGACTTCTTTGAGCAATTAAACAAAAAAAAACACTGAATTTAAACGGAAAAGATGGAATTTAAAAATAACAATCTACATCTTCTACCAGCAATATGATTTTGGACTGTTATTTCGGGGAAATAAGAGAAACCAGAGAAAAAGGTTAGATTTTTTTCTTATAAAATATATATATTTTTATCAACACATCAAACCTAGAATAAAAAAAAAAATGAAAACCTGCTTCCTGAATTTCACAAACAAAGAACGAAAGTACATAAGTACGAAAGTACTTTCTTTTAAAAGATAAAAAATCAAAATATTAAATTGTGGAAATACCATAAGAAAACTTGTGCAAAAGAAATAATAACAATTAATTTAGAACATTACGAAATGATCTAGGCCACATAACACACCATGTTATGCGTCAAATTAATATATTGATAAAAACCCGATATAAATATATTAATCTTAGTTAGTTAGCTTAGTTGGTTAGAGCGCCACGCTAGAGACATGGGCGACCCGGGTTCGAATCCCGACCTGGACAAATCTTTTCTCTTCAAAATAAAAATATTTGAAAATTATAACAATTAATAAAATAAAAAAACAAATTATTAAAAAAAAATTAGTTATGTAATATTTCATCGGAGTTTCCTAGCAACGGATCAAGGAATTAATTTTTGTTTAGTCCTTTGTTTGATTATGACCACATAGATTACCAGAATTATATTTTATTTGAAAGAAATAATCTTCATAACTGGCATCTGCTAACGGTTAATACCAATATGAATGTGGTATTATATAATATAATTTCTTACCAATAATTTTAATGTTACATCTTATACAAAAATTATTAGTTAGGATTTTTAGGATGGAGAAACTAATATTTGTTTATTCATTTATCTTGATAGATTAGTTTTAGAATTTAAAATAGAATAGTATAAAATTTAGATGAAATAGAAAAATAAAACAAATTACATCTAATCCCAGAAATTCGATTTTAATACTGTACAATAAAATATAAGTGTATAGGATATAAGTACTGTATCTATTAGTATTGTATCTATTTATGTATTGTATATATATATATATATATATATATATATATATATATATATATATATATATATATATTGTAAATATTTTTTTTTTAATATAAATAAATGGAGATTCGAAACAAAAAATAAGTACTGTACACTTCATTATTATAATTTGTACCTAATTGTTTAAATAAAAATAATGAAGCAAAACATATTAAGAATTTTTTTTCATAAATTACATTTTTTATACCTTAAAAAATCGAGAATCTAATTTCTTTAAAAACCTGTACCACTACAACTCATGAAGAATCTTTGGTTCAATATGAAGCAGAGACTAAACTGTTTTTTTTAACAACGGTTGTGCAGGGATATGATTTGTCCTCAGCACCCAATCGCAGGTTTTCCCCTTATTTTGGGTACCCACATTATAGAGGCTGGGTGAGCACCACGAGGTTCCTAGATCAATAAGAATCTATCTCCGGTTGTAAACAGATTTAATAAAATCTACCACTGTCGGATTTGAACCAACGATCTTCGGCTCGGCAACTCGTCGTTCTCACCACTGAACCATCCCGCTCTCTCAGTAAAACAAAAACAAAAATAAACTCCAGCATCCTCAGTTCCCCAAAAATTTTGGTTTAGGAACCTCAATGAAAGATTTTTTTTTATGACAAATATTAATAAAAAATTATGGAAATTAATATTGTTACAACAAGATTTATTGATTTATCATCATTTATTATAGTTAATTTATTGGGCAACGATGAAGGGAGGATGACGGAGGGAGCTATGCGAAGCCGCTACGCCGGTTTTGTTATTACTGAGTTCCATTTTGGAAATTATGAGCCAATTTTCCGTTTCAAGAATCAAAGTAGTTCGGGGTATTCAATATAGCTCTTCCAGCTCCCGCCCGGCTCTCCTCCGGCAAACATCATTTCTTGTTTCCAACAGATTTAATTACATACCGAAATTTTTAAAGTATGAAAGAATAAATTGAAAAGATAATAGAAAACCGGCAAGCCGGCGGGGGAAAATACATGCCGAAGCTGAAGTAACTAATAACTATAAGCAACATATTGAATAATAATAGTTGACCTTATGTTGTTATTTAGGAGGAAGAAAATAGTCTGGGTGGAGGTCAATAAAATTCTCTAAAATAGAGATAACTGGAACTTATTGGAAACGTTTCGACCCACATTGCAGGTCTTCTTAAGGGCTAGTATGATCAAGGGTTGACATTATTTGACATTCAACTAAACCAGTAAAACTTGTACCACTACAACCCATGAAGTGTCTTAGGATCAGTACCTAGCAGAGACTGCTGTTTCTAAGACGTTTGTGCTAAGAGGTGATTAGCCTGAGATCACGGTCAATCGTCGGGTTTTTCTCCCCAATTAAGGGTACCCACTTTATAGAGGCTGTGTGATCCTCAGGAGGGTCTCCAGATCACACAGGTTGTTAACATAGTAGATACATTATCTGCCACAGCTGGATTTGAACCCGGGACCTGAGCTGTCCCGCTCCCCGGCTTCAGAGGATACACACACACAAAAAAAGAAACAATGACAAAACTGTTTTCACCTAGATATGAAATTATTAAAAGAAAGACAAAAATTCCAATAAGGTATTAGAAGGCAAGAAGGCACAAAAGGAACAGGACTCTTTATGAAAATATAAAAAGAAACCAAATCCATGACCCCAGAAGAGCTCCGGGAAAACCTTATTATTTTTATTTTCACCATTGGAGTTTGTTACGGACCGCCATCATGGTAAATGAAAACTCTCCAAGAAGCAGAAGAGAATAAAGAGAAGTGGTTGTTGTCGCGTAGCTCTTTGTGGCTAAGTAACCGTGAAAAACGCGACGATTGTCCTCGAGGAAAAACCCTTTTCCAGGATAGAAAAATTAATTTAGACCTATTACAGGTTTATTTTCCAGTTTACTACCCCCTCCTTCCTCCTGGTCGCGGTTTTATTGGTGGTTTCCTCGGCCTCACCTCGCAGCTAGCTGGAATTCTTTGGGGAGAAGCAGCTCTGTGGACTCAATCCTGATAAAATTATTTTTTTTATTGCCTTCGGCTGACTTCATCTTTTTTTCTTCTTATAACTTTTTTTTTATTATTATGAAGATCAGATCTTAAATATGGCATATTTAATAATACGAAAAGTCCAGAAATGATAATAATCCCTGGTTTGTAATAATAATAAGTTAAAATGAAATTCCTATATTTAAGATTGGAATGAATTATTATAGGATGATTATAAAATATTCTTCATTAAAAAAAATAAAGCCGTTCCAAAACTTATGAATAGGACTGAAATAAGTGCAAATTCCTGAACATAATGATTCCAAGCAAACGAATGAGCAAGAATCTCCTTCTATTTGACTGAGATCAGAAAACAACATACACAGAATAAGTGATTCACAGGAGGGTCATAACCA
The DNA here is from genome assembly GCA_037127475.1 of Arma custos. Taxonomy (NCBI): domain Eukaryota; kingdom Metazoa; phylum Arthropoda; class Insecta; order Hemiptera; family Pentatomidae; genus Arma; species Arma custos. The sequence continues at coordinate 205,040,061 of CM073759.1, read as the reverse complement.
CTATGGTAGATATGTTCCTGTTCTGTCAAAGCCGGTCTCGAACTCTCAATCTCGAGCTCAGTAAACACCAAACCCACTTCCACCTTTTTTTACAATCGCCTAGATTGTATAAAAATATCTTTATATTTTTGTGTAGTACGTATATTTAAAAAATATAGCTACGAAGTAAACAAATAAATTTCAATACAAATATGAACTTACACAGCAAGATTTACGGTAGTGACAGAAAGAAAGTCAAGAAACATTCACAACCACAACCAATGAAGGGTCTTGAGTTAAGTACAAGGTAGAGACTTTACTGTTTCTCAGATATTAAAGAAAATAATCTTCAATTTTTTTTTATATAGGAGTGGTAATAGCGATTCCTCCTTGAATCTTTCTCCGTGACGTCAATGCGGATAATTGATGATCGGTTAGTTGACACTCCACTGTATTTAATTATGACCTAGCTAATAGAATGTCTCAATTGCAGAATAGAACCTGCATAACGTGAAAACTTAACCAGGGCAGAACACTAAAAAAAGAACAGAAAAAAAACAAAACCTGTACTAACGTCTTCAAAACTAAGGTGTTGAATTGAATTTTCTGCCAGAAATTGGACGAGCCCATATACAAATTATGGAGATCACTGACATGAATAATTGCGGAGAATTACAATGTTTATCGCTCACATCAACAACATTTATGAGGTGTGATAGTGAAGCGCTTGGAGACAAACAAAACTCTATAAAAAGTTAATGTATGTCGACTTGGCTCGTAAAAAGCTTAGGAATAGACCGAAGCTTATGAGAGTGTAGCAATATGATATGAGTTTACTGCGATTAGTAGTATCGCCTTCCATGATGATAACTTCATTAAAAATAGAAAGAATTACAAATAAAGAAGAGATAAGAGATAGGCACAAAGGTTTTTTAAAATATAAAAACTGAAGATGTTCAGAAAATCTAGATAATGGCTTTTTAATGTAAAAGGGACGATTATAAAATCGATAGTGAATAACTCCCGCGATAAAATATCGACTGGGCTACCCCAGCCATGTAGAGTGGGCTCGCATCAATAAATAAAGCTTCAAAAGGCTGCCTGCACCCGTCACTCGACAATTTATTCTATCCCGGTTAAAACAACTTATTCTCAATCCTCACAATCCACAGTTTTACTTTTATTTTGAAATAATAAATATTTATGAAAACACGTGGACATGCCGGAAGAAACTGTTCATTCACATAATTCTGTCGAATTTAGAAATCAAAGGTCATAAACAATATTATATATTTGTAGACTAAATACATCTCGAATCAACATTCTAGAAAAACGGACCACTCTAAGATATCTGATTGACTAAAACTGTTATCTTAAGACGCTGCATGCTTTAGGACAAAAGTTTATTACAGTGGAGCGTCGATTATCCGAACTAATGTTGTCAGGGGTGGTTTGGATTGCTATTTATTGTCGGCACTGATGCGGGCGGCAAACATGAAAGGGAATATGTTTTGGACAAAGATCAGACTTTTTGGTCCCCTTATGGAGCCTTTATGGTCCAAGATGGTGGAGAAAGAAGAAAAGGGGGGGGCATGCAAAACTAGGCTGAAGAGGACTCCGGAGACGGACAGCAAGAAACTCTTGAGACGGACCCCTAGAAGGAAGGAAGCGTAAGAAGGAGAGCGGGCGAAGGAAGCGGACGGAGATGTCGAAAGCGAAGACCGACCTGTAACCCAATCTACCCCTGTTCACAGATAAGTTTAATTTATTTCCTATTACGTATTTTATGGCAATCCCTTTTTATATAGCAACATCATTTTATATCTGAATCATTAATCTTGTTTAACATTCAATAAATAAACTATCCTTATTGTAATTCTTTTGGTGCTTACATACCCCAGATACATTATTTATTTATAAATTATATATTGAAAGTATAATAGATGAGTAAATTGGTAAACACAAGAACAGACCTTTGGAAAGGAACCCAATTAAGATTAAGGCATATAAATAATAATTTGAGTACTCATCCTAAATGAGACTCTGGCATCCCAAATATCAACCTACATATTCAAAATATATTTAAGAGTAAAAACATAGCAGGATAATCGAAATTCAATGAGAATAAAAATATAAATAAATATGTATATGTATATATATATATATATATATATATATATATATATATATATATATATATATATATATACACATATATATAAATATGCGTGAAAGGAAAATCTAAAACAATAAATAAATGTTTATAAATAGCATAATTATTTATTTACGTTAAAATATATGTAAATAGTGAAAAATGAACGAATAAAAAATACAACACAATGCAAAGAACTAAAATATGTAGGTATATTTGTACATGTATATGTAAGTAAATCAAAATCAAAGATTTATGCTAAGATTTATCAAAATTAATTCTGAGGCATAAAGAAGGGTTTAATATTTGTCTGATTCAATGTTGACTTCCTCTTCATGGCAGCTAGATCTCTAATTTTTTTAGTAGCAATAAATTATATTTGAAAAAATATAACGTTAATTGAACGTTCGGATAACTGACGTTCAGATAATCGACGCTCCACTGTATTTCTGAAATGCATTTATCTGCTTATAAATTGGGATCAGCACACCGTGCTATCGCTTACCCAGCCCTCACTGGAGAATAACCGCAGGTTACCAGCTTGGTGATAGTCTCGTCGAGTGACGTCATTTCTAAGTCACGATCTTATCAGTATCGACAGTTCCCTCACAATTTCTTTCCCATAAATAAGTAAAAAACAATAGGAAAACAAAATTAACCTAGCCAATACATACTTATTTTGTTGTAAGATTATGGCATAATTTCCTGTTCCTTTATATATAGTGAAGGTTATATTAGCTTTCTAATATTAAAGCAATTATGCTAGTTGAAAATACTCATCTTGAATTAGCAAATTAACATTACTGGCTACGATAATCATTATCAAATCAGCTATCTTTTAGATTTATTGAGGTATAAACGTATATACCTCTATTTATAGACTACAAAACATATAAGATTACTTAGCGTAACCATCCTGGAGCACACTCAGCTTCTATAAAATAGGAGGGAAAATCTGTCGGTTGAGCGTAATCTAGGACAAATCACTTCCAGATACAACCTTTGTCCCAGATGCAGTACAATCTCTACCAGGTACTGAACAACCTAAAACCCTTAGTGGGATAAAGTTTTTATTTATTATCCATTTTTTTCACTTCGGCCTTAAATATCTTGGAACAGTAGTTAGTTCTTTTTTGTTTCTACGTAATCAAGCAATACGCATCAAGCAAAACATTGACTGATTATATATTTACTCATATTCACTGTTCTTGTTAATCAAGATTATAAGATGTAACCATTCTGTTTGCACAGTAATAAATCAATTTCTAAAGTAAACCGATGCTTCCATCCTATTCATACACAATAGATTAGCGCTTCTATGGCAACTACAATATTTCTGATTGGAATCATCATACAATATCATCAATCAGGAGGGATCCCGGCTATCGCATTCAATCAGGGAATGGACTGATTGTTTCGCTAATTAGATATGGCGGGCTTGCGCAAAGAGCCGCTCTCTCAGAGGCATTATACGCAGAGTGGGATTGTCAGTAATCAAAGCGCCGAGCTCCAGCTACAAACGGCTCTGTTTAGAGGCGGTACAAAAATAGAAATTAAATCTCTCTCGGGCCAGGCCTAATAAAACGGAATGGATAATTATTCCCGGTGACACACAGAGAGAATACAAGATGGACACAAAAACGGGACACTTTCCAGAGAGTGGTGCAGATAAAGGGGAAAAAACGCAGCGCGCAGTTAACACACAAACGATCCTGCAACAAGATCATTCCTAGCCCAGATTTTATTTTATAGGGACACTTTATTAAATTTTTACTCGGAGGGCGGCGATATTCAGGCCGGATGCAAAATTCGTTTAATTAAAAATAATTTGGCGCGGGGCTGTGTCCACAGCCCTCGATATCGATGTTATATTAAAACTTATTATAATGAAGTTCTTCATTAGATGGCAGATTTATTTTCAGGAATTCATATTCACTGTATTAAAGCGAATTCACATATTTACTTTAATTACTCGGGGTAGAGTAATGAAACGTGGTAATATTAAATCTGGAAATATTAACAAAGCGTTTCACTGAAATAGAAGCACTTTTTTTTATCGTTTTTAATTAATCAAAATAATTGTGCAGGATCCCGATGACCTCACGTCAGTTGCCTAATTAAGTACGGCTATTGGACTCTGCTTCATGAAACTGTATATGACTTATAAATGAAATTTAAAATTGAATTGTACCATTTATTACATTAAAATTCATATCATACATTGCATAAAAAATAGTGGGACATTTTATAGTGCAGAAAATGGCTTCAGATAACAAATACGTAAATTTTCATTCCTTTGTCATTGAAGTTATTGTTTTCAGACAATTTTTTTTTTTTATCTAAACACATTTTAATTTATTTTTCTATTTATTATTCGTTACTTTAAATTCCATTATTTCATTTAGCGTTAACATTGGTTTAATATGAAAGACTTAAACTCCTTAAACTACATCACTCATCACTCGACAGGTCTTAAGAGACACCACCTTGGGCGTTGGTGAACCGGCTTACTCGTACTAAGACTGTCCCATTTATCTACTTGTAAATATTATTGTAATCGTAAGGTATTCCTTCACTGGATTTAACTGTTACCCACATATATAATTATATTATATTCATGAAACAATAGTGGTAATCAGATATAGAATGGGTAAGTGTGTAGACAGCTAGATATTTAAAGGATTATTTTATCAGAGTTCTAACGGTCCGAAGATTGGGTGTGAAAATATATAGTTTATGAATGTTTAAATAACTAATGTTTTTGAATTATTTTAGGTGATTGTTATTTATTGTAGTTTGCTAAAATGAGCTTATTAAATCCACATAGGACGAAATTATATTTTGTTCGGCGGTTCGTATATTTTTAGATGGTACCTATCTTATTTATAATGTATTTGAAATCTCTTTTCAGTGAATTATATAGAAAAAAAATGAAAATGAAAAAAAAAAGCTTACTACCAGTACGACCATTAAATTCTTGGGTTCAGTATATGGTAGAGACTGTACCAGGCTATCTCCTATTTGGATACTCAACTTAAAGAGGCTGGGTGAGCCGCAGGAGGGTCTGCAGATCCAGATGAATTTTTCTAGGTGTGCGAAATTTGAATGAAAATAAATGGTTTACCGTATATGCTTTTAGTATTTAAGGTTTTAATACGAGAATATATATATATATATATATATATATATATATATATATATATATATATATATATATATATACACCCACAGAACAGAGACGAGGAGAGTGAGTCGGGCAATAAGGACAGAGACCGCCTATGAGAGACAAAGACTACGACTCCTGATATTGGGCCCTATTTCACATGTTAGCTCCCATTGTCAGTTGCCATAAGTCCTGGCGGATTTATTTACTCTGTCCAATTTCGGGGGCCCCCGGGACCTGCAGTATTTCTCTCGCCCCCCCCCACAATTACGGGGACGCTCCCCGGCGTGGCGTAAACATGGCACTGTCTCACCTGTTATTTCGCGGTTTGCCTCAGACCGCAGTCCCTTGTATTATTTACCACCTTCCTACTGCTGCTCGACTCCTTCAATAATACTAAATCTAAGTTAGTCTTATTTTTGTTCATAAATAAGAAAAAAAGGCAAACAATTTCGGAATTACAGATAATTATGCTGAATGTTGTTTATTCATTTAACGCCACTTATATGGCTAATCGGACTAAGCTACACTGGAAGTCCTAAATTTTGTCTACCAAGTTATAATTATAATTTATAATAGGGCAGGGATATTTATCAAATACCTAACACCACACCAAGTTCCCCAGTCTCTATAACCAAAGGTTATTATTTTTAAAAATGCTTTTGTAAAGACGCCATCGCTGGTAAGTGCAAAAGAATTTAGCAATCTTGTAGTACATGCAATCTTTTTGTTTTTCATATATATAATATGCAAATGTGGTATCTTCCGGATTCGAAGCGGAATCATTTATGCAAGAAAAAAGGAGATAATTCCCTCCGAAGAAGTGTAGTAAACAAGATCACAACATGATACATATTGTGTTTTAAAACAATGAATTGGAGGTATATGTATATATTGGAGGTATGTATTTCGAAAAGTTGTAGATGTGTGGTTTATGAGAATTCTGTGCCATTGGGCTGAAACAAAACGAAGGCGGAATAATATGAAGAGAAAATAGTCCTTTTTATGCTTCAAGAAAAGAAACGGATCTATTTAAGAAAATATTAAATATAGCCGTAGATCGACCTATAATTAATATATAGATGCAATCATTATTAATTAATTATAATTATTATTTTAAATTTAAATGCTGTATTGTTGTGATATATATTTTATTACGTCAAAACTCCTAAACATAGGTGATAGCGAATTCAAGCTTAATACTGATGTTAAAAGAGCAAAGTACCAACAAAAAAATAATATAAGTTATTAATGAATACAGCTCTATTTACATTTTTTTGATCATGCGTTGTGGTTTTAAACAGGATCAGAAATCTATCTTTCAATTATAAATACCCATATTTTCTCAGCCTAGTAGTTAACTACCACTGTTTCTCTATATTTTCGTAATCGTTTAAAATTCTACTCCCGTAGAAAAAATACCGACTCATCGATAGGCATTTATTTTATTAGTAAACTCTCTCTAATAATTACTGAAGTTTCTAGTATCAGTTTTGAAACTCAATTTTCTGTGTTTTCATTATGCACATAGCTTCAAATATTTCTTAAATAAATATTATAACATTAAATTATGTTATTTTAAATAAAAAATGTAAATTAATAAGTTGAAAATCAAGATTTTTCTCAATAAGTAGAGTCGGTAAACAGAAAAAGAATTATGTAGAACATCGAATCTTCCAAAGTGGAACGATATCAATTTTATTTTTTTCCCTAAATGTAGAAGGAGCTACTAGAGGTCGCCCGAGGACAGAAAGTTCAGAATGAAGAGAGAAGTAAGAGTCGGCAACGGTAAAACTTGGGGGGCTACGGGCCAGGAAGGGGAGGGGGTGCTCAATTCTTCATAGCCTCTCGAGGACCTGAGTCGAAGGCTCATCAATTATATTGTCCAGGACCCGCCGCCGGAATAATTTACCCCTCCAGGCAACATCCTCCTCTGACCAGATATCTTTCGGCGGCAGGGAACTCCTAAGGAGTGGAATCGACGAACATCTCTGAAGTATTTTGAGAAAAAAAAAGTCATATAATTATGAGCTGCAAGGAGAGGAGTAGCTCAAAGTTGTCGCGCCAAAGGTCCTGGGTTTAATATTTTAGCAGCCGCAGATAGATCCTATAGGACCCTCCTAGTGCTCACCCAGCCTGTATAAAGCTGATACCTGAATAAGGGGGAAAACTGGCGGTTGAGCGTGATCAAGGACAAATTACCTCCCTGCACAACCGTTATCCAAGAAGCAGTATAATCACTACCAGATAGTGAACCGAACATGGGTTAAAGTGGTTCAGAAAAAACTATGAGCTGAACCAGAGTATATAGAAGGGCATGTTTATCGTAATAATATACATTACGATACTATATATTATCGATATATTTACTATCGATATATACATTATCGGCATGTTTTTTTGCATATTGACTTGCCAGATCTCACCAAATATCTTATTAACCGGTTAATGATTTTGAACGACAGTGCTCGCGTGCTCTAACTCTAACGCACCAACCCGAGCGCTGCTAGCAGGTTTTGACATGTTCGTATTACATAATCGAGCTTGCCAGTCTATACTTGTCATTTGTACCGGCTTCTGTATATAGTTTTTTTCTTATAGTTTATAAGAAACATTATGCAATTTTCTGAAGTTTTTTTTTTGAAATAATAAATGAATGATTATAATCATGTATATTATAATAAAATAAAATGAAAATAATTTTTTCAATTTATAATGAAATGAAAATGATTTTTTCATTGTATTTTATTCATGTATGTAAAATTCATTTTTACTCAATTTCGTATGATATGTTAATTTTTCTTTATTTTGATTAGAGATAATTGACCTATATTGAATAATATTGAAATAATAAACTACTTTTTGTTCTATTTTTACTTTTTTTTAACAATATAAACTTTTTAAATACAATTGGCTATAGTCAAGGGGTTAGTATGTATATGTTAATTTGCTTAAAAAATGCAGTTTGTTTTTTACTCCTCATGTCAAAGTAAATAATTTAAAACTATTTGAAAGACCCGTTTTCAAAGGAAATATTCTGTAGTAAAACAACTTTATGAAATGAAAACATTTTTATTTTAAGAAATAATCCTGTAAGCAACGTTATTATTTACATGACGTCACGCTTTCATTCTCAGTAAGAAAATGAAGTGGTTTGTGATGAAATGGAGTCTAGGAATAGGAAGGATAGGAAAAGTATTATAATTATTTCCGTATATGTATCTATTTATGTATTGTATATATATTGTAAATATTTTTTGATATGAATAAATGGAGATTTGAAAAAAAAAATTTTTTGACTTGAAAATAATTTTTAAAAATTTTAACCTTTTGGGTGTTGTCCAGACTGAACAGAGGGAAGTAATTGTGGCGAGTAGGGTGAGTGTATTATCCTCTTAAAACACTAACATGCAAATCGCGTGTTTCCATGGTCTTATTTGATGGTTTGTTCAATACAATGTTTGTTCAATTGTAGTGAGAGTAAATATAATAAAAAAAAATAAGAGAGTATTAATAAAAGTTCATTAAAATCTGTAAACTTAAAACATAATAAACAAAAGAAGTCCTTTAATTCCATTTTGAATTTAAGAAATAATAAAAAGCGAAGATTAAATTTATATCGAATTTTAGATTTTTTTTTTTTTTTTATAATTCCTTTGAAAAGTTTTGTTATCCTTAAGGAATTAATTAAGTTCCTTTCTTATTAAGTAGTAATACACGGTCCGACACTAAATGATCGGCGCTAAGACATTAACCCAGTGAACTAGAACAACACCGGGCGGGATGTAGCAGTGATATTTTTTGTGGCTAGAACGGGCACGAGTGCAGAGAGCGGACAGCTGATATCCTCAACATCTGCTCCAACAGATGTCCCTCGGTACAGCTGCCCCCCCTCCTCCACCATCCTACACTACAGCTGATCGTACCTGCCCGCGATGTCGTAGTCCTCCAGAGAGCTGGTAGCTGTAGTTAGCTATGGCCATTTAAGTAACTTAAATACAGGATAATAGTATTTTTTCAGTACATAAGCTACGGTTTGTGAAACCTTCCAGATGAAGGTACTGTTACTGGGTAATGAATAACAAAGAAGTGCGTTCTAGAACAGAAACGAACATTAGTTCTTCTTCATCTTAAAAACTATTGTGTGTGTGTGTGTATAAGGTGTTAAAAATAGAAAAAAAATATTCTGGTGTATTAATTATTGTACAGAAATTGGCTAATGTGTATAATCACTTGAAGAAAACACCATCAGGCTAGTAGAATAGTTCCTTCTATATCAATAAATGAATAAATTGTGAGACTACCCTTGATTAAATAACTCATAAAAATTAATAAACAAACAGGATAGTATTAAAACAGTTAAAGAGTTTGCAGTATGATATCTTTGCTTCTACAATCGATAATAATAGATATCGATTCTAATCATATTTAAAATGTTTCTTACTTTAATTACACGCTTTGAAACAGTTGCAACAGTTAAATGTGATTAATTGAGTAGCTGAAAGGTGTTTGAAGAGGGATGAGGCTAGGTAATAATTTTATCTTTTAATAACTACTTGGAGAAATTTTATTATTCAGGCACAGTAGGAAACTGTGAAAAAATTATTCAGCATAGGCAATTGGAAGGGAAGGCTCAACATTGATTCTTAAACCAGAAATTATTCACCATTCCGGCGAAAGCGACAAGATTATGAATAAAGTCGAGTTTCGATCAGACAATTGGGGAGAGTTATTTTCGGCTGCTTTTTTATCGATTTTTATATTACTAAATCGAATCCCAATACTTTAAAAATAATACAGACGTGAGTTCAGTTTACTAAAATAATTCACAATTTACAGGAGATACTATTTAGTTATTAATATGTATTTGGTTTATTAACAAGATCGTCTGAGTTTCTTTGATGTAAGTACAGGTAAAAGCTTGTAAATACAGATTTATTTACAATCCGTAGACGTTGAAAGCGAGTAGTCGATCGAATATGTTGAGTTTTTAATTCCAGCTTCATGCTCATCGATCGGGAATGAAATGTTAAAAAAGAAGAATAAAAAAAAATAAAAGAGAAATACCTACTGAATATCATTATAATGAGTGTATATAAACAAAACCCCATAAAACTGATAAATCAAAATGGTTGAAAAAATATTAATTTTCAAAAGAATATATTTAAAATAGCACATATATGGATGTTATACTGAGGAAATTATAATGAGATGCTTGTTAAGAATTTATTTTATAAATAAAGATAAATAAATTCAGTCCTTCTCCACAGACCAAAACTTCATCATGACTCGAATAAAGTTCTAAATTAACAGTCCCATCAAAGAAATAAATAAATATTTTAAATAAATAAATGAACTTATCATTTTCCTAAATCTGATAATAACAACGAATAATAGTTGTAGAGGAGTTACTCGAGATTGATTTGTTATAGCAGGCATTTGTGGTCGTTGATTGTGGCTGTAGAGAAGACGTCAATGTCAGTTAATGTGTTTGAGGTCGGCGTGCGTTTAGTCAATATTGTAACCAGCTTCAGTCCATCAGTGTATGTAATAATTTTGATGATATTAAAATTATATAGGGATTAAACAAATAAAAATCAAGAAAACATGGATGAAAATTGTTTAAAAACAAGTTCTCGATAGCATTGGAGGACCTAATCTAGAATATATTTAAAACACCTTTTCATTTCTATTAGAACAGTTATGTATGTTACAAATATACATATTTATTTATCACACTCGAAGAATTTATGACTGCTTCTTCTTCCTGTTCTTCCAGTACCCCTTTAGTCTTTCACTATGGTCCTTTTTCTTTCTTCAAAGGTTGTGGTTACTGTGTCAGTAGGGTAACACTTCATACTTGCATACCTTGCGTCCTAAGTCGCTTTTGACCGTGATGTCCTTTGAGGCTACTTGGGAATTTTCAAGATCAATTTTAATTTGTGTCATACAGGATGTATAAAGTCGCTTTATACATCCAAGAATTCTGTTGGAGAGTCTTGTCTGTGGGAGTAGGCTGATGTGACAGTAAAATTGTAGTCACCCCGTTTTGATGTCGGCTTGGAGGTTGGACTACTCTATGGTGTCTGTGGTGTGAAGTCCAATAATTCTCCTGATTATTTTTCTTTTTAAGTAGCCCTTACTCTTCGTTCTATGCAATCGTTAAGATTAATTACTACATTTTCCATTAAAAAACTGAAAAATGTGTTTTTTAATTTTTTTACTTACTACCTTTCCCTTGTCCTTAATCATACATCCTTACATGTTAGTCCATACTATATGATTAGACTGTATTCCGATCGTATGCTGACAACTGAAAAATTAAAATTAAATTAGATAAATTGCATTATAATTTGTAAGTAATACGATCATTACATAATGGTAATTGCTAATTAATTTCCTGAAATAGCCCCTCCCCTAACCGGAGATCTGATACAAATACCATTGAGCCAGGAGTATAATGATCCCCAGGAAGCATCTGCACAAGGGTGTTCTCCCTACCTGGAGGGCATTAGTCTACGTGCACGAAGGCATTTAGGCGAAAACAATTGACTAAGTAGGTTCAGGTTGGAGCTATCGGTAGCAGTTGGTCTCATATCTCGTCTTATTTTCTCTCTTGGGAGCTTTTATACTACTCGACTGTTTATGTTGTGAGGAAGTAACAAAAATTATTTTTAGAATATTATAAATAAAATTAAATACAGAATCTCTCACACGAATAAGAAAATAAGGGTTAATTTATATGGGTATATCCAACGTATGTATGCAAGCAGGCTAACGAAAATAATTTTTGATTTCCTTATAATTAAAAGAAACTATACCAAACTTTCTTTTTTTGGCAAGAGCATAACGCGAGACAAGAGGACGGTGTTCGTAGCAAGAACTAAGCAGACGATCAAAATCTCCGGGAAGGCAAGCAATAATTATTGATCCTGAGTAACCCAAATTTGGGTAAAATTAGAATGCTTAAAAGACTTGGAACTACTGGTGAGGACTGCCTAGCTAGAGAGAAATATAGTAGACGACTGAAAAACTTCTGGGCTAAATAATAAACGAAGTAAATCGGATGAAATGTTAATATTTAAAAAACATTTTCCTCATTCTATTAAAGAAAATAATATAACTCATTAACTGATTTAAAATATTGAAAACTCATGGTCCCATCTCAAAAAAATAAATAAAAAATTGGTATACTTGTTTAACAATTTAGGAAACACCAATTGCTAACAAAATCTACAATTGAGTCAATTCCAAGTGATTAAAGCAGATGGGAATTCATTTGTTATCAACCTATTACAATCCACTTCAACCAACTCTCATTGCTGATTTGTGATACAGTGTCTAGACGTGATGCTCCATTATTCATAGGCTATACTGACAAAGGTTGGAATTTATTTAAGAAATTTAATAATTAATTTATTTATAAATTAAGCAAATATTAAACTTAATTCAATCATTCAAATTTTCTTATTTAAACAATTCAACATTCGTAGTAAATGTTTCTAAAATAAATTTGAAATTATGGTAATCAAGGGCCAGAATTTTAACTTTAATGTACAATGAAACAATTGCATATAATTACCATAATTTCATGACTCTTGTCTTCAGAGCTATATGAACATTTTCAAAAATGAAATTATTTTTTCAAATGTGACCTTATAAAGGCACAAGGGTTAAATTACTATAGTTTATTGTTCTTTTGATGGTGATTATTTTTAAATATTTTTATTTTGAAGAGAAAAGACTTGTCCTGGCCGGGATTCGAACCCTGGTCGTCCACAATCTCTAGCGCGGTGCTCTAACTATCTGAGCTACCAGGGCTCGTAACCAAAGACAAATCTTTTCTCTTCAGAATAAAAATATTTAAAAATAACCACCATCAAAAGAATAATGAATAAAAATGTGTTGTAAATATAAAATTGACGTAATACAATGAGATCATAATTAAAGTAATGTTCAATGGACATTCTTTCCCGTGTATACATCGCAAAAACTGCGAGAACACGAGTATATACGATCGGTGAGGAGAATGAATTTGTCTGGCTTGGTTACGGCCCTGTTAGCTCAAATGGTTAGAGAACCGCGCTATAGATGCGGCGACCCGGATTCGAATCCCGGCCAGGAAAAATCTCTTCTCTTCAAAATAAAAATATTATTATGTAATAGGTAGGTAGGTCAAATATGGATTGATGAGTATGCTGAGTGTTATGGCAATTCAATGTAGTTGAACACCACTGCTGGAAAAAAAATTCCATTTCTCTCTCTGTAATATTTATATAATAATAATAACCTTCAGTTTTTTTTTTTAATAACAAAATAACTTAATGTTAGCTCAATGACACAAAACCCTTGTAGGTTCAATAATTCAATTACTGCCTGGAAAAGTTTCAGGTAAATTTATGCAAATTACACACAATTCTAATCGATCCCAAGCAGAAAGCTTCGGTCAGCTTAACTCAGTTTTTACAAACCTTACTTTTTTCCCTATTTTTTTTTTATGGTGGATTCCTTTGAAGGTTGACTCAACAGGAAGGAAACTGACCTAAACACACAAAAATTTGCATTTGTTAAACGTGACTCTCCGATAAAAGTTGGCTTTTAAAAGAAAACAGAAACGGATCAATGACCAGGTAGAGCATCAGCAAATACAACACTCAGGTCGAACCTGAAGGCGAGCAAAAAAAAAAAGGATAGCAAGACTAATACAGAAGATAAATGAACAATAATAAATTAATTTTATTCGTTTTTTATTCGTTTTGAAGTGATTCGTTGGATGAGCTGTATATTAGAACTTATAGCTAAACTGCTAGAGTTATAAACAAAATAAGGAAGTACTATTTTAGTGTTATATTTTACTCACTACTTAAACTGATAAGGACTTACGCCACGCAGGAGCATAAGTATGAAAAAATCCTCACTTACAGATCATTTAAAATTCCTACTTATATTAAGACTTGAACATACCTCTCGTGAAATTTTAAATTATCATTATTAGAGATATAAATTTTAACATAGACTCGAGGTTATTCCTTACGTAATAATTTCTAAAATCAATAAATAAGAAATCAAAAAAAAAAAAAGTGTCAACAGTGAAATAAATCCTACATAATTACGAAAATAACATTGAATTTCCCTACCTCAAAAAGGGGTGAGGTACCTCAATGGTGGCGTGTCGAAGATCCAGGGTTCAAATCTGGCTCATACGGATAATTTATTTAGTCTGTCTGGGATCTAGAGACCGTCCTGGGGTTCACCCAGGCTTTAGAAATTGTATACCGAAAATAGGGGGGAACGGAACGATTGAGCGTAATCAAATCACTGTACAACCATTGTCCTAGAACTATTCGTAGTATTACATGATTTGTTTCCACCTACTTCAAATATTTTTCTAATATCAATACCAAAAATGTATATATAAATATACTCAACTATGGAGGTGTAAACATTATTTAATTCTTCTTATTCTTTCGAATACGGAGAGAGAAGCTAGCGGAGAGCCGAGTAGGGCGGAAGGGTTTGGTAGTTGCTGCGGAGAATGGTCCCTCTGACCCTAATTACACTTTAATAAAATTTAGGAGCCCCCCAGCCTGTTTGCATGGCTCTGGCCCCTTTGCGGCCCCCCCTAGTAGCTTTTTACAGGAGCAACTTGTCCAACTGTACCCGCGCTAGCAATAACTTACAATTTAGTATTCTCCATGCAATATGGATAATACAAATAAATATTTATAAATAGTGAAGTTTAGAAATAATACCAGCATTTTATTATTCTGAGGTATATTAGTTAGCATCACAACGTTCCCTGCCCATGATCACGGGTTTATAATTCGGCGGAAGGCTTTAGAATTTTTAAAAAGGAAGTAATCGTTTTTATAATTGTTGAATACACTAAAAATGAGTATCTAGGTTTAGGTTGTCTTTACTATACCTATATTATAGCTTTAAGGGAAAAATGTAGGACTTCCGCTATAGCATCTACATTCCA
This sequence comes from Arma custos, assembly GCA_037127475.1. Lineage (NCBI taxonomy): Eukaryota > Metazoa > Arthropoda > Insecta > Hemiptera > Pentatomidae > Arma > Arma custos. Next base: position 205,024,785 of record CM073759.1, on the reverse strand, counting down.
CTGTAACATGCAATGGGGGTTTCGAGCCTGAATAAGGTATTCGCTGGAAAAATAATTGTAAAAAAATAAATAGGTCAATTTGCTATACGCTGTTTAGTAAGTCAGTCAAATTTAAACAAATAAGTAAGTCTGCCTTCAATATAGTAAAAGGAACATGTGCAGGCGTGTTAGCTTATGCTCTTGAGGGCAGAGTTGCTGTGCTATAGATCAACGGCTTAAATCCGATTGTAGTGGATAAATTATTTAAGATATTAAAATATCCACATATAGACACAGTTAAAAGCCCTCCTGAAAATCAGCCAGCCTTTATAAAATGGGTACCCTCAGTTGGCGGGAAAACCTGACGGTTGAGCGTGATCTTGATCAAATCACTTGCCTCCAGAAACGTTGTCCTAGAAATATCTGCACTAAAGCCAAGACCATTCATGGGTTTTAGTGATGTAGGCTAACACATATTTATTTATTCCTTAATTGATTTATGCAGAACAATTAAAAACTCTAGTCAGAAATTAATTTCACAAATTTCCATTAATATTAACCCTATTCTGTAAAATTATTTAGAAGTATATTACTTGAGATTCTAATTATTAAAGAGCCAGTAATTTAGAATTTCTGAACATATTTCTATCCCCTCCTTCCCTCCAGCGAACGGCAATAAAGCCAACTTGCAAAACTATATAAAGTAGGGAATCGATATTATTTGATTACCGGAGTAAATGGCGCCTTCTCATTGGCTGGTTGCACGGTGATTCGGCGGGAAACAGTTTCTGGCGCGAGAGAAGGCCGACTTGCCGAGGGATAAAGTTTTAACGACCTGAGCCATTGTTTGGGCTCCGTGTCCTGACAAAGACTTCTTCTTCTTTGATCCTAACACTCCTCCGAGCACCGGACTTATTACTCCAGTCCCAACTTCTTCAGAAGGAGCAGTAACAAAAGTCTCAGATTGCTGCCTATAACCGGCAACGTCAAATTTCTGAAGAAGGGAAGTAAATTTGTATTAAAATTAGTAAATGTCTACTCATAAAAATGAGTATCGTAAAATGGATATATCCTCTAGTCTGGTATTTTAAATCTTTATCTGAGCGTTGTAAAAGGATAGCATGATGTGTATAGCGCTGATGTTTAAGCTGAAGGACCAAGTATTTATTCTGTTAACAGCAATTCAGGCAATCTGAGGATTTTTTATTTGTGTAACGAGTTTATTTTATCGCTTGCCTAGTCTGTACGGTGCTACTACCTATCGGTGTAGACCCGAGCTCATTTAGTAGTGGACTAGTGTTACAAGTGGACTTACACCCAACCTCAATTTATTGTTTTATTTGAGCAAAAAATAGCCACAATTTCACTTCATCTTAAGTTTTTCTTTTTGGCTCAACGTTGGTGTAATGGTGTTATGTTGTTTTTAGACTTTTTTTTTCATTGTCTTCATTTAGACCTTGGACCTAAAATCCACAAATCTAGGCTCATACGGCATCAACCAGCCTTCATAAAATGAGTACCCTTATTTAGAGGGGAAAAAACAAGCAATAGAGCACCTAGGCAAAATCACATAGCTGAAAAAAGATTAGCTCAGTAACAGTGCGGTCTTGACCATGTGCTGAACTAAAAGAACCTTCATGGGTTTTTAAAGATAATTTTTTATTGTTTTAAAATTAATTTGGGTTTTAATATAAAAATTCAAAATAAATTTAAAAATATTTACATTTCTTATACTTTGAGAATAATATTAATTGTTTTGTCTTCCTACCAGAACATTTTTTCCTCAATTTAATTAATATGATCTACCGGTGATTGTTTAAGGGGATTTTATTTTTACATTTGATTTTCTAATTTTTTATTACAATTATTTTTTGCTTAGTTTTAGGAAAAATTTATCATTCTTTTTTATATAATTTCAATTTTCTTAAAAGTGTTTTTACTAAGCTATCACCTCTCATAAATAATTTGTTATTTAACGTCAAAATAACATTGAGGGAGAAAATTGTCCGGATGGAGGTAAAAAAAAATCTCTTATACAGGGAGAACTGTTTATTGGAAAGCCAACGTTTCGAACCACATTGCAGGTTTTCTTCAGGGCTAGTACGATCAGGGATTGACACAAGTGTGGGTCGAAACGGTGGCTTTTCTATAAACAGTTCTCCCTAAAAAAGAGAATTTGTTTTCCTCCACCCGGACCATTTTCTTCCTCATATATACATAAGGTCAATCAATATTATTTAACAAATATAAATAATATTAGTCACTGTTAATTAAGATATCTAATTATTCCCATATGTCAATATAATTGTAATAATAATAAATACCTATCAACTCAAGGGCATAGATTGAAACCTGTAGTAATGATAAAAACCGTTAACAATACCAAGAGACTTGGAAATGGAGTTATATAAGTCTCGATCTCAAGAAAAAATTGCCTTAAAAGCTATAGCTATGTCATGGAATTACTGTAGCTACAATCATCAGAGCATTTATAAAACACTTTTTTTCATAGTAGAATTTGCGGTGAACAGTCACTGTTGCCTAGTGAAGTCGGACATGGGAGTTGACAACCTTATAGCGGTAAAGACATCACCTGTCATGTTCAATGAAATATGTAAGTACCTTTATAGTGAACTTTTGCCACCTACATACCAATAAAACACATTCTTATCAACAGTAGTTATATTTTTTTAAACTTATAATTGATACCAATACTTGTGAAGTTGTTAATTTTTACAAGACTTAATTTCTGGTTTTCGTTAAAAATATCGTCACTTAAGACGAGTTTCGAAACCTAAAGTAACAATGAATATAAAATAAAGGAAGTCTTCGAATGCTTAGGATAAAAGAAAGCAAAAGATAGCATGGCCATATTTGGATAGGGAGAGAAGAAGGAAATGGAGATAAAAATTCGAGTTAGAAAATATTCAGACATGAAGAAATCGAAAATAAAAAAATAATAATATAAAGTTGAGTAAAAATAACATCCTTTATAAGAGATAGTCTTAAATAATTTTGTGGAGTGTGTGTAGTCTGCTGTGTCTAGTGTACTGATGCGTGTCACGAGTAAATGCTCCCCCAACCTGGAGGACCAGAATGAGTGAAGAGGATCTCGCGAAGAAGCTGCTCAGATGGAGTGGCACAGGATGCCAGACGCATCTTAAACGTCCGTAGCTGGAGGGCAGCTGCATTCGATAGAGCCCTCTGGCGAAGGCTCCTTGAGGAGGCCAAGACCCATACAGGGTTGTAGAGCCATATTGTATTGTCTTAAATAATTGTAGAATATAGACATCGATCAAACGACAAAAACATTATCATTTTAACATATATGTCATTGCTATAATAAATAATAAAATAACAGTTGAACTCAAGAAGGCTACGTTACATAACAAGGATAAACTATTTTACTATATCATTATATATTGAAACTTGTGATTTAGCAGGTCACCATGGAACCTATGGCCATATCTTGTGTAACTTCTTCTTACCACTCGTCTCGTTAGTGTTACTTGTGTGTTATTAGACTGTGTTCGATATATTTTTATTAAACCAAATTATTTGAAAAAAAGTCATCAAATGGATTTTGACAAGGACATAAATAGAAAATATTAGGGTCCATTGCGATCTGCTAAATCAGAAGTATTATGTTCATTAATTTCATGACCATATATAAAAATAATTTTCTTATTAAAGGAAAATTATTAAACTTTCAATATTTAAATACATTTTGAACAGTCTTCCTTGTTTAATCTAACTATTTTTTAGGTAAGTTGTAATATTGATGAAGTTGAATTTGGCGCTGATTGAAGAGGGTTTATTGATCCCCAGTTTCGAACATTGCCAATGCATTAATTTCATGCAATTAGGGAACATGGGGATTGACACAACGCCGTCTCCTGAATTAACAATTTTTAATTTACCAGTTCCGATACAGCGGGTAAATATTGAAATTATTATCAATATGCTTTATACACATACTAAAATATGATCACCATTTAAATGAGAATAGTGAATTAAGTAACATATATTAAGTATTTTTAGGAACTATATGAGATTTCTCATAGGACAAAATTAATGTAGAGTCTATCCATAACTTGTTAATACGGATTAAGAACAATTTTTTTTTTAAGTAAAATTTGTTTACAATTTTTTCCATAACTCTTACAAAAAACATCATACCGTAAATATATCTGAGGAAGATAACATCTGTTCATCATGTGGTTCATGTATTATTAAAATATTGTTTTTGTATTTATACTTTATTCACTTTTTAAAGTATTGAATAATCAATAATTATTAGTTCTAGGAGTTTCCACTCTTTCCTTATATACAAACATTAGGAATTAATATATATGCATGTACATATATAAATATAAATATAATATAAATATAAATATAAATATAAATAAATATATATATACATATATATATATATATATATATATATATATATATATATATATATATATATATATATATGATATATATAAAAGGGGAATAATAAAAATGATAAAAAAAAATAGAATCGATTCGTAAGAAAGATTTTAATTTATTATTTTATAAACTAATACATTAGCCATTTTCTTTCTTTTAATATTCTCTTTGACTTTATATTCATTTAAAGTCTCTTTATGCTACTATGGCTAATCGGACGATGCTACAGTGGGAGCTATAAATTTAGCCAACCCACCTACAATTAGGATAGCAATCCTTTACACCGAACAGAATCGGGACCTCCATGTTACGTCACTTCCGAAGGAAGGCATAACCAAGGATTTTTTACTTCCTATAAAAATTCCTATGGCCAACTGGCTTTAAAACTGCGACTTTGGGTACATGAAGTTGTTACGCAAACCACTTGTGATCCCTTTCTGTTTTATTTGTATTATAGTAATTTAGCTATATTTCCGATCATTTATAAACCAATAAATCGATTTTTGCTTCGTCGCTATTGATCTTCCAGAAAATTTCCAGTACATTGAATTATGTCACCCGGTACGTGCTACGTTCACCCTTCTGTAGAATTCGTTATAAAGGTCATTGAGATGCAGGAAGGGAGCGCAGGAATATCGAATATAAAACTCCAAATTTCACCAAAGCAAATAATTCGCGATTAATGTGAAAACAACATTTTGGCGTGTACATACCTTAAGGCCTTTGACAACTGTATTTATTTTCCTATAGCCCACATGATATCTACTAGTGGTTAGTGGTTTATGTGTAATATATTTTCCTTAATTTACAATAATGTTACGGGCTACTGGGTGTTAAAATAAATTAAACTACTCTTACATTCAAGATACTAATATTTATTAACAATATGACAAAAAGAATGCAATGAAGTTGTAAACAATTAAATTATTGAACTAATATAAATTTACAATAACAACATTCTAAATATTATAATCTAGGCCTAACTATTTAATTACTACAATAATGTAAGATATTACTACTACGAAATAGCTTAAATATTTACGTAAAGTTTTACAAATACAATAAAATTACGCTAGAGCTTATAACTGCGAATTAAAACTTACAGTTCATTAATTTACATACATTCTCTTTTCCATACAAAAGCTTACGATAACTTGTATTTTTGGAAAATATTAAAAATGAAATTAATAAACAGTTAAAATTTATTATAATTCAACCCACCTAGAAACGACAACCTGCGGAACAGATGCCGTTTTTTTTTGTGTTTTTATTTTATAGTTTCTATTATAATTTCTTTAAATCATGAATGAATAAAATATTAATAAAACATTTGTAAGAAATTAAACAAAACAATAAATCACTTTTTTCCGAGGGTATTGATAATAATGAAGACTTTTTGTATGCCAAAATAACTGAACAAAAATGTTTATTTTTAAACGTTGCTTGTAATTGTTAATAAAACTTAATAATAATAATTTAAATTAACCGTTTTTCCCATCCTTATTCCCTCTATGGAATGACTGAGAAATATATATATATATATATCATTGGATAAGTCGCTACCTGAGAAAGGGCAAGGCGAGAGATTTGAAGATTAAATGGTGGGCTCTAGACCCAATAGACCCGACCATTTCGTCGCTTTCCCAATGCCTTTACCAACACCTCCGGGTTATAAATAATCTCACTTCTACAAAGTAATCTATTTTATGTTTATATATGGAATATACGCATTTGATATATATGTAAACAAACATTTAGTCTATCATGTAAATGTTGCGTAGATATTAATATTGACATAATTATTAAACGTTATTAGATGTAAATATAAAACCAAAACTTCATTGATGTACAATAATTGTATTTTAATATGCTTTTTATGCCCTAAAGGGAAGGTCTATATGTAAATACAAAATGTAGTATTAAAAAGTGTAAATATTGAAGAAGCTAATTCTGTATATACATACAAATAAAGACTATTATTATATTATTATTATGGTTTTTATATATATTTAAAATGGTATTATATATATATATATATATATATATATATATATACATATATATATATATATAATCATTAAATGTTTAATACCACAAATCGTAAAATAAATTATTAAATAATTTTATCTGGTATGATTTCTTTTAAAAAACGTAACATAAAGCATTAGTGAAAGGTAAATATTTTATTTTATATAAAAAAAGAAAGATTTGTGTATCACATTTAAGTTCTATGACTAATGTGAATTCTGTAGACATAGGATTTAAATATTTCTATTTATTCCTACAATTTTATCAATCTCTACATCCTCTTTCAAATATAGTATGACAGCAATTAAAGATCACTCGAACTTATACCACAGGTTTTATTAGTTATAATTCATCGAACTACCATCAAATGTCAGTTGAAAACACAGATATATGATTTTATTTCAAATCAATATATCATTATATGAAATATATCAAAATATAGCGAAATAAATTTGGAACAGTATGGTCGTCTCAGAAGAATGAAGGAAGAAAAATGGCCCATTTTAATATTCTATTGGAGTGGTGAAAGGAGCAAACGGCGAGGAAAACAAAAAATATGGATGTAAGGAATTGAGGAAAGTATGCACGGCCATGTTCTGAGGGAGGAAGATAGAAGAAAATGTAAAAATGAATTAGAGGAAATTTTTGGTTGAAGGAAACATCACTCCTGAGGAATTCTTTAGGGAAAAAATGTCAATATATCAACCATTTTCAACATCCTTATACCGAACCCCAAAAATACAAAGTAAATAAATTCTTTGGAATTTCGAAAACTTGGAAAATCAGTTTCTTGCACATTCGTTAGTTGGACGTGCTAAGGGCGTTATTTTTTAATTAAATGTAATAGTTTTAACAACGTAATCCAGAAACTATAACACTTCCTATGTTTATACAATTTAATTCTTGGTCAACTTTTAATACTTGCCTTATGATTTATTCTAGATTATTTTTTTTAAGTTGAAGTACACGCGGCTAAATCATATGATAAGTAAATAAGCTAAGCATACAATAATAAATAAGCAAAAATACAACTACAATCGTACGTTGGCTGAGCAAGATCCACCCATCGGTTTCCAATGTGTCTAGAACAGTTGCCGGGCGTGGAGAACAACTTTTCCAAACTAACTTCTACAAATGGTCTCCTCTGTCGATGCTTGTCCTGTCAAGGAACTAGGCTGATGTCATAGTGAATACTTTCAGCGTGTAAAACACCAAGATTCTTGTATTTTAGGCAGAATCAAACCTACGATTTTAAATATGAACTTCACAAATGGAAATAGTTATGTTTATGATGATTTTAAATACGTTTAGGCACAATCCCTCAAATCCGGTTGTGATAAATAAATTATTTCACCTGTTAAAGGACGAACCCTTTGCGATCTGGAAAACTTCCTGTGGCTCCATAAAGCAAGCTTCCCCAAAGTGAGAAACCTTAATTGGAGGAGAAAAATCTAGCGGTTAGGCGTAAATTTGGACAAATCACCTCCTTGCACAACCGTTATCCCTAGAAACAGTACAGTCTACCGTGCACCTAACCAAAGCTTATTCATGGGTTGTAGTGGTACAGGCTATTTTTTTAAATAATCATGGATATCTAATCCACATATCTGTGTGAATTATGTCTATAACTCACACATGGTATATAATTTACAGTTTTACATATACAAGCAGCAATAAGTGTAAATACATGTTCCGGAATACCTTTACATGTTTAAACAACAGTGATTTTAATTAACTAGAGTTGTCTTTTATAAGTAAATTTTACAATAGCAGGAAAAATGTAGAAAAAACCCGCTTAAAAAAAAAAAAGAAAAGAAAAATGAACCATAATAGTAATTCTAATTTAAAATACATAAAAATAATACTAAATAAAGTAAGTAAATATAATAATAATAATAATTAAATAGAAAATAAATACACAATTAAAAATAACAATAAAATAAATACAGATAACTAGATTATGTTACCTACGAATAGTGGTTTGATTAAGTGAGAAGTATATGTTTTGTTCTTTTGTGCGTGTACCGTCGTAGTGAATGTTTATCATAGTTACCGATTTCTCGGATTAATGGGTTTTCGGAAGCTGGAGTTTTTTCGAAGTATGGTTTTGTTTGGGCTGAAACATATTGTTTTACCGTGGGAAGTTCAAGATCTCTGAGCATTCTGATATTTTCGTGTAGCGGGGATAATTATTAATAATTCTCATGCATAGGTTTTGTACCCTTTCAAACTTTCTATAATTTGTAGCGCAGGTTGAACTCCAGACAGGTGAGGCATAGGTCAGCACTGAGCGGATTACTGTTTTATAAAGGATTAGCTTGTTTTTGGGGCTTAGTCTGGATTTTTTATTAAAATAAGGAAACATTTTGTAGATGGTTTTTTTCGCTTTTTCTGTTTTCCTGTTGATGTGCTCAGTGAATGTTAAGGACCCATCTAGAATTAAACCGAGGTATGTTACAGATTTAGACCAGTGGATGTGCTCGGAATTTAAGATGATGTGCTGATCTATGATGGGTCTGCGTTTTGTGAAGATTATGGCGGCCGATTTTGTTGGATTGATTTTTAGTTTCCACTTTTGACAGAATTTATGGATTTTATTAAAAGCTTGTTGTAATCGGTTTACTGTTGTATCGATTCGGTATGATGCTGTGTACAAAGCGGTGTCATCTGCGTAAAGCGATGTGGTTACTTTTGGGTGCTTTGGGAGATCTGATATGAACAGATTGAATAGAATTTGGGATAGATGTCTATTGGAGAGGAAGGAATATATGACATGTATTAGGTATGGAGGAAAACTGTACAAGATTAATTTATAAATAAGACCGTAATGCCATACTGTATCGAAAGCTTTTTCCAGATCTAACATAAGCATGCCTGTATGTTTTTTATTATTGAATACTTGTGTTATGAAGTCGGTAAGACGAGCTAGTTGGTCTACAGTGGAGTGGTGTTCTCTAAAACCGAATTGTTCATCTTTGATCAGTTTGTTCTCATTTACATGCTTAACAAGTCTTTTTAAAAGCAAGCGTTCCAGGATTTTGGATAGAATGTTTAGGAAGCTAATTGGTCTGTAACTTGTAAAACTGTTAGGGTTTTTATTTGGTTTAGTGGTAGCGATAGTTTTGGAAATTTTCCAAGCGGAGGGAAAGTAATTGAGCCTTAATATTGAGTTAAATGTTTTCGTTATATGGCAGATGGTTTTCCTGCTCAGGTTTTTTATAACCTGTACAGGGATGCCATCGTCCCTTGAGGCTTTCTTTGTTTTTAATTTTTTTATAATCTTTCCGGTTTCTTTGGGTGAAATGGCGGGAAAATTAATTTCGTATGGCGTTTTTAAGTAGTTCCGAACAGATTTGTTTATTTTTTTATTATTATTTTTTTTTTTATGGTTAGAGCCAAAATTCGAAGTGGTAGAGATAGTGGATTGGAAATTACAGGCTAATAAATCGGCTTTGTCTTTGTCCGTGTAGATATAAAGTTCAAAACGCTTTATCTCAGCTGTTACTGTTCTGACAATATTGATATTTTTTTCTTTTCTAGTAATAGTATTAGTAGTGATTATTCTTTTTAATTATTTGCATCAAATCATTTTACATTTTGCTACATTTATAAATAATATAGGCGTTTCAAGGTTTCCACCTTAAACCTTAAAGGTAGATCTTAATTACGAGTACAGAAGATAGCCTTTAGGAAATCTGTGGGTTTAAGGAATAGAAGGAATTTTTCGGTAGATGTAATATATTGCAGAACGAGGAAAACTGGTGTCACTGTTCACTGATTGCTTAAAACTTTAAAAAAAGAATCTGAAACTGGCAGTGGAATCATTAATTCTATATTTATTTTAACAATTCAAAGGTGAAACAGAAGAATGAAAATTCACGTTCATTCCAATAAAATTAATTAAAACAGAAACGTTAGCACAGTAAAATTAAACATGAATTGGTCAGATGTTTGATATAATTTTTATACATAACATAATTTTCTACACATCGTTAGGTCTGTATCAATTAAAAAAATTCGTAGTTCGAATTGAGAGAGTGCATGAGCGTTGCAAAAACCATCGGAAAAAACACATTTTTTTGTTTTACAACAGTCTCCTTTTTTTAATCGATGTAGCTAAAACTAGGTATGTATATTTTATTTTAAATAACTTAAAATTTGCTACTAGACATACAAAAATAAAATAAAATACAGTTTTTTCATCAAGTCTGTAGCACTTGTATTTTAAAGTATCTTTAATGAAAACCAAAGATACTTTTAAGATAATTATCTAATACCAAATTGATTTACAGACAAATTATTAATCCCCAAACTAAATTTGACATTAAGTCATTGTGACTAAATATTCAATCACTTTAACATTCATACACTAGACAATTAACAATCTTACAACCATACAACTTATTTGATTGAAAGAAGAACATTTGGTGTTTACATATATCCTATAAAAAAGCAGTACACCAGGGATAGAATTTTAAAATATATTTGTTTAAATTTAAACCGTATTATAATTATACAATAAGTAAAAATAATTCATGATACATAATGGAGAACTAAAATAATTCACTTAAAAGGCCAGGAGGCCATTTTCATTTCCTCATAGAATTATAGAGAATTGAAGCCGTTAAAAGGTTTTGAGTGACGATAAAGTTTCTCATGAAAGGATTGATATCGAGTTCTAGCCAAATCAGTAACAAATGTGGCAATATGGTCATTATGGAGGACTTTATTAAAAAAGTCATAAAATTAAAAATCATTAAGGATTTTACGAAAGATTTTGAATTGTAAGGATGGTAAACGAGAGGAATTCGTTTGTTGAGCAACAAAACTCTATATTAAAATCATGTATATATAATTCTTTTGCAATTAATTCGGAGCTTAGAGCGTTTGTCTAGTAAGTGTTGCAGTAGCCTGAAACAGTGATCAGTTATTCAGGAATATAAAACTAAAGTTTTTGAACAAATCATGCAATGTTATAAAAGAAATAGTTCTTTACAACAATAAAAAAAAATATTATAGTATATTTGTATTTTTTGTTTTATTATATTTGTTTGTTGTTATATTATTATTTTTGTAAATATTCAACACATTAACGGAAATCAGTCAGATTATTGTGTTCACTCAGTCTTTCATTATAAATTTTTTTTACTATAACATTTTTTAGAAATTTTAACCATAAAAAATGTTATATAGCCTCTAAGATTAATAATTATTTCTCTTTATTATCTCCTGCAGAACAAATTCAAGAGATAAATAAATATCCCAGAGGAAGAGGCTGATGAGGATCCTAAAAGCCTCCTAGTAATTAATGTGCTCTCTCTCAACCTCGTCTCAGGCTGCGGCGGGAAATATTATTCTAAGTGTGAATTGTAAATTGGCACAAAATAAAAGTGTTATTACAGTAAACATGGCAATAATTAATAAATTCACATCAATAATTTTAATCGAATCAGCCACTCATAAAATTATAAAGAAGTGTGATGGATTGAATTTGTCAGGGGGTGGAGTCAAAGATAACACAAAATAAAATATATATTTCAATTGTGCCAACGATTCGGCCTACGATGTAGGCTGTCTCCTGAGACACCAAATATATGGATCCAGAGTCTGCGGTGACTGTCAAACTAAAACTGTCAACCTACTAACGTTGGCACAATTCAAAATTGGCTTCCGCTTATTCCCTGAACAATTCAATCCATCATTAAAATTATCCAGTCAATTATTTTCAAATTGAAATATAAATAAGTATAATTAACCTTATCTGTTATTTATACAAATATTGAAAAGGCTTAAAAAACCGAATAATAAAAGGGTCCCTTGTGGTTAGAATAACAACCCGTCTCTGCAGTCTAGTAGGCAGCCTTAAGGTTTCTAAAGAGGGTAAAATTATGCCGCTCTACGGAAGTGACGTAAAATGGGGTCCCGAGGTACTTGTTAAATAACTCTGTCCTAATTATCCCGCGGATAGGCAAAATTTAGAATTACTACTGTAGCATCGACCGATGAGACATTGCAGCTTAAAGTGCTGTTAAATTAATAAAAAATGAAAACTTTAAAAAATATCGATACGGTTAGTTATAAAATGACAAAGAAGCAATTTCTATAAGCGGTTTAACAAAACTAAAAGTGAATGCTATTTTTTTAAACACAGTTAAATCCCTTGTAAGAGAACGGAATAGCTCAGTGTTAAAATATTCTGTTCCGGGTTAAAATATTGTAGATATTCTTTCCCTGGCCATTATTAACGTTGGCTATCATCACATTAATTTTAATTTAGTTCGCCATGTTTCTAAATGATTGTACTGCTGTCAGTCGACACCACTGGCGTACGTTTTGGAGCCACGAATGTCTTCTTCTTTCAGGTCCACGTTTGCTCTTCCCGTGGATTATTAATCGTAGTTGCCGGTATCTGTCATGTCTTATTAGATGACCGAGATATTCAATCTTCCTCTTTTTTAATAGAAAGTTCTATCTCGTCCCTTCCGATCCACAGTAGTACTTCGATGTAGTACACGATATTTTGAGAATGACTCGGTATATCCACATCTCAAACGCCTGCAGCCTTTTCACTTAATGTTTCCGTCTAGTTCCACGCCTCAGCACCATACTGCAGACTAGGAAATATGCCATAAAAATAATTAGCCCAGTCTTATTTTTTGGTAGAGAAATGCTGTTGAAGTGGAAGATATATGTAGCAGAATGCAGATATGCATTAATTAATTAAACTAACTTATCATATTGGTATTCCACAAAATTTCTTAATAACGGCAATAGTAAATAAAAAATAGCTTGCTTCCTTGCGAGCAGTGTATTCCATTTATAATTTAATTGAAATGAATTCTTAACACCTAAGATCCTATTTTAGATTTTTTTTTTTAAGTAGTTGCTGGAGAAATGAAGGTTTTAAGCATTAAATTACGGATAAAATAAGCAATGTAAAATGTAGCCTTTAAAGGAAATGCTCTAAAATCTTTATATAAATTGTAAGGGACCAATTTTATTCATTTCTTATTCACACAAAACCCACATTTCAGTAATAATAATCAATTCTATTTCTATTTTAATTTTATAAAAACTGGTAAGGTGGTGGTGGGAGTTTTCAATCTCATATGCCAAATCTGAAAAAATGAAAAGCTGTAATAGCATTTACTGGAAGCTCGATCTACCATTTGGTCTAGAAAAAGGAGACTGGACTTGGAAGAGCAGTTGGTGTTGGGCCAGCGGCCATTGTCCGAAATGATCTCACTATTATTGATCCTCAGTTGGATCCCGAATGGATGTCATTCATCCGTCCCTAGTCTCATCGAAAGGCATTACAAATCGATTAAAAAGCCAGTTTTGATGTAAAGTCGAAATTTAATTAATTAAAAAATATATAGAAAAACAAAATATAACAGAATAATGAAGAATATACTCGTATATTAAAAAAAAAGAGACGATAACAATCAGCTGGTATTTTTGATAAATTTACAATCACCATATAAATTGTTTTGTTTTCTGTTTTCTCACTAATTAATGCGACTTTAAGTGATGATTTAATATTTTATCATATAGAAACATTATTATTCGTAATTTTTTTTTTGCATCTTTATTTCAGCGCGAAAAGTACCGGTTTTTTAAGACATTTTAATTTTTTTTTTATAAAAATATTTTTAAGCAATTATCAACCAATATACTTTGTTCCTCTAAATAAAATGATACTAGATGAGTTCTTAAATATATCATTTTCAAACATTCTCTAGAGTGCTTGCCCTAAGTTAAAAGTAGATTTTAATTCAAGATAACTAGAGGTTACAGCGCTTGCGCCGTTATAAGGTTCTTGGTTAAGTTGCCTATGGCAACAGTGCACTTCATGACAGCATCCAGTACACTGCTGCAGCTGTAGAATTTCCAGGCATTACCTTATGGCTGACATCACCTGGCGCGGAAGCGCCTTATACAACACAACCTAAACCAACTTTTATCAATCAATCAGCTCAATATTTCGATTATTTTTTGGATACATAAATTTTATAAAACATAAAGTTTTGAAGCTGTTTGAAAGAGGAAAACATATTTTCACCCCCGGTGAATGAGTGGTTAAGTCGGATTTTGTCCAGATAGAGTTAACTGCTTTCAGATAACCGGAATCGTATCATTCTTGTAATTTTTGGCTTTAAATGGAGCTGTAATATAAGCAATAAATCCTTTTCAAGCCAATGCCTAACTTAGCCTCTTATTCACTACAAAAATAATTTGATTCCGCGTACGTAAGTATAAGAAACTCATCTTGGAGAAAATTGGACTTAACCACTTATTCACCGGGGCTGTAGATATAGTATGTAATATGATTATCATGAAGATCAGCTAGCAGTTGATTTTCAGTTGATTGTTTTGCATCCTACATGGTCTCCATGTATCAAGGACACAAACAAAATCATAAGACCAATAAAATAGAGCCAAAACTCAAAAAGAAACACTATTAGTTATTATAATGCAATTGGGAAAAAACGACAATGCAAAGCCTTATGTTTCAAATCCAGTAATACACCCACTTATCAGTCGATGTTTCGCCTATTCAGGCATTATCAAGACACAAAAACAAAAAAGGGTTATGTGAATCACATCTCGAAGAAAAAGGTGCAATACATCCCAACGATTAACAGCCCAAATAGGCTCCAAACATGAGACATCACCCCACCACTAAGACGTTCAACCTTTTTTGTTTTTGTGTCTTGATAATGCCTGAATAGGCGAAACGTCGACTGGTAAGTGGGTGTATTACTGGATTTGAAACATAAGGCTTTGCATTGTCGTTTTTCCCAATTGCATTATAAAAAATCATAAGACCCTATAGAACAATAGTTGAAATTCATACTTATTTTATTGTTTACCTTTTGAATACTTTACACAAATTAATTTCTCAAATCGAAATTTTTGAACAGAGATAACTAATTTATCACACCAAACTATTCGCGAGAGTTATCTCCAACAGCTTTCTATCTGTTCAGAAATTCATTCCATTAGAAATGACTCTCAAGTCAAAAACACATTTTCAGACTCCATTTCATTACTAAACCTTGAATTTTTCAGTTCTGGCTTTGGAAATGTGTAGAATAACGTATAGGAAATGAGTGTAAATATTTTAATTGGCACGATGACTAGTCTAGATTATTGAAAAAAGAAAAAATACTTGCTATTTCATGATAATTTCAATAAGAAATGAAGGGCATTAGGGACAGTTGATACGAGCGAGTGAAGAGGCATTGCTAACCCCAGCCTAACGGTGCCCGGACATCTGCCCTCCGCAGCTGCTCGCTTAGCAACGATAACTTATAGCCAGTGAGGGGAGGGTTTGATCCAATAGGAGTAGGGTGCCATGTCAGGTATCGCACTGGGGCAGAGAGTAGTCCCGGATGGTGAGATTCGAGATGTATCGGCGAGCATCCAGTGATGGAAAGCATCGAGGTATATAAAAAATGTAGAAAAAATAAATCCAAGAAATATTTCAGACAATAAGGTAGCACGAACCCCCATCACGACCATGTGAAAAAATTTGTAACCGATAAAAAAAAGAAACCATTACAGACGAAACCACAGCCAGGAACTCTACACGCACTTAGAGAAAATTACAGATGCAATGAGAAAACACAAAATTCTATGGGCACCTATATAGAATGGACCTGAACAGAATGACAAAAAGAGATATATAACTTAAAACTTGAAAATGACCAACACATGGATTAAGGAGACTGAAAAGGAAATCGAAGAGCTTGAGGTGTCTCCGGATGGTATTGAAGGACGTAGGCAGAAAGTACAGAATGCCCCAGGTTGGACGCAGGAGAAAAAGCAAAACCACAGGAAGAGTTATGGAAGATGAAACAAGCGTAGTCCATAGTGGTTGGGACAGGCTTTGGTAGATAAATTAGTAGATCTTGATCCACGAGTAGATCTTGTGAAATTTGGAGACCCTCTACAACTGACCCAGCCTATTTGAAATTGGCAAGCATTTACCTGGCTTAGAAACAGTAAAGTACTATTACCAGTTACTGAACTGTACAGCCTATACTATGAACTGTACGTTTGCTTATTGGAGGAGACCCTGACTTTGGCGTCAAACGCTCCAGTCTAGCATAACCTAAACGATTGATTACCAACTATTTTAGTGGTTTATTACAAATCAATTTAGATTAAAATATGTTTGTTTTTTTAATATTTAAAATATTACTGGTAACGAGTACTACAGTGTTCTTCTTTCCTGTAAATTTCCATTCTAGATTTGTTCATTCACTTGAGCACCTTATAACACCTTAACACTGGCTATGTTGTATTGAATGGGTATTTTACTACTATTCTGAACAAACACTTTTTAATACGAATTGCCAGAATCATAATGCTTTTTAAATTTCAAGGTAAATTTATTTGTTTGTTGTATATTATTCCCGAGCTCACCCAGCTACTATAAAGGGGATACCCTAATACAAACCACCTTCCGTCTCAACCGATGACATAGAAACAGTAGAGTACTGTAACTAAGTACTGAAACCAAATACCTTTTTACAGGCACTACAGGCCATTTTTTTATTGCAAGAGACCCTACCCTTGACTAAACCTGTACGATATATTACGAACCGTTTTTGGTGGCCTACTGAAGATTAACGAATGTTTAATAGAATTTGGTTTACTTTTTTTATAGTTTCTTTAATATTTAATTCTATTGTCACACTACATGGTGGTATTTTGTGGCAGAAGATCATCATTTGTTGATCATTCAAACTCAAAAGATCAACTTAATGAAATCAGCTTTTAAGGGAAAAATACAAAATATAAATAAAATATACTAACTCAAAATGTATTAAGTTTTTATTTTATTTTTTTATTTGGTCTTTTTGCAGCTTGGGATGGATCAAATAGGATCTAGGACCCTCCTGGGGCCCACCCAGCCTCTATAAAATATTATAAAAATAGGGAACCAAAAATAAGGGGGAAAATCTGGCGGTGTAGCGTAACCTAGGACAAGTCACCACCTCCTTGCAGAACCGTTGTCCATGAAACAGTACAGTATCTAACGTGTACTGAACCCCAAACCCGTTCACGGATAATAGTGGTACAGGTTAGGATTTTATTTTATTTATTTCATTGTATAAAATAACGCTTTAGAGACAGAAGTGTAGGAGCACTCTAATCAACAACTGCGGACAGACTTTATCTACACGTCAGAGCTAAGCTTATGTTGATTACAAGTATCGTAGATGAGCAAAATAAGATTACATTTCGCCTTGGTACGATTGTCATAGATAGATATTGATTTTCGAATTTGGTCTATTAAAAAGTATTAATACAGCATATTGTATACTGATATGCTTTTAATATTTGACAGAGATTTGAACTTAAAGAATGCTCTTGCTAAGTTAAATAGTTTTTAATTGAATAAATAAAGTCTGTAGTTAAATGACAAAAAAAAAATTGTATCCACAAATTGGTGGTATTGGGTATAAAATTTCTGTTTGATTCCAACGATTGTATTGCAACATCTCAATCATTTTCCCGTCATTTGTATAAAGAATGAATTAGTAATTGGACAAATTAGGGAATACTTTTCGTCGTAGAGGTCAGTTATTTACTAGAATAATTACCAAATGCTATAAAGTGGTCAATAAAGTTTACTTATTAACAGCTGTTTCGTTCCTTATGCTACCGCGTCCTTAACTACCACCTCGTTCAATTATTTACAATTCAATGCCTCTAGAACGCTGATAAATTATTCCTTCCACCTCGGACATCTTATAAATACCAGTTATAATTTATATAAATTAAATCGATACTGCCCGGTAATTCGATATCGAATTATTTCTAAAGAAGTCATCATATAATATATTTGATACATGATAACTTATGCAGATAGCGGCAGGTTTAGGAATAAGTGATAATTCCTATTAACGTTTAAGGACTAGGATATAATTTTTAAAAGACATTTGACTTTTCAATTATTGTCTTCAATTTATTTTTTAATGAGGATTTTAAACATATGTGTTCATCTATATCTAAAAAAAAAAAAAAGCTGCAGCCCTTTAACTCATTAAGGGTCTAGTGTTCAGTACGTAGTTAAATCTCTTAGTTTTCTTGGATAACGATTGTGCAGGGTATATTGTGTATTATGTAGATACTCCAGGAAGGTCTGTAGATCCTACAGAGTACATCTCATTAGGTAATTACCTTCCATACCTAGATTTAATCCCGTGCTCTTTAGCACACTAATTCAGCATTATACACTCGTCACCCCGGTCCCTAAATACATTAATATATGTATACTTAAAATGATAATTATGCTGTTTCAAATATTTTTATGGCAGATAAATTATTTTCACCTGAAATCCGTAATGTCTTCCATATTTTTTTCTAAATTCATTAAATTCTATTTGTATATACAATATAAAAAATGACGAAAAGAAATTTGTATATTCTAAAAAAAAAAAAATGACGGTGATCAAATGAATCAAATCAGTTTTCATTTTAATCAATATTTACACAACAATTATGTTCTTACTAACGGGAAAGTTTTGTAAAGGTTGAACGGGTAATCTGCTTTTTATTTCATTTTCTGTGTACTATAAAATCAGATAACCCAAACTCCTTAACCCAGAAACCGCATTTTTGTTTTATTTTATTCTTCATGTCTCTGAAGATTTTTATGAAGCTTGAATAGATGAAAAGTATAAAATAAAAAATGAAAAATATTTTGCACATTTAAAGAAATGAAACTTTTACTTTTTCATGTAAAAGTTTAAGAAAGTGTGTGATGATTTCACACAAAATCTGTACAACCATGACTTCTTAGATTTTCCCAAATTATCAAACAATAGAAAATGAAGTAAAACAATTTAATTGCAAATTAACTGTATTTTTGTTTTAATGAACAGTTAATTTTGTTCTTACCTCTCAATATATTCTTCACATTACATTAAAGTAAACAAACAGTCTAATCTTATTAATTTTTTTTCAATTAACGAATTTAGATTACTATTCAATTTTGAAATATTTATATATTTATTCAATAAGCGAACACTACGACGGAGTGAACACTATATCTTTTAGATTATGAATACATGTTTATGCGTTTATTATTATTTGTTTTCCTTTTTAATCGCTTGGTGTGTTTAAAAAAAGTGTGGTATAGTAAAAGTTAATACAGTATTTTATTTTCCAACCAAGTTAACTGATGAAATATTTTTATCCAAATTTTTGTAATAATAAAAGCATATTCCTTTACAAAATGCTTATATGAAACAGAAGATACCTTTGATAAAGGAAGGTGGATGCGAGACAGGTAGACAGAGGGAGAGACACCCTTACCTGAGTAGCCTGACCCCTTTTAACAACACTTCCACACGTCACTATTCATACACCTCAACACATAGTCTCCGGGGTCGAGAGAGAAAATTCTTTTCCAGGGAGACCCGAGTTCGGGCCTTAAAGGAAGGCTACGAAAACATTCGCTATATCCACTCCCCAGTTTGATCTAGGGATATCGATTTCGGAAAAAAAGTATCGATATAAGTCATAATTGAAATATTTAAAAAAATGTTGACTTTGTTAAACACTTGAAAATATAAATTAAATACTAGTCCATGTGTCACCAATTCAGACACCTGGAGAATACACACGAAAAAAATCACATCAATGGAGATCAAATGAAGCATATCGTACATCAACAGTCCAGACAGACTCATCAATTAGAAACATTTAATTCATTCTACGATGTTGAATTAAATACTTAATTTTCTTGTTGCAATATCTTAACAAGTGTTGACTGTTTTATTAATTTTCTAGTTTATTGAAGTCTTGACCACTATTTGAAATGTCAATGCAGTTTTCCAATTCTGATTCTTATTTCTTTTAGATATTGTGTTAAATTTTATAAAATAAATAACCAATAATATAATAAAAGTAAATTAAAATAAAAGTTACTTTTTATATGATAAAATACTTATACTGATATATACTGACGATATACACCAAACATAAAAAATATGTTGTAGAGGATTAAGGCTTGTTGTTATTACCTTATAAACATTATTGCCTATATATATGAGAGGTAAGAAAAATAAAGTTCAGTTGTTACTTAAATCTGTGTCATTACTCTGCCCGAAACCCTATTTTTTTATAGTGTATAATCAGTCTAATTATAACTTTTATATATATATATATATATATATATATATATATATATACAGATATACACATACAAGTGGGCTCGAGAATGGTTTTGATTTACAATTCGATCAGATAGATAATAAATATTTTAAATATAACTTATCGTCCTCCTGAACGTTTGAACATGATAAAGTCTGCCAGGTCCACTATATCTTCATATAATTAATGATTGTGTGTATGTCTGAACTCCTCTCAAACTATGGTACGGATTTTGATAATTTATTTGTGTGTGATCAAATGTGCTCGAGAATGGTTTAAATTCAAAATCTTTCCGATAGATAATGAATTTTTGATTGATTAATCCTCCTTTTAAATGTTTGAACAGGACAACGTCTGTCAAGTCCATAATATCTGTATATATAGAATTCTTCTGTTCATGTGTGTCATTGAAATCCTCCTTTACAGGAACGCAGTGATATTTTTGAGTTTCAGTCAGTCCCGAAAAAAAATCGTTGTCGTAAAAAAATGCTTTGAGTTTTTTCTTTCTTGCAATTAGTTAAAACATTTTTAAGCTTATGTTTAACCCGTTGCACGGAAGATCTCTGAGTTGTGGTACACAAGGGACATCCGTAATAATGACGGCTATCAGCGTAGAATGTGAGAATGTTTGCATAACTTGCGTAAAACACTCAAACTATACTTATATTATATTTCTATTATATTCTATATTTTTTAATAATACTTGTATTGGCTTCGCAATTTTCCTAACCATTCATATTTACCTAAGATGTGAGTAGCCATACAGTTATATGTAAGGTTATTAGATTGATTAATGTTGGTACATCACTATCCTTTCGTACGATAGGAGCTAAAAACAAGATAAAATTTGAAATAAAACATTTATTTTTCATTTGACATCATTTTTCAAAGGATAACATCATTTTTTATTTATTTTATGTTGTTTTTTTTCCATCCGTTGGATTGTCCCGCTAAAACAAAGAGCGGTGAGGGGCTCCAGGAGCTGTCGCGTGCCTGTATCGATACCTGACGGAAGATGTCATAAAGACCCACCAGCCTTGTGCTGTTCCCGCGCGCTTACTTATCAGTAAAACTATGAAACAATGTCGTCATTATGACGTGTGTTCCGTTCAACGGGTTAACATGATTAAGCTTATTCCATTCAGAGGTACTCAAACTTAGTTGATAAGTCAAATTTTGATAAAAGTACGCGTCTTGTGAGGTACTTTGATTTTTTTTTACATATATTTTCATTCTATTTGATTTATTTAACTTCTTTTAATAATTTTTGGATTTAAAACGTTCGAACAGGACGTCTGTCGCGTCCGCTATTATACGAATATATATATATACATATAGGTATCTCAGTACGTACATAGGTTGCTAGAATACTGATTTAAAATATAATTAGTAGATGATCATCAAAGAATTGTATCGTCTTAAAAGAAGTATTGTAAATAATCATTTCTAGAACTATTATGATTCCAATATTAGGTATTACACAACATCTGAAATAATCAAGGAGAGTGACTGTCGAACGGCAAAGGTCTTATGGCTCATTGCCTGCCTTGCTGATCGCTTCCCGAAAATAGGACTTCTGGAACAGATCCTCCCTGAATGTCCAGGTCAGGAGTCACGTAGAACTCTCGTTCTGGGCAATGGCTCCAAGGAGGTATTGGTCTTGTCTTCAGTTTATTGCGTGGTCCTACTCTAACAAGATTACTAAAAATTAAAAGATCAGTAAGCATTACAATCTTGCAAGTACTACAGAGATATTGACAGCTTATTCAGTCGTTTGGTTATTAACATTTCTGTTAAATTTGTGTCCCCCAAGTGTTCATAAATACAATTAGTCAGTTGGTCGAATGGGGACAGTTAAATTAATTAACTGAAAACTGATGATGGAAGATGTGATCCAATTCGTCATTTTTTTTTTATTGATAAATGTAAAAGAGTACCTATACCCATCATTAGTAACAGAGTATAGTTATTAAATGTAAAATGTGCGCGCAAGATTTTTGAACCTGTATCTGTATGTGATTATATCATTAACAGTGATTATTATTGATTCGTAAAATCATTGTGAAGTCTGTAGGAGTAAAACAACATTGTTTAAAAATGTATGTATTGTTATTGCCTTAATAGTGAATGTTATGCGTGAATCCCCGATGCGTAGTATCTTCAGTGTGACTTTTTGTTGTGTGCTATTTTGAATTGATGTTTTAGTGAAGTTGTGCTGATCCAATTAACTTGCCATTGATTCATTATTTGACATTTCACTAGAGAACACAGTTCATTGTGAGGGCTATCAAAGCAGTCAGGTAGAGGTGAAAAAGTTAACTCTATCAAATTATGAGCCCCTTAAATACATAAGTTTTTAAATTTAGTGAAGAACAACACGAGTAATCTGCAAGCTTACGGTACCCAGAAATTGGAAAATGTACAAACGTAAGAAGTGGAATGTGATTTGAACCAGAAACTGTTTGAATCTGGATGGGAAATCTGTACTTGGAATTTTTAATTTTCTTACTTTTCCTATTGGTTTGTATTGGTGTGGAACATTTCCGAAACATTTTGAAGTAAAACAACGGTTTAAAACTCAAAAATTATTACACTTGATAACTTTGGAGGTTACATAGAATGTAGAAAATGCACACTATGTTAATTTAATTGAAGTTTTAACCCAAAGAGATTGGATATCATGTTGTTAGGTCTAGAAACGAATAATAATAATTAAAAAAAGAAAAGGTTGGGCCAACTTGTAAAACTTGAAAATAAGCGTAGAAGGATTGGTTTTAGGATACTTATACTACTTCGGATTTTTTACAGTAGAAAAAGAATGGAGATATATAGGCATTGCTCTCTCATAATAGAAAGTTAGTTGGCTTAGTGAAAGAGCACTGAGTTGCTCTTGCGAAGGTCCCAGGTTCAAATCCGACTAAGCAGATAATTAATTTAATCTGTTAACAGCCGGGGATGGAACCTTTGGGTTCTGGAGACCCTCCTGGGGCTCGCCCAGCTTCTTTCAAGTGGTTACCCTAAATTGGAAGAGCTATGGCGATTGATGGTGACCTGAGACAAATCACCTCTTTGTTTAACCATTCTCCTAGAAACAGTATAGTCTCTACTATGTACTAAATCCCAGACCCTTCACGAGTTGTTGTGGTACAGTTTTTTTTTTTATAGTTTTTTATAATTTAGTGTTATATAGCTTCTTGCCCAGATGTATATTATGTTTCTTTTTCTGTTCAAGTTTATTACTCTATAGGGACCTAATTCCACAATAAACTTACTTTATTATTCTATTTTATTGTATATTGGGGTTACATAAAACTAACTGTTTTTTGTCCGTTGTGCATTTACGACCCTGATTAATTGCGATAATATAAGGGTGCTTGAACATTGATAAACAAAACTAAGGATATAGTTTAGCATATCCAGGGGGTGATAAAGGTATTTACAAGTAATTTAATCCATCGTTTTGTATAACCAGTATACTTAACCCTTCATGTCATTCAAGACTCTTGAATGCAGCAATGAATAATAAGGTTCGCATTTCCTTATTATATTGTAATAGCTATTTTATATTTTGTTTACAGTATAGGTCAGTTTATATAGAATTTATTTAGAAGCAAACAAGAAAATATCAAAACAAGGACAACACATAATCCCCACACATCGATAGGGAATCTTGTTCCAACCAGAAGAGAACCTCATCTGTAAATGATGTCTTCGAGAGCAAAATGGGTCAGGGTATTGCATCCCTTGTTGACATGAATAGAGGCCAGTATTCCTCCCCGTTCGAGGAGGGAGGGATAGGGAGGAATAGAGAGGGATGTGGAAGGAGGCGGTGGGAGGTTTACAGCCCCCATAGGTCGTAGAGGAGGGTCTCGTAAAAGATAGTTACAGAACTAGCGGATACTTGGTGTGGGCCTTTTCCCGGGAAAAGTGGGTTAATAGTTAATACTTTAATGGGGTCACGGTCCCTTGCCAGTTGTAAAAGTGGCTTTTTTTCCCCTCCTTTTTCCCCGCACTCCTTCTTATAAACGTATCGATTTATGAGAATGGGATCTGATTTTGGGTAGAATATTCGATAGTGATAAATTATACGGCTCTTTATCGATTCCATCCATTAGAGGAGATGAGTCACTTTTTGCAGTTCCTCCCTTCATGGATCACCATAATCTGAAAATATTTTCCTCGGCTAAAGCTTTTTATTTTATTTACAAACGCCAAATCATCAATTCTGTTTATAATATAACTCCGCTGCAGCCTGATAACTTTTAATAATATAATTGAGTGCCACGAAAACCTATTAAGGATCTTGGGTTCAGTACGTGGTAGAGACTCTAATGTTTCTTGAACAACGGTTGTGCATGGAGGTGATAAGTCCTAGACGCTCTACCGCCAGATTATCTCCTATATAGAGGCTGTAAACAGATTAAATAAAATATACAATACCCGGATGTGAACCCGCAACCTTCGGCAAGGCGACTCAGCGCTCTACCACTGAGCCACTAGGTGAATATAGCTACTAAATCAGATGGTGATTAAAAATGCACTTTTCTCAACTAAAATTTTACTTTTATTTTATTCATTTTGTTTTTCATAAAAATCATCAAAAAATCTAAATAGGACATACATAAATTTATTAGAATTGAAATTGGAAAAATCTAACTACCAAGCTTTGTGACTCCAAAATAATTAACCAGTCAACTTTTCGCAAGAAGATTCAACAAACGTAGAGTATTATATTTATGCAGTTAAACTTTTTCTCAGATTTAGGAATATGTTTGAACTATTGAGGGAGCGGAGTGGCTCAGTGGTAGAGCACTGAGTTGCCATGCCGGAAATCCTGGTTCAAATCCCGCTGCGAGCAAGACTTTTTTTTGTTTGCTCTCAGCAGGAGATGGATCGTATGGTATCTAGGACCACCCTGGGGCTCACCCAGCCTCTATAACATATTATAAATATAGGGTACCTAAAATAATGGGAGGGGATCTGGATGTAGAGCTAGGTCACGCTCTACAACCAGATCCCCCCCTTATTTTGGACAAGTCACCTCCTTGCAGGTACAGGTTTTTTTTCAGGTTTGGCTGTTGATGCGTTGAATTAAATCTCCTGAATTTTTAAATTGAAAAAATCCAAACAACAGAGCCTGCCTTAAGTCTCTACATTACAGGAAAATTTACTAATTAGTATCAACTCTTGGCGAATTCATTATCGGGCATCATTAGGCATTATCGGGACTAACACCAAAAAACTCCACATTAATGAAGATAAAATGCAGCATAGCTTACATCCACAGTCCAAAAAGACATACATGTAGATCTGATAAGTTATAAATTATCATTCCAAAGCAAATGGAGTGTATCTGAATATTTGAGAAGCTAAGAAATCAGGATATCAATTATTGTTCCCGAAGAAAGTTAACTATTTTTAGCTAAATACCCTTATGTATGTATGTACCATATATGTATATATAATGTAGTGGTGGAAATGTGTAAAATCATTGACTAGTGTATTGGAGGACACCGCTCTTGAGGCCAGTTCGATCTTCCTCTGGAACCCATCCAACTCCTTCCAAACTGGATTTAGAAAACTTTAAACTACTAACTACAATTTTTAAAAATCTTTGTATTCTATGATTTTTAGGGTAAATAAAATAATTTAGTTCAAAACAATATGAATATCCGAACATTTTAATTTAGTCTAGATTACTCATTATTTTAAATTAAAGAAATAATGAACGTTTTAATAAATTTTTCGTACTACTGTTTCTTATATGATATTTTAAATAGTTTTGGTATTTTATTTCCATTGAATTATGAAAAAACTTAAATTTATAAAATAACAGGACAGATCTGAAATCTAAAACAAAGGAAAGATGAAAATATTAAAGAAACATACCAATACTGAAGTAGACACTAAATACCAGAATCCAGCAAAAAAATGCGACTTACCTGCAAATAAAAAGAAAATATTAGCATTAAGCTATATAGGAACTAAAATTGTGTATATATGTACTTAATTATATTCATATGATTATTCTTTGCAATACATAAACATGCGAAATATCAGCATTATTATTTATACCGTTTTTTTTTTTGTTACTGATTTCACGTTTTAAATCTTTTACTTCATGAACATACGGTCTCAAAATATAAATGCATAATATGACAACATGCATAATTGATTAACTCGTCATACATTTCACATTCTTATTTTAGCATAAGCATATAAATGCTTAACTCAGATTTTGTCTGTAGTTAGCATTTGTAGGTGAAAGATTATATTCAATTCTTATGTGCTGTAATAAAAAAACAGCTACAACCATGTGTAATATCTGATCTTGAAAGAAATATTTGAATTTCGTCATCTCCAATTTAATAAAACACTAGAAAAATAACTGGGATGAAGTGATTTTGGATTTTTGTACACAAAACTAAAAGAGAAGTGCTAAGAAGAGCCAAAAAAGGATAGGGAATTCCTGAAGGCTGTTAAACAGAGAGTCAAAGAGGAATAGGAAGAAAACAAGTTTCTTGCCTTAAAAGCAATCGGTGTATGATATGCAGGAGAACTTCTGCATATGGCGGCGAACCGTGAAGGATTTATCAGGTAGTACTCACAAGAAACATGAAGAAGTCTGGAAGCTAATATTTTCGGTTAGCCAATATTAACTAATTGCTAAAAAATTAGTACATCATGTACAAGACATTCATGTTAATTTTGAGAAGTTTTAAAGCAATAAGTTTATTATAACCATGATATGGCAGCAATCCTAAAGTTTTACGATTAACCGTTTGTAACTTATGAGAGATATGATCGAGCTAAACTAGTTAAAATGGATTTTCCGTTGAAAAGTAAAAAACGGGAGTTGTATAACTCCATATAACGCTTACAATTATGTAAAAATGATAGTTCCTTGTGAAAATAAAATAAAAATATATATTTAGATCATTAACAAAGAAGTTGTTTTATTAAATCAATACAAGTAAGTAGATACTAAAAGAAAGAGACGTTATAGGATGGAACTGGTAAAATCTCTTAGATAAAGCCTTAAATATCTAGGATACTGGAAAGAGCAGTTAGGCATGCAGCAAGCTGTTTTGTTTCTATGAGGGGAGTTCGCTTATAATGTTGAAGTGAGATGCGCTGCACTTGTCCCGCAAGTCTTCTATGATGAGATTTTGCTTTTGCTGCCTATCTTGATGATGTCTGAATTGGCGAATCCTTGATTGGTTGTATTTTTCCATATTCCAGTATAATCCCAGGTTAAAGGGGGTTTGGTTTGTATTTTGTATTTTTCTACTACATCTTGTTATGAAAAAGATAATTAAATCGTGCTAATTTTATTCCGCTCGTCATGATAAAACCTTCGGATAAATGTATTGCTAAATACAAGTATTCACTTTGGTGACCAGAGTATTTGGAATTGGCTTCAGTATAACTGGGACAATTGAACGTGAAAAATCTATAATAAAACACTACAGCCTCTTAAACATAAAACGGTTTTTTGAAAAATAAACCTATACTACTCTGCTCACGAATAGTCTTTGGGTAAGTAATTGGTAGGGACTGCTTCCAGTCTAACGGTTGTTCAAGGGAACCAAAATACCAATTCATATAGTTACCTGCTTTCGCAACATCCTTTAAACATTCAGCGTAGGGAAGCCTTTATCTATGACTGCCATTCTTCCCTGGTTCTAGCCAGATTTCGAACTTCCTGATGTTTTGCCATTATTTTTCTGCCTACTCGTTCTACATAATCCATGTAGGACACGCATGGCCTTAAAGTGAGTCTTCTATCCTGAACGGTCAGGGTATCATTTTCAACGGGTCCCTATGCTCTTCCATTCCGACTAAATTGTTAAACCACTTTAATTGGATAGGAATTCCTTCAGTGAGGTGACCTTAATCTTCTTCCTGATTGTTTCGTTGCGGATAACATGATTTCTTCTGTTTTTTCGCGAATTTCATCTCTGCATCGATGACTCTGTTCTTTAGTCTCCTCATTAGTATCCAGGTTTCAGCATCCATAAAGGACTATCAATAAGAGTATCAAAATATGCTGTTTTGAAGGTTTGAACCTTTACTTTTCCACTAACTTCTCGTTTTCAAATGAAAGTAATACTGATCTGATAGTAAACCAAGTTTGATTTACTTATTCCGTTTGAAATTTTCAAGTCTACTCTCCCATTCCTTTTCCAAAACTGTTCTGGTAGATGTTTCCATCTCTCCTCCGTTGAAATAAATATGGATTGCTTCCTGTACTCTTTCTTCTTGTTGGATCTTGTTTTGACCTTTTGGCGTAGGATTGGGGTTGATCTGCATACCTTTTCAGGAGCTCATCATCGTATTCAGTCACTGCTTGTTGTAACTTATCACCGGAGGCTGCACATACTGTTTTAAAAAATACATCGGAGTCAATCCCACTGTTCTACACTGAAAAACATGTCAGCATGTATTTATGTTAACTCCAAAAGGTTGTACAAGCTTGAATTTAATTTCCTGAACATTAAAAAGAAGACCCGGCGTTAATAGACTGGTCTAAGTTGAGCTCTGGAAGTGCGGACATAGCGGAGAGAGAGAGAGAGAGAGACGTAATCAGCTGTCAGGTGGTTATCGTGGGAAGGAGGGGCAGATGGTGCCGTCCGCTCCATCTGTTGTTACCGTCCGGGCACGCTCTCAGAGTTTGTAGCCAGTCATTTGAAAAATTATTCTACCACCTTCTAAGGGGTTATCAATAAAGAAACTTTTATTTAAACCTGTTATCAGTACTTCAAGAATGGTTAATCCTTCAAAAAGAATAATTAACATTGTTTAGAATAGCGAAAAAATATAACCCAAATTTAAAACATAAAAATGATAGAGTCATCCGTACAAACTTCGTAAATTCATATCCCCTACATACTTTCACATCCTCCAATCCTATCTCACAAATAGAACTTTCCAAGTAAACCATAACAATGTCAATTCATCCCTCTTTTCCCAATCTGCTGGTGTTCCTCAAGGTAGTATCCTTGATCCAATAGTTTATACAGCTGACATCCCAACTCATCCTAATACTATCCTTACCACGTATGCTGATGATACATGTGTATTATCAGTCAACACCAATCCAGTTATTGCATCCCAAAGCCTCTAATCCCATATCACTGATCTTGAAAAATGGTGTCAATACTGGAGAATTAAAATAAATTCTCAAAAATCGCATCAAATCACTTTTACCTTACGTCGTAAACCAATGACTTCCTGCCCTTTAATAATATGCCTTTAATAATATCCCACTGGTGCCTGTAGAACAGATCCGATACTTAGGGTTGCACCTAGAAAAACGATTAACCTGGAATCCTTATACAAGACTGAAAAGACAAGAAACCGCTCGACGTTTCAGGTTACTTCAACACTTACTAGACAAACGCTCTAAGCTCCCAATTAACTACAAAAGACTCACCTACATGACAATCATACGGCCTATTTGGACTTACGGAGTAGAGCTTTGGGGCTCCACTAAGCCATCGAATTCCTCTCGTTTCCAATCCCTACAATCCAAAATCCTTCGTAAAATCCTCAATACTCCTTGTCTAGTTCAGAATAAAGTCATCCAATATGACTTTAATGTCCTATTTGTTGCTGAAATGGCCCGAACCTGCTATCTATGCTTTCATAACAAACTTCATTCCCACTCAAACCCTCTTGTTTCAAACCTAGCTTCCTCTTCAATTTCCGATAATCCTCCGAGGCGTCTGAACAGAAGATGGCCACGTGACCTTCTTAGTTGAACTTTGATTTGAGTACTACCAGTGGGTAGTTTCTCTACTTGTCATTATCATGTCACTGTGTTTCACTTATCCTATTTACTTGTTGTATTATTGTAATACAGTTGTAAATATCAATAAATAAATTTTTTAAAAACGAAACATAAAAATAATAATACTTATATTTTTAATTTTATCATATAATTCTTGCTATAATAACCTTACTACTTCAGGAATTATTAACATTTTCCATTTATAAATTGCTCGTTTGGAACTAGTCTTCACAGGGATGGGAGAGATGTAGGAGTGAGATGCAATGGAGAAGTCCTAGAGAATTTGGACTGGAGCAGATATATCAAAACGTTCAATATAAATAACCAGATTTACACCACAATTGTTGTGAAGAATGTTAAACTCAGCACCAAATAAGCAGTGTGTCTCTTTATATCAGTATATGCTGGTGACAGTTGGTTCATGACAAACAATTAAGCAGGTTAATGGCAGCGAGAATAAAGTTTCTAAGAATAATATTGGGTAAAACCAGGAGAGAGAATAAGAGAACTCATAGTAACATCACAGAAATCCTCATTATAATACCGAACTTCGATCATATGGACACGACGTAGAATGGGGAATGACTGAGTACCAAGAAAACGCATGGAAGCGAGACCAATCGGCAGGAGACCACGAGGTAGGCCTAGAAGAATATTCATGGAGCTTATTCAATGACTTCATCAGGAAAGAGGAAAGATTTATGTTCAGTTGAAAGAACTGGCGATAGACTGATACTCTTTAATAAATCGTCGAAGCATTGGTCCACAACGAGTTGATTTTAAATTGAATATAATGTATTCAATTATTAATATCATTCAATATATTAAATTATTATTATATTATAATAATAGTATGAAATTGTCTGGGTGTGCAGTCAATGATTACACAAAATAGGGAAGACTTATTTTATTGTGCCAAAGTTTCGGCCTAAGATGTAGGCCATCTTCAGGGCAACCGGGGGGGGGGGGGAGTGTAACGATATGCCCGAACCTCGGTCAAATTTTAACTGACGACTCAAATTGAGTCTACTTTTAACTTAGTCGTCAGTTGAGAAAAAAATCCTTGTTATCTTTTAAACATACTTTTGATTCCTAGTTAAATAAAAATGATATATTACTATTTATTTTTTAGAAAATAAAATGATCGGTTTCAGCAGTGAGTAGGCAGAGAGCGCTCTAAACAATCAAATATCAAAATTGTTCTTTTTCGAATCGTGGTACTCATCATACGAATGGTATTTACAGCTAAACATACAATAATCACCTATACCTCAATTAAAACAATATTTTCGAGTATTATAGATCATTTTTTTTATTTATATTTTACTAGAATTTAGCAATCTTCTTCTTCGTTTTCCTCTTCAATTCTATCACGTCGAGGTATAAATTTAATTAACAAAAATAACTTTCCCATTTTACCAAACTTAAAATGAGTATTTAAAGATATACACAACAGATTTTTATAAGAATTTCAAAGCATGTTTTCAATTTAGCACTGAACAACGCCTTATACCAAACGACAGTGTTGCCTATCTTTTGCAAAGTTCCCAACAGGGCTGCCAACCGATATATTTTCTCCCACCCTCTTCGCTAAACAATACAAGACCACGTGTGGCAGCACTGCCCTGAAGACTATGCCCGAACCCTTTGTTGTCCCTCACAATGCCTTCGGACCCTTCGCAGTTTCGGTACTTCACGGAGTATCTGCTTCAAATCAACTGCAGTTAACTGCTTATACCCTAGCAGAAATAGGTTATAATAGGTTGCAAATATCTAAATTTTCAATTCGAATACTTTGATTATTTTAAGGGGAATATGTTAAAAAAAAAAATAAATAAAAATTGGCGCAGTAACATTTTTTAAGTTACTACGTGACAGTTTATAATTCTGTACTCATAAGATGAGTACATAATTGGTATTGGCAATAAAATTAGTTTTTGATCATCCTTTAATTAGTGTTATATTAATTTAACATAAGATGTTTCATTTAGTGCTGTAAAAAAGAGAGTTATCATGCGATTTTTTACATTTCAATTTTACGTAATAAAGAAAGCTTATATATAATTTCAGAATTTCAGATTTGATCTGAAATATCAATTTTTACAATATCTGTATCCATTTTGAGTAGATGGATCCATTGATCATATATTCGTTCACCACTGTAACTCAAAAATGATCAGCTGTTTTTAATAAGTATTTGGTATTTTTAAAAATCTAGTTTTGCACGCGTTCTTTTGCTTCTTATCTAACTACAAACAATAGATAACAATTAATTTTATGGCCATAATATAATTTCATCAAAACGTATGCCATGATTAAGTACTTCAGAAATTTAGTTCATAAGAATTATACAGGGTGTCCCGAATTTAAATGGCAAAACTTCAGGAACTTATAAGGGACCGAATAACTAAGACAAAAAGTCCTTTAGAGATTTGCTCGTTTTTGCTTAGTTTTAGAGAAAATCGCCAAATAAGAAACAAAACAAAAATGTTACAGGTAGCGATTATCACCTTTCAAAGTTCGTCAGGCTAGGCAGTGAGATATGTAAACACTTAATGTTATCCTTTCCATTCTTTTCCGAATGCAGCATCCGAAAAGCATCTGCTACATTAGTAATATCGCGGCAAGCAATATGGCGAACTTTGAAAGTTGATAATCGCTACCCATACCATCTTCGAAAAGTTCAGAATTTATTACCTCAAGATTATGTCAAGAGATTGAATTTTAGTAACTGGTTTCTTGAAAAAATTCGCGATGATAATTTATTTCCATTAAAAATTATATGGACCGATGAAGCTACCTTTACAAGAGGAGGAATTGTTAATCAAAGAAATTATCATGAATGGGCTCTTGAAAATCTCAGAGCTATTAGAGAGAATAGGTTTCCGCATGAATTTGCTGTTAACGTTTGGCTTGGAATTTGGAACAAATTCGGCATTCGTTTGCCATTGGTGCAAGAGGACATCATTTTGGGCAATATGTACATTAAAAAGAACATAACATAAATATAAATGTAAATAAATAAGTATAAAAATGAAAACTTGTTTTGTTTCTTTTTTTTTGCGATTTTCTCTAAAACTAAGCAAAAACGAGCAAATCTCTAAAGGACTTTTTGTCTTAGTTTTTCGGTCCCCTATAAGTTCCTGAAGTTTCGCCATTTAAATTCGAGACACCCAGTATACGAATAGAAACAGACCATTTGTTTTTGGAAAATTTAGAAAAAACAAAAGAAGTGCTTTAATTTAAATTCGTAACAGGCTTTAGTATAAACAAAATTTACTTAGAATTTATTTTTTAATATTTAAATACGAATTTTATGTAAATAGAAATAGATACATGAAATAAACTGTATGTGGTAATTTAAATAATGTATCAAAGAATTTTTAGCCCCAAAGCAAATTACAATTTAAAAAGAACTATTTACATCAATGCATATAAAATTTAAATTGTATTTAATATTTTTTTATTTAAATTTAGCACAATCTATAATTGGCAAATAAAAATAAACGCCTCAAAATCGAGCCATGTAAGCTTCTCTCTACGCAAAGCTTCGTGTCCAGCAGTCAAAATTGACAACGACGAAGTACCTTCCAAAAATTATGTACGTTACCTAGGACTATACTTGGACAAAAGACTTAATGGAACGTACATACAAAATTAAAAAGACAAGAACTTACTAGACGGTACAAACAACTATCACATCTTCTGGACTACAGATCTTCACTTGACTTGAGGAACAAACGACTTATCTATAACAGTATACTAAAACCTATTTGGACATATGGAGCAGAACTTTAGGGTTCAGCAAAAAAAGTTCACATACACAAGATTCAAATAACACAATCCAAAATTCTCAGAAAAATTCTTAATGCACCGTGGTATGTTTCGAATCACACAATACAAAAGGACATGAACATTCCTACTATAAAATCATATATTCATAACAAATACATAACATTCCACTTATCGACACATAATCACCCAAACCCACTCGTTCTTCCGCTTTCCTACTCCCTGTTACCTGGACTTAATAAAAAAAGATTAAAAAGACATTGGCCAAGAGACCTACTGAAAAATTGATATTTCATTCCAGAACTCGATGATCCTGTACAATAGCAAAGAGAAAAACATCTGGATCAAATTTGCTAGATGCGCAATTGCGCAGGTGCAAATGAAAATTAAATAATAATAGTAATAATAAATTTAGCACAATCAATAAACAGTGATTTTTTTTTCTTAAATCAAAACCGCTTTTACCTTCTTTCGTATGATAAGGAGGTTATAGTTATATAATTTTCTATTACTTGCTATGGGGATTAATTTATTAATTATTTTTCTTTATTTTACTTGATCTTTTCTCCATTCATACCCTTATTTTATCTATGTTGTTCTGTACATATCCTTATTTAATAATGTATAATGAATTGTATGTTTTTTCAGCCAATGAATAATAATTTAATTTACTTTTTTTAGAAAGTAAAAATACAATCTATTGTCATTAGAAGAATGATTTACATAAATAAATATTACTTTTATGTAAAACCAATAACGGTGAGAATCAAGAAGCAGACTATTCACGTAAAATTAGTTAAACAGGATCCTTTAAAGTAAGTTACTTTGGGCATGTAAGTAAATTAGGAACGGTTACTCAGGAGTGCGTAAGTAGAATGTTACTGAATCCACGCTAAATACTAAGTATATGACAAGTTTTCTTGTAGCTTTATGGAATTGAAACTTTAAACCTATTAAACAACTTATTTAAATTTATAATTAATTTACTAAACAAGCACATCGTATGTAAAAGTACTTTATTGGATATATGTTACAAGATACACTCAGTCAAAAAAGTCTCGATACAGTTCGTGGTGATGAATTGTTGGAACGTTATTACTTTTCAGTAAAGTGGCATTCTTCAAGTAACTGTTTACTATTAATATTTCGTCGAACATTGGATTGAAGATTCTAATTTATCTAATTAATCTAATGTCCAAATACTTGAAATATTTATATACTACAAAGTAGTGGCCTTTATTAAAAATTTTATTTCCCCCTTTATCTCGGATTACTTCAATCAAACCAACTTGTCTCTTGGTTACTTCTGGCACTAATAACTTCCACTCGGATTTTTAGGCTCAATTTTGTTTTTAACTTTCCCCTTTTCAGATTCTCTTTCCTATTTCATCCCATAGATGCTCGATCGGGTTGAGATCGGGATTCTGAGAGGGTTTATGAAATTGCCTCGGATTGTCATAAGTGAACCTTTCCTTATCAAGCTATGCAGAATGTTTTGGAACATTTTTCTGTTGAAAGAATAATGACTTTCCCACCCCTGAATCACTCATCCAACCCCACATAAGTACATTTCCTCTACGAAGTCTGACAGTTCTTATAACGTTCATAGTATTTAAACATTAACCGCGTTTCATCCAAACACTGATGAGAAGAAAACAAACTTTGATTCGTCACTGATAATATTTGTGTCTCAAAATGTTTCAGGCTTATCGGAATGTGTTTTGCAAATTCTGATTTTATCTTCCTCTTAACTCCAATAAGCAACTTTTTTTTCTTAGTCTTTTACACAGCCATTATAACCATTCGATCTAAGTAGGTAGTATTGTATAGGTATTGTAATTAATCATTTAACTAACCAAATGGTATAGACAGAGCGATTATAGCAATTAATCACTATTACCAATTATTTAATTAGATTCCATAGACTGGAATAGATAAAATAAAAAATTGAATATAAAAATCAAGAAGTTACTGTACAAACAAGATGAATAGTGAGCTACCTTAAGGCGCCATTGGGGGTTAATGCAAGTCCTGAATAAAGGAATGAATAAAAACCTTAGGGCCTTAAAAGTAGTAAGGAAGATTATTAAGGGCCCTGAGGGTGGGAAGGGGGGAGGGTGGAAGCCTTGATGGCGGGGATTATAGGCCGCCTTAAGTCAATGGCTTAAGGATAATGTGCTAACAAGTGTGCCTTCCCTTCCCGCGGAATATAGCCAATGTCTCCCCTTCCCGCCGGAATATAGCCAATGTCTCCCCTTCCCGCCAGAATATAGCCAATCACGCGGGCTCAATATACTCCGGGGCCTTTAACGCCTGATGATGGCTCCAATATGCGACACCCCCGCTATGGCGGCCTGATGAGCTTGAGACGAGATAAAGGAGATATTAACTGTGCCATAATAAACTTGTTAAGTAATTTTAGCTCAATATTCTATCCTATAGTAAACAATCTGAGGGTACAATTCTATTATTTCTGATATTAGACAATAGCTGAATCGATGGGTTGTTTATTGTTGATTCACTTAACGTCACTTTATGCTGCTATGACTAATCGGTCGATGATACGATGGTTACTGAGTCCTAAATTCTGTCTATCCATTTTTAATTATGATAGGGATCTTTAACGAGTACCTGACATCGCACAGGCTCGGGAAAACCCATTTCACGTCCCTTCCGAAGAATGGTATAATATAACCAAGAATTGTTTACACCCTTTAAAAAATCCTAAGCCAACCAACTGGGCCGCGAACCCGCGATCTGGGGCGTAGAAGGATGTAACCACTACACTACAGGTGATCCCATCAAAAAAGATAATTCTAATTCAATACAACAATAATACAAAATTGCGTAATAATTGGAGTTCAATCAATAATCAAAACCACATATGAATAATTTTTTGTTTATATTTATATTTATGCGTTGTTAAAGGTTCAAAACTTGAGACAGAGAAGTCAAATGAAATAAATCTGTACCTGATAAGGTAGATCTAGCCTATACATACCAATTGTCAATCCAAAATCACATCCTAATACATGAGTGTTATTCCAATTATTCCACGAGTTCAGTGCGCAAAATGCCATTAAGCATCTAGGGAACTATAGGTGTTGTTAGACATTTTACTTCTAAAAGACAAAAAATATAAATTAAATTTCTTCAATAAGAACTAAGTATTTTCAAAATTTTGTTTTCTTTAATAGCATTAATTACTCTATTTTAACTTTTACTATTAGTAAATATGTTATAGATGAATGTAAACAAATAGAAACTCTACAGTAAAGAAACAATAGAAGAGTTTTAAATAGAAACTCAAACGTTCCTTCCGTATTTACCATTTTGTTTCCTTCCAAGTAATAAACTTACCAATTACAACATTAACTGTATGCTTAATGCTTACACAAAATAGTATACATAATATAAATATCGAACCGTAGCTTTTGATATATCTTTCCTTATCCGATCCTCATCCCTGAGAATCCTTTTACCTTCTTCCATGCGCCTCTTTCATAGCCTTTTGACATTTGAATTCCATCTATTCAATCACTTTCAATACATAGGCAAACAGGGGCTGTTTTACAAACAAAATTTGTAAGTATATTGACAGAGCCTTGTAAATTTTTTTTTTAGTTCTTTACACATTTAGTTGTGAAGTATTATGAAACTGTTTAAATTAGTATTATTGCATTTTCATAAATTATTTTTATATGTTAGCCCGTCATATTTGACTCAAAAACTAATTCTTAACTTTCTATAATATTATTATAAAAGGTTTCTTTTAGCAGAATCTCGATATAACATTGTGTAAGTATTTACACAGCCTACTGAATGCAGTTTTCTGTTCGATGCGGCATAAACAAGGTGCGGTGATGCGTCCTTGGACAACACCTGCCGCTGCAGTAAAACTAGCCAGTGATGCGTGAACGTCACAGTAACTGAAAGCTCTCCATCGTACTCCGAGTGCAGGAGCGAATCAGAGGACCGGGATCGATAACCGTTTAGTAGCAAGCTCGAGTATTAACTGGATTTGCACAAGTGGCCAAGTCTCTTCGTCGGTTACAGATTGGATTCCATTTGTTAAGCAGCCTCAAGTTGAAGAGTTTTTTTCACACGAAGTGTATTCGCTGCTTCACTTAATTTGACGTTAATTATTAAAGAGGATGAAAAATATAAAATAATAAAAATTAACTTGAAAATTTACAGGACAGGCATCATGACCTAAAATTAATAGTAGATTTATCAAGAAAATTCACTTTCTTTAGGGCTCCCAGATACTCTGGAATTTCTTGAAACGAGTAAGAAGTATCAGCTGAACATTCAAAGGAAGAAATGACCCTATCATACGTCACACCTTCTGATATCAACAAATGAACCTGAAGTAAATGAACAAATTTGGACTTTATTAGAGAACAATAAACTGAAAATCATCAAAATGCCCTTTAGTTGTGATGTACTCATCAACTCATCCTCCAGGCTGTCAACAAGAGAAGAGGCGTTATTACCCGCCTTATAATTGAACATGGTCATTTGATCCATGAATACCTGATGACAAGGTAAGATCTACGTCAATATACACTGCATAAGATGACACAATGTGTCTTATCTACTGTAAAAGTATATGATTAGATTTAAATTTACAAATAATCCATTTGTTTAAATTAATTTAAGGGAATTCAATTTAACAGTTTTTTTAATGTTTTGCCGACACACAGTCATTTTACTTCTTGTCTCAGAAAAGTACAAACTATTTTCTGAACTACTGCTGTATGATGATTCGGCGAAAAATATATTTTTTATTTTTCATGCAAATTTTATTTACTTCTTTTTTTCTTTTTACATTATTAGTTATATCAGTATGAAATTATTAACTAGAAAATAAACTAAAATTGTTCGCCATCCTCTATTACTTTTTTATATCAATTTATATGTTATAAGTTCATTTTTCTGGAGACGAATCTGGCATCCGGGATTGCTCTACAAACTTCGTAAATTCCTACCGCCTACATAATTTCACATCCTTCAATCCTATCTCACAATATATTTCTAAGTAAACCATAATAATGTTTATTCATCTCACTTTTCCCAATCTGCTGGTGTTCCTCAGGATAATATCCTTGGCGCAATCCTTTATACAGTTTATACAACTGACATCCCGACTCATCCAAATACTATCCATAACACGTATTCTGATGATGACTTCCTGTCCTTCAGTACCCTTTTATAATATCCCAAGAAACCGCTCGACGTTTCAGGCTACTTCAACACTTACTATACAAACTCTCTAAGCTCCCAATGAACTACAAAAGACTCATCTACATGACCATCATACGACCTAATTGGACTTACGGAGTACAGCTTTGGGGCTCCACTAAGCCATCGAATTCCTCTCGTTTCCAATCACCACAATCCAAAATCCTTCGTAAAATCCTCAATACTCCTTATCTAGTTAAGAATAAAGTCATCCATAATGACCTTAATGTCCCATTTGTTGCTGATATGGCCCGAACCTGCTATCTATCCTTTCATAGCAAACTTTATTCCCACTCAAACCTCCAAGGCGTCTGAACAGAAGATGGCCACGTGACCTTCTTAGTTGAACTTGTGATTTGAGTACTACCAGTGGGTAGTTTCTCTACTTGTCATTATGTATCACTTAACCTATTTACTTGTTGTATTATTGTCATACAGTTGTAAATATCAATCAACAAATAAAAAATAAAAAAATGCTTTGGAGAAAAAGCTTCCGAAAATTGTACAAAATGAATAATATAAATTGACACTTCCGATTAAGACCAAAATGTTTCTCTATTGCATTAAAGAAATATACATAATCATTCATCCTTCAGTATGCGAATTCACTTTCCGTTTTCGCTTATAAAAGGTGTTTCAATCAAGAGTAATAACATGTTCAATAATGATTTCGCTGATAATAATATAGTAACTCATTTCACTGGAACCTCTGGATGGTCTGAGGTCGGGGAACTGATGAGTCGAGATTTTGTTTCCGATCGTTTCAAGGTCAGCATTAAATAACGATGAGTTACCATTTAATGTATCACCCACTTAGCGCCTTCGAATCACTGAGAAAATAGGAAATAGTCTTATTTGTAGACATTATATAGAGCAATATGGAAATAAACCTTGATTATTATATTTAATATTTGCTAGTGAAAAAAAAACTTATAAAGAAGAAAAATGGTAAGCCGAATTATTAATGGGATCAAATCTGAAATATCATTATATTTTTTATGATTTTCGTGATTATGTTGATACATTAAAAGTTATCCCAAAAAATACATAACTTTTAGTTTCTGCAATAGTAGATTTGGCAAAAAGTCACCGCGATTAGCTAGGAAATTTTTATAATATTTTTTTTATTAATTTTCTAATGCACTATATCTAACATGACATAGAATTCTCGAGATCGTGATGTGCATTGTTCCCCCTCTCTTATGATGAACCTCGTATCAACATTCGTTGTCCCACTATCTTATGACTTAATTTTTTATGTATGAGAGGATTATATTTTATTGTTGAGTTGTGAGCCAGTGTGCCCTACCTTCTCGGAGAAAACCTGGTGGTTGAAACTGGTCATGACCACGTCATTTCTCAGCACATCAGTTGGATATCATGGTCAGAGCCTTCCAGATTTTTTTTTTAATCTTTTAAGTTAGAGATGCATCATTTATGAAGTTTTTTATTTTTTGTCAAATATTTCAAAACTAAAATATATAATATAATTTCTTTCAATTACAGATGGTTACGGAAAAAAGCTGTTTCAATAATAGATATTAAAGGATACATTAAAAATAATTATGAAGTTTTAAATTGCTTGTAATATTGTGTCATATTTTAGAAGAATGGCCCCTCGACTTCACGGCTAGCCGAAAATTTGGGAAGAGGAAGTACCCTTTCAAGTCGAATACACTTTACGCTCTAGATGCTTTTAAAATTAAAATCTTTACTTAAGCTCCTCAATCGATAAATAGTAGCATATACGAATCGGCGGTTATTATTTTTCTAGTCATTATAAAGTATGAATTATATTGGGCTTCAATCAAAAAATTTACAAATATATTTTGGGGATGTTTCAAGATTTTATTGTTCCCATATTCATGCATTACCGGCCTTTAATAAATTCACGGAAATAACTATTGGATACATAATTATTTTACTTTAAAGTAACACTAAAATAGATGAGTTATACTTAAACATGGATAGTAAATAAGCTGTATCAATAATAAATCATTATTATTTAGCCTCTTTTTTTTTACATCTACTGAATTCCCATACCTATTTTTTGTATATGTTTCTGCTATATTCACATCATATATTCTATTAATACAACTTCATTCTAATTGTATACAGTTATAATATTAACTTCCCTTACTTATATTTTCTATTTATATTTTAGTTTTCTACTTACCATTCACGATATTTTTATCGTTTGCTTTGCTTTCTACATAATTCTTCCATTATTTATTATTTGGCATCACATTTTGTTATAAATTTCTTTCAGTTTTCTTATGTTAACTCTCTAGGAGTATATTATTATACATGTCATATTTTATCTGTATTAAACTAGGTTTTACATACTTGTATATCTCTCTCTTATATCTCACCTTGTTATGTCTATATTTTTTCATTTTGTATTTCATTTTCATTCTGTTTACCAATTTTTCTTTTTTTGTTTTTCTCTTTGTATTTTATTTACATTATTACCTTTCTGTACATTTATTCTTAGATAATTTTTATTCTTATTATTCCTTAACTATTTTGTTCAATTTTTCTATTACTCTATTATATTATATCACCATTTTCTTGGTACTTTAATGTGATTTTATAGTTATTTTGTTTTGTCTGTTTTCTCTCGCAGCCCTGAAGATGACTTACAATGTAGGTCGAAACGTCGGCACACAATAAGTAAGTATGCACTTATTATGGTGTTTTAACTGACTGCACCCCCAACTATCTCTACCCTTACATTGTATCAATAATAAATTATGTACCAACAGAACTTTGCCGAACAGATACATATAGGTCGAGAACGGTAGAGAACTTAGATATATTGTAAAATTAATTGATTTTTCCTTGGACGGTATTGCAGATAAATCCTAATAAACATGAACTAAAACTAATATAAACTGCACAAAAATGAATAGGGATACCACTAATTTTCTTTATAAATTAACTTAATAAATATCTGTAACTATCAGCATGAAATTCAATATAAAACGATTTAATAAATATTTTGATAATGAAATGCATTAATAAATAGTAAACTGCTTTATTGAAAGAATATAATATTAGTTTTCGGAAGCTTTAAAGACAAGAATAAAAATACAGGAAATACTTTTTGACACCAATTAGGTTTCAATAGTTAATTTTTAATAATTTTCTGATTCAGCTAGATATATAAATAATGCTCCGTTCGTTAAATTTAATAATACTCATATAGGTGAGAGGTAGATCAGAGGGTAGTTGCTATGCCGAAGGCTCCAGGTTATACAAATATAAATTAGTTTATCTTTTGACAGCCATGGTTGGACCTTGACCACCCTTCTTGAATTCACTCAGCCTCAATAAAGTGGGTACCCTAATTGGGGGTAAAAACCTTGCGTTTGAGCGTGATCTTGGACAAATCACCTCCCTACACAACTATTATCCTAGATACATTACAGTTTCTAATATGTACTAAATCCAAGACCCTTCATGGGAATTTATTGGAACCAGTACAAGTACAAGTTTTTATTTATAATCATAACTAATAATTATTATTTAATTATGATTCAATTAGATTAATTTTGGAAAATAATTTAGAAGCATGATGATGGAAAAATATATAAATGTCCTCTTGGACCGGGCTGGGGGGGTTGAATTAAGACGAGGATATCCTCAATCAGCGATGTCTGCGAGTCCTTCCAGAACTGAGAGGGTTGATCCCTCAAGTAGCCCGCCGCCCTGACAGATTACACTCCGGAAAAAAGTGACTTTCTTTCCCCCGCTTTCTGGAGAGGATGGCAATAATTACACACTTAGCAGCAAGAACTTTACAGTCAAGTTCGATTCCTTTATCTAGAGTTATTTAAATTAATTTCATCATTTTCACATTTCCTAAACTAAAATAATAATACAGCGGGAAAGAAATTGACGGATAATTAAAAAAAAAAAAAAGTTACTTTTGCTGCCACTCACCCAGTCACCTTCATTTTTCCATTAATAGAGCTTATTTCCAAAGAACTAAACTTGCTGAATAAAATATATACCTGAGCCATAAATATCATGAGTTCGAATTTCTCTCAGCTGATTGATGAAAAAAGTTGATGTCATAACTGTGTCCCATTAGTTACTGTTCCGCAGGTACTTCCTATTTTTCAATCGGCCATCAATTCTCTTTTGGAATATATAGAACTACGTAATATTTGAAAGAG
The DNA here is from genome assembly GCA_037127475.1 of Arma custos. Lineage (NCBI taxonomy): Eukaryota > Metazoa > Arthropoda > Insecta > Hemiptera > Pentatomidae > Arma > Arma custos. The sequence continues at coordinate 204,981,162 of CM073759.1, read as the reverse complement.
GCAAGGGAAAGTCCTACTTCAAGGAAAGGTTATAATTCTTAAGAAAAGTATTTGTCCAATTAGTTACATCATATTATTTATTGATTTTGTTGGAAAACTGATTCAAGAAAATTGCGGGGCCTCAAGAAGTTAGTGTAACGTTCCACATGGATTATTATTTAGAAGTACTTTCCTTTAAAAATGGTATGTTTATTCTCTGTCACATTATTTCCATAAAAATTTTTAATCTCCTTGAAACTAATGAACTTGCTATTTGTATGATGTATATCTGTTGTGTGTACTTTATGCCCAGCCTTAAAATAAATTGAGGGTAGAATGACATTTATTTTAATTGCAGAAAAATAGTCACGTTATGTATCGTAGCATATGAAAAATGGCATTTTTTTTTTTGTTATAATGGTCTGTTTAAATAAATAAAAATGTTTATCACGGTTTTTCTGATTTATCGGAATGTGATTATCTTTTTGTAAACCTCTCCTTCGGGATTCACAAAGGAACTTGGATGAAGAAACCTCCCATTGAAGAGATTCCAAGATTGCTTGATCTCTGTGTAATAGTAAGGTATCTGTTAAATACATGATAGAAACTAAATAAATTAATCGAGTATAAGTACTACAGTACTTAAAATTTCATTGAAAAAGAAAGAGTTGAATTTTCTGAAATACATGTTTCGACATCTATGTCACTTGATGTTCTCCATTGCATAATTCACGATTATTGCTAGTTATTTTGTATTTAATGTTTATTATAAATCAGTTTGAAATATCCCTACCAATAAGTTCATTCTTGATGAAAAAGTTAATATATATTCATTATAAAGTATGAAGTTACATGAAACCGGTGACTCACTGCGCCAAGCAAGGAAGCCATAGGAACTAGTCTCCCGAAACTGATATCGCGGCTGTTGAGGAAGCTGAACCCATCCAGATTGTGATCTTTCATCTCATTTTACGATATAGTGGGTTGGATTTTATAAAAATTAACCAATTCAATATTGAAAATATGACTGAATTTGATTTACAATTTATAATAATTTTAATTTTTAAATATGCTTTAGATGGCCGGTAAGTTGTTTCCAACGTTATTACTAAGGTGATACATATTTGCTTTACACTAATTGTTTATTTCTGTATTTGGTTTTTATGAGTTCTAATTTTTTTGTATATAATGCCGGTTCAGTATATTTTTTCACCGCCTCCTAAATTAGTCTATTTTTTACCGCTTCTAAAACCAGTCATATGTTTACATTATTCTAGATTTTAATTTTACTTTATCCCCATTTTAATTTTAAGTTATCCCGCTTGTCTTAACCCCCTTTCTTAAGATTCTTTCCGAATTGAGAGGACCAGCATTTGACGTAGGCTACGCGAGCTCACCTACGAGACGTCAATGAAGAGAGGAAAGTTCGACATGTTTTCGGTAAGCCAGTTTTATTCCTTGTTTGATTTTATTTCATTTCTTCATTGCCAAATTGTCCGAGGACGACTTACCGAGTAGTGCTATATCCCAGTTAAATAATTTTGTTCATTAGAAAATTTAATTTAATTTTTTAAATTTTCCATTTTGTTCTTTATCATATTTTTTCCTTTTTTGCATTTTTCAATCGCGTTTCATACAGTAATGTTGCAATAAATATGTATATTGTTAATATATGGCATAAACGTTGTCCTGAAAACAGTACAGACTCTACGATGTACTCAACCCAAGACACTTCATGGGTGGTAAAGTTAATTTTTTTTTTTAATTATTAAAATCAGTCCAAGATTTTTTTAAATTAAAAAAATATATCTTAGGCTGATTTGATTAAAATCAGTCTAAGATATATTTTCATAACCCTCATGGAAATAAATGATAATATTAATTTGACATATAAAAGATCCTAGACTGATTTTAATCAAATCAGCCCAAGATATATTTCATCACCCTCATGGAAATAAATGATAATATTAATTTGACATAGAAAAGATCCTCACAAAGGAAAAAAAAATATTCAGAAAAGTTAGAGGCCAAAACGAAGAACCCAGGTTTCACTCAAGGCATCACAGAGAAGTTGTACTACCTCGCAGTAGACCTTAGAAAAATGTTACTACAATCACGTCCACAAACCAAATTCACTAACAGAACTCATAGATACATACCGTGGCTCAAGAATACTACACCCTGAATGACACAAGTTAAAATTGATCTGAAAAAAGGCCAGGTAGACTCAAAGGATATCACGGACAAAAGCGTCTTTGGACATAGGGTATACAAGTGGGAAGGAATGTCAGAGAAGACAGCAACCACAGCCTAAAAATCAAAGAGGACCGAAGAAAGGAAGAGTGGCTTCAGCGAACGAATGAAAGCGCGCTAGAAGACTAAAAAGAGCTAGTACTAGTAGAATGAATGCATCGCAAGGTCTGTAACGCGCATAATAATTATATTAATTTAGCGAAATAACTTTATTTGTTTATATCTGTGATTATTTAGTTATGTACTGTACACACCTTAGTGATTAATATTTCTCATTTGGCAAATTTATACAGACCAATCTGAAGGGACGCCAACACTCCCTTTCCATTATGATTTGGTATTAATAAACAGCTGATAATTCGACCTGGGCAATATTATTCGAAAACTCTTCGCCAAAGTTCCAAAATAATTCAATCCAAAAATAACGCCAGTACGAGTGACCGCATTAGCAGGCCTGTTTCCATCGGAATTGTCAATCCTTGATGACGGCGCCGTGACAGAAATCCGAAACGGGATATTGAATAAATTAAACCAACCACACGGAGCTTCGGCGTCAACATCAACTAAATTTTAAATTTGGAATATTCGTTTCCATATAATCCATGCTCCAACACATTATGTACGAAGGAGATGCAATACTCACCAATATGCTTTGGGAAGTCATGTAAGCCTTCGTGTTTACGACCGTAAAAAGTAAAGAAATGAAGAAGAATTTTAACGAAGGATACTTAGCAAATGAGTTTATTTATAATTTTATTACTGTGCACTAAATGACTATTTTTCCACTAAACAATAAAATATAATTTATTTTTTGTAACATGACAGTTATCAGGCCTATTTGAACATACGGAGTTGAGCTTTGGGGCTCTACTAAACCATCCAATTCATCTCGTATCCAATCCTTGCAATCCAAAATCAATGCTCCTTATTATGTCACAAACAAACTCATCCATCATGATCTTAATATCCCATATGTTATTGATTTAGCCCAAACTAGATACCTAACCTTCCATGACAAGCTCCATGCACACTTGAATCCACTAGTCTCCCAACTTGCTTCCCATACTAATCCTGATAACCCTCCGAGGCGTCTCAAAAGAAGATGGCCTCGAGAGCAACTACTATAGAACTTTATTGGAGTGCTACCGATGGGTAGTTTCTCCAAAAGTGTTTTTCATGTCATATTGTACATATTAGCAGATTAAATTATTGTAATATTATTATAGTGTTAAATATCAATAAATTAAATTTAAAAAAAAAATTTTTTGTAACGACTCAATCACTAACCAGATGGGATTGTGAATCTTGTTAATTGAGTATTAGATTCTATTTATTATTTTTCTTAGTGCTATTATGATTATTATTATTATTATTAACAGTTTTATCGTTAGTTTAAATGTAGTAGTCTTTTTTTTTTATATATTTCATGTGTTGTTTTTCTTTTCCATGTTTTTTTTATGGGCTCTTGACCGCACGATGTTTCCCACCCAGCCCTTTCCAGGGGTCTGCGAACTGTAAATAAATTAATGTTAAATTCCTTCCATTTTACTTACAGATCATTTTATAATTACTGCTAATTTAAGTGCGTATAATTACATCTGTATCTCTACAACCCATGATGTCTTAGGATCAGTACCTGGTAGAGACTGAACCTGTGTCTAGGACAACAGTTGTGCAGGTGGAGGCAAGGTGAGCTTAATTAGTGTCCTCAGATCCCAAAGGATCCATCCCCGGCTGTTAAAAGATTATATAAATTATCTGCAACAGCCAGATTTGAACTCAGCGCTCTACCACTGAGCACTGTATAATAAGAAAACAGTTAGAAATAAACTATCACTGATTTTATTAGCTTTAACATAAAAGAAACGAATGATTACAGATCATAAACTTGAATAGTTTATTCCATTGTTGTCAAAACCTATCATGTACACTCAAACTTTAAGTTGAACGAAGACCCTTCTCCTAGCACGACTAAAGGAAAAGTTTCGTTGAAACAAGGGTTGTCCACAAAAATTAGATTTACTCTAAGCTAGTAGAAGAAATGGGAACAAAAATAAAAGTAAATCTCAAAACTATTTGGCACACAAAGGGAATAAGACAGGGATAGTGTACTTACAACTTTGTCACCCAAGCAAGCTCCTTATCAGCAAAGGCTAAAAGATATATGCTTTATCAAGTTGCATACAATGAAGTTCTTTGATGCCACGATTATGACAAAAACTAATTATTTAAATTGTGATCGCAGTTGTTGTCATAAGATGGAAAATCAGCTTTTATTTATTTTATTGTTTTTGTTGCGCAATCAATTGTCAAAAGTAGGAGTTAGAATTGCTTGTTTATTTATTAACCATAACTTTATGAGCCCTAAATGTTGCTTATTCAGGTACAATTAGGGTAGTGATCTTTAACGAGTACCTGACATCGTACAGGCTAATTTTAGGTCCATTTCGAAAGATGGTATAACCAAGAATTTTTAACACCTGTTAATAATCTCTAAGGATACTATGAAGCGAATCCACGATCTTTGGAATAGTAGGTTTTTATGTTAATCACACGCCATTAGTCTTTAAAGATAAATAAATCAGATGTTAGTACATTTGAAAACCATTCTTGGATGAATGCTTAATTTAAATAATATTAACTATGAATATAAGTTCAGTAAATGGCAAGGACCATAATATTTCTAAGTCAAGTGTTGTGCAAGGCTTGTCCGAGATCATTTTTAACCACTAGGTTTGCCCACAATTAAGAGTGCCCACTTTACTGAGGCTGTAAAATAAATTATCTGTTTTACCCGGTCTCGAACTCGAGACTTCAGATAAGTAACCCACAGCTCTATGTACAGAGTTACTATTATCACAATATTTGATATCATCATTGTTTATTCCAACACATGACTGCAGGGCCGAAATATTTTAATAATATACATATTAATAACGTATTTTAATTTAATTTAAATTACTCTAATGCTGATAGTATCAATTGCTTAATTATATTACATGTTTTTGATTTAAAGTTTTATTTTTAATTTCACTCAATTAATGCAGGATAAAATTAAGATTTCTAAACAACAAATTATTATTTTAATGAATTTATTAAATTTAAATCAATTCTTCAAAGAATACACAGTGTTTGTTACAACAATTATAAACATCTATTCAATTATAATAACTTCTCTTTTATTACTGACAAATCCAGCATTTGTTTTTCAATAAATGTAGACTATTAATAACATTTCATGAAATTTAAAGTAAGAATTTCGGTTCTTCATTTAGAGTCTAAGAACAAAATATTATTAATATGTATAATTTTTATAATTATTGGTCAATTTTTTTTAGTTTTAAATATTTTTATTTTCTCTTTAAAAATATTATTAATATGATTTTAGATTCAATTTTACATAGCTATGAACCTAAAAACGCTAGAATGCAAGAATACAACACGAAGAAAAAAAAAAATGGTGTCATTTAAAATCACAAAAATAATTTTATGATCTGAACAGTAAGCGAAACCTACTGACGTATTTTGTGCGCGAGTAAATGAAGTGAATAGCGATAAGATAGGCCCGTCATCCACTGTGTGTCATCTCTGTTGATATTGGCTATTGATTTGGATGAGTGGAATTCGCTTAATTGCGAGCAGTAAAAATATGCCATGATATCCCGAATAACGAACCCTTAACCGGACTAATTTAAACGGATGAATACAGAAGTGTGAGTAAAAAAAATAAAGGTTCATGAACTTAGCAGAAAAGGAAATATAATTAACAGACAATAAACTAATTAATTTGAGGCTACTTATGTACTTAGCAATCGATCAGAGTTTGTAACAACCTTTTCTGTTTTAATAATGTATTTTAACATAATTTCTAATATTGTAAGGGGTAAAATACTCTGTATTTCAGAGCCCTGATGATTAGGCCAAAAAGATAAAATAAAATAAGTTTATCTTTATGAAACATGAAGATGATCTCCCGATGTTGCAATTACCAGATAAATTTTAAATAACCAAGACAAAATCTCGATGTTAAAATAAGAGATTATTAAACTGACGTTAAAACGGAATGCCCCTTCGCAAGTGAATGTCTCTTGATGACGTATAGTCTTAAAAAATCTGGAAGTCCTGGAAAGCAGAGAAATAATGAGTGCCGTTCAGACTGAAGACGGATGGATCCCATTTAGTAACAGAGAAAGTAGAAGGAATCTCGGATACTATGCGGAAGAGGAAACTGGCATTCTTTGGATATCAATAATGATAAAGCAAATATTTTACTATTTCTATCTAGAAGAAGAAGACCACTAGACAATGTAGACTAAAGAAGCAAGGAAAGATTTGGAAACGTTGAACATTGCAGTAAAGTGAATTTGAGAGCAGAGTGAAGAATCTGGAAGGTTTTCAGGATGAAGTACGACTAGAGAAGATTGGACAGAGGATCAAAGGAAGCGTGCCAGTGAACGCACGAAAGTACATTGGAGGGTTCTCCGCTCTCTAGTAAAAACAAAATTATATTGTATAAATCAGTCATAAGACCATTACTGACATATGCCTCTCCTGTATGGAGCTACACCTGTGACTCCAGCTATAAAAAAAAGAAGGAATACAGAACTTATGTATGAGAATCATAAATGACTGCCCCAGGTACACAAAAATAACCGACATGATACTTGACCTACAAACAATCAAACAGTTTATTCACTCTCAGACTTGGAACTTTTTCAACTCAACAAAAAACTCAAGAAATCCCTTAATGCAATCAATAGGCAATTATAACAAACAAACCTTAAGACGATACATACATAGACGAACTAGAGATTATTAGAATAAATATAATTAATTTATTACATTATAATAATTTATCAATTATAAGCGAAATAATTCCTTAAATGTTATTTTATTTTATTTTTCTATTTTGTGTAGGGTTTTTTTTTGTTTCCTACTGTTATAAATATATTACAGCTTTTATTAATTATATAATTCAACTTGCAGTATAAATTGTTATACTTAAACATGTATTAAGTAATTGTTACATTGGCAAATTCAAACAATAAAACTTTATTTTATTATATTGGAGGCAGATAAAAATAAAGTTGTAACGTGTTCGGAAGTGGTCATTACGAAATAAAAAAATAGATACTGTAAATTTAATTTAATTTAAATTATTATATCTATCAATAAATATTTAAATAATTAATACTTTTTAAGAATATTCCATTTTTTTAGAGAGTAGAGTAACTAAGAGAGAAGAATGCAGACTCTTTAATGACAAGTTAATTCGTAGGTGGCCTGGCTGACGAGGCCTTAATATCCCTGCAATGAAACTAATTTAACGGCAACACTCAGCTTCTCTCATTTCTCTACCATTACAAGTTCCACTATGTTATTTATGTAGTTAAACTGACATATATTTTAATATATATACGATTATAATAAGCCATAAAACATAAAAATAACATGCTGTACGTGAAGTCCCCTTCTGAAACTCTACAGTAAACATGTAATACCTATTTGGACATAAAATAGGTTAAAACCCGAAAAGGTATAGGCCCAATTGTATACTTTAATTTGAAATATAATTATTAAATAATTATATTCGGTGTTTGTTTTTTTTGCTACCAACATTCTTACTAGACAAACGCTCTAAGCTACCAATTAATTAAACAAGACTCATATAAGACTACTTTAAGACTTATTGGGACTTATGGAGTGAAGACTCCACTAGTCCATCCCTCTTGTACCCAATCATTAAAATCCAAAATGCTTTGTTAAATCCTCAATGCTCCTTACTATGTTAGGAATAAATTCACCAATGCCCTCTAATGACCTCAATGCCCTTTTTTTTGCTGATGTGGCACGAATCCGATGCCAAGTCTTTTCAAGACGAACTGTACTCCCACTCAAACCCACTAGTTTCAAACCTATCAATTCCTCAAACCGAAAAATTCCTCCGAAGCGTCTGAAAATAAGATGACCTCGTGGCATTCTAATTTAAATTTGTTGTTCGAGTACTACTACTCATTATGTATCATTCATGATATTTATGCGTAATAAATTTTAATAAATAAATTTAAAAAAAAATAGTTAATATTATTATGTTATGTTACATTTGCACCTGCGCAGTATCGCATATAGCAAACTTGATCTCAATGTTTTTTTCGCTTTGCAGATATATGAAATTTTTGAACTGATTAATGTTTTCTGAACAAGTCTATGTCCTATGATAAGATAATAAAGGCCTGGTCCTTTTGATCTTCTCATAGGAAGTCAAGGTAACAAAGAATAGAAAAGAAAAAGATAATTTTAGTGTTGGGTTGATGAGAGGAATATGTATTTGCTGTGACTATATGATTTTACAGGGGGAATGTTCATGTATAGTGTGATTCGAAATAATCAAAGGAGTATTAACAATTTTCCTCAGAGTTTTGAATTATATTGTTTGTATCTTATTTTGCGAAAAGTCCCAAAAAATCTAATTATAGTTTTGTAGATTAGTCGTATGTTTTGCAAGCCAAGAGAAGTTCCATAAGTCATGGTAGTTGTTTGTAACGTCTTGTCAGTTCTTGTCTTTTTAATTTTGTATGTATGTTTCATGCAAATCTTTTGTCCGAGATATATAGTTTTTAGAACGTATATAATAATAGTCATTGTCAATTTGTATCGCATTAAATAATAATGCGTAAAAACTTGTTGAGTTAACTGCAGAAAGGTAGGTAGGCAACTGTTCTAGATTTTATATGCGAGACCAAAAACGGAATTTTGTACTGGAATAGGTCCCTATGCGCAGTAAAAATATCGAAGGCTTTGTTAAGACTATATTGCGAACAATTGTCCTTTATGTAGTAAACAATGCCTTCTCTCTCTGGTAAAAGTTTGAGGTTTTGAAAACAAAAATCATAAACATTGGATTAAAGGCAACTTCTGCAACAAAAAAAAAAAAAAAAAGGTATGTGTATCATACCCGGTCTGCTTGGACTGTTATCTGCCTTTGTTTATAAACTGATAATCCTGATACTGATAACACCTACCTGATCTTATCCATAATAATGTACAATAAAAGATGCAAAAATAATAATAAAATACTATTTCTAGACTTCTCTAGCCAAGTTCTTCTTGTTATAGAAATGCTTTCCCTACACTTTCGACCATTTCTATCTTTGTCAAAATCCATTTAATGGCCTTTTTCACATAATTTGGGATTATTCCAAACTTCTGGAAGTATTTCACAGGTTCTTCTTTTAAGACGGCTATTCACAAAGTGTCATCCAGTTCATTTTAAATAACAAAAAGAATCAGATAAAAACACTAAATTAAATAAAACAGAAAACGATTCAATAATGATAACACTAATAACTCAAATGAGACGAGTCATAAGAAGAGGTTACACGTGATAAAGAGTAGGTTTCATGCAGACCGGATAATACACAAGTACTAAAACAATTAAAAAATAACATAGTAAAAATTTTAGTTTCAAATCTACCTAATAGCTTATAAAATAAGAGTTATTGTTTAAATTATACGAGATATTAACTAAATATCTGACAATTAAAGCGAAACTGTTCCCCATTTTTCGGCGTTGCCATTTAAATCGCCATTTAAGAGTACCCCGTAGAGTAATAAGGTTTTATAGAGCCGGGTACTCATTAAGGTGAACTGTGCGCACGGGGCGGTATTATGTTGATGAGATGTCGTCCTCATCTCTAATGTTGCTCTTAATGAACCGTACCTTGCTGACTTGCATAAAATATTACTTACAGCCTTTAGTTTTAATTCTGAAGGAATAGACATCAGCTCTAACTGCTTAATATACTGCCGGGTTTATATTTTTCAACTGATTATCCATACTGGAGCCATAAAAACTACTGGCAAAGGAAGTTTACACACATCTTCATTATTAATAAATCGACTTATAGGGAGCGGAGTGGCTCAGTGGTAGGGCTCTGAGTTGCCGCGCCGAAAATCCTGGTTCAAATCTCCCTGCTGGCAAGACTTTTATTTAGTCTATTATCAGCCGGAGATTAATCATGTAGGATCTAGGGCCCTCCTGGAGCTTACCCAGCCTCCATAAAGTGAGTACCCAAAATAATGGGAAAAATCTGGCGGTTGAGCGTGATCACAAACGTTTCCATCAAAAACTACAGTCCCTACGGTTTGTAGTGTTACATGTTTTGTTTTTTTTAATCGACTTATCGTGAATATTTAAAAAAAAACTGTGACAGCAATATTGTAATCGTTATATTGTTTGCGTGTTATACTACCGGAAGAGAAAGATGTCAAAGATCTTGTAATTTGAAGACAATTTCGAACTAAAGTTTAACAACATATTTAGAAACATTATTCTCCTCATACTTTATTCTTTAAATTTTGCATTAATTATGTATACGTCTTGGTGGTGGGGTGCTGTCTCATGTTTGGAGCCTGTTTGGGCTGTTGATCGTTGGGATGTATTGCACCTTTTTCTTCGAGATGTGATTCACATAACCCCCTTTTTGTTTTTTGGTGTCTTGATAATGCCTGAATAGGCGAAACGTCGACTGGTAAGTGGGTGTATTTTTGAAACATAAGGCTTTGCATTGTGTTTTTTCCCAATTGCATTATAATTAATTATGTATATTTTGATAATAATATTTTTATGGTTGACAATAGTGAAAAAGGTTTATTACTTGAACTTATTGAGTTGGTAACATGAGGAATTTGTCAGGATTAAGAACATAATTTATTTATAAACACGAAGTTTTGTTTTAAATTTAACTAAATTTAATGCATTTAAATTAGTTTGCTTATTACATCTTAAACAATTCTGAATAAAATACATAAACACTCAAAAACGTACTTGTAATATATAAAATATAAATTTATGTTATGTTAAATTAATTATAAGAAATTAATAAAGTAACACTTAATGACAGACCAGAAGCGGTCAAAGGCAGGTGATGAACGCAGCCGTCAGTGTCAACTGCTGAGTCACCAAGGCCAGGATTTCTACATCTACCAAGGATTTAGTATAATATCCTCAATATTAAGTATAATATAAAATCATCAACTTTATTATTATACTATTGGACTTTAAATTACAATAAATATGAACAATCTATATTCTAATAAAAAAAAATCTTTGTCAATCTCTATTTATAGATATCACAATTTATATTATGACAAAGATTTTTATATATATATATATATATATATATATATATATATATATATATATATATATATATTATCTCTATATATTTATTTATATATCATTTAATGCTTGATTTGATGCTACAGTGAGAGCTCTAAATTTTGCCTATCCAGGTTTAATCAGGATAGGGATTTTTAACGAGTACCTGACATCGTACAGGCTCGGGACCCCCGTTTAACGTCCCTTCCGAAGGACGGCGTAACTAAGTTTTTTTTACTCCCTTAAAAAAATCCTAGGGCTACCTGCCGGGCTACGAACCCGCGATCTTTTGTTTAGTAGTTTGTTACGCTAACCACTAGACCACCACCAGCTAACCAGGTGACCTTTGCATGTTGAAAGTACTAGGACAATTTGTATTAATTTTTTTTTTATTTTAGTTTTTAATATCTTTCTAAATAAAAATCCTATAGCTCAGAGGTAAAAATTTTGTAGCATTTTTAAAAATTATAACACAATAAAAGTTTTTGATCGCACTGTATTTCTTGTTGGATTAGCGGTTTTTTTTTTTTTTTTTTTTTATTATGGCTTTAAGACTTAATTTCAAAGTCCTATTTTGCCAGCAAACTATGATAGTTTAAATGTTAAAGTCTTATTTTTGTTTTCCTAAGGAATTTTATAATCTGACTAAGTCCTTCTCTGTCCTGTCCCTTTAATTTTTCTGGTATACTGAGGGCCGACCCCTCGATATGTTTCTTCCTCTCATTGTTGAATCTCTTGCAGGACATCACCACGTGTAGAGGATCCTCGACCTCACCGCAGATCTCACAATTTGGTGTCGCCATTCATCAGATTTAAAAATTTGCTGGTATTACCATGGTTAGTTCTTAATCTAATCAGGTTAGTCACCTCACTTCTCTTTAAAGCTATTCCAATCGAAACGAACCATGGTTTTAAAGCAATTTTTGGTAGGATTGAATAGTGATCCTTCCCCTTGCTCTGGGACTCCCAATCATATAATCCCTGCCATTCTTTCACCATTGTAGCACTCAAAAAGCGCAAGGTATCTATTTTAGGAACTTTAATATTAAGCCTTTTTGCTTTGGTAGTGTTTCGCGCAATTTGATCAGCAGTTTCATTTCCGCTAATACCTACATGTCCTGGTACCCACTGGAAATAATATTTATTGTTGGAAGAGGCAATTGAATTTAAAATGTTTAGTAGAATGTAATTGGTGATTGAGTGTCTGTGTTCGTTTTGTAAGCATTGGCAGACGGAGGCCGAGTCTGTGAGGATAACAATTTTACTATTTTTATAAGTGGAGTTGCTATGTTCTGTAGCCTTGAAAACAGCAAGAAGTTCTGCATGGAAGATACTGAATTTATTTGGGATGGAGTAAGACAGATTGATCATTTTTTGTGGATCATAGACGGCTATTGAGCATGTATTGATGGTTTTGGAGGCGTCAGTATAAATTTTAATATGGCTGTGGTATCTGTCATTTATTTCACTGAGGGTGTGGAGTTTTAGTAAATATGGAGGTAATGAGTTTTTGTTATTTATATTTGGCAATTTATATTGGCTGTAGTAAAGAATTAAGGATTTCGGGATATTTGTACAAAGGTCTAGAGGACCATGGGAAATATGAATTGTTTTGAGTATGTGTTTTGACTCCAGCCAGCAGCTTTTTAAATTTGGCATAAATATTTTTCCCTCCAGGATATTGTTACTCGTGAAATTTGACTGGTTGGAGTAAATTTTGAATAAGGATTTTGTTGTCAACCATTTCCTACGCAAAGGGAGAGGGATTTCGCCAGCTTCGGCTAACAGGGCGTTTGTTGGTGTTGTTTTGAAAGCTCCGATACATATCCGTAAGGCTAAATTTTGAATTGTATTTGATTTGTTAATTAACGGAGATTTAGTTTCTTGATAGATTATGCATGCATAATCGATAATTGACCGTACTATGGATTTGTATAATGTAATCATATTAGAAGGATGTGTGCCCCAAGACACGCCTGCAAGAGATTTTAGGATGGTTAAGTTTTTTCGTGATTTGTTGTATGTGTTAATGATGTGGTCCCGGAAATTAAGTTTATAGTCTAATATTACCCCTAAAAATTTTATTTTATTTACTGGCTCGATGGTGTAATTGTCAAAATGAATTTTGAAGTCATTAATGTTAATTTTTCTTTTCCGGGTAAAAGGGATCAAGCATGATTTCCCGGGATTGATTTTTAAGTTAATGTTACTGAAAGAGTTAATTGAGGTTAATAGAGCTTTTTCCATGATGAGCTTTCCCTCGTTGGCGGATTTAACTATGCTGTAAAGTATGAAATCGTCTGCGTACTGGATCATCCTGCAATTTGGAGGAGTGTTGTTAATTATTCTAGATGTAAATATATTAAATAGAATGGGACTGAGGCTATCTCCTTGAGGTAGGCCATTAAACGAATCATAGGATACCGGCCCTTCATCTGTACGAATGATGTAGGTCTGGTAAGATAAATAATTGATTATCCAGTTTGTGATGAGCTGAGGTATCCCTACTTCTACTAAAATTGATTTGAGCGTGTTTATTTTGACGTTGTCATAGGCTTTTTCAATATCTAGCACTGCAGCCAATACAATTTTTTTCTCGTGGAAAGCACGACCAATCTCATTTGTTAGCGGCTTTGTTTTTGTTCCTAATGAATGGCACATTTCACGAACTTTTAACTTTTTAGTTTTATTTGTTTCAGCTTTCATTCGTAAAACTTTAGGGTTATCAATACCTGTTATGTTATAATTAGACAAAGGTGAGGAATACAAGTTTTTTCGAAGAATGTTCGAGGAGCATTTACAAAAAAAATAAGACAGATATACAGAAATATATATAAGTGAAAGAAAAATGGTCAGGGTGGAGGTAAATAAATTTCTCAAAAGTAGGGAGAATTGTGTATTCAAGAGCCAACGTTTCGACCCACTTAGCAGGTCTTCTTCAGGGATGTCGAGGTGGGCGGAGGGGCCGGTTTAAGTCTAGCACTAGCTCTACTTTCATCATTAACTAACGGAAAACTAAAAGTATAAAATGTGTGTGTTTGTGTGTGTGTGTGTGTGTGTGTGTGTGTGTATTGAATGATGTAGTGAGATGTTTTTGTCAAAAATTTGTAAGGAAAATTTCTAAATTGATATTGTCTATATCATGTTTGTCTAATTATAATTTTTAAATACGTTATAATAAAGCCTAATGTGTGAGATCTTGCAGTCCATAGTTATCTCATGTAATTCCAGCAAAAATCCTGTAAATCACTGCTGAGGCATTAATATGAGGGAACCATAATATCCTGATACGTTGCCAAAAATAAGTTTTACATATATTCACTGATGCTCAAGAACCTAAAACGTTATATTAAGAATATTCCGGGAAAAACAAACAAATATAAATATCTTTGTTTGTTCAAGTGGTTTTATGGGTTCGTGGATGGTATAGATTTACTAAGCGAACCGATAGATTTTTTTGTAATTAATTTCTTATTGTTATAACCTCAATGTGTTAGCTTTGAATTCGAGATAAGATATTTTTTATTTGCTCAGATATTTCTTACTTTTACTTTTTCTTACTTTAGTCGTTGCTTTGTGTTATTAGTAAATTGAAGTTAACAAAATCTTAAATTAATGTGTGAAGAGTTTTGAAGTGTTATTAAATATTATGAGTTGTTTAAATTTTGTAATGTGCAATATTGAAGTGAATATTCCGCATGATTTTCCACTAAATTTCAATAATGTTTACAAGTGTATTCTACAACAATCGACCTATCCTAACTATTATATTAAATTGATATAATTAATAATATATAATAATAATAAATAAATATATTTTCTTTATCCTTAATTAATTACAATACCTAAAATTATTATGTCAGAGAGGAAAATAGTTGACAGGAAGATATAATGGAGGATGTAGATAGTTGGGTTTATATTTTTACTGCACCCCCCAACTATCTCCATCATCCATAAAATTATTATGTTCGTGTTTGACCTATCAATCACAGTTAACGTTGTGATAACAGTAAGTTTGATGGTATCTGGTATTTTAATAATTCTTTTCACATATACATATTTCCAAATCGATCAAAATAACTACAATCTGTTAGAAAAATATAAATTTTTAATTAAAAAAAATTGTACAGGACAATGTCGCGCTCACTAGTATATATTTATCAGAATGCTATATCCTATACACAAACTATGGGATAATAAGTCATTTAATAAATGCTGTTAAAAAACAAAGAAACGAGATTTTTTTTAACAATGGGATTTTAATTTTGTTTTTTCAATAGTCTTTCCAGCTCGATTTTACACCGACTTACAAAAGGGACTTCATAATAGCTAAAAGAAAAAGGAAAGGGAAAAACAATTCTCTTTTATGAAAATTCGTGAGGAGACTACCCCATTCTCCTTCTTCCCTTCAATTTAAAGAAACATTTAGACAGAAGACACCCTCGGGCGAGTTTTAACAGACTAAAAGATATTAAGATTACTAAAAGACACGGGCTAAAAGCCCTAACATAAGAAAGAACTTTATTCTTCAAGCCACGATTAGTAAAAAAAAAAAAAAGAAAAAAAGTACTAACGAAGGCAGTTCCAGAGAATTGTGATTATAATCAAAAGGACATCTTGTATAAATAGCCTGGAGAATTAGCTGCCTTCAACTCTTCATTTAGGAAAGAATTAGAGTTGTTAATGGTTTGAGTCAGTAGGCCATTAGATTAAATTAATATTTACTACATTACTTGTAATATATACTATTATCAAGTACTATTTCGAAATAATACATCTTATAAAATATATATCCAACGGAAAAACTTGAAGTTACATACATATTTTGTTACACTAGTTTCAACTCTTTTAATTTAAGAAATAATTAGTGTTTTCAAAGGTTTGAGTCAGATGGCTATTCAATAAAAGTAATATTTACAAAGAATATTACAAACTTCAAATGATTAAAACATATTATGATAGATAAACAGATTTTGATAGGTAATATTTCTTTGTGTTTTTTTTTAGAATAATTACAAATATTTTAATATATATATTAGACCGGTATCTCTAAATTTTGTCTTAAATTGCAATTCTTCTGTACTTCCGTTGACTCTTCGATTTCCTCCTTCATTCCACAGGGGTGTACCTCAAGGAAGTGTTTTAAGCCCCATTCTCTATTCCGTATACACCTCTGATCTTCCCTAGCACTCTTGCACCAAAATCTATACCTTCGCAGACGATACAGCCATTATTTCTTCCCACGAAAACCCAAACCTAGCATCTATAGCTCTTCAAAATCCTTTATTTGATTTAGAAAAGTGGTTCTATAAATGGCAAATCAAAATAAACACCTCAAAATCGAGCCATGTAAGCTTCTCTCTACGCAAAGCTTCGTGTCCAGCAGTCAAAATTGACAACGACGAAGTAACTTCCAAAAATTATGTACGTTATCTCGGACCTTACTTGGACAAAAGACTTACATACCAAATTAAAAATACAAGAACTGACTAGACGGTACAAACATCTTCTGGACTACAGATCTTCACTTGACTTGAGGAACAAACGACTTATCTATAATAGTATACTAAAACCTATTTGGACATATAGAGCAGAACTTTGGGGTTCAGCAAAAAAAGTTCACATACACAAGATACAAACAACACAATCCAAAATTCTCAGAAAAATTATTAATGCACCATGGATATGTTTCGAATCACACTATACACAACGACATGAACATTCCCACTATAAAATCATATATTCATAACAAATACATAACATTCCACTCATCGACACAATATCACCCAAACCCACTCGTTCTTCCGCTTTCCTCCTCCCTGTTACCTGGACTTGGTAAAAAAAGATTAAAAAGAGATTGGCCAAGAGACCTACTCAACAATTGAAATTTTTTTTTCCAAACTAACTGGATGATCATGGAGAAAAGCGAAGAGAAAGACACTTCAATCAAATTTGCTGGATGCGCAATTGCAAATGAAAATTAAATAATAATAATAAATTGCATTGAAAATACTTATGAGCGAAAACACAGAACAAATTAACTACTTGTGTTGTTTACTAATATATCGTCACATTGTGCTGCTATGACCTGATTGGACAATGCTGAATTAGGAGTCCTAAATTTTGTCTATCAAGGTATAATTGGGATAGGGATCTTTAACGAGTACCTGTCATCGTACAATCTGGAGGCCTTATTTTAGGTCCCTTCCGAAGAACGGGGTAAGCAGGATATTTTACTCCCTTTAAAAAATATTAAGCCCACCATGCGAGCTGCAAAATAGTCACCCCAACCATAAATCGCCTTGAACTGGAGTAAAAATATTTAAAAGCGAAAACACAGAACACATATTTAACCATTTGTGTTATTCGATATTTTATAAATGTTTATTTATGGCGCAATATCTCGTAGAACTAAAAAAAACATACAAACAAAGTAAGTGACTCAGAAAAATAGGAATAAAAAGAAAAACATGTTTACGGTTAACATTTAATAGCAAAAGATTGGAAATGGTCGGTGTATTTCCGATATTAGAATGAGACGGCGATTACCCCCGGTCTATTGGTCCGATATTTAATGAATAATGAATGAATAGACATTAATATAAATAAAATACTAAATAATTAAAATGTAATGAAATCACATAAATTTCCTTAATGTGGGTTTGACGAGCCTTACTTCGAAGGTTCCCGACTTCAAATAAATAGCTAACTGTGAATTAAATTGGATAAATATATTGAAATTAACATTACTGTAAATAATATAAATGAAAAAAATAACTAATTGAAATTATTAAAAAGTAAACAATATATGTAATAAAATTCAGGTTAGCGAAAATATCGAACACAAAGTAACTTTAATGCTGGACAAAGAAAACAATAACACAAAACAATTCTCGGAAATTGATACGTGAGAAAAAAAACTGTAAAGTCAACAGATTTAATACGATAACTAATGTAGCATAACTAACTGAAAACAATTTTTTTTTTCAAAATGTGATGCAACAATATTGAATATAAGCACATATCCTAAGTTTATAGTCATAAACTAAATAATCACACAATATTCTACATTTTATATTATGTTAAAAGCAATTGAATAATATTTTTGAATAAATAAATTAAAGCTACACAAAGGTTATAGTTAGTTTTGTTACAAACCAAAATAAATAATTTCCTTAAACTGTTTGATTTTAAATGGTATATATAACAAGCTACTTTATATTAGTTTGAAATTATGGATAAACCTCCAAAGGCTTAATTTGAATACTAAGACTAAGCTATCTATTAAATGATTTAAATTTATCCAGGCATTATCGATTTACCCAATCATAAATTCTAGAAAATATATGATTTTTTTTAATACTTTTGCAAATTACCATCAAATAATGGTAACAACAATCTAAAAGAACCCGAAGAATATTTTTGTTTTTTGCCGAAACCACCAACAAAATTCCTTTCACGAATTAACAACAGCAACAGTAAGATCATTCTTAACGTAATCCTCCCACCTACACCTTGGTCTAATGGCTAATTATATTTTCAAGAATTCGTTAATGTAATCATAACCAAAATTCTATTTTTTTTTTAAGATATTTATAAGATGAGGCTACTTCCAAAATTGCAAGTACCTCAAACATAAAAAAAAGAAATAATATGACTATTAGAACTGTCGTATATTTTAAATTTATACTTGTCAGTGAAACATCTATTCTAGTTAGATGACTCAATAAACTTAAGTTATAAAAATTTGTTTAAAAATGAGGGCAATTCAGCAGTTTGTCGCTTCGAATTATCACAAGTTTTAACTTTTTATTTGTTTCTTATTAAATATTCTCGAAAATAAAAACTTATGAGTAGATTTCGGTAATCATTTCATCAAGAAAAATGGCTTCAACCAACATTTCGAAGTATAGATGATTTGTTTTCGTTTAAACATTGATATCTTGATGAAATGGTTACCGAAGTATTCACAAAAGGAAACGAATGCTAAGTTCAAACTTGTGACTTAACTCGAAGCAGCAAGGTGCGGAACTGATATAAAAAACAATCAAATTAACCATATTCATTTGATTATATGATTAGATACTAGAATGATGGTCCGAGTTGAGTTACAAGTTTTAACTTTTCATTCGTTTTTTTTCAATATTATCCAAATATACATACAAGTTATCACGAGAGCTTTAGTTTGAAATAAAGAGTGTAATTATGGGAAATATGTATATTTCGGTAATCATTTCTTCAAAAAAGAAACGTTTCAACTAACATTTCGAAGTACAGATAAAATCTTAATTTATTTAATTGTTATATGATATAATTTTTTAAAATATTATATTTGAAAAGATATGGTCAGGACCGGGACTCGAACCCGGGTTTTTCACCTCTCCATGGTTTAGGTGTTTTTTTCACTATGGAGAGGTGAAAAACCCGTGTTTGAGTCCCGGTCCTTGCCATATCTTTTCTTTTCAAATAAAATACAGATAAATTTGTTTGTTGAAACGTTCATTTTTAAATTAAATGATAACCATGAGAAGTATGCAGATTTCCCCGAATTACATTATCTTTTCCATACTAAAGCTCAGGAAACAAATGAACAGTTAATGCAGGCAGGGTGAATCAAATGGAAGCAAATAATTACCAAAAAATAAAAATATAAAATAAATAGCATGCAGCTAATTGAGGCGTTCAGTATCAAAAGTCGATAGCTCCAAATTTATTAAAAATAGATTTTTTCACATTTTTCGCAAGTTTAATCAAGCAATACTTTATGCTCCCGAATCATCAGCAGTTGATCTCTTCATACCTTTGCCCTGAAGATGGCTTAAAACCTAAGTCGAAACGTAGACACAAAAAATGAGACTAATTTATTTTGAGTGGTTTATTAACTAACTCCACAGACCATTTTATATTATCCTAAAATTTTAAAGTTATACGCTTTTGATCCTGAACACCTCAATTATACGATTAGATACTGGATTGAGAGTTGTTTTAGAAGATAAAATCAAAGAAGGGACAATTACTTATGTTATCAATTTGAGTGAGTGGCATACAATTCAACTGTTGGTGCGTTGAGTAACAATGTTTGCTTAAATGTTTTTCCTATAAGAATAAAAAAAAACGTGGAAGTTGACAATGCAGCCTCCAGCTCAAACTCCAGCCTCCAGAGCTAACCCAGTTGACAAAATATGGAACTAGATAAACAGCAGGACGGCCTTCCCCAAATATTTACCAATGCTCGCTCCAACAACAGCTGTCGCTCTTATGTAATTGCCCTAAGTCCGGCATTTAATGTGACCATCCCTTGCGAATACAACTCTACAACGGTTGGAAAATATAATTATGGTAATTCAACTGACAATGAGATAATTACTAATGGTGAAGATAATAAAATATAAAAACTCGAATTATTAAAACATTCGCAATTTATTTTCTAATACCGGAGACAAATACTCAGTCAGTTGTTAATAATGAGAGCCGACATTAATAATGCGAGGAGCGATGCGCCAGTCCTATTGTATTAACCTGAGCCCGTTCTCTCCGAGCAACGACAAAGGCCTCGTAGTTTTTGTTCGCTGGAGGAAACGACAGAACTCGGAATAAACAGGTCCTTCGGAAAGCGAAGCGGGACTTAATTTTATCATCGAGTGGGAGGAGTTCAAGGAGAGAATGGCAAAGGAAGTGTGTCCTGGAATTTTGTTTAAAACTTTCATAGGAAATATTGTGTAAGAAGTGACAGGAGGACAATTATTAAAATTAGAATTATTTGTATGTCCCAGCTACTTCTCAGAAATGCAACGTAATGAAAAACTTTCATTGTTGGGATAAAGTTGGTTGTATTATTACAAAATATTAAACAATTTAAAATAAATAATCTTTACACAGATTATACTGACAAATGAAGCCTGATTTTCGTTTATATAAGTTCCGCAGGTTGTCGCTTCCAATTAAATCATAAATTATAACTTTTCAGCTGTTTCCTTTTTAAAATTATCGATAAAAAAAAATCATGAATTTTAGAGAAAATCATTAGCATTAATCGCTTCATCAAGAACTGAACGTTTCAATAAACATTTCGAAGTATGGATGATGATGTAACATGTAAACAGTATGTATATGTCGGTTCTTATATACACAGTCAAAAATAGTTGCTATGTCCAGTCAGTAATAAAATTAATTTTATTTCCTAGAATATTCAAAATGAGATGATGTTACTAAACTCGAAGTGCGGAACTAATACCTTATTATTTAATAATTACCAAACTTGAGCGGTTGGAAATTGTAAAAAAAATCACAATTATAAAATATTACAAGCTTTTAATTACATTTTTAAATTAGATAAACGACCATAAATATTTAAGAAATGTATATACTTTTCAGAGTAAATAGTTGAAATAACAACATCGGTTTGATGATCGGGCTACCGCTATAGCGCACTTGTTATCAGACGTGACGATCCAGCTGACAGGCCCTACACATACTAGCCCGTATCCTGATAAGATAAAAGCGACATTAATCAAAACGACTCACCTGACTTGTTGGTTGATTGCGGAGGCGGCGGAATGGGTTGCGGTGTGGGTGTCACTGGAGCATGGTTGAGCAGGTACTTGGGTT
This sequence comes from Arma custos, assembly GCA_037127475.1. NCBI lineage: Eukaryota > Metazoa > Arthropoda > Insecta > Hemiptera > Pentatomidae > Arma > Arma custos. The sequence continues at coordinate 204,959,162 of CM073759.1, read as the reverse complement.
CCAACTTGACCTGTGGCCCTGGGAGCGGTACGGGTGCAGGGACCGCGGGCATCATGAGAGTCGACATGGCCAGCATGGTGCAGAACTAATCACGCATGTCAAGACGAAAAGCAAGAGCGACCTCAACCTGTCCAGGGGGTGGCGGAGACTGGAGGCTCCCGTTAGACCCCCCTCAGATCCGAGGGTTACCGAAGGTTACCGATGATGGCCGAACTCTCCCCACCACCTTCGAGCTGTCCCGAGGGTTGGCGAAGCCCTCCCCCCTAGCCGTCGGCTGTTGGTTGTTCCGCCGTCCGTCGCCAGATATCGCGAACAGTCATCTTTCGGCGATTGTAGTGTCCTATGCAGTATCCTATACACCGGATGTGTATCTTATTTATTTTTTTAACTTACACTTGTGGGAAAAATACGTATAAATCAATTTAAATCCCGAACAAAAAATATATGAATCAAGTAATTATTATATATAATCAAGTATCGAAGCCAATGATATCAGCGCCTCATTATGAGAGGAATGAGATGGCAAATGCTGGGGAAAGTGCATAATAGAAATTAGGTGAAGGTCAATATTTCTCAATCTGACAAGTTGTTTAACAATTTATCAGAAGAGGACAGCTTTTAAGAAAGAAGAATGACCAAATTTTAAGTCCTATACCTACCATTAATTAATATCTTAAATAGTCACCATGAATAAAATTAAAATACGCATGCACAATCACATCTGTTATTGATGGATTATCGAGAATATTTTATATACCCATTACATAACTCCAAAATATATAAATGAAATAATAGGTTGGTACCTATTACATACATACATATTTAAATAAAAAAACACACAAACAAAACGAATGTATTTTATAATAATGTGTGATTTTGCAAAAGGCATAATCACAATTATATAAATTTATCATATTATAAAAACAATTTCTTGTAATTCTGAGCTTCGACATTACAATACAGTACTAGATGCTCTGTTTGCTTCGAAATCACAATAAATAAAGAAATCACTAGCTTTGAAAAACAAGAAAGGAAGAATCTACACAAAAAATACGAGTTATTCAGAAAGTATCAAACACCAACTGTAGAGATTAACCAAAACAAAGAAACAATTTGAAAATTATTTAGTAAAAGAAGATTAATGTTCTATAGACATTTAGGCATTTGGGAAGAGTCATGCTAGGATTGCATAAATTATATAATTCATTAGAAGGGGTAAGAAAAAAAAAGGAAGAACTAACTGGATGAAAGAGATTCTGGAACATTCGAAGAGAATAGAGATAAACGAAGAAGAGCGTTAAAAGAGAGTTAAAAAAAAGAAAACAGGACAAAATCGACCGATAAAAAGATAATATAATAGTGAGCTATGATGAGATATTTGAAAATTAAAAAAAAATTGAAGAAAGTGCTAAATATTGCTTGTGTTAAGTTTTGACACTTTCCTAAAAAGGAATAATCCGTAAATAAATACATTTGTATTTTATTAATTATTGAAACCACATATATATATATATATATATATATATATTATTTAAGCTTTATAGATGATATATTTTCCGCGGGAGCTGAGAACTGTGCGATATGACATTGGCGAGCTCCACATGTTATTATCAATCCCCTGTTCATGCTATCTTAAAAATGCGATTTAAAGATAATAATAATTACAAAAGACTCATATACATGCCAATCATAAATCTCATCCAGACGTACGGAGTAGAGCATCGGTGCTCCACTAAGGCATCGAATTCCTCTCCTCCGATCCTTAAAACCGAAAATCCTTAGTAAATTCCTCAATGCACCTTAATTTGTTATAACAAAGTCATCCATAATGAAATTAATGTCCCATTTGTTACTGATTTGGCCCGAATCCGATATCAATCTTTTCATGACAAATTTTATCCCCACTCAAACAGACTTGTTTCAAACATAGCAGTTTCTTCAGTACCCGATAATCCTCCGAGGGGTTTGAAAAGAAGATGGTCTCATGACCTTTTAAGTTGAATAGGTTATTGGAGTACCACCACTGGAAAGATTCTCTACATCTACTCTACTCCTATCATTATAAATCTTCTATTCTATCTACTTTAGAATGAAAGATAAATCATTATAGAGTGGTACATTTCAATAAATAAATTAAAAAGAAAAGAAGTCAATCAAATTTAAATCTTCTGCATAAAATATAAATTCAAGTGTTAAAAAAATATTGGAGTATAAGGAAAATAAATAATGTCACTTTCAATAGTTGGTTCATTTAATGTTAAACATTACATTTACTCTAGGCTAGTAGAAGAAATGGGGACAAAAATAAAAGTAAACCTCAAAACTATTTGGCACACAAAGGGAATAAGACAGGGATAGTGTACTTACAACTTTGTCACCTAAGCACAAGCTCCATATCAGCAAAGGCTAAAAGATATATGCTTTATCAAGTTGCATAGAATGAAGTTCTGTACAAAAAGCTTTGATGCCACAGTTATGACTAAAACGAATTGATTAAATTGTGATCGCATTTTTTGTCACAAGAGGGAAAATCAGCTTTTTTTTTTTTTTGTTGCGCAATCAATTTTCAAAACTAGGAGTTAAAATTGTTGTTTATTTATTAAACATAACTTTATGTTGCTCCGGGTAATCGGACGATGTTGCAGTGGGAGCTCTAAATTTTGCCTATTGAATACCTGACATCGTACAGGCTCGGGACACCCGATTAACTTTCGAAGGACGGCATAATCAAGGAATTTTTACTCCCTTTAAAAAATCCTAGGACCATCTGCCTGGCTACAAACCACAATCTTGGGCTTAGTAGTTTGTTAAGCTAACCACTAGACAACAATCGTCCTTTATTTTCAATTATCACGTAAAATTCAGGAAAAATAGTTCGCTTTTAAGAGAAACAGACTAAGAAACAAACTCTGAATGTGTTTTAACGAGAAGAAATTAAATTGTAAGAAAAAACAAAAATCAGTGAAAAGAATTGATATAACTAACCGAGAAACGAGCCAGGGTGGCCGAGATGGTTGAGGCGTCACCACGGAGAGGTGAGAGACCCGGGTTCGATTCCTGATCCTGACCATATCTTTTCTTTTCAAAAAAAATATTTAAAAAAATTATATCATATAACAATAAAATAAAATTATAAAAAACCAAAATGTTTACTACATACTCCGTTTACACTGTGACAGTATTTATTCGTGTTAGAATCTTAGTCACAAAATTGACATAGTGTGACAGTCAGGCATTGAGATTATCTGTAGTATTCTACAGTGGAAAACTAAATAAATGGCAGATTTAATACAATTGATTGGAGACTGCCAATTTACGAGCCCACAAATCTAAACTATTCAAATTAATTATTTTTTCTCAAAGAATAAATAAACGTCAAAACTCTACGATTCAATTAATTTCATGTTTACAAGTAGGTAAGGTTTACTTTATATGCAAATAGCAATTAACTGAATGTTGAATTTTATATTTAAACAAAACCTTCTGGGTTTATATAGTTAAATTAAAACAGATATAAATTGGTTGCTAACTAAAAACCATACAGCAAAATAACAAGTGATATATTCTACAATGTAATTAAAAATACATTTAATAAATCCACATGATTAATATATAGAGCAGCTTTATATAGTTTAAGCATTTACAGCATTTAGTAGATTAATATCTACCGCCATAATATTTCCATATTATTCCGGACAGATCCGGCCTAAATTCCTAAAAGGTACAACAAAGCATGAAGAAGCAGGTACTAGTACCGGTAGGGCAGAATCCCTTTGAGGTCTCGCTAATTAGCGAATGCGTGGTCCGGATGCCCTCGAGCATCGCGCCTGTTCTTTGATCATCTCCAGAACCTAATGGCTGTCCATCGCCGATGACACTATCATACAGGCTTCTGCCACCATCAAATTACCATGTCCGATCGAAATCGATCAATACTCCCTACTGTCAGGACAGCTATCGCTTCGGGTACGGATTGTTTCCGATTCGGGGGTTTGGGCGGATCATCGGGATTTCGAAACGATTCAATGAATAGGAGGATCACTAAGATTCTATGCGTTATAACAATAACAGGTATAAATTAGAAGCATCCTAAAGATATTTATCTAGTTGGATTACCGATCAGCGAAGATACGAATGGAAGTAGATAAAAAGAATTGGTATTGGGGGAAATAGTTCACAGCACTAACTGTTTATCAGAGCATCAATTGTTTCGTAAAATGGATTAGAAATGATAAAGTGACAAAACATGAAACTATTATTTTAAAATTAAGAACTAAGTTGATACAGTTATGTATTGACTGAAGTTAGCTCAATAAGGCCCAGTTATTTATATATTGATATTTATGAAAACAATTAGATAAAGATTTAAAAAAATATGTACATGTATATAATTAACCCCCCAAAAAATCTGTTTCTCTACAACTTGTGAAGAGTCTTGGTTTCAGTACTTGGTAGAAACTTTATTGTTCCTAGGACAATGGTTGTTCGGTAATGGGATCTATCCTAGATCATGCTCAACCGTCGGGTCTCAGATGCAAAAGGATCCATCCCCGGCTGTTGACGGATTATATATAATCTTCCACGGCCGGATTTGAACCCGGTACCTTCGAACCACTCAACGTTCCATCACTAAGCGAGTCAGCTCCCACATTTGTAATAAACAGCTCATAATAAAATTTAAAATTTACATTATGTTACATTGGCATGAAAAAGAATTACAGTAGAACCTCGGTTAGCCGTCAGGGTACGGGACCAAGATGGTGACGGATTTGGGAAATGAGACGGATATAGGAGTGAGTCATATGTCTCACATGTATATATATATAATATATATATATATATATATATATATATATATATATATATATATACACATACACATAAATTGAACAATTTATTTCAAACATTCGACATTATACTATACTAAACATCTTTTTTTTTTTCTCAAACTGAGATGACGGTTAACAGAGAGTGAAGGATTATAGAGGTTTCACTGTATTTTGAAAAGAATAGAATAAATAAACAATAAATAAATAAAAAGGTTTAGCGAACCCGAAAGTAAAGAAAATCCGTGCAGATTTCATCAAAATTTATCTAATCTTCTTCATCAAATTTTGGTCCAACGTAGTTTTATTTTTCATTAATAGATCCATTTCCTAATAAACAATAAAACAACATTAACGTTGAAGGAGAAAAAAACAATAATTTATCGAAGAGCCCTTGAGAATTATATATTATCAAAGTCCATTTAATCGCAGGGCGATACGACATTTTCTTTTTTTTAAATTTTTTTCTTTCTCTAAACCAGAAGCAGTGTAAGCCCCTCGCGTGCCGGCATTAACATAATATTTTGCATAAAAGCCAGGCTCAGATAACTTTTAATTATTCCAGGGTCAGAGTGTGTGTTATCGATCCTCCACCAGAATCGATACCGAAATTCGTGTGTGCATTTCGTGGCCGCTTTTGTTTTTTATTGCATCCGCGGTGTGCGCTAGCGGCTAAGTGTTGGTTTACTTATAAATGTGTTTTAAAAAAATATTTTTAATTTAAGTTAATTTAGTGAAATGACCGAAAGATTATGTTTTGAATACCTGCCCTGTATTAAGCTCCATGGTTTGTAATTTGTATCTAATCATAACAATCAAATTAAATGATTATTGACCCTTACTCATAAAATTAAGTCTATTACTTCTTTCAAAATTTTTTGTATGAATTCGTAATTAAGTTAAGAAATAATGGAAACATATATTTCAAAATTCACTAAGGTTAGGTAAGTTTAGCTTAATAGGCAAATAAATCATATCTTGCGGATTGAGTTCAATTAATACCTAATTTTAATCCTAAACTTTTTACCTCAAGTATGAATACAAAATATTTTTTTCGAACTTTCATGTATAGAATGAAGTGCTGATCAAACTGATTTTGATGAATATATAGAAATTTTGAAAAATCGGGTAGATATAATTTTAGAGTAATTGAAATAGGCAGCACATCTCAAATCAACGGTTCTAACAGACTCATCAAAGTTCTTGAGATGTTATAATTTATTTAATTGTTGTATGATATATATTTTTTTAAATATTTATTTATTTTTTTTTTAAAGAAAAGATATGACCAGGACCGGGACTCGAACCCGGGTTTTTCACCTCTCCGTGGTGACGCCTCAACCATCTCGGCCATCCAGCACGGTTCCCAGCCAGCCCTATCAATTCTTTTCACTTGATCCTATATCTCAGTGTTCTCGCAATTTGCGATGTATACACGGGGAGAATGTTAAGTGAACATTATGATATTATTTTTCATTTGGTTTATGTTCTCATTATGTCTAAATTGGGGAGACGTTGATTGGATAGTTTTCCAATATTTAAGACTTTACAATTTCTTTTCTTGTGATTTTGCCTATTGCATTCTAATTTTTAAAAAATCCGAATTCTTATTTTATATATGCCTGTCGCTTTTCGAGTTTTTGCTAAATGTTTCTGTCATCTATAGATCTGTAATCGATAGGAAATTTTACTAAATGGTACTTTTCATTATTTAATAATTTATATTTAAGTTTTGAATTATTAATGTTAGCAATGTTTACTAAAAATGGACAAAGTTTTAGAGTTCGCATGGTAGCAGCGATTATGGCTTTGACGTGTTAATTGAGAGATCGATGGCTAACGTGTCCTGACGAAGGGCGACCCGTTGTCTGATCCCGCCCAGAGATACGGCAACCACTGTTCCAAAAAAATATGATAAGTGTCTCTATTTCAAAGCAATCCATGACTAAATACACCATAATATAATAATAATAAATAATAGTAATTGTACAAACCTTCAGAGGAGAACAGCTGTATAGCAATCTAAAAGTGTTTTTATTGGTTGTAGGTTGTGGTAAAATAAAAATGTACCTATATCAATTTAAAACTAGTCCATCTAGACTTATAATGGCCCGCCTTTTTCAAATCGCATTTCAAACATATAAATGCAGTATTTATCGTAAAATGTATAGCTTTGAGTTCTTCTCTATTAGACCAAATTAGGACAGGTTTCCGTCATGAGATAATCGTAGAATCGATAGGGATACCAAAAATGCGTCTTTGAGTATCCGGATTGAAGAGAAACTAATGCACAAGGCATTATGTAAACCTCATTTTGAAGCGCTAACATAGCTAATAATTGTCCATATAATCTTTTTCCGGGATGGACCGTGTAGTGTTGGTTTTGTTTGCCAAGCTTTCGCTCATCGTGTTGTGAGCTTCTTCAGGGCTAGTCAGTAAATGAAGAGCGGATGGTGGAGTCAGGGTGTATATACCTAGGGGTGGGGGGGTCTCGGTCGAAGTCTGCCTTCCCATTGGCCCGCTTGTATCGAGTTCGTGGGCTGTGTTGTGTTCGGGTGGGTTCGTGTGTGTTCGGTATTGTCGTATGTGTGTGGATGGTAGGTTGATGTGTTGGTCTTTTGTTTTATGGCAGGGTACCAGTTTTTGCTGAGTTTGTAACCGTCTTCTTTATTGAAATTATTGGGTTCTTTAATAATTTCAATGGCTTCTCTAATGGTGCGGAGGAGATAATTATTTTCTTTAACCAGTGTGGTTGTATTTTCGAAAGGTATGTGGTGGTTGGTGTTGTAGAAGTGTTCTGCTACAGCCGATTTTTCCGTCTTAAAGTTTTTGACACTAGATATGTGTTCTTTTAACCTTCTTTCAATGGTCCTTCCGGTTTGTCCAATGTAGACCTTGCCACAGGAACAGGGTATGCTATAGATGCCTGGAGTACGTAGTCCTAACTTGTCTTTGGGTTTCGGTAGGATGTGAGCTATTGTTTTGTCTGTGGAGAATGTGGTCTTGATGTCGTGGTTCTTTAGAATCCTGGCGATCTTTTCTGAGGTGCCTTTGATGTAGGGAATGGTTGTCTGGTTTTTAGGTTCGTTGTCGGTTTCGTTCTTGTCTTGTTTTTTTAGTTTGCTCTTGCGTTCTACTCGTTTAATAGTCTCTTTGTCGTATCCGTTTTTTAGGAAGGCTGTTCTCAAGTGCCTCTTTTCTTTAGAGAGCTGTGACGGTTCAGCTATCATTTCAGCTCTGTTAAGTAGAGTGTTGATGATTCCTTCCTTTTGAGACGGATGGTGGTGTGATGTGGCATGAAGGTATCTGTCTGGATGGAAAAGGTATCTCAAAAGGAAGGAATCATCAACACTCTACTTAACAGAGCTGAAATGATAGCTGAACCGTCACAGCTCTCTAAAGAAAAGAGGCACTTGAGAACAGCCTTCCTAAAAAACGGATACGACAAAGAGACTATTAAACGAGTAGAACGCAAGAGCAAACTAAAAAAACAAGACAAGAACGAAACCGACAACGAACCTAAAAACCAGACAACCATTCCCTACATCAAAGGCACCTCAGAAAAGATCGCCAGGATTCTAAAGAACCACGACATCAAGACCACATTCTCCACAGACAAAACAATAGCTCACATCCTACCGAAACCCAAAGACAAGTTAGGACTACGTACTCCAGGCATCTATAGCATACCCTGTTCCTGTGGCAAGGTCTACATTGGACAAACCGGAAGGACCATTGAAAGAAGGTTAAAAGAACACATATCTAGTGTCAAAAACTTTAAGACGGAAAAATCGGCTGTAGCAGAACACTTCTACAACACCAACCACCACATACCTTTCGAAAATACAACCACACTGGTTAAAGAAAATAATTATCTCCTCCGCACCATTAGAGAAGCCATTGAAATTATTAAAGAACCCAATAATTTCAATAAAGAAGACGGTTACAAACTCAGCAAAAACTGGTACCCTGCCATAAAACAAAAGACCAACACATCAACCTACCATCCACACACATACGACAATACCGAACACACACGAACCCACCCGAACACAACACAGCCCACGAACTCGATACAAGCGGGCCAATGGGAAGGCAGACTTCGACCGAGACCCCCCCACCCCTAGGTATATACACCCTGACTCCACCATCCGCTCTTCATTTACTGACTAGCCCTGAAGAAGCTCACAACACGATGAGCGAAAGCTTGGCAAACAAAACCAACACTACACGGTCCATCCCGGAAAAAGATTATATGGACAATACCGCAGACCGTGGAAGCCTACGTGAACATAGCTAATAATTATTATATAATAGTGTTACGGTCAGAGAGAGAAAGACGGGCTGGAGGGAGGATCTGCGAAAGCCGAGAACGGCCTCCCCCACTCCCGCGCGTCTAGAACGTTCGACCTTGCCTATATAAATACCACCCGCTGCGAACTAGACAGTCAGTAGTAATAAGGGAGTCAGTAATAAGTGAGTCAGTGATAATTCAGTCGGTAATAAACTAGTGAGTAGTAAACGTTTGTGTCAGTGAACTGTGACAGTCCCCGAGAGTAATAAACTGTTTCTGTTTATTACTGTGTGTCAGTTTGTCATATTTGCAGATTTTATGGTCGGTGGACTTTAATTAGTGAACTATAAGCGTTAATTAGTAGTTGTACACTGTAGTGTAATTTGATTGTATTTGTACAAATTTATGTAAGCTATTCCGTATTAGTAATATCTTATATTATTTCAGTAATTACAAAGGAGTAAGGTAATAATCTCTATAATATTGTTATTGTAAAATTTATATTATTTTAATAATTTAATTGTTTAGTAATATCATTAAAATTTTTTGTCACTTTGCTAATAAATATTAGTATCTTGAATTTTGGAGTATTTTAATTCATTTTTGCACCCAGTATCCCATAACAATAGATAAGTAAGATGAAAAACATTTAATTAAGTTACTCGTGGGTAAACATTTTAACTAACCTACTGAAACCAGGATCGCGTGTTCGCAGCACAAAAGTTGGCCCTAGGATTTTTCAAAGGAAGTACACAATCCTTGGTTATGCCATCCTCCGGGAGGGGTGTAAGTTGGATGAGGACCTAATCCTGTGCGTTAGTCGTTAAACATCCCTATACTAATTATATCTGAATAAGTGAAAGTTAGGACTCCCACTGTTGCATCGGCTGATTAGCTATAGCAGCATAAAGAGACATTACATGAATAAACAAACAATAATTTTACTATCTTCCTACCGCTCCATCAAATGAACAATGTCATACCTAAAAAGATTTTTTAATTAGAGGCATTTGAAAGTTCCATGTCAGCTATAAAAATAAAACTATGGGGAAAGCAAAGCATTCATGCAGTAATGATGACATTGAAATTCTTTTTTTAACCATTAGAAAGTTTTTAAAGCTTGAAACTTTTTTGATTATAACTTATGTCATTATTCTCATAACATTTCAAGTTCAAACATGATGCCTGATACATGATGACTTTATGAAAAAAAAGTGTTGGAAATGGAATATCAGATATCTTGTTCCTGAATCAGAAATTCTCAAGCAATATAATTGGTACCGAAGTCTTAACTCCAAAATGAAAGTTTTAGTTATGTATTTGTCCTTTTGAAGAAGAGATATGCCATCATATTTTGTTAGTGGTTTAACTTACTTTTTAAAGCAACTAGATGATTGGGTGCTTGTGTATTAGCCGGTCTGCAGAGACTGCTATCGGTAATTTTTTATGTCCTGAACACTCATAATTCAGGCATTGATATACCTTCTTATTGATATTAATGAAAAATGAAATATTCAAAAGTATTGATAAAATGCTAATTCTAGAACCCTCTAAATACGTACCTCATCTTATGTAAATGTTTTCTCGACACACATTCGACTCAAAGACCATCTCAAAGACCATTTGATCGTCCTTTTCACATAATTTCATCTTTGTAATTTTTGCAAAATTCTGGAAGTATTGCTTCTTCTTTTAAAGGCGGCTATTCCCAAAGTGGTATTCTATCCATTTTGAATAGGCAATAATAAAAGGAACAAAACAAAAACACGGAATTAAATTTATTAAACAATACAGAAATTTAAATAGACTATACAGAAAACAAGTCAATAATGCACACACAAATAACTCAAATGAGATGAGTGATAATAGGAGTTTGCAGTAGATAAGGAGGTAGGTTTCATGAAGACCGACTATTACACAAGTAGTCATGCATTATAAATAATGAAATTATAAACCAAGTAGCAAAGGTAACAACTACTTAAATTGTCCTATCATTCAAATTATCCAATATTTCAAAATAAATAATCCTAAAAGGTAATTGAAAACACATTTGTCAATTGATGAGATTGTGTTTTAATGAAGGTGTTGCTCATACATATGTAGGCGTGCGCGGTGTAATAATTGAGGCTAATTGTCTCTGTATTTTGTTTCAATTACCGACAGGGCCTCGGGTCATAGCAAGACAATTGACATCGACCGCTTCCTCACAATCGAGCCGGTTGCAGGCAAAGCATTCAACGCGGTATAGAGCCATTGTAAACACGGTTTAATTGTCTCCGTGTTCTTTTCACCGGCACAAACGTTCCCAAAACTAAACGTTGTGAAAACCAAACATTTTCCAAAACTGAGCCAGAAGAATTGTAAATAGGGACAAAAGAGGAACGCGTACTAATACAATATATGGTCGCCCACAGTTATTTGAATAGCAATCATTTGAATTTTCTACCCTCGAATAAAATACACGCTTTGCCTATTACGGTTCAAAAGGGCACCTGGACAAAAGATCATTCGGGATAGTCCTTAATGACTTTGAATTTATTTTGTTACATTAAAATTACAAATTAAATTATTTAAATTTGTTTTCCCTTTTTAACTTGAAACTCTTTTTTTTTTAAGTGAAAACTTCTTTAGCCGCGTTTAGAGACTTTTTTTAGGTGAGATACTTGTGGCTTCGCATTAGCTGCATGTTCGAGACTGGCCACAGCTAGCGGCCTTTGCCTGAGTTATAAAATCTCTTTTAACCAACTTTAGTTTGAAAGTTAGGATTCCATTGATATGAGAGTAATTATAATTACCTAAAAAGTCGTTTAGTAATAACATCAACAATAGGTAGAACTTTTTGTTTCCGAAAAAAAAAAAAATTATTTGTAATAGTTATATGTCTTGTATAACAAATATTTTTTTTTAAATTATTGCAACTTCAAATAATACACAAATACTATCGAACGATGATAACAATACTAAAAATGAAAATAAAATCTACGTTAATACAAATACAGGGTATAAACAATATAACCATATACTGATTATTATTTCAAATAAATTATCTATATTTTGTTTTGAGATTATGCAGCCCATCATATGTTTGGATTAATAAATAAATTACTTGAAAATGTATATAATTATAGTTCGGAGTGCCAATATCTGTGAAAAACATCCTAATGCTAATAATTTAAATTAAGAAATTTTAGATTAAATTAGGACTTTATTGATTGAATTGATTTCGAAATTCAAAAAAAGAACGCAATTATTCAAAGGTTTTGTTCTCGTATAAGAAATTAGAAGGTTACCCTAGGTCTCCTAGAGGAGGACCAACCACCACTCTTTCTTTTCTCAAAATGAAATTCAATTTTTGCTTTTCTTCAATGAAATTCAATCCTTTACGACCCATTTATTACTCTTCAGAGAGTGAACATTTTCACACCACACAAACACCAGTCAACAATCTTCTACCTATCCAAGAGATTTGAAATACAAAAATTGTACTTTCCTTTTATATCTTGGATGATAAGGGAGAAGAGATAGCAATCTTGTAAACTTATGACGTTAGTTAGTGTTTCCGAATGTTTTATGTTTGCCATCATTCTAGTTTTTCATTCATAAATCATTTTTCGCAGTAAGTACTAAAATCTATAATCACTCATATACTTTTGGTTATACAGCAAACGTCGCTCTAGCTCAAACTATTGAAAGGGTGAAAGGATGTCCCATGAGACGACAAAGCTGGTAGAAGAACAAGATCCAGGCACGATCAATGAAAATTATAATGATTGTTAATTCGCAATCCTTAGTGGCTCAAAACAAATACAAAAAATATATCAAATGTTTTATAGAAACGTTTCCTTCTATTTATTTAAGGATTTTTCATTTTCATTTCGTTTCTTTTTTATATAAAGACTAATAACCTCTTGTTAGCCATCCAAAGGCAGGCTGTTGTAATCACTATTAAAGCTATAATAAAAAAATAATAAACATTATTATATCGCGAATAAATAATTAAGACAAAGAGGATGCTTTGAACCTTCGAATCCTTTCACCTCCCCCCAAGTTAGGTATTTAATTTCAAGACTAATTTAGCCCCTAGATTGGATTTCAAAGAGCACTTTAAGATAAAAATTACTTATACTTAAAAGAAAACATTAGCCAAAGGGACACTAATCCGCGAAAAGCCAAAGAAAAGTTTGTTATTTTTCTTTATAGGGCTCACTTAATTTTCCGATAAATTAATTCTGAATGGACTTTGGAATTTCATTCGGAATCGTTAGGCGAGAAAGTGCGCAGACCTTATTAAAGGGTAAAAGAAAGTTAATATAATTATCAAAGGATGAGAGATTGTAGGGGGGTCATAATTAAGAAGAGATTGTTTATTTAATCAAACAGAATAATGAGAGAAGGCGGAGGGAGGGTCTTGGCTTTGTGAAGTCGGGCCTGAGGGGACAGGAGCTGGCTGGTCAGGATGCCCGCTATGGAACTATTGGGGGTGAGAGGTCCTCGAGGATCATCGAGTGCTCCTGAAAGGACCTAGATAACTGAAGACAAAAGTATGAAAGGCAAATTAACCATTCCACTAAGGGAAGTTACTATAAAAATAAAATAAAAAGCTGGAGAGAAAAGGCTTTGGAATACTGGCTGGAAGCAATAACTAAGAGATTATAAAACAAAAAATATATTTTTATTTATTTATAGATTTCCATTACTGTATAATAACAATATAAGTAAATGTAATAAAAATAAACTACTACCGGTAGTGCTCAATTAACAGGCTCAACTTAGGTCGCGAGGCAATCTTATTTTCATACGCCTGGGAGGATTATCGGGCATTGAAGAGGTTGCTAGGTTTGAAACTAGTGAGTTTGAATGAGAATTAAGTTTTCATGAAAGGAATGATATCGGGCTTGGGCCAAATCAGCAACAAATGGGACATTAAGGTCATTATGGATGACTTTATCCGTAACAAAGTAAGGAGCATTGAGGATTTTGGATTGTAAGGATTAGATACGAGGAGATTCGAGGAGAAGTAATAACAATCATTTTTGAATTATTAAAATGTATAACTTATTTTTGTAAACAACCAACATTTTCCAAGAGAATCTAAATTACCTAATTACAATGAATGCATGAATATGTTGTGGGTCTGTGCTTTTTACAAATCTACTTGTTGCAAAGATTAAAAACAACGTTTACTTTAGTGTCATTTTTTCTTGATCATAAGTAATACCTTGCCTTCTTTTCACGTAACCTTTTCTGAATCTTGGGTGCAGTGATTTTTCTTCCGAGTTCAAGTATAAAAAAATCGTTGTTAAGCCTTTTTCCTTTCCAGACGTAAATCAATGCAAAGACGAATGCATTTACTGCAACAATATCAAAAAGTGCAAAAGGCCACTTTTTAAATTGCCGTTGACAGGTATGTGTACTCATTTATCATTCTGTCAAGATCGTCCTCTCCTCATTTCGTGTCATTGTAATGGGCAATGATGTTAGGCTTTTTCTCAATATCATTTTCGAGAGATGTGCAGGACATTCGTTAGGGCTTTATTCTTCGTTTTACATATAGTCTAAGGATAAATGTCCTAGACCCTCGTGAGTATAACTTTGTTTTTGACTTACGGAGAGTTAAAAGTATGATTCAAAAGGTAAGTCAAAAGTATGTGCTTGTTGGTGACCTCACCCGGTATTAGGAGGGATAGTCATGCATATAAGTCCTTTGCATTTAATTCGGATCTTAGATAACAATAATTAAACAAATAAGATCTGTCTAATTGGTCAATATATATTTGTAGGCATAAATGGATGGTCTTAGTACAACCCTTGATTCTTAAGCAGTCTTCTAAGCAATTAATAAAACAGCTTGTCATTGGATAGTCAACATGTAATATCAAAATATTAAAAAAAAACGAAATAAAAAATCCTTAAAAAATAAAAATAAAATAATTGTATTTTGAAGGGAAAAGATTTATTCAGGACCAGGATTCGAACCACGCATCCGTCGTTGTACTCTGCCAGTTGAGCTATCCTGGCACGTACCCCGGTCAGACAAATCCTTTCTCTTCACCGATCCCATATCCCCGTGTTCTCGCAATTTGCGATCTATACAAGGGGAAGAATGTTCATTGATAAATAAAAATATTTAAAAATTATAATGATTATAAAAAAAAATAATATGAAATATGTGAAATGAGATCCTTTATCTAAAAACATCTTGGACATATTCTGAAAATGAATGCGAGCAGACTATCGAAAATAATATTTGAATTCCTTATAAATAAAAAAAATAAATAAACCGAATTGGCTTAAGGAAACAGAGGGACATGAGTGAACTGAAAGTTTGGGCAAAACTAAAAAAAAAAAATATGCTCCTTAAAACATTTAATAAAATTATATTTCATGTGAAATAAAATAACATTATCGTGCCCTAGTAAGTGCACGAAAATGTAAGACCAAGCACAAACACTTCACTTATAAAATTATAGTTTGGCTCAGAACAGCTGTATGTATGCATATGAGGCCTACTTTTATACTATGAGGAATTTTATAGTTCATATTATGAACCTGACTAAAACCATGAGAAATCAGACGGCAAAGAGTATGTGTTAGGAACATTGCTTGACAAAACTAACAAAAAATAAATTTATTAAATTTCCGAGCTACTGAATAATGATCCTGAACGGCTCAGATAGGAATTATATCTTCGTTATTGTAATAATCTTTCATAATATTTATAAATATAATTTTATCTAGGATGCCTTCAATGGGAGCTTTCTCTATTAATGCTTACACGTTTGCTCCTTAGGGAGTGTTTTCAAAGGAAGTAAACAAATACTAAACGGTTTGGAGCCTTAGTATTATTTCTTTAATAAGTGATATTAATCATTATTATATAATATTATTATTGTATCTTATTCATTAAAAAGAATAACAAAAAAGAACCTGCAATCTTGAATATATTCTTGTCAATTTTTTGGTCATCATTGAAGCGGAAAGGTTAATAATCAAAATAAGCAAAAATACATTTATGTACGTGGTGTTATATTATTATTCTATAGGAATGATGTTCTTTTGATGGTGATTATTTTTAAATATTTTTTATTTTGAAGAGAAAAGATTTGTCTTGGCCGGGATTCGAACCCGTTCCGCATCTCTAGCGCGGTGTTCTAACCATCTGAGCTACCAAGGCTCGTAACCAAGCCTTCTTCTCAAATTAAAAAATATTTAAAAATAATCACCATCAAAAGAACAATAAATAAATAAAAAAGAATAAATAAAAATATAACATTGACGTAAGTCAACTAGATCCTAATTAAAGTAAAGTTCAAGGAACATTCTTCCCCGCTTATACATCGCAAAAAAAAAAATACATCGAAAACACGGAGATATTGGATCGGTGAAGAGAATGGATTTTTCCGGCTTCGTTACGAGCCTTCGTAGCTCAGATGGTTAGAGCGGACCCGGGTTCGAATCCCGGCCAATACAAATCTTTTCTCTTCAAAATAAAAAATACAGGAATATCATTTGATAATTATATTGAAAAATTACCTTATTTGATAATATATTTTATAAGTAGACCCGCGTTTGATTGAAATTCAATCCTCAATTTATTACCCTTGCTTTATTATCTTGATGCCATTTGAATGGACTTTTAGTTTATTTATTAATACAGGTTTCGTTTTTATTGTATATTATTTCACGGAATCCTAAAATAACTTCTTGTAAAGATTTATTATTATTTTCGTATTGTTCATAAATTCGTTTATGAATATTAATTGTTTTTCATGAAACAACTAACAATATTCCACCTAGAAATAAATGAAAACTGAAGGTTTAATGGTGTTATATTATTTACAGAAGGAATAGTAACAATAACAAATCATTATCCAACTAAATTTAAATAGTCGAATATATCCCCTCGAGGGACCAGACGATCGGGCGCATCCAACCTTGCATAAGATCCTACGCCAGAAAATAAAACAGAATACTCCCGTTTGGGAAATGAGGGTTCATAAAATAAATAACAATCAAACAAAACCTAAACATCCCTTAACGGTTTTAATCAGCACAAGGTCTTATGAATTCTCACAGCCCTTCGGGGTTGAAATTGTTTCCCGTTTTAATATTCATACTCCGGGTTAGGGACGGAAGCGCCCTCAGGGTATCTTTATGGAAAACAGGCCCGGATTAGGGAGTAGGTCTTCGGCCCTGGAAGGGGAGGGTATCCATTTAAATTCAGTCCATTTTTACAGAACAGCAGGGCCTTGATGCCCCCAATTAAAGCTGACATTTTATTTGTAATCTCTGTTTGAACACTCCCTTGCGGAAGATTCTACTAATTCCCGCAGGAGGTGCTGCGGTCGAGGTTGTAAAGTTTTTATTCCACCGTTAGAGAGCAGCGCAAATGGAAAAATGGCGCCTCCTCTACGACAGGTAGTTACCTGGAGAAGAAGAAAGGAGCTATCTGTTTCGTCAGCGATAGCGGCTGTGTCTCCTCTTTACATAACTCCAGTAATTAACAGTAATGGCGGTGTTACTTCTTGAGCTACGGGTCGCTTCATTGTTTGTAATAATAGTAAAAAAAA
Source organism: Arma custos (assembly GCA_037127475.1). Classification (NCBI taxonomy): domain Eukaryota; kingdom Metazoa; phylum Arthropoda; class Insecta; order Hemiptera; family Pentatomidae; genus Arma; species Arma custos. Next base: position 204,941,472 of record CM073759.1, on the reverse strand, counting down.
AAACTGACGAAGAGTATTATCCCAAAGACATTATCCTTGTCTTTTATTGAGCTTCATCCGGCTCAGACATATTCGACATGATGAGGAAACGAGACTTTCCCCTAAAGTCATTGGCAATAAACACTCTTTAAAGTTAAACGAACCTGAGCTAATGGTCAAAGTAAGTATAAGATTGCGGTCGGAACCGCATTAATGTTTAAGAATGGCACAAAACAGGCCGTGAAACTCAAAACTTTATTACTATATTCAGGAAAATTATAATCAACTTATATATTACTAGCTTTTGCCCGCGGCTTCGCTCGCGTGGAATTTGGTCTGCCACATAAAATTTCGTGAAAGATCATTTTAAATAAATAATTTAATTTTTTTTTAACTATAAGTCAAAATTACAGATGCTTTACTTCAAAACTGACGGATTCCATACAATCTTTGAACCACTGTTATATTAAAGGGGAAACCCTTGGGGTGGAATTATCCAAATTAGTTTCTTAAATTATACAAAAAAGCTGTCTACAAATTTCAAGATGCTAAGTTCCTGATTTTCCTTTAGTTATGTAATATAATGGATTCTCAAAAAAACACAAAAAACTGTCTGGAGGGGCACGTGCCCTCATGCCCCCTATAAATCCGCCCTTTCTGTAGCCTATGTGTTATTCTGATGTATAACCTGTAATACAGTAGTATACTGTAAAGTTTCATCCAAATCCGTTCAGTAGTTTTTGTGTGAAAGATAGACAAACAGACAAACTGTCACATTCATAATATTAGTAAGATTAGTAGGATACCAAAACAAATAGTTTCACTCATGTTCTTTCTGTAATTTTAACAACTATGATCATGTGATTTGCCATTAATTATGTACTATAATGGATTCTCCACAGTACCAAAAGAACTGTAGGGGGGCATGTCACCCGTGCGCCTCCCAATAAATCCGCGCTTGCAATAGCCTATGTGTTATTCTGATGTATAAACGATATTACTGTAATGTTTCATCCATATCCGTTCAGTAGTTTTTGCGTGAAAGAGAGACAAACATACAAACTTTCACATTTATAATATTAGTAAGACTAGCTTTTGCCCACGGCTTCGCTCGCATGGAATTTGGTCTGTCACATAGTTTCTTTAATATAAGTTACTCAAACATCCAAAATTTCAGATGCCTATTTCAAAACTGACGGATTCTATACAATTGTTGAACCCCTATTATATTAAAGGGGAAACCCTTTGGGGTGGAATTATCCAAATTTCTTTCTTAAATTATACAAAGAACCTATCTGCAAATTTCAAGATGCTAAGTTCCTGATTTGCCTTTAATTATGTACTATAAAGGGGCCCCCGTACCCCCACATAAATCTGCCCTTGCTGTAGCCTATGATGTATAACCTATTTTACTCAATAAGTTTCATCCATATCCGTTCAGTAGTTTATGCGTGTTAGAGAGACAAACATACAAACTTTCAAATTTATAATATTAGTAAGATGAGTAGGATATCAAAACAAATAGTTTCACTCATGTTCTTTCTGTTATTTTAACAACTATGATTATGTGATTTGCCTTTAAATATGTACAATAATGGATTCTCCACAGTACCTGAAAAACTTTCGAGGGGTGGGGGCACGTGCCCCCGTGCACCCCCCTAAATCCGCACTAGCTATTCTGATGCATAACCTATATCACTGTAAAATTTCATCCAAATCCGTTCAGTAGTTTTGGCGTGATAGAGAGACAAACGTACAAACTTTCACATTTATAATATTAGTAGGATTATATTTCACATGTCATAAATAATATAATATAACATATACTGAGAATAAAATGCACGATTTAAAAGAAAAATAAGCAATTATTGGTATAAAAGATATCAACAGTAATCCGATAAAAACCCGCGAAAATTTGTTATTATTACTATATGTTTTCTTCTATATTGCATTTTCACCTGCGTAGTTTCGCATCTAATAAATTTCGTCTCAATGGTTTTTTCCCATAGTTTGCAGGAATAGGAAACTGATTAATGGTATAAGAGTAGGAAACAAAATGAACAAGAGGATTTTGGTGATGTGTTGACGAGTGAAAGGTGTATGAATATATGATTTTACAGTGGATATTACCTTGTCGTTGTGTATCATGTGATATGAAAAAACCTAGGAATATTTTGAATTTAGGTTTAATTTTTATTGTCTAATTGATTTTGGGTTCAGTTGTTTGTGTCTTGTTAAAACGAATGTGCTTTGCTGAACTCCATATCTCTGCTTCATATGTCTAAATAGGTGTTAGTGCAGTGTAGTAAAAATGTTTGTTTCGTTACTGACGGGAAGATCTGTAATCCAGAAGATGTGATAGTTGTTTGTGGCCTCTACTAGCTCTTGTCTTTTTAATCTTGTATGTAAGTTCTAAACATGTTTTTTATATATTCCATGTAGAGTCTGAGATAACGTACATACTGTTTAGAAGGTACATAATCGTCAATTGTGATACTTTGGGTCACATGTGGTGTAGTGGTAAGCATAAAAATCTTTTATGACCAAGGTCGCGGGTTAGCAGCCCGGATGTTGGTCCTAGTATTTTTAAAAGGGAGTAAATAATCCTTGGTTATGCAGTCTTTCGAAAGCGATGTATAGTCGGGGCCCTATACCGTGTCAGGTACGCGTTTAAGATCTCCATTCTGATTATACAGGATAGGCAAAAACATGGGCCGATTAGCCACAGTAGCATTAAGCAACATTAAATGAATAAACAGCAAACAGCAGAAGAGGAAGAAATCTGCTTCTTCTGCATATCTGTACATCCTCAAATCCCAAACCAATAAGAGCAGTAATCTGCGGATCTACTTTCAGGATAGCCACCTTTCAGAGGCTACTGAGGACATCAATTATGCACCTCACATTCCTATCTTTCTGGGTACTTGAGTTCGCCCTAGTGTCGACGGAATGGCACTATTAGTTTTTCACGTTCCCGCAAGGGAGTACATTACCCGCATGTAACCGCAGTTCTCTTGTCCCGCAGCCTTAATTAAATACTTTCTCCGACGGCATATTGCAGGCGCACCTTCGCCCGTTATTTTACCCGGCTTTCCTTGTTTGTGGGTTAGCTTTCCTTGTTTTTTTTTTTATTTTAAATTATTTTTTCCCTCAGAAAAAAAAATCCTTTCATCCCCGTCAGGAATAACACCGTCCAAGAGTTAACACGGGGCTTGAGTTATTAGCATTCGGGTCAGGAATAATACGTTTCTCTACTTTTTAAAACTCCCCCCTCATCCAAAACAGAAGACAGGGCGGGGAAACCAATAAGGAAAACTTCACGGACCATATATTTATCTCGATTCTCCTGTAACTGATTGTTCCTGTACGGAATAGCAATAAAAGATATACGGCCGGCAGTAATCCTATTTTATTCCTTTCCAATTTCATGTTTTCCGGGTTAAATGAGCCTCAAAAGAACAAAGAAATAAATTGAATATCTGCAGACACGTAGATTCTATTTTTTACTGTTTACCGGGAGTGCAGATATACTTATATAAGGAAAAAAATGGGGCTGATATATTCCCTTCTTATGTAGTACTCCCCCTAATATGTCGGCCGGATTCTCATATCTTATTTTCATTTTCGTTCGTTGGGATAAAAATAACTGGATATCTACGGTTTAAGAAGTAATCAACACAATATAATAAAATCACTTTTACTGAAAGAAATGGAATGTAAAATTAGGTAATTATGATTAAAATTAAGAATAATACTTTTTAAACAACTAAAGCTTAAAACCAATTAAGAAACAACAGCCAAAATTAAAAAGATAGAAGAATCAATAAATGAAAACAATATGTATTAAAATAAAAAGTTGAATAGATAAAAGAGAGAAAGGGTAAAATTAAAGAAATGTAGATAAAGAGCAAAACGAAAACTATATAAAATATTATGTAAAGAATAAATAGAGCATATTTGAAAGTTGGAACGGAATATTTTAATTTTTAAATCAATGCGTTTAAGGCGATATGATTGAAATAATTAAATATTTTCTAAAAATCATTGTTATCATCTTTATTTGTTATTATCTATCCAGTAAATCAGTTAAGTGGTATTCTTAAAGGTATAACATCAAAATATTTGAGCGAAAGTAGACTTGTCACCTGTGCTTTTGATTCGATTAAAAAAAACAATGTTTAATACCAAAGAGTGAAAACGAAGTCCAATGATTTAAAATTCATAATTTCAGGTAATTCATAATTTGTTTAATTAAATAATTTAATCACAAAAATAGAGCCAAAAACTCAAAAAAATGTTGAATGAGTGTATGTTGAACGTCTTGGTGGTGGGGTGTTGTCTCATGTTTGGAGCCTGTTTGGGCTGTTGATCGTTTGGGATGTATTTCACCTTTTTCTTCGAGATGTGATTCACATAACCCCTTTTTTGTTTTTGGTGTCTTGATAATGCCTGAATAGGCGAAACGTCGACTGGTAAGTGGGTGTATTTTTGAAACATAAGGCTTTGCATTGTGGTTTTTCCCAATTGCATTATAATAAATAATTTAATATTGAGTATATTATTTTAAATGTAGTTATACATTTGCTTTTTTGAATTTAAATATTTGAGTAAAACAAAACAAGGTGGTAAAAAAATTCGAAAAAAATAGAATGGTTACTATGTTTGTTTGCAGTATTTGTTTTTGAAATAAAATAGAACATCCCAAAATAATTCCTTATTTCTTGATTTCGATGATTGACTATAAAATTGAAATACAGACAAGTTAAGCAATTAAGGAATGTATTGCCTACACGAAATGTTGTTAGATAAGAAAAAAACAAAAAAATTAAACTGTTTATTAGCAATTTAGTCTTGCAAATTGTGCCAACTGTAAAATTCATCTTGAAAAACGTATTTTATCCTGCAAGTTACCGTTGTTGTTTGTTCATTTAACGTCACTTCATGCTGTTATGGCTAATCGGACGATGCTACAGTGGGAGCCCAATATTTGGCCTATCCAGGTTTTATTAGGATAGGGATTTTTAACGAGTACCTGACATCTTACTGGCTCGGTACCCCGTTGAACGTCCCTCCCGAAGGACGGCATAACCAAGGATTTTTTGCTCCCTTTAAAAAATCCTAGGGAAGCCGCGATATTGGGTTTAGTAGTTTGTTATACTAACCACTAGACCACAGGTCGCCCCTAGTTACAGTTGTTGGCACTGTTAAGTAAAGATGCTGAAACATAAAAATATAATAACAGGAGGTAATTAACTAGGAATCAGTAAAGAGACAAACAATAGGCAAATACCATGCCTGAATCCACGACAAAATATTTTGAATACTGCGGAAAAATATGAACTATAATTTCTTCGGAATGAGAAGAATATATGCCTAAAGGACTCTTCGAAGGACATGAAGAAGACTTTACGACCTGGAAGACAATAATACTCGGGGAGATTCGACAGACTCTGCGATATCAGAACGAGATCTGCAGCAATAGCACCTCACAGCAACCTTTGGCTCCATCTCCAAGATCTTATCTTATTTCCTCCTCGTACTTTTTCCTCTTTTTTTTTTATCTTCTGCTCCTTTTATAACGATACGTATACGATGCTTACTTCGAAATCCGGACCTGATTAATTGTAAAATGCGTGATACAACTCAAGCAATCGTGTAGTATATTTTGTTAATTATCAGTATGACTTGTGATTCGATTCTTCCACGTAATTATAATATTTAATTTAAGGGGCAGTTTTAACTCTGGCAATGTATGCAAGTAATGAATTTCAAACGTTATGGACTTGCCAAATGTGAAATATGAAATACATTGGACATTTTCTTCTAAAATCCATTTCAAAAAAAGAAATTTCTAAAAATTGGAAAACGAATGTTTAAACATTTGAAATAAGACATACTTGGTTTAGAGGAATTGAAGTTACTATTGATATATATAAATCCATGATTGTTCAGAATGGAATGTACCGTTCAAGCCATGTTTGGTATGGAAGTAATATCTTGAAGATGGATGTGACCTAGAAGTACCCCAATCATACGTAGAATATACTAGAAGTACCCCCTGTTTTATTAGATAAATGTTAATTTAATAGATGTCCGTATTATTATTGTATGGCAATCCCCTGTACATATACGTATAGGAATCATTAAATCTAATTTCTTAATATATGCATTAGTAGTGTACAAATAAGTATTTATAGTATTATCTATATAATTCCTTAGTAACTATACATTCTATATTCATATATATATATATATATATATATATATATATATATATATATATATATATATATGAATATATATATCTATAGAGAGAGAGAGAGAGAGAGAGAGAGAATTCATAAAAAATATATATTTTTCATATAAAATAGCAAGAATAACATAAAAATTCTTATTTAACTTTCATATCTTTTTGTCCCTGTTCCGCTAAAATCGGAAATCTGAATGCCACCTCTAAACTCTCCTAACACTAGGAACATAAAAAAAATGTTATACCCCTCTTTTTTTATTTCAAAGGTAAATAAAATAGATCATAAAAGTATAACCGCGGAAGATATTAAGAAATGATATTTTTTTTATGATGATTTATTTACTTCTAAAGAACTGATTGGTAACTTTTACTGTAATAACTATATATTCCGTAAATGCGCATCACACAGCTATATCTCTTCTCAAAATCAGCTGATCATCATTAAGTAGTTAATGTGACACTGAACCATTCATTATTGTATTAAATTATATTCAAACCTGAGTTGTATATGAATGTTTCACTTGAGGACAGTTAGTTACTTTTTCGTACAAACCATCTAACGTTTCAAAAACGGTTCAATTTCTTCTGTCCATTTTCTATCTGGATTAGATTTTGCAGTTAGCTTTATTATAAAATGGTGTTACTAAATATATCTTTTAGTCATGGTATTTGCCACTGTATTTTCGAGATATTTTTGTCTGTGAAACGCGTATTAATTATTATCATTTATTCAGACAACCGACAAATCTATACTACCTGGAATTATATCTATCCACTACTTGGATACTCTTCCAGAGGACTTCTTCCAGCATCCTCGGTCCAGAAGAGCTTTTTCCTCTCGAGTGGTGACATATTGGAGGACGAGCCGGAGGGCTAATTAGAACAGGTGTTCAGTTCCCACCTGTCGTCATTAGCAGCCATCTTGTTCCAGCGACCAATAGCATGGCTCGGTTGTATCCAATGCACTCGCAATATCCTCCGTTATTGCCATCAGTCAACATCTCTCCCATCTCGAAAATTTAACATTTCGTATAATGCAAACGAATTGGACTGAGATCAATTGAGAGTTTTCCCTTTGTGCGCGATATTAGTCAAGAGAGCTTCGGGAATTCATAATGAAAATCAATTTGGAAAGTAACTAAAACGTCATTGATAGAAAATAGGGCTAAAAGTTATACTAATATTTAAAATAAAACTACTTGCCTGTCAGCAATACGACCCATTTATATAACCTGAAAGTTGTTTAAAATCTGAATTTAATGAATTTACAATGCTAATTTATACAAGGTTGGACAGATGATCAAAGGAACCATGCCAGTGAATACATTCAGAAATATTATTGACGGAGAAAAGGAGAGAAATAAAATTTTTGCAGTATCTTACGTGATCAATACGAAATTTAAAAAAAATTGCAAAATTCTGGTTAAATTTGAGCTCCGTCCATGATGAGCTCCATCGTCAGGAAAAGAGAGAAACTCGTGTCCAGAGTTCTATGAGAAAAAAATAAAAGAAATTGCAGCAATAGAATCCCTGAAGAGATTTAGGTTCAGTGCAAGGTAGAGACAGTGCTTTAGAAACGGTTGTAAGAGAGGATTTTCGTCCAAGATTACACTCAAATCCCAGGTTTTCCCATATTACAGGGTACAATTTCAAATTTTCAACCCTTATTTCAAACGTATTTGAAATTTTACTGAAATCATTTCGTAAAGATTGCATTCAATTAGGTAACAAAAGTGACACTTTTTAATATCGATCAACTAAAAAATATATCGATGTGACATATAATGTGTACATACATCACTCTCTCTCTCTCTCTCTCACTCTTTTTTTTTTGTAAAACTACCTTCAATGTTATTTATAAATTTAATCAGAGAGAGCATGTTTGGAGGAAGGTCTCTAGTTAGGGCATAGTGCGAAGTTGTGAACTCCAGCCCAACTCCCTCGGAAATGAGAAGAACTTGCACACTCCTTGGTTATTATGTGCGATTGCTATTCCCTGTAATTTATTTTAACAACTAAGTAATTTACTAAACGTATTATATTCATGTTCCAAATTTCTATGAGAGGATATTCCCATCATTGTTATTAGTTTTTGCCATAAGGTACATTATTTCTTCATAAAAGATGTTTTATTTCATGGTCAGATTGAAAGAAAGAGCTACTTTAAGTGAACATGTCCAACTAAAATTATAATATTTTATAATATTAATAAAAAAATTTGGAAACAATATTAATTCAAATATTTGAAGGAAGGTTTCATTATAAAGTGTTAACAATATTTAATATTGAAAATAATAGTGTAAATCTTACGTTTTTATACATTTTATCATCAGAAATTAGAAAAAAAAAATAAAACCATTCCGCTCCATTAATTCTCGTATGGAATTATAGACTTACAGGTTGTATATAAAAAATTGCTCCCTCACTATATCCGACCCTCTAGGTAAGGCACTTTAAAGATTCGTATTCGATCAAGCATACATTTTTTGCTTTAATTCACTAACTAATTTAGTCAGTTAATACACGAGGATTCATTTTAAAAATATGCTTCATTAATGTTTTTAACCAATAAAAAGAAATTGAAAATCTTTGTGAGGAAACCTTTCTATGGTCTATCACCATTTCACTTCTTCACTTATTAAGAAGAATAGTTGTACCTGCCAACGCAAATAGTTCGGGGGTGGTTCGTGTCGTATGTGAAGTTGAAGATAAAAAATATAATATAGAATATTGGTGTGATAGTAAAAAGTTTTCCATTAAAGTAAAACTTAACTAAAAATATAACTTTCAGAGAGATAACAAGCATTGCAGGAAGATAGCCATCCTAGTAAACAAAAATGTATTAAAAAATAGTAAGGGGATGATCTACATACAGAGGATGTTGCCCTGGCCCGCTCCAGAATAGGCCACGCCCGGCTCACTAATTGATTTATTATTAAAAAACTGCCGCTTCCTTCATGCCAATTTCATAACGCCATTTTAACAATTAAACATATTTTTCGAGAATGTAATTATTACCTATCAGACATAAATAAAATTAGACAAGTACCAAACCTATGGAAGGCACTTCATTACAAAGAAGCTACCATAACGTTGTTATTTCGATTTCTGAAATCACTTCGCCTACTGTCTCAATTATAGCTCGAATTGTATCTAATTTTTTTTTTCTTCTATTGCCCAGTTTGTGTGTGAGTGTGTGTGCTTCCTCAATATTATATACAAACATAGGCGAATATAAAGCGAACTATAGGCGTTGATGACCTATAAAGGGTTTCACGCCTTTAAACACCAACAATCTTCGTGTAAAGTAATATTTTCAGTCTTCATACAAATTAAATACATACTGTGTATTTATTAAAAATATCGTTCATTCATTTTGATCGAAAAATCGCTATATACCCACTAACGGATAAACATTCAATACATTTTCATTAATTTGAGTTAAAAATAAACCGGTATACGTTTCAAAACGATAATCAATAATTTGAAACAACAACTTGTTGAGCTTTGAAGTAAAAAAAATCCTAATGTGCCCGTTTTATGCCGTAGTTCAGCAATAACTAATATCCCCGATGGATACTCACCGAAGGTAGGGACAATAAGGTAATGTCTACTAATAGTAAGGACTTACTAATAGTAAGGACTTACTAATAGTAAGGACAATACACTCGGGAGTAATATAATGTAATTTAATATCTCTCAACTTACCCTTCTCTATATTGATAAATATATTCACGCATGAACAAAGCCTTAGAGACAACAGGCCCCGACCTAGCGAACCATACGCAACCCGCTGGCCAATCGGAGGCTAGACCGCAGGAGTCAGGACTCTGGAACTATCCAGAGGTAAATACCCTCTAGGATACTGGAGATACCTGGCGCACTATCCTTTGAGGGCTTCCTCTCTGTGTGTCCTTCAAGTTAGTAGATTTAAGCTCGTCAGCTGTCTTACGTCTACCTTCAACTCCTAGCCTCACATGTCTCAATCAACTTCAATAACAGTGTTTTACAACTAAACAGTAAAATCTAGTAAAATATAACTTAAATGTTTACTTTTTCAGGATTTAATTTAAGAAGTTTTTTCGTCAAATGTGATATATTTATATCTTGATATATTTTTCGGGCCTTTTGTGGAAAAGCCTTACCAGTTTTATAAATATGCCAGTTTTATTTTTATAACTGATACATGTTTATCTAAGTAATTATAACAATATAGCTGTTATCTAAGTAGTTTACCATATTCTAATTAAACCACATGTTAGTTGATATATTGTTTTAATTGTAACTTTGAACTGTAACGTGATGAATATATTCCAGTTAAGTGAACACACAATAAATTATGATGCTGCTCTTAAGCTTTTAAAGAGCAAAAACGACAAGAAATCTTTTGACCAACTGAAAAACAAATAAAAAAAAAACAATTTAAAGTTATATAACTCAGATTTAGTATTAGTTGTTTAATTTCTTAAGTTATCTATCAAAATATATATCGTTCGTTCATTTGCTTATTTAATTAGCCATAGCAGCATAAAGAAAAATAAATCAACAAACAATAATTTTAGCGATCTTCGTATCGCTCCTTCAAAAGAACAATGTAAAAACTCAAAAAACCTATTTTTCAATAGAGGTATTTGAAAGTTCTATGTTAGTTAAAAAAAAACTTTAATTTTGGTAAAGAAAAGCATTCCTTTTTTAATGTTAATGTTGGTATTGAAATACTGATATTAACAACCAGAAAATTTCTAAAAGCTTTGATTTTAACTTATGCTATTTTTCCCATAACACTTCAAATTCAAACATGATACATCTAAAAATATAACTTTATTAAAAATAAATGCAGGAAATGGAATATCAGACATGTCGTTTTTTAGTTAAAGAGCTTCAACGGATACAATTGCTACTGACAGCATACTGTTACGGCCACGGACAGAAGGACGGAAACAAGGGATTAGCGGTTTAAGCCCGTCGGCGGGAGAAGTTAAGATTGGATTAGAACCTTCTCGAACGCCTCCTTTTGTCGGAAGTTATTAAGGAGGTTCTAGACACTCTCAGAACTTCCCTCCCTATCCCCATGTTCGGCCTTGCCTATTTAAATACTCCCCTCGCCTCGAGCGGGCCAGTATTTGAGTAGACCAGGCGCTGTGATGAGCTTGTAATAAGTGCGTGTCATTGTAATAAGTGCGTGTAATAAACCGTGTCAGTGTATTAATTTGTGTCAGTTTGTTATATTTGGAGAATCTTACGGTCGGAGGACTTTAATTAGTGAACTGTAAGTGTTAATTAGTAGTAGTTGTAATTTTATGGTATTTGTACAAGCTTATGTAAATAGTTAAGATATTTAGAATTAGCAATATCTTATATTATTGTAATAATTAAATAGGAGTTAGGCCTAGATAATAAATAATTAGAATATTGTTATTGTAAAGTTATATCAGTTTAATAATTTAATTGTATTCTTTTTATCATTTTGTTAATAAATATTAGTATCTTTAATTTAGGAGTAGCTTAATTCATTTTAACACCCAGTAGCCCGTAACAATACCTTACTTAAGTTGCTCTTCTAAAGGAGTAATATATTTTCTTTTAAAGAAATGTTTGATTCCTTTAACAAGTACCTGCTATAAAATATAACAAAAAAGATCCATTTCTTCTATCTGTTATTTTGTATTCATTCCCAAGTGTTAATTATATTGAGTAGATGTAATTATAACCTGTATGTAAATATCTGGTGTAATAAACTACAATTCGAACCGTGTTCTGGATATTAGAATCAATCATTACCTTATTTAAAGTTTTAAGTAATTTTAAAATTCTGAATCCCGTCAAAAGGACCGTCTTCGATTCATTTGAATAATCAGCTGGTACATGTGCAGGGATAATTTTGTGGTACGGGAAAAGTACTCGCCGCTATCAGGAGAAACCTCGCGGCTAATTCAAATTTAATTGTTTAATTACGGCGTTAAAAGAGAAGGCAGGAGGGATTACAAGGATATTTGATGATTTAGTGGCGGAGCATGACCAGCCCCTGGCTGCCGGCACGCGAGCTACCCGTGTCTTAGTTTTAATTTTTCTCTTTTTTATTTTTCTTTTATATTTTTTTATTTATTTATATTTCGCATTTATTACTTTCAGCCACAGCAGTATTTCAGCCAGTTGTAAAACTTTCTGCGGGCCAATAATTTATTTGTTTTATTCCATCACGAGTTGTTAAGGTCACGTTAGTTTTGTAATTTATTAGGTCGCAAATGTATGGAATCTGTTAAATGAATTCTGGCGTCAAGTTTAATATACAGTTATTGAATAGGAGACGTGTGTTATCGCGAGGGAAAATGACAGTTATTTGTGTTAAAACCTTAGAGATATATTATCCACTTACATTTATTATTAAGTGTTAGCAAACAAAAATTTACAATTTAGTAAAACGTGAAAAATAATAACAATGGCCGTTCCACAACAAAACAAAATCAATCACTAAACATAACATTTTTTTAATGGCGTAGCTAATTAGGCCTTCGATTATTAAATATATCCAAAACTTTGACAAAAGGCTTGTAAGGCAAACAAAAAATATTCTATAATACGCGAATTATGGCTACTAAATTATAATTTTTTAAACCATCAAGATATTACAAAATTGGTGAAACATAAAATCAAGTTTCATATATCAAATTTATTGAACTACGAGTGTATTCTGAGCCTAAGTTTCGATTTTATTCCTTTTTTAAGTATTAGAATTACTATTATTAATAACCTATCCAAAATACACTTTACACTAATCATACACTAAAAAGCTTTCCATATTTAAAAAAAAATAATTAGTTAAAATTCGGGATTATTAAAAACATATTATTTTTTTTTGGTATAGTCTACCTTTTAAATTATTTACAAATTGTGGCTCATCTATTTCAGGTATGGTGAAAAATTAAATAAATTGCAAGGTTGATTATATTGTTTAAAATTTGACATACATACGAAATCATTACTTGTCAAAACTTAAAGAAATGAAGAAGCATACAAATATAAACTATTAATTTGTAATACAAATTTATTATTAGAATATTTACTAAAGTAAAGATTATTTCTTCATTTTTATTATTGTATTTATTATATAAGCATTATATTTGAAGTTTGAACGTTAGTGATATGCATGTTTAGAAACTACAAAAATCTGAAAAAATTCTTAATTATTCAAAATGTTACAAAAATGTTTTTGTTTTTAAAATGAATTAATTTCTCAATAAAAGTCTTAAATTTTGCATTATTTACACCTAACCTTTCAATTTCAGGACCATTGCATAGTAACGTTGATCAGACGCAAAATCTGAATGTTAATTTTTTTAGATTAATTTTTAACCTTCATATTATGAAACGACAACATGGACTATAATCATTTAAATACAATTAACAATATCTCCATAAAAACGCCGTAATAGACTGATCAATATTATTATTCTTTGCTTTTTATAATATTTTAACAAATAATATTTAATTATGGATTATAAGCTACTTCCTTGTGACTCATTAAGATTCAAAGATATTACAAAAACCCAAGCATAAAAAAAAATGAAGTATAAAATAAAATAATTTTAAATATATTAATTTAAAATTACTGAAACAGCCCTAACTCAACTTAAAAAGATCCGTTGGGTTTAGTTTGTCTTTTTGGCAATCGTAATGATAGGAGAAATATCTATCAATTATAATTTTGAATTATATTAAATTAAAGCAATAACATTTTTTACCATTACATTAGTTTAGAATTTTTCTGTTGAATTCAAAGTAGTTAGTTATAACGATATCCGCTAGATAGCACTTGTCTGGAATCGCATACTCATTTCCACTTGCATTAAACGAGTAATGCGGTTGTTCAACATTATTCTGACTACTTCTACTTTAAGCACAGTAAATCTAAAAACTGAAATAGGATCATAGGCATGGCAGCATTACCAGCGAATAATCCTCTCATCAGTATTGCAGAACTTTTCCTAAAACTGGAAGCTGACTAAACGCATTAACAGCTAGAAAATGAACCGCACCAGGGAGGGATAGAGAACAGGCGTTATAATAACGCATTGCCTATTTTTTCTTCTTTTTTTTGCTGGCATATATACGAATTACTGACTAATTGGGTGCTGTGCAATTAAAGTTCAGTGGACGGCTAAGCGCCCAAAAAAAAATTATACCGCAGATGAAAAAGTGCGCAAAAAGTGTTGGCCTGTATCGGGTGACCGTTGATTAGAGTTGTAATGCGCTGCGGAGGATCTGCAAGTGGGAAAGGCTATTTTAAACAATTAGCCAACAGAGGGCGGGACCGGGGCGTCTGATTTAGTGGGGCCGTCGCCCCATATCTGCCGCCGATGTTGCCCTAATGGTAGCCCCGGTGAACAATGTCAAGTGTGGATTTTTTTTACAATTATCTTTCAGACGATATCTTTAAATTCTATGTTATTTATAGTTGTAATTTATTATTAAATGTCTCCAGGGATTGCTACCCGTTTTGCGACGTTTTCAACGACTTTACCACAATAATTTTGGCCTTATAATTTATTTTGGAATGATCGATAATAATAATAATATTATGTAAATGTATATATGTGTATATATATATATATATATATATATATATATATATATATATATATATACATACAAATGCTTATAAATATATATGAATTTTCAACACTATAACTCGATTCAGAGAGCGATCTTCAAGTCCAGCAGCAGCAGACTATTATTTACTTATTCTGTTAAAAGGTAGGAATGGGATCTGTGCGATCTAAAAACCCTCCTGGGGCTCACCCAGGCTTATACAGTCGATTGTGTGTGATCTTAGGACCAGTTCCCTGTGCAACCATTGTCCAAGAAATACAGCAGTTCTACCATACCCCATCATATCGTAATGGGTATTTACTGTAGTGGTTCAGTTCTTTTAAAACTTGATCCAACTAGGCTGCACAGAGGTGTGAAACCTTTACAATCGAGAACAAATATTTTTAATACGGTTAAAAATCCAAAAGATTTTTTTCGTTTTATGGTATTGTTGAGAGTTGAAAAAAATATACAAATCGAATTTCAAAACATTTGGTCTGAAAATTTCTGGAAATTTCCAAATTTAGCAGATAGCGATATCGTTATGTTTGTAAATAAATATTTATTTAACATATAGTACATAAATAAGTACTTTTTAGTCATATATTATAAAGATATATTCATCGATTTATTTTTATAGGAAGTAGGCTTCATCCGTTCCAGTGATTAAGGATTTACAATGGATCCACTATAAAAGTATTTCAGAAACATAAACGTTTTAGATTTCCCAAAGAAATTTTTATATAATTAGATAAATTATCTCAAAATATTTTGTTCAGATCATATAATATAATATAAAATCTTTTATTCAGACTATTCTGTATCCAGTATAAATACTAAAAGAGTATGTTAAAGTACATTAAATTCAGCATCAACATATTTTAATCTAATACTACTCGGATAGAACTTTTGATAAATTGATGATTTAACTCTAAAATGCCTTAAAACAATTATTAGGCTATAATTTATACCCCCTGATATAAATTTTAAATACATATTTATTACTGAATACTTATAGACCTTCAAAAGCTTACCGTTGTCGGTAATAAAACGTTTAAAAATATTGGTGTAAATTATAATGATAGGATCCTATTAAATATGAATCAAAAATAAAAATAAAATGTATACACTTATACTATACTTATATTTATACACTTATAGTGTATAAAATTTATTCACATATTTTATTTATTAAAATGATTCCCGTTATTTAAGAGACGTTTTAATGAGAAATTAAAAGTATAAATAGCTTCACGATTCCGCTACTAGTAACAACAGATATATATATATATATATATATATATATATATATATATATGTATATATATATACCCTAGTACATATATACACAAGTACATATATACTCCAGTATAAGCCTACTTAAGCTAACACTCCATGTGCTATAGTCGACACTTAGGTAAAGCACCTGACGTCGCCAAATATTGCTCAATTACATAACTGATAGATACACATTTTTGTAATAATTTGAAAGGAATATAATTACAATTATGATTTCTCTGTATGAAATTCTGAAATAGTTTTTCTCTGTGTTATTTTTTACATTTTGGAAATGTAGACACTCAATGAACATATTGCATTGTACCTGAATAAAATTATAATAAATATTTAGAAATTATGTATCAATTAAGCCTTAGTCCATTATTGGCTTTATGTCAACTCCACGGAAGTACTACTACTAAGTTAAAACTTCATTAATATAAAACGTAATTTGGTATAAAATTATCATTGCATTCATTTTCCATCTACAGGACTTGACTATACAGAACTAGTAAATTATTGTTGGATTGTTCATTTATAAAAAAAAAATTGCAAGCTAACGTTTCCAATCTCATATGTAGTAAAACTGCTGCTGCTTACAGTCCTCCTGATAACTATAAATAACTTAACTTCATAATAAAAATACGAGTACGTTGTAGGCCATAGACAACCATCATTCCAACGAGCAAATGTGTCAGGGAGTTATACAATATTAAGCTAGCCAATAACAAAATTTTATTTATATGCATATTAGCATAAAAAGTCAAAGGTAACCGAATTATCAATCAACAACAACAGAATAACAAAATATATAATTGTACAATTAAAATCTATAAACGCTTAAAAAAATAATAAAGAAGGGGAATAAATATTCATTAAAACATAAATTTCGGATTCTAAGTATTAATGAACACATTTATTAGTATAATTATCTCTTGGAACGCAAACCAATCTAGACACGGATTGATTTAGATGCCTCTTGAATTCCTGATAGATTCCTTAATTCACCTGTAATTACCTCCATGACAAGTAACAACATACCAAGTAATGTAATGTTAATTAACATTATATATAAATAACATAAATTCAACATATTATTCTTTATATATTTTTATTTTGATGAGAAATAGGACGACCCAGGTTCGAATCCAGGCCAGGGAAAATCTTTTCTTTTCAAAATAAAATTATTTAAAAATTAATACAATTAATAAAAAAAGTCTATAAAATATTATTCTTTATCTCTCATTGTTCGTAAAATTGTAAAAGTTAAAACTTTTTTTATTCAGACTTCAACTGATCTATTTATTTTGACCATCCATGAATTCATACCAGTATTTATATATTTACTTAATATAATAATATTTACATTTACTTTAAGGTCTTAAAGCTTTATCAAAAACCTTAAATCTTCACAAAAAATACAGTTTATTCAACATTTCTATATGTATGTAATTTAAGTACCAAATTTTAAAAATAGTAGATGAATCAAAAACTACAATTTACTTGAAACTCTAAACTGTCATTAGGAAAAACTGTAATTGCGAAATTGTTTGATTTACTGATTAAAACGATCGATTAACCAAAATTTCTACACGACTAATTTTTTTTTTTTTAGTATTTGCACCTTTTTTAAACATAAAAAGTGATCTATATTAAAATTTAAAAATACTTGATTTTTAGGATCACATTTTGAGTCACAGATTTTATGTTTAAAGAAGTTACTTAATTCTATCTCACTAAGAGGTCGTTCAAGTAAACCAAAATAATGCCAATTCATTCCTCTTTTCTCAATTTGTTGGTGTTCCTCAAGGCAGTGTCCTCGCCACAATTCTCTATATACAGTTTTTACAGGCGACATTCCAACCATCCTAATTCTATCCTTACCACGTATATTGGTCATACGTGTATTATCAGTTAACACTAAACCAGTTTTTGGATCCCAAACTCTTCAATCTCACACCACTGACAATGAAGAATGTTGTCAAAACTGGAGGAATATAGCTAACCCCGTCAAATCACTATTACCCTTCGCCGTGGCTTTATGTCTTCCAGTATCCTTTAATAATATCCCACTGATTCCTATTGAACAGGCCCGGTACTAAGAACTTTATCTTGACTAACGTTGAATTGAGCGTGGAATCCTCATACTAAACTGAAGCAACAAGAAACCTACAGTAACCGTTTCAGGCAGTTACTAGACTCACTCTACTAGCTCCCAACTCATATACATGACTATTATCAGACCTATTACAAGGGGCTCCACAAAGCCATCGAATTCCAATCCTTACTATCCAAAATCCTTCGAAAAATGTTACTTTCCTTTTTACGAATAATGATATCCAATTTGTTGCTGATTTGACCCGAAACCGATATCAATCCTTTCATAAGAAACTTTATTCTCACTTAAACCTTACCTCTTCAGTCCTTATAATCCTCTGAGGCATCTGAAAAGAAGAACTCCTGGCCTTTTAAGTAAGTTTTTTATTTCAGTAAATTAATTAAAAAATAAATCCTACTATACTTGGAACATTCTGAGCCATCGCAATAAAACAAGAATCGTATCATGAACGTCGTAAGGATTGGAATATGAAGCGAAATTGTGCCATAACCGATAAGAATTGCTCCACATCACTGATAAGTACCCTCTGTTCCGATCATGCCTTCTAATTACTTGGAGTCATTGTGCCGTGCGAGCAAGTCGTGAAATATTGCGACACACGGAGCGATACGGCTAAGAGAGATACCTGAGGCTAAGTAACGAACCAGGCTAATAAGTCTCTATCTCTGGTCTCGATCGCCAGGTTAATTGTGGGCGCGAAAACCGTTTAAGATCTAGACAGAATTAGGAATTTACAAACGACGCTATTAAGGGAACGCATCGGAGATATAAAGTTGATGATGATGACGGTCGCTGGTTTACATCAGTGATATTCATTTTAGATAAGACCGCCCTTCTCGGGTATTGCCTATCCTCCACCGCTTCGATAAATAGTCTAATTTTAATATTGTTTGCTCTCTCTTCTCAGGAGCCGATGGTTTACTGTCTGTCCTTGTCCAAGGGGTTTTACGACGGAACAAGGTTGCCTTTAAAATAAATATTATCTTAGGAAGCATCATTTTTACGTCACAAGCACCGATGAAGATAGGTAATCTGCCATTTATTTTTTTATTTTTTATCAATTTCCGTAAAGTCTTAAGGAGTCGGCCATTAGTAATTGAATTGTCACATAGTATAACAAATTATGAAAAATCAATTAAATAGTATGATTTCTTAGGCAATAGTTTTCCTAAATTAATGGTCAGCTATTTTGAGTCCATTTTCATAGGAAATTCGATTCATCCTCAAAATGTTTATTTTTTAAATTTATTTACCCATTGAAATTCACAACTGTATTACAACAATACAACGCAAGTAAATGGTAGGAATGATACATAATAGAATAGATAAAGACAAGTAGAGAAACTACCCAGGTGTAGTATTCAACTAACAAATTCAACTTAAGAAGGTAACGAGGCCATCTTCTTTTCAGACGCCTCGGAGGATTATCAGGAATTAAAGAAGTTGCTAGGTTTATAACAAGTGGGTTTGTATGGGAATAAAGCTTCTCATGAAATGATTGAAATCGGATTAGGGCTAAATCAGTAACAAATGGTACATTGAGGTCATTATGGATAATTTTATTAGTAACAAAGTCAGGAGCATTGAGGATTTTGGATATAGGACTTTTTTAATTAATCGGGATCATGTCTAGTAAATGTTGAAGTAGCCTGAAACGGCGAGCTTTTTCTTGTCATTTCAGTCTAGTATGAGGATTCCAAGGTGTAGTCCTAAGTACCGGAATCAGTGGGGTGTTATTAAATGATACGGAAGGAAAGAAAGTCATTAGTTTACGACGGAGGATAAAGATGATTTGTGGGAATTTATTTTAATCCTCCAGTTCTTACACCATTTTACTAGATCAGTGATATGGAATTAAAGAGTATGGGATGCTATTAATGGATTGGTTTTGACTGATTATAGAAAGGTGTTATCCGCTTATATGGTAACGGTAGTATTAGGATGGGTTGGGACGCCAGCTGTATATACTGTGTAGACGATTATATACTGTCGATATAATATATATCGATGATACTGTCTCGCGGAACACCAGCAGATTGAGGAAACTGGACCGAGTAGAAATTATTATGGTTTACTTTGAATTTTTATCTCATTTTGAGGAGGTGACGGAAAACTTTTAAGATGATTTATATTAACTTTGGTTTATTATTACTTATTTATTATCCGATTCTTCATATAGAAATAAGTTTATGAAGACTTCACAGTGAGCATTTTTTGCATTATTTTATATGAGTAAGTTTCATTGCAGTTTTATATGTTTGCTTCAAAATTAACTTTGTTGGAATTTCGAAGGTCATGGCTGGAAAAGCTAATGCGGATTTTCTGCGAAATGTTGATTGATTCAAGATGGTGAGTATGAAATAATATCATTTTCAAAATATATTAAGAAATTCTGGATTTCAAAAAGAGATCATTTTCCGATTTTCTATCATGTGATAAAATTCTTAATATTTAATAGAACAATTATTTTGAGGAGATATTATATTTTTTCCCTTATATTATATTCTTTAACATAAAATTCTGCATCACTAAAGTAAGTACCATCATCGTTGTACAGCATGATAAGTCCCAGAAATTTATAATCCAAATTCAGATTTTTTTTTTTTTAGACAGAAACTATAAATTCAAAGTGACTAACTTTATAACTAATGTAAAGTAGAAGGAATTGAATTATCAACGCAATATTTTAACTGCAAATAACCGATGCTAATAAAACCAACTTAAATTAACATTAAATCAAATTATTGCTAAGAAAGTTGAATATCTTGAGGAAGTTTTTAATCCATGAAGATTGATTATTGTTAAACTTTTCATAGTAGTTGGCGATGATAATAGATGATCAACCGAAGCAAATCATTAACACAAATTACATCATCAACACGCAAACTTTGAAAAATGTCAAAAGGAAGTCTTAGATAATACGTCTATAGTTCTACATATATCTACCCAACAAACACTAGCAGCTGAGGCAAAGCTAAAGCCTGTTCTTGTAGACAACACCACTTAATGTTTGTCAAATTGAGAATTTTTACTACATACTCCTACGCACCAATAAAGAATAGAATAAAAAAGTTAAACATTTAGTAAATAAAAAATAAAATAATTACAATAAAAAGAAACATTTAGAAAATAAATCGTAAAAATATTCCCATGCATAAAGGTTTAGTACTTATCTTTAAAAAAAAAAGATCCGAAACGATTTTCCTCACTCATAAAAGTGAAATAAAATGTTTGAATGCAAAATTTAACAATAAAAACATCGAATTTAATTGCAATAACTATAAGTAAGAATACAAATTTTAGTCGCAGTTTGAATTAAAAAAAAAATCTTAAAATAATTTCACTCGGAACTCCATAATACCATTAATAATTTTATTTTCTAATTATTAAATTTAAATAAAAACTTTTTAAAAATAATACCTAAACCTTCAATGAGGTATGGATTAGCTATGGATAATATGTGTTTTTCCTCTGAACTCTGAAAGTTTTGGGTTTTTTCCTAACCTCAGATAATTAAGATAAACTTACTATAAATAGTTTAGAATAATATATTACACTTTCTAACTATATCAATTTTACAACAATTTTATTGTAATTTAAGAGCACCATTCCACTTATATTTATCAACTTTTATAAACAGACTTCTTAACTATATCAAGAAACGTCAAAAACATATTTTCTAATATATATATAAATATATATATATATATATATATATATATATATATATATATATATATATATATATATCAAACGCTATACGTTCTTATCATTATATTCAAGTGTACTTACAAATATATGTTTCCCATTTTCACAAACTTTAGAAGTGTACTTACCTGAAACAAATAAGCAGATTATAATAATTATAACAATATATTATATCATAGGTATGAACTGATTGGTTTTTAATTTTATTTATCTATTAAATTAAAAAAATTAAGGGGCGCTAGTGCTATAATTATGTATTTACATCATATATGTACACATAAATAAAAATATTACATATTTACAAAACAATAGCTGTGCTACATCAAAAGATTGGCCATTATAGAATAATTATTAATTTTAGACTATCAAAATAATGTTTAGCGGCATATAAATTATACAATCCTTCTAATCCATAGTTCAATTTTGGAGATTGTCTCTTTGTTTATATAAATAAAGTTTGTTTGTTCGTTTAACGTCACTTTTTGCTGCTATGGCTAATCGGACGATACTACATTGGGAGCTCTAATTTTTGCCTATCCAGGTTTAATTAGGATAGGGATTTTTAACGAGTACCTGACATTGTACAGGCTCGGGACCCCCGTTTAACGTCCCTTCCGAAGGACGACGTAACTAAGGATTTTTTAATCCCTTTAAAAAATTCTAGGATCACCTGCCGGGCTACGAACCCGCGATCTTGAGCTTAGTAGTTCGTTACGCTAACCACTAGACCACAGGTGACCTTATATAAAAAAAGTTATTTTCTGTTAAATTTAAATTTTTTATTTCTCATTTGCCTTTTCTTTTTTTTTTTTCTTTTATTAATTAAACCTCTGAATATTACATACATCTTAAAGATAGTGTCCCTTCAAAAACTGTATACATGCATAGGGATTTTGATTGTGCTTACAAATAATTAGATAAATTTACTTTATAAATATTATTATATGTAGAAGCATTGTAGAAACTTGATAAGGGTGATAGATAGATCAGGTAGAGAGAAACCCCTTGGGTTTCCATGAGACTTTATTTGAAAAAGGTAGAAAAGAACTTGAAACAGAAAGGGAATGCAGGGAAGATTTATGAACTGAAACACACAAGATGCACGAGTAAAGCATACAGTCATTTCTACCTGGAAAAAAGGTGGTAAGAGAAGATTTTATGGGTAGACAAGCTTTAGTTGATAATTGAAAATACTGAGCACATCATGGACGACTGTTTAGAGTAAAATGTGTATTTTAAGCGAAAACTTCTTTAGTCGCGTTGAGTGATTTTTGATAGGGGAAAAACATATGGGTTTGCGTCGCCAACATTAGCATCATGATCGTTACTTATTACAAGAGACTAGCCTTTGTATGAAATATACAATTTGTTTTAATCAGCTTTAGTTTAAATGCTAGAATTCCATTGATGTAAGAGTAATAATATTAAATAAAGCAATCGTTTAATCGTTGTGAAATTCATACTAATAATAACTTAAAACATCAATAACTAGTTAAACTAGTTGTGCAGGGAGGTGATCGTCCTGGATTACGCTCAATCGCCAGATTCTTTCCCCTTATTTTGTATACCCACTTTATAGAGGCTGGATGAGCCTCAAGAGGCTTCTAAATCCTATATGATCCACCTCCGACTCCTAACAGCCTAAATAAAAGTCTTGCCAGCAGCGGGATTTGAACCCGGATTTTCGGCATGGCAACCCAGTGCTCTACCGCTGAGCCACTCCGTCCCTTTTATTAATAATACTGAGTATAAATATAAATGAAATATTGTTGAGTTTTGCAATGGATTAATGAAAAACTCAAATATAAAAAAAATATTTGGGGAAATTAAAATAATTTGTGCCATTACATTTGGTAAAAGTTAAAATATTTAATAAATTAGGAAAGCCAGGCCAAAAACGTAGAATTTTCAGAGCCTTCTACAACGAATTATTAAAGCAATGTTATCACTCGCGGGTATTGGGTTTATTATACATCTCGTTTTGATAATTTGGCACCATTTTATCAAGGATATGATAAACAAAAGTACAAAAAAAAAACCCGGGCGTTTTGGTTATCTGGTGTTCGAATTTAAATTTTAAATAATGTTGGCTGTATAACGAATGCCGGTATTATCTGCACACCGCCCAGTGTAACATAAATATGAATAAATTATAATTATTTTAACATTTGATTTTGTTTCTTCAAAGTTTTTATAATTATTTTAACATAAATATATATAAATTGTTTGTTATCTTCAAAGTTTTATAAGGAGTAATTATAGTTTCTCAGGAATATTATATAAATACTGAATTTTAATACTTTTCCTTTTTTCGATCTAGATTCTTCATCAGTTCTACAATACAAAACTAAAAACTTGTTTCAGCCTCTGTTAGCAAGATAGCCCAGTTGTTGAGAAAACAAGACTCAAGTTGTACTTTCCAGATTCCTCTCCTGGGATAAGTATTTTTCTTTACATAGATTCCGCCATAAGGCAACGAAACAAGACATTTCTGTAATAAAGAGAAACTGAATACTAAGGTAAGAGATAAAGGCGGAGGAGAACAAGAGACGCTGTAATTGGCGTGTGTTCTTGACCGTAAGGGATTCCATGTTCCGCTTCTGGAAGGGCCATTAGCGCTCGAGTACGGCTGGAGGAATGTAAAAGAGGTCCTGAGGAAGTTGCGAGGAACACGCCTGGAGGTACACAGGGCACGTTTTAATGCGCACAACACTAAGAGGGGAAGCGCTGCCAACTCCAAACTTGTCTCGAAGGCACGGGCCTTTATTGAAATAAAACTACCATCCAAGAGATGGGAGGAAACTTTTTAAAGTTGTTCAACAGGTTCCGTGCATGCTTTCTTGGGATTCGATTGTCCATATATATGCACACACACACACACACACACATATATATATATATATATATATATATATATATATATATATATACTTATGTGATTGTGTATATGTGTAAATTAGTTATAAATAGGTAGGCTATGTAGGAGTGATAATGTAGCCTACAGCTACTGATGAAGTACAAGCTTTCTGTAACCTATGTTTTATTTATATTTAGTCTTTTGTTTTATTTTTTCAATTGTCACATGATTAAATTCCAAGATTCTTAAGAAGCAACATTAATTCAGTATATTCATGTATTTATTAATTAAATTTTTATATTAATGTTTTTTATTTATAACTGACTTTTTCTTTTGTTTAACAAATTTTTAGACTATGTGATGTTTAAACTGAGATTATTTCTATTTTACTAGAATAAGATATTGAATAATATAATATAATTTTAGAGCCTACTTTTCAGTGCTTCATAGGTAATGCACATGTCCACAAAATAGGTAACATTTTATTTATACTGTCATAAATATGAAATATGATCAAGATTTCCAATTTCTTTTTAATGCCAATAACAATGTGAACAATTTTCTTCTAGCTGTTTCTATAAGTAACGAAGAAAAGAATTTTAATAGTTCAAACTATCTTGGTATCTTTTACCTCTGGGTCACAGATTTATACTTATATATAAATATTGGAAAAACGCTCAAAAGTGACTTTTAAAAAAACAGCTAAGCAAAGAGATGAAAACATCCAAACAAAAAACCTTAGAGAAACAAAGAGTTTCTAAAACAACATAAAAATAAAACTCCAGCAGATTGTAGGCTAAGATAGTAAAGAATAAGAAAAATAAAAAATAATGAAGCATATCCCAACCTCCCTGACAAACATGACTACAACTAGAGGGAGAATCCCACCACCACCAAAGGCCAAATGCAGCTACTGAATCATAAGAATGACTACAGGAAACTTCTATGGAAGGTTGCTAATAAACATTTGGTTCTTCATAATGACCTTTCACTCGAATACTTAAACCCTTATGATCCTGAAAATCGTTGTCATGTTGACATGTTTCTGATTCCCTTTGAAAACACAACAACTAAAATTTAATAACAAATCCCATTAGAGACAAGAAGGAGATATTTGTTAATGATAAAAAAAATCCTGTAACACTACAACCCATGAACGGGTCTGGGGTTCAGCACATGGTAGAGAATCCACTGTTTCATGGATAACAGTTCTGCAAAGAGACGACTTGTCCTAGATCACGCTC
Source organism: Arma custos (assembly GCA_037127475.1). Classification (NCBI taxonomy): domain Eukaryota; kingdom Metazoa; phylum Arthropoda; class Insecta; order Hemiptera; family Pentatomidae; genus Arma; species Arma custos. The sequence continues at coordinate 204,915,448 of CM073759.1, read as the reverse complement.
AACCGCCAGATTTTCTCCCCTTATTTAGGGGAGGGTCCTAGATCCTATATCATCCATCTCCGACCGCAAGCGGACTAAATAAAATTGTTGCCCGTAGTGGGAATTCATTCAGAATTTTCGGCATGGCAACTCAGTGCACTACCACTGAGCCACTGCGCCCCTTTTATTAATAATACTGAATTTAAATTGAAATGAAATGTTGTTGAGTTTTGCAATGGGTTAATGAAAAACAAATATAAAAAAAAAATATTTGGGCAAATTAAAATGATTTATTTTCATTTTTAAAGAGAAAATGTAGGCCCTCGGCCGGGATTAGAACCCAGAACCTCTGTCTCTCCGTGACAGTGCCCTACCATTTGAGCCACGAAGGCCTCAAGAGGACAAATCTTCTTTTCTCTTTGAAAATAAAAATAGTTAAAAATAAAAAAATTGACCAATAATTATAAAAAATTATAAGTAGTAATATGACGTAGGTCAATAAGATCCTAAAATTAAATTAATGTTCAAAGAACTTTCGTTCTGGTGTATTCATCGCAAAAATTGCGAGAACACGAGGACATGGGATCGGATAAGAGAAAAGATTTGTCCTCTGCCGGCAGGCGGCCTTATGGCTCAAATGGTAGTGCACTGTCACGGAGCTACAGAGGTTCCGGGTTCGAATCCCGGCCGAGGGCCTATCTTTTCTCTTTAAAAAAAAAAAATTGACCAATAATTATAAAAAAATAAATTAATTTATGCTATTATATTTGGTAAAAGTTAAAATATTTAATAAATTAGGAAAGCCAGGACAAAAACGTAGAATTTTCAGAGCCTTCTACAACGAATTATTAAAGCAGTGTTATCACTCGCGGGCATTGGGTTTATTATACATCTCGTTTTGATAATTTGGCACCATTTTATCAAGGATATGATAAACAAAAGTACAAAAAACCCGGGCGTTTTCGTTATCTGGTGTTCGAATTTAAATGTTAAATAATGTTGGCTGTATAACGAATGTCGGTATTATCTGCATATTGCCTGCATCTCCGTTTTGATAAATGTTTTACTGTTTTTTTATGTTAATGTAAACGATGTTGTCTTATGGTTGACCGCCCCCTCAGACCTCTGGGAGCGAAAATTTAATTTGAAAATGGAAAACAGACGTAGGCGGGGTTTCCTTATCGGCCGTTGTCAAAGTTAGCCTGGGTGACACATGTCATCTTGAACAGCCGGTTGGAATATGATAAATTAAAACCTTCTAAGGCCGTATATTTATATATTGGTCTTGTAATTTTAGACAAAAATTATAGATAAATCTACATCTATTAACCTATTTTATAAATATTCAAAAAGTATTAGTACAATGTTAATTAAAACGTCCATCTTATTGTACCTCGTGCACTCGTATATCCACCTGTCGACAATTAATTTAAAGCATGTTTATATATTTATTTTCTTACTTTCATTATCTCTTTGATTTAAATAATCACTGTTTTTTTTTTTTTTATTTTATGGCACGTTATACGTTGCTATATTTGGAAATTTCAGTTTTTAATATAACTCAGGTTTGTTAGACGAAAAAAATACAAAGTACGCGGGAGGTTTCAAATTATTTTTATTTATTAATTTTATTATTTGGGATAATTAAGTGTGTAGAGGGTGACTTTTTTGACTGGGTTCGAATCTGACAGTGACAGTTAAATTACGTAGTATATTAAAAGCCGCGAGTCAAGGATCTACAGACACTCCTCGGCTCATCTCCCCTTTATAAAGTGATTATACTAAATCGGGGGGGGGGAGGGAGGAAACCTGGCGGTTGAGCTTCATCTAAGATAAATCACCTCCCTGCACAAACGTTAAAAACAGTTCAACCTCTGTAAGCTATGTACTAAACTTTTTTATCAATAGTTATATACAGGGGTTCCCATCCAATGATTTGTGGGTCGTCGACTTCACAGAACTGTAACAGGCAGAATAGATTTTAAAAAATAGTGAAAACAATTACAGTCATACAGTTGCTAGTAACTACTGGTTGTATAGCTTAATCCAGTTAATTCGATCGAGACAGCAAATTTGACACTAAATATATTTTTATTTAGTTAGTGGACTTCGAAGTTTTCCTTTCAAAATTGAACAACTAAAAAGGTTGGGAACCGCTAGAGCAAGATCAATTCTTGCAATCGTTTAAAAATAAGGGAAATTTAAATAAAATACAAAACAAAATCTATTAAGGCTCTATTCTGGACAGAGAAAAGAGACAATAATTGCAACGATCGGCAATAATTCACTCGCGCATTTCTTTTTTGTCAGCTGTTTTTCCGACCGGAAAGGGGAAAAGAATTTCCACAAATGAATATTCGGGCGATTGAATTAACATTTAAACGCAACACGGTGACAATAAAACGAGTCCTGGGGAGGTTGGGGATGAGGCCGGTGAAAGAAATTGGAGGGAGAGGGACATATCGAATGAAAGAGCCTATAACAGCAGAGGCTGCCACAATTTACATTTAAATCTGCCACCATGTTTGTGGCACAAAAGGTGAATTGTTGAGTTGCGGGGGACATCGCTCAGGTGTCGCCACTGTCGACCTCATGCCAACTTTTATTTTACCCATTCATTTGTCCTCTCTATCGCCAAGAACATTGGTCGCCATTGCACTTTTCAATCTCGGATGAAAAACCCGTGGAAATGACCAGAAGGAGACATAGTGGAAAACATTGGAATTTAGAGTAAGAAGATTATAGACAATGCAATTATTGTGTGATAATTATTATGTATAATAATTAATATTATCAAAACCTGTGTTGCCGTGAGGCAAGGAAGGGTGTTTAAATAATATAATAATAAAAATATTTATTTAAGAAATCATACAAATGCCATTTGGCACATATTGTATTTTTGGTGTTCTTCGGAAAACCTCCCCTAAGGGATTCTCTTGAAAGCGTGTATGGAGAAATCTCCCATTGAAGGCACTCCTAGCGTGGTTCATCTTATTGTAGTAGATCCCTGCTCCAGAGACGTTTCCGTCTCTTTTTCGGATTATGTGGTAATGTGTCTGTCAGTAATGTTTATACCAGTAAGTTTGGATGTCCAGCAAGTGAGTCATGAAATTTTTTGTAATTGTACTTGATTGTGTCAGCCACTAGTGGTATGTTGAGATCTTTGTGTATTGTTTTATTAGTGATGTAAAAGGGACTATGTGAAATATAACGAAGGAGGGTGTTTAAATAAATACAATTATTTAATTTACTGACAGCTGAGAAAAAACCTATTGCGGCCCATCCAACATCTATAAAGTGGTCACTCTTAATTGGAAGAAAAACCCTAGCGGTTTAGCGATCCCTGACAAATCACCTACACTGATTGTTGTTCTAAAGACAGTACAGTTTCTACCATCTACTGAATCCAAGGCTTGCAATGTGTTTTCGTGGTACAGATTCTTTTTTAAAATGAATATTATATATAACAGATTTCAAATTTTGATATTTATGTATACTTGTGAATATGTATCAATTCTTGGTTTTATTTACTTTTATTAAAGTGGTTTTACCTACTCATAACAGTGAATTCTTCAACATCATTTTATTTAGACTTCCTTACAATGGAATTTCCGCTCCCTTGGCATGTAAATAGAATATAATTCGAATCTTGAGAGGCCAATATTAATTTCCCTAGATTAATAGCTTTACGCTTTTATTACTTTTAGTAGTACTTTTATTAGTTTTTATGAATGGTTTTGACCACATAATGTATATGTTATAGGACAAACATTTATTTTCTGGATAACATATTTCATAATGAAATCAGTTTTTCCTTCTACTGAGCATATTAACCCGAGACGGTTGATGTTCAAGACAAGCTCATAACTCGAACCAGAGGAAGAAGCTAGGAGGAGCTGATGGTTGTGGATGGCCCGGATCTTACATAATTAAGGACCTGCGGTGGCAAAGAACTGACAGAGGCTGCTCGGTTTGGATGCTATTAGTGTCGAGCCTTTAATAAACAGCAAGGCTTGCTAACTGCCACTGCGACACTGCACTGCGGTCCGCTGAATATCCCATGCTCTCAAGAAGGCATCTCGCAGCTCGTCTTTATGTACCCTCCCAAGGCTAAGACCAATTTTGATGATGTAGTTTGGCCCAAAAATGAATTCTAAAAGTGTATGATGTAACAGGACGAATTCGGTTTCTTAACTATTGGTAGTGATTGAAAATAGACTGTTTATTTTGCTCTATTTTTAAATTTGATCTATTCAACATAGTTATAATTTAAATATTTAATGTATCCACTAAACAAGACATAATGCAGCACATCTCATATCAACATACTCATGAAGTAAAGACTTGTTCAAACAGGTTCCACAAACAACTCTTTAGAAGCAATAAAGTTAAATTATTAACAAAAAATTGTATATCACGAGTTGAAGTACATTAAATACGATATTGATTTGGAACACAGCATAGACTAAATAATTCCGTATAAAAAATAGTAGACATCTCGGTCACAACGTTGCGAATTTTCCAAAATTTCCTATTTTTTCGGGATTGGCATGTAACTCGCTGGAGAAAGTTGATGTACAAAAATGTGGAGTGTATTCAGACATCTTAAAAAAAAAAAAAAGTTAGTACTTTATCATACATTTAACCTGAAAACATATAAGTAACAGATTTAAACTAAGAGATGCTAGCCAAAATTGATCAGTTTGCAAGAGCATAGGTAAATGGATATACGGATAAAACTATCTGTACATAGTTATCATACATAGATATAATAAAATTTATGAGAAAGAACAATACAAATATTTTTAAAAAACTAATGCTAAGTCGCCTGCCCCCAGCAGCGATTAGTAACCCAGCCCAACTCCCCCAGACTCCAGAGACGCATTATGCGGAACTGAGCCAACTCCAGTTGCCTCGAAACTTATCAGAAGTTGCAGGGACGACGAGTCAGCTCGATAACAATGGACTTCTTCACCGCAGTTCCAGCTTTTTGTTTCAGCTATTTAAACTAAGGACAAAGCTCCACTTTTGTCTGCTCATGAAGCGCTCTGTAACGAAACCATATCGCACTTGTGGATATAGTCGGAGGGGAATCAAACTTGGGTTTTCCGGAGTGGAAATGGAGGCCTGGTGACGGCTTCGAAAGGCGTGAATATTTCGTTTATTCTCTAATGATATATGATTAAAGTAAAAGCGACGTTTATGCTTAATTGAAAGAATATTTTTTTATGACTATTCCAAATATGTGGTTTACATTCACTAATACTGCGATATATTCTGATGTTTATACTTTCACATTTTAAAAGTATCTCTAAACGAACTCCTGGGGGCGGAGTGAGAGAAAATGGAGAGAAGAAGAAGGACACAGATTACCAAAGAGAGTAACTAAGTACAGGACATACTCGGATCAGTTGCCTGGATGAAGTGGAGGAGGAGTTAAAGCTGCTGGATGGACAAATGTGGAGGAGAAGAGCCGAGGATGGCGTAGATTGGGTGACTTTGGTGGATTAGGTCTGGATTTTTGTAGGACTTTAGAGTCAGTGCAATTACAATAATAAATAATGTTTAGAGAATTTGCCGGTTGGTACAACTGACCATAAAGTTTATCCACGCAATGTGAATTTTCTCTTAAATATTGTAAAAGCTGGTTATGTAATATTATAAATATTTAACTTGATACAAGAGAGTGTTTTTCTCAATCTGAAGCCACCTGTGGTCCAGTGGTTAGCATAATGCCCATGATCGCGGGTTTGCAGCCCAGCAGGTGACTTTAGGATTTTTTAAAAGGTGTCTTATAATTGAGGTCCTAAGCTTGTGCGATGTCCGGGATTCGTTAAAGGTGCCTATTCTAAAACATAGATAGAAAAAATTTAGGATTCCCACATCCTTCGATAAACCATAGCAGCATAATGTGACGTTAAACAAAACACACGAACAAACTTGATCCAAGTTGATCCCTGCCATATACGAAGCTAAATCTTCTGATAGAAATATGTTGGTGAAGCTAAACATTTAATTATTTAAACAAATTGTACACACTTAAATAAAATGTATTTAAACTTGTTTTAATGCAGATGATGTCTTTTAAATAATTGGTTGTCCTATTTTTTAAATGTTTTTCTCATCAGGGAATATTAAAAATTTCCCTTTTTAGAAATCAAGGCACTCTTTTATAACGAGAGACGATATTTTCTTAAATTTATACCGAAAAACATAACATAATATATTTAATAAAAGGAAATTAAGGTTCCGACAATTTGAATTTTTAACGACAGTTGGATGTTTTAAGTAAGACTAAATTGCTTTAGAAGACATAAATATTAAGAGTGTTATTGAGCCCTCACTAAAAGGGTTTCCTTTTTCTCCTCGGCTCGGACGCTGAGGAGCTCTTGGGATTAGCACCCGCTCCTGAATAAGTAATCGTTTTCTTGTCGGATACTTAGCTCCGAGTAAATTAATTATTGGCCTTTGAGCTCAACGGTAAATTATGAGGAGATAGTTGAGCGGGGAAGTGCAAATTCCGGGCTTCAACAGTTTGTATAGGACTCGGGGAAATTTTTAAATAGAAGCCTTCAGGTTTGCACAGGATTAAGCCTTTTGGCTAACTGATGCTGTGAAGTGAGGTCTATTTACAAAGATAACTTGGCGGATAACAAATAGAAACAAATATGGAAAAAAAATTCCAAAGTGTAGAGTATCCTACAAAAAGTATAGACAACTATAATATTAGACATGTTTCTATTTTGAGGATATTGATAAACAAACCTTTCTGTCATATACAACAGTTTACTTTGGAGACCATTCAATTGGAATAGTTTCATGTGAAATATCCGTTTTAATTATTTCTGAAATTCAAATGGAAATCAGTATACTGATGTTGTTTACTAAGTTTATGATTACAGATTATAATGAGCTGCTATTAATCTTCTCTTTTTTAAAAATATTTTCTACCACTATTATTTAACGAAAATTGTTTAGTGTGCCATCATAGTTGTGACAAACGGACTGTTCCCCGTTGGTTTCAGACTTGTAGTACAGATTAATCCATCAATAACTCATTGCTTATAAGTCATATCCATATCGTACTGCATCTAAAACAACCTGCATTTGTTAATCGGAACACGCTCGTACTCTATCACAACGCCTGACCTCATGTTTTATGAAAGGCAGTGAAAAAAATAGTCGAGTTGGGTTACGAAGTCCATCGACAAACAAATTCGGACAACTTTCTTGAGGGTAACTTTTGGGAAAATGATTTTTAAGTCTAAAACGCATTTTAAGAATTCCGTAATAAGTGATAATCTAGTGCTGTAGGGGCGGATTTTGGTTCAAGGTTCATTTGTGATCCACTAATTTGTAGCTCACCAGCAAATCAGGCTGCTTACATGAGATATTTTTATTCTGATTTTGTGTGATCGCTTTTAAAACCAACAATTATTTTAAACTGACCTGGATAAACAAACGATTTTTTTTATCGCTGTTATACGACCTGTACCCAAGAGAGGCAAGAGAAAACACTGCCATCCGGGCACATCTCTCTGATTAATTCAATATGAGTAACCACCGAAGCACCGGGGCTATGAATAATTGAAAGGCGTGCGGGTAAAGTTGAACGAGAGTTGAAGTGGAGGGCAGAGAGCATCGAGGCCGATGTGTGGGAATTAACAATAGCGACTGCAATCGATAGTCATATAGCAGCGTTCTAGCTCTCCATCAATCCAGTGCGCATTTTCAATTTGCCACTTTGATTGCCGTATGATCGTGTTGGTACCCCTGGTGCGATTCAAGAGTACCACCTTAAGAACCTGTCTTCACCCCCTCCTTAATATTTGCTTAACTGGTTGAAAATATCATTTCAAAATAATACCTAAAGCCTGAAGTACGTAACAGCTAACAGACTTTGTTTTGCGCTGTAGTTTCCAATGCTAGTTTGAATGATACTGGTGATACGGGATCTCCTGGTTTTAGCCTTTGATGTATCAAAAAGCCAGCGGTGAGTTTTCCCTGGACCTTAACCATGTCTCTACTGTTCTGAAAAGTTATTTTGGTTAATCTTCTAATTTTAAGAATAGGTCCCGGAGTTTCTTATACAGCTTGTTTCTTTCTATACTGAAAAACGGTCATTCCTTTTCCCAGTCAATGAAATATGGTGCAGGATTTGTTCCACTCGTGGTAAAGATCTTGGTATAGGGAGTTAGCGGCCCATCGGCCAGTCATCCGACTGCAATCAGCCACTGATCCTCCAGATTGGGAGAAACCCATTCTCCTAAGGGGACATAAATATTCAGGAAACCGGTTGTCCCGAGGATATGGGGCCTCCATCGCTGGCCTTCTACTCAGACTTATGACTCATGATTAAAATCAAGGAAAATGGACGTTTTGCGAAACTGAGCGGAGATATTAAGGCTAGAACAGGTTGTGATCCCTCTGCTACTTATTACATACAATACTTCTTAAGATACACAAGATAACTTTCTCGAGGCTGGAAAGATAGAAGTATGATAGACTATTTTATATATGACCGGGTCATTAGACAATACTTGCGGACCTCAAAGTTATAAGAGAAGCAGAAATCGATAGTGACCATCTGCTACTAATAGCCGATACTAGAATCCCACAAAAGTGACCAAGAAAACCAGATGGCCCATAAAAGAGAACCTCCTGTACAAAATATAGAAGACAAATTAGGACACGTGAGTCAAGACGGTGTGTAGAGCAGCAATAGTTTCTCTTAAAATCTTATCTCCTGGAAACAGCAAGAGAAGTTTGTGGCTTGCGCAAAATTTCAAGTAGACAAAAAGCACAGAATGGTGGAATGATGAAGTGAGCCATGTTTCTCAAATAAAGAAGTAATCGTGGAAAGCATATCTTCAGGATAAAACTCCCGAAAACTTGAATCAGTATCGTCTAGCCAGGAACAATTGCAAATAAATGATTCATCAAGCGAAAAAAGTGACATGGGAGAGCTTTGGTAAAAGCCTCAACGAAGTTCACCGTGAAATCAATAAGAACTTCTGGCGTAAAGTGAAGACATTGATAGAGAAGAGAAATAAGCCAGTGAGAAATTTCAAAGACTCAAGCGGCAAGATTATTACTGAAGAAGAGAAAATATTGGAACGATGGAGGCATTTCTATCAGATGCACTTCTGGTAGGAAATAATATTTTTGAGAGCCTGGAAGTCATCGAGGAGGATAAGGTTGTATGGCGCCATAGGAAAAATTAAAACAGGCAAAGTAGCAGGAAACTAATGCTTGCAGTCGAGAACTAAATAGAGAGGGAACAAGCGGGATTTTGCCCAGGGAGACAGACTCAAGACCACATTTTCGTAGTACAAAGCATCGCAGAAAAAACATGGGACAAAAATACGAATGTATACATGCCATTCCTTGATCTAAATCGATCGGCTTTCCCAAACTAAAAATTTTGTGACTACGAAAATAAATGAAAATTACTTCATTCATTCAGATAACAATCCTCTAGTTCTTCTTAAGAGTAATGTACAAAAAGACTGGTGGTGTGCTGGATCAAACTATACAATTCAATAAGTATAACTTATTTATTATGGGCTTACAAGATTTCTTCCTAATGTATTTAGATAGCGATATGGTTAAGAAATAATCTTAGGATCGCCGCTTAAAATCTACATTTCTCTGACCGTATGGTCTAAATCAGGATTGGCCAACCTAAATGATCTTGCGGTCCACTTTGGAAATGCATCATAACACCATGGATTGCATATGCAATTACATGTCCCCATATTTGATTTACTAATTATATATTTTTTTTTAAAAGTGAAAAATTTAATGATAGTGATTTATTATGAATAATGGTAATAACATACACATTGTAATCGTTAAATGATTTTATCAAGGTTTATCTTATAATTTCGACAGTTGATTTTTTAATATTAGGATGCAATGCGAGAATACATGCACTGTACTTTTTGAATATTAATTTCACTACTTTATCCATTGTTAAATAAATATATTTTGATAAAATGTGGTGGATCTGGTAGGTCAGAAAAATATTTTAGGAAGGCCAACGGCCAACGGCCTGGTCTTAATGTAATAAAAATAACAAATTTTACTTGTATATGTATATGATTATTATTGATCGCTATGCCGACCATTATACATTAAATCTCTACCGTCATCCTTTTTCAAATTGAGACTTTAAAGTCTGGATTGGCTTTTCTTAAAGATGTGTATTCGTTCTTTCAAATAGCGATGGTACTTATACCTATGACTTGATTGAAACATAAACTTTGTTGTTTCTTCAGCGAGAAACACGAAAACCTATCGCGACAAACTTACAAAGACAGGAGAGTCTTGAGTTATGGGTAACAGAGCAAGGTCTATTTAATCAGGGTAAAGGTGAAGTTGGGGGATCCGAAAGAGCTTAGCAAGTTGGGCCCCCAGGCCGTGCCGGGATTTGGATCAAGCTAAGTCCCGCCAAGACAGCTCACAAATGAAACGTTCACTCGTCGCCTTTTATAAAGGCCATGGGCTTAGCCAACTGTAAGCTCTTCTCGCTGCACCGCCATCAAGTCTTCAACGTCTTACCCATCCAGGATACCTTTACATATTTTCTTGTTATTCTATTGCTTTCCACGTATTGCATATTCAAAAGATATTCATATTCATGGAAAGATAAAAGTGAACTTTCATTACTGAGAATTCCGTTGATTAGCAAACACTTACTCCTACCAGGAAGTTCTTTAAGCTAATTTTATGTGAGTCTTTTGTCTGAAGACTGGAGGTATTCGTGGGCAATAGCAAAGGCATATGGAACTTACTTTTGGTGCATATTAAAAAAGTTCTGAAAATTTGTTACTTTATTTAAATGAAGTATAGGCTGTACTTACTGTATGGTATTTTTTTGTATTATTTTTAATAAACCGATTCAATGGTTCAATAACATTGCATTTAGCAATATTATAAATTGGAATATCATTCAGTCAAAAGAATGACATAACCCAAAAACTTGTATTTTTGAGTTAAGCCTTCATTAGCAATTTTATTGGTTGTAGATTTTTTAATTCACTACATTTCTGATATTTCATTTCCAACTTTCATATTTTGAGTTGTATCATGTTTGAATTGTAAGTTTTACGGGAATAATAACAGAAATTAAAATAAAAAAAGCTTCAACCTATTTAACATTTTCTAATGATTAATAAAAGAATTTCAATACCATCATTGCAAACAGTAATGCTTCGCTTTACCAAAACACATATTTTTACTTGTTTAACTCACGTGGAGCTTTCGAATACCCCTATTGACAAATTAGGTTTTTGAGTAATGACATTGTTCTTTTGAAGGAGCGATATTATGATCACATATAATTAGCTAAGCGATGGCTTTACATGCTTTTCGGTTTTTAATTGTACTCACTACCGCTTTTTTAGTTTACCGTTGAGGTATATATTTTTATTTTTAATAGGGAGCGGAAATGGCATTTTCTACAGTTCCGAAAATTCTTAGAAAAATAGTGAGATCAATATTGTTAAAAGGATATGAAACCACAGCTGCTGCACGAATTCCTCGATCTTCATACTGGCCCTGAATTCATCAGGAGGAGAAGCATTAAATCTTCGATTAGCTAAAACCTCATCAACATCAATTCTCTTTTTTGGAGCATTATCGCCAACAACGGTACCCGAGCGTTGGCATAAAATTGTCGACTTTAATTTAAGTATAGATTTAAGATATTAGTTTAAGGTAAATTTAGATTTAATTATTTAAATTAATCCCAAGGTAAAACAAAAAAATATAGCGTGTCCTAACAATTTGATCCAAAATACACAACAAAAGTCAAAACAAGACTAAGATTAAATAAATCAACAATAGTATCAAAACAGCTGCAATCATAAGACATAAGGTATTGGCCATATCACCTTACTTCTATTACTACTGTTGACAACTCCAATTCCTGAGCCTCCTTTCTTCCTATTGCGGAGATCCAGTTTTCGTTCCATTTTACCATCCACTCTGATTAAAGCCCTACCCATTTACCCAATTACCAAAATTACCAAATTTCGATTTGCTCTAAGAACAGAAACAGTTATTATTATGAAAAGTCGAAACGTCATTCTCATTTGAATGATGATCTTATAATCATAGATGTTAGAGACTCGTGTAAAGGAAACTAACGGCGTTTGCCATGTTTTGAGAAAGATATTCACTCCATCGAAAGAAGTTAGTCGAATGGCTCCGATAAAGCGCAGCAGTCTACAGGGACCATACTTAATCTGTTTACGGATATTAACTGGCACTTCAGGTGAAGTGTTTTGATCAGAGATAAAGAAAGATGAAATCTGAAGAAAGGATATATCCAGGGTGTATATCAAGATACCTGGTTCATTTGATGATTATAGTATATTGTATATTGTTACGGTCACAGAGAGACAGACGGGCGGAAGGGATTAACGGATTAAGCCCTTCGGCGGAAGAGATTAAGAAGAACCATCTCGAAGGAACTAGAACCACCCCCCCCACTCCCGTTCTTTCTAGAATGTTCGGCCTTGCCTATTTAAATACCCCCTCGGCGGCGAGTGAGTCAGTCAGTGGTGAGCCGGCTAGTGTAATAAGTGTATGAGTGAACTGTGACAGTCTTGTGAGTATAATAAACCGTTTCTGTTTATTACTGTGTATCAGCTTGTTATAGTTGGAGACTCTTACGGTCGGTGAACTTTGATTAGTGAACTGTAAGGTGTAGTTTATAAGCTCTAACGTAATTTTATTGTATTTGTAGAAATTTATGTAAGCTATTTCGTAGTAATAAGATCTTATATTATTTTAGTAATATAGGATTAGGATTAGTTTATATATATTAGTTTAGTTTAATTAGTTTGATAATTTAATTGTTTTTAACATCATTATATTCTTTTTGTCACTTTGTTAATAAATATTACTATCTTGAATTTAGGAGTAGTTTAATTCATTTTAACACCCAGTAGCCCGTAAAAATATTTATTTTTAAATTCCCACTTCTTATTTCATTAAAAACAAACCTGGAATTGCTATAGGTAATGGTAGATTCATAACTATGGCTTTAGTAGGGATGAGACAAGATTAGTTTTGAGGCATATATATTTGCTAACCATCCAAAAAAATAAAATTAAGGTTTGATTTCTAGGATCAGAGATAAAAAATAAAATAGGGTTCAAGATGATCTCACTAAAACTTCTTTAAGAGGCCTCACCGATCTCTTAAAATCCGACTGTCAATCTTCGATTGGAAGTAATTCAAGTTCCGCATCGGAAATTCAATTTCGATGTAAATATCGAATTGAGTTTATCGCATTTGTGTCTCGGGAAAATCGGGCGATGCGAGGCAGTTGCTATGAAGAAGACACTACGGCGATGTTGAGAGGCCCCTCTGACGTCATAAAAACTCTACTTAACCCCCCCTCCCCACTTCCTACTTCACCGGTAAACTTTATATATGAAAGGAAATATGCAATAGGAGTTTATTACCGTATCCCTTGGAATCCCCTTTCATTACATCCATTGGCTTCGTCTCGACTAAAGAGCAAATATATTTAAAGATTTTTACGTTTTACATATAAAATAAAAAGCTCTCTTAAATTATACGGTGTCTTAATTAAAAGATTAGGTAAGGAAGATAATATTTAATTATCAAAATACTTTTTGTGAAAATGTATCTTTTAAAGCTGAATATTCAATTATACAAAGACTTAAATAAATAAGTAAATGAATCTAAGTGAAACCATAATTTTTATTACTTCCATTTATTTATTAGAGAGATTTTTCATAAAGAGATGATGTTAAAAAGAATTAACAACACTCTGGGCAAGATTTTTCGTAAATTATATATTTTACTCTCCTGCTGACGTTATGAAATTATTAAAGTCTGAATTAAAATACTTAGTTTTAATAAGTCTTATGCATTTCTGACCTGCAGAAAATATTCGAAAAGTTGGAAACGATTTTTGGTTATTGATTCATACCTGTCCTGGCCATATCTTTTCTTTTCAAATAAAATATTTAAAAAATTATATCATATAAAAATAAAATAAATTATAATAATATTAACGACTTAAAGTCAACTAGATCCAAAATAAAGTAATGTTCAATTAACATTCTCCCCGTGTATACATCGCAAATTGCGAGGACACGGAGATGTAGTGTCAAGTAAAAAGATGGGGTATGGCTGGCCGTGAAGCGAAGCAAGGATGGCCGAGATGGTTGAGGAGTCACCAAGGAGAGGTGAAGGTCCTGGGTTCGAGTCCCGGTCCTGGCCTTATCTTTTCTTTTCATATAAAATATTAAAAAAATTATATCATATAAAAATAAAATAATATTTTTTTTAGGTTTCCACGGCCACTATTATTACAAAAGACTTAGTTAATTTCTTCTAGTTTAGATCGTGTTGATAATTTTATTTTCGCCAACGTTTCGACAGCCATGGTGCTGACTTCTTCAGGGCTGAAATGAGAATGAGCTATGAACTTACTCATTCTCATTTCAGCCATGAAGAAGTCAGCAGCATGGCTGGCGAAACGTTGGCGAAAAATTTATCAACACGATCTAAACCAGAAGAAATCAACAAAGTCTTTTGTAAAAATAATATTTGTTCTCAGCTTCTAGAACGCATTGACAAAAATCCTAGGGCACGAGTGGATTGTTTTTCAATTTAATACCACCAAAAATGTTCCATTCGTTATTATTTGGGGGTTTTAAGATTGTTAACAATATTTTACTTATGTTTCTTTATTTCTTTAGATAGAGGTCATCCAACAGTCAACCATCTACTCAGACTGGGGTTTTAATATATGTTGACCTACCTGGAGCAAAGTCGACCTCCATAAGCGAGAATCGAATCCACATTTGGATCGGGTCGACTACGCTCGGATCCCTGGCTAATTTGTAATACATTATAGATAAACGCTATTAACACTACACCCCTTCTCATCTGTCCTAGTTGTCTACTCGGATAGCGATTAATTAGCATCCTTATTGAATTAACTAATCAATTAATTAATTAGTTAACTGTTTAGGTTGACTAATTATCCAGTATTAAAATTATAAATAATTTTGTGTATAAATATGCCAACTGGTATGGCTGTGATCTTTGACACGCCATATATGATTCAGTATCCAGTTGAGCTACGAAAAAGAAAATGGAAGTTTGAAATCACTAAAACAGTTTTTATATTTTCAAATTAATATATATAGTCTTACTAATATTATAAATGTGAAAGTTTGTTTGTTTGTCTCTCTTTCACGCAAAAACTACTGAACGTATTTGGATTAAACTTTACAGTAATATAGCTTATACATCAGAATAACACATGGGCTATGGCAAGCGCGGATTTAGGAGAGCGCACGGGGGCAAGTGCCCCCCCCCCCGACAGTTTTATAAGAACTGTGGAGAATCCATTATAGTACATAATTAAAGGAAAATAACATGATCATAGTTGTTAAAATATCAGAAAGAACAAGAGTGAAACTATATGTTTTGATATACTACTAATCTTATTAATATTATAAATGTGAGTTTGTATGTTTGTCTCTCTTTCACGCAAAAACTACTGAACGGATTTGGATGGAACTTTACAGTAATATAGGTTATACATCAGAATAACACATGGGCTATAGCAAGCGCGGATTTAGGGGGCTCACGGGGGCACGTTCCCCTCCCCACCCCCGACAGTTTTATAGGTACTGTGGAGAATCCATTATAGTGGATAATTAAAAACAAATCAGGAACTTAGCATCTTGAAATTTGCAAATAGGTCCTTTGTATGATTTAAGAAAGATGTTTGGATAATTCCACCCTAATTATTATATAATAAGGATTCAAAGGTTGTATGGAATCCATCAGTTTTGAAGTTAGACATCTGAAATTTTGTACGAGTAACCTATAGTGAAAACAATTAAATTATTTAAATAATAAAATTACCCAAGAAACGGGGGTTGCCTGCATCAGATCGGATCAGTGCACGTCTGTCATCGCCGAGACTGACATTCATGCAGATACGTAGGTTGCGTTACAAAGGCAGCTATGGTATCATCGGAAACACATTAATGCATCCGTGGATGTGGACATAATGGTGCAGCAGCTACCACGTTAATTGGACGATGATCAGGCATTCCATGTAAGCATAAAGAAGAACATTATACATAAATCTACGTATCTGAGCGGCGTGGTCAAAAAGTCAGTGGTAAAAGCTTGATTACAGTTCACTGGGGCTCATTTCATTCTAACACAATAATCTATTGTGTGCCAGCCATCGCCACCGATGATGATCCGATCGAGCATCTACAGGGTGTCAGAAGTCCACCGGAGACTTCTGCTTACAAAGCAGCACACTATGCTTTGGAATGAAGAATATTGTCTTTTTTATTCTTGACTATCCTACTTTTATTCTTGACTTTAGGGCTGCTAATCATAAATAAGTCATTTTTTAGCTTTGTTGTGAGGAACGATTGTAAATGAAAACTGATGGGCCAGTGGCATATTGCAGTGTTGAGTTTTTATAATGCAGTTTTTTTTTTTAATTGCTAGTTTTATTGTTTCATTCTATTTTTTGCTCCAGATTGTTGTCTTGTTGAAGTTGTGCTTTAGTTTATTGATGCTTGTCCAGAGGTAATTGCAGAGCTTATTAATGATATCCTTATATTCCATCATTTTGGCTATTGCTATTGTAGTGCTCAAGAAACCCATAAACATTTCGGTTACTTATAATATTAAATAAAGAAATCAGTAATTTTAATGGGTAATAAACATAAGAAACAATATTTAAAAATGGTTTTAAAATATTAATGATGTTCTTTAAAGTTTTTAAAGGAGCTTGTATTAGAAAAAGTCATTCAGAGGCGGTTAATAGAACCAATGTATTATTTATAAAACTTTCCGAAGGCCATCAATGAAACAATATTATAAAACTATATTAGTAAATTCTACTAATATACTAAATAAAATACACTAATTCTAGTTTTTATTAATTTTTTTATAGAACATTATTGGAACGTAAGGATTGTCAACCAGTGCACTCGCGATCGGATTTAAAACCGGCTTAAGACAGAGCGGTTTATGCTCGTACAAAACCGATATCGCGTGCTGTCAGGCGATCTGGCACATTAAAATTATCTGCGCCCCCCCTGCCATCAACAGAAAACTCTTCCATCTAATGGTCCTATTTAGACCTTACTGTGTAAAAACCCCATCGAATTTTTATACTAAGAGATGCCTAGCACGCCTCAACACAACCCAGCTCAATATAATAGTGATCATTTAACGAAAATGAATCAGAACATTCTAAAAAGAATATTTACTTTGAATTCAGTTAGTTTAAAAAGAAATAATTCAATCATTTTCACTAAATGATTACTCAAACACTGCCGAATGTTGGTATCGTGAACGCTTATATTTATACGAGAATTCAATAAAAAAATTACTCAAAACTTCTTCCTAGAAATAATGGAATGTATGATATTGTGAAAGCTATAACATAAAGCAAAGGGAATAACGCGTTCTCCTTTAAGCCGGTTTTGATTCAATATTCACTAATTTTGCGAGTAAGTACTCAAATGTTGGAGAAGAACATAAGTACTCAAATGATTTTATGTTAATTTTTTAAAATACATGTTTTACGTTTGCTTATGCTTTACGTTAAACTAAAATTTGGATGACTAGAGTACCGATGGTCTCGTTTCAAATAAATCAATGTTGTTTTAGAAAGTGGTATAAGTCCATTTGGACCTAAAAAAAAGTTTATTCTTATAAATAATTTTAATGTTTCATATTAAAATTTCAAAAGCGTATAGGGTTAAATACATCACTGTTAGTTAAATTAGTTAAACATAATAAATAAAAAGCAGTATACATTTATAACAGCAGGAAAAAGGAAAAGAAAAACCTACACAAAATAGAGAAAATAAAATAAAAGTAAAATAAATAAATTAAAATAAGTATAATTTTTGGTAGTTAAATAAACGAGTTTAGTACAATATTTTTTTTCATTTGGATAAGGAATAAATTAACTTATAATTAATAAATTATTACAATGTAATAAATTAATTATATCTATTCTAATAGTGCATGTTTAGTTCGTCTATGTATTTATCGTCTTGAGAAATGTTATTCAGACGAGGTAAAATATAAGAGTATTGTTTATTGTTTAACTTGTAGTAGGGATATTTTAATGTTGTCCTTATTTGTTGTAGTGGAATGATTCTTAAAGATGATTCCCTACCGACTATTATTTTAAAGCACACTGTGTGACTTACGTAGTATACAATATTACCATTATTACTGCGTACTTTTCGGCGTTTTATTTCGTATATAAATATGGAAAAATGGAAATCTACCACTTTAATAAATAACAGCTCAATTAAAGTTTAATTTTCAATACAGTTAAAATCAATTCGATAAAATTAACCAATTCAATTAACCATCAATTAATAAAACTTCGAATTAGTCAATTCAGATAGCTGAAGCTACAGTTCTAGGCTTCCAATAGGTTCGTTTATTTAACACAAACAAGTTTCCAACTGAACCGTAATGTTGAAGTGTCTTACTAATAAGTATTTCTACTTAATTCTATAGCAATAAAATAATATATTACAGAAGAGAGTAAAATATTCAGAGGGTGGAGACAGTAAATTACACTGTAATATCTACAGGATTAGTGGACGAGCCAAAGTTTTTTCCAAAATGGAGTTATACGCATTAATATGTTAATTTCGTAGATGATAATAAGATACTTAAGTGATACGATAAAAAATAAATAAAACATGTAACTATATAGCAAAAAGTAAAAAAACAATATATTACTATTTTTCAAAAAAATTGTTATTGGCATTAAAATAAAACACAATCTTTAAACGAATTTCGGTTTATAGCCATCTCTTATCCCGTGAAATCGTAACTTATATTTCATAAAACTAATATATATATTACATTTTTATTATATTAAAGACATTACTTATTCGGTCTGACCACAATTCTGTTCTGTCGACCATAATCCATAAAAATCATTTCATAGAAAAATGTTTTACATTTTTTTATTAATAATGGCTTCTAAAATAATTATACTATCTTGATTTTATAAATAAACTTTATAATTTATAAATAAACAGAACAAAAGATATTAGTCATTAAAGAAAGACAGTAAACAAAAAAGAAATACTAAGGTTTAGTTTAGATTACTGTGCATACCGATATTTTTAAAAAATTAAATATTTACATTTTTGTAAACCATATTTAAAAAATAAAATAAACAATAAAAAATAAACTTATTCCAAATATGTCCAGAATAAGTATCTCATAATTTTTAATTTTATTCTTGAAAATATAATTTTCTCTTTGAGTGAAAATTCAGGTTGGTTAATTGGATCTGCCTGTACTACTTTACCAGGGACCGTTTTATCGCAAAAAAAATCTTAATTTTTTTTTGTAATTCTCAGAGCACTAATTTAAAGTTAATAATTATCCAGCTGAGTTAATTAACAAATCATAACAACCTCTAAATTTTTTTCATTTATTTTTTTACCTAACGAGTGTTCTGCGCCACGAGAAAATATCCAATTCAGGACTTAATTTGGTCAGTAAAAAAAACAAAAAAAAACTCCTCATGGTTTTTCAAAACTGAATTAAGTTTTTAATTCAAAACAAACATCCTTTAACAGGACCCGAGAGCGTTTTCTGTTGCTGATTTAAAGGTGTTTTTGTTCAATCTGATAGCGGAGGGCCAGTTTTCTTTTCCATCCACCGTATGCCAGCCTTTATTGTCTTCTTTTATTAAAACGGTTCAGGATATATTAAAAATAAAGAATAATAATTGTTTTTCTATAATTTAACCTATATATTAAATGTTCGTTTTAAGAACACTCAAGCAATTACTATTAAATGGTAAAGTAATGTTGCTGAAATATACATTTCATTTATGGTATCAATTAAAAAGTATGTTTTTATTGCATATTTTTGTATAAAAAAAAAATCTCTAGTATTGATCGACTCTATCAAGGAATAAACTCAAGTTTCAAAAACATAGAAGTATTTCTCGGAGATAGTAGTCCGTTTTGGAATCTCTGATTTTCTACTTTTCACATATACATGATTTGAGCAGAATTAAATCTCAAGAACATTAGAATATATATATACCAAGGGATTTGCTTGAGATACATGTATATTTTAGCAATTGCAAATATTTTTTGTATAAGGTTTATTTTTTTTTTACCTCTACAGATGAAAGTGAAAAAAAAAATAATTTAAGCGATTCATTTTTTTTAATATATAATTGTTTTTGAACAAGTAAAATAGATCCTAGTTTTTCAGACTAAGTTTAAATAACAAAAAGAAAGCTTTAATTTGAATACCTTAGCCATGCTTTATTTGCGATGGATATACGTCTGAGACAGGTGTCTGCTTTAATCTCCAAGCTTCAAGAGCCCAATCTCTTCTTAAATAAAATCTAATTGATTTGTAATATCGATTCACCCGTTCCATTAATAATCGTGATTGAAAATATTTTTTTTTACTATAGCACTTCCTAACTTTTCTTGTTAGTAAAAAAAAAAGAAACGAAGAAAGGATGTTCGATATATACTAAAAAATGGAAGAGAAAAAACACAAGTATATAAATTCATATATAAAGATAAGATCTATTATTCATATATGTATATTAAACGAAGATATTAGGTTTGATGAATCACCCTGCACGACACCCTTCATCGTGGCCAACGGACCAAAACTCCAGGAACCCAGAAGTAGTATTGTATGCTCCCTCGACCATTGTTGCCAAGCTTTCACGACCAACCGACTTAAAGATAAACCTCAATATTTTTGAATTAGTGCAAATATAATGAGGCTCATACAGTCAGTAATATGAATGGCCATTCTGCATTCAAAATTATGTTGTGCAATTTAACGAGAATATAACAATAAGAAATTTATGATAGAGATTGGAGTCCTCAATCAGGGTAACCACATCAACAGTCGACAAGAATGAGTTATTACATCAGTAGTGATTGATATCACAATCAATAAACATTAAGATTATAATTGTGATTAATGATTTTTTAATGCAGTCATAACTGGAAGTATCTTTATGAGAAGCTGTTGGAAAAAACAATAAACTTTGTAAAATATAAATAGTCATAAACTTTATAAATATAACCAAATCCCTTATAAACAATTACCACAACTAATTTCAAAACACATGAGGTATATGAGCAAAACACATGAGCATTGTTTTGTTGAGTGTCGTTAAGACGTTTCACATTGTTACGGGAATTCAACTGAATCTAGCTGTCAAGTATTCAGGCGTCATGACTATTTATAGTGAATAAAACTTACCATAATTGTTTCCATTTATTCATCCATGAGACCTTTAAGAAAATCATTCAGACATAGCGGTACTGCAAGTTTTCCAAATGTTCTCGCCAAATGTTTCGGCCGAGCCAGTTTCACTCGCTATTATGCCCCCCTTCACATCCTACAAGCATCTCTTGTTGGATCGCTCTCTTTCCCTCCTTTCTATCGTGCGAAATTCTTTTTAAATGGCTATACAATTTCAGTAGCTTTGTTTCTATTCTGTAAAAAATAGTATGTTTATTGCTCTACCAGTTGACTGATCGTACTGTTAATGAAGTGTTGAATTCTGGAAACAACGTTTCCAGAAGGCCTTCAATTTTCTTTCTTTTTCGTTGTTGTCCATGTTTCGAATCCGTACAGGGTAATATTTTTTTTTAATGAAAAAGCATTTTTTTTCGCAGATTATATTGTAAACTCTACAGAACAGAGCTTAGATACCCAATCATCTTTCTCCTCCTTCCATTATCAGAGAGCAACCTCAAATTGATGATGCAAGTGAGGTAGGTCACATAAAGTATTATTCAAAATAGGTTTTGATGAGGTATTTTTTTAATCATACCACACGGTGTGATCAAGTGTCCTAATGAGATAAATTTTGCCACCTATTTGTGATTCCATAATTCAGGTAATAATAATGAACGAAATACCTAACAGTTTACTAATTAATTAGCAGCATTTATTGAATTGAATATTTCCACAAGTTTGAATTCTGATTGTAAAGTAGCTGTGTGTAGGTAGCGCAGTGTACAGGTGGGGATTTATGACAGCAATTAACAACCAGTAGAGAGCACTTTTCATCAAACACCGACGAGTGTATTAATTAACACATGTTTTCAGTTTGTGTTGGAGACTAAAAAGCTGGCTAAGATGTACTTTCGGGCTAGTTGCTGTCACTTCACCAATTAATTACCCACATGAAGTTTCATTTATTTAATTGAAATGCCGATAATTAATTTGACAGAGAGAAGAGAGAGAGAGAGAGTGAGAGAAAGCACTCCGGGACTGCAGAGCCACTGTTGACACTGATGGAACTGTTTACACTGGCGTCTCTATCGTTTAGCGTCAATTTTATCAGAGCGTGACGCGAGGGAGGCTTTGTAGTTGCCATGTAATTAGCGCTAGCCTCGAGGCGCGTCATGTTTGTCTTCAATTCCCCGCTACAGCTTCAGCACATCACCTTACCATCAGTAACGCCAATAGCATCTCCCACGGTTAACTCATAGTATAATACTCGGAAGAGAATAATAAATAATATCGTATATAATCTCATGTACATCTTATAATTATAGCGATCAAAAAGTGTAATGACAAGACAGAAAGAACGTTTATTAGAAGCAATCGAAATAGTAAAGCAATACAAAAATTTGAACAGTGAAAATAGTTACAAATTAAGCAAATCGTGGTTCCCAAACATAAAAGTGACCATAAAGAAACCAAAAAAAAAAGTGAAAGAAATGGAAAACAAATCAAAAGTCAGGGAATTGAGACCCACCCAATCAGTCCAGTCAAAAGAGGCATAGATAGAAACACCTGATGAATGGTTAAACATATCGTCTATAATTAAATATGAGTATAAATTCAAAAAGGTACATAAAATAGTTATTAGAATGCAATTGAAAAAATCTTTAAGTCTCCGAAAAACAGAGAAAATAACTAGCCATTCATTGTTCCCTCAACACAGACATCAGGACGTATACCATAAAATTCATATCACTGAAGATCATACTATTCATATCAACAGTATAAACGGACTCATTCCAATACTTTTAATTATGTATGGTGTGGAGTGGAGTGGACAGTTGCCGTGCCAAAGGACCTAGGTTCAAATCTCGATCGCAGACTTTTATTTAATTTGTTAAGTTTGATCCAAAAACAGTAGTCTCTGCCATGTACTGAACCGAAGATTCTCCATGGACTGTAGTGGTACAGGTTGTTCGTCGTACGGGCATTGATAATAGAGGCTATAGCATCCATTCAACCGTATTTGTTGAAAATTAAATTTAAAAAAAGAAAATAATAAATAGAATAACAAAAAAATCTCTGACTATCGCTATAGCCCATGAAGCACCCTGGCTTCCTCAATAATTCTCCTCAACTTAGAGCAATCCTCTACAGTTCTTACATTTTCTCCCTCCCAGAAGCTGCAGGTCAGCTTTAATATATTCCAGCCACCATAGACTGCATCTACCTCTTCCTCATTTACACACTGGGAGTATCTTGCGTAGTCTTTTCTGATCTATTCAATACACATATACCAACTATGGTATTCTCCCATTCTTGATGAAACTAAATCAGGGTTTTTTAAAGGTGTACAACTCTCCATGTTCTCTGCTGGTTTTTGTTTTGTGTGTTTTGTAGACTTTGTTTGGGATATTTTTCTCAGGATTTCCTTTCTTAAGCTGCAGGGTAACTCTCCTGCCTCATTGTAGGTATCTACCCCTCACTAGTATACATCAGTACTTGTCGGAGGCAGTATATTTTTTTACTTTGATCCCTCGTGATAGATTTCGATATAGAAGAATTTTCTTCAGGATTTTACGAAAGGGTTGGATAGAGTATGGATTGGACACGAAAAGAATTCGATGGCTTGGTGGAGCCCCAAAGCTCTACTCCGTAATTCTGAATTCACCATATAATAGTCATGTATCTCTTTAGTGATTATCTGGGACCTTAGAGTGTTTGTCCGATAAGTATTCCAGTAGCCTGAAACGATAAGATTGTTCTTTTAAAAGCATGTTTATTTAACAAATTAAAATGATAAATTGGAAAATTAGAATCTGAACCACTGTTCTCATAATGTTTAATGACGGCTTTTAATTTATTTTTTTATTATTAATTATAATTTAATATATAAACCACATAGACCTGATTTTGGGACTGGTGAATTGATCAACTAGGATTGATAAATTGGCGACCCCATCGCCCAGTCTTCAGACTGCAATCAGCCACAGGTCCTCCAGGTTGGGGGTTGGGCATAGCGTCAATAGCCTTACCCCTTAAAAAAATAAATATTATGAAACCTAATATCAGCATTGAAGGCTGGTAAAGGCGACAAAAAAAAAATATATATATATATATATATATATATATATATATATATATATATATATAAACCACATTGGTATTAGAAGAAAGTAAAATAACAATGAATTTTGTCCGCATAATGTGTTATGGTACTAATTTATTGAATTTATAATATATATAATAATACCATAAATATAATAAATAAATAAATTAATTAAACTATAATATGATACTAAATTATGAAAAAAATTATAAATACATTTTATTTGACCTAGAATAAAATTTCACTTGTTTTTATTGTTTCGCTTAGCTCAGTGTCTCAGGCAAGTTCTCCCTTTGATCTCCTAAAGACTTTGCTTCGGGGTAACCACAGAATTTATGATACTCGTGAAGCAGTCTCGCTCGGATATTGAAAAAAAAGTTATATTTTTCTAGCAGTTTTATGTTTTTCTATAACCTTTGAAACATTTAAATTAAAACTTTTATCGAATGCTGTGTAATAAGAAGATATGAAGATATCAAAGGAACCCATAACAAAAATGTTTTCAGTTTTCAGGCGATTTTAAACAATAATAGAAGCTGATTCACATATTTTATTTGAATTAATATTACTTTTTATTTTTTTATTTCGATAACTTAATGTTATGATTCATTATAATCACGTTTAACAAATGAAAATCACATAATTAATTATTTTAAAAATACTTCTCTTCAAGTATGACAAATATATGATAAAAAAAAAAGTGAGGAATACTAAAGATTTTTAACAAAATCAGTAACTCAATTTCTACCATTCTAGGGAACAGAAGCAATATTACACTTTGTAATTGATAATAGAATGCAAAATTAAGGATAACAATCCCTTGATTGAGTGGACATGGAATATTAAAGATACACACTCGGTGTAAAAACATAACTCAGGAAACTGATTCACTGGTGGAATTTGTCATGAAAGGAAAAAGAGTATGGTCATCATGGTATATATACAAGATGTGTATTTGTGTTTGTGGATGTTTGATAACTGTATTGCAATAAGTAAATAGGCTAAATGTTACATAATGACATGAGATAACGACATGTAGAGAAACAACCCACTGGCAGTACTCAAATCACAACTTCAACTAAGAAGGTCACGTGGCTATCTTCTTTTCAGACGCCACGGAGGGTTCTCGGGAATTGAAGATGAAGCTAGGTTAGAAACTAGAGAGTTTGAGTGGAAATGAAGTTGTTATGAAAGGATAGATAGTGGGCTCGGGCCAAATCAGCAACAAATGGGACATTAAGGTCGTTATGCATGACTTTATTTTTAACAAAATAAGGAGCATTGAGGATTTTACGAAGGATTTTGGTTTGTAGTGATTGGCTACGATAGGAATTCGATATGTTAGTGGAGCCCCAAAGCACTACTCCTCAAGCCCAAATATGTCGTATGATGGCCATTCAGATGAGTCTTTTGTAATTAATTGGGAGCTTTTTGAGAATTTATTTTCATTCTCCATTTTTTACACCATTCTTCAAGATGAGATACAATAACTGGATTGGTGTTGACTGATAATACACATTTATTATGAGCATACGTGGTAAGGATAGTATTATGAGTTCGGATATCAGCTGTATAAACTGTATAAAGTATTGAGCCAAGGATACTACCTTGAGGAATACCAGCGGATTGGAAAAAGAGGAATGAATAGACATTATTATGGTTTACTTGGAAAGTTCTATTTGTGAGATAGGATTGAAGGATGAGAAAGTACGTAGGCGGTAGGAATTTACGGAGTTTGTAGAGCAATCCCGGATGCCAAATTCGGTCAAAAGCCTGTTCCACGTCAAGAAAGACGCCCGAACAATATGATCCACGTTCTAATGCAGAGGAGACTACATCCACCACTCGATGACATTGCTGAAAGGTGGAGTGGGATGCTCGGAATCCTGGTGATCTGGTATTATGTTATTTGCATCAAGGATGGGGTACAATCGTTTGAGGATGAGTTTTTTTTAGGATTTTACCCATGCAAGGTAAAAGAGAGATAGGACGGTAAGAGGATGGGTATTCTGGGTTTTTTTTAGGTTTGGGTATCATTGACACTTAAACCCATCTCTGCCTGAGACATAAGTGTGATGCTTGTGATCATCTATGGTTTTTGCGCTCATTGAAGCCACCAAAAGAAAAACTTTTGCCGATGCTTAATAATACTTTCCCTGAAGAGTCATGGTAGGAATTTACGGAGTTTGTAGAGCAATCCCGGATGCCAAACTCGATCAAAAGGCTATTCCACGTCAAGAAAGACGCCCGAACAATGTGATCCAAGTTGTAATGCAGATGAGACTACATCCACCACTCTATGACATTGCTGAATAGTGGAGTGGGATGCTCGGAATCCTGGTGATCTGGTATTATGTTATTTGCATCAAGGATGGGGTACAATCGTTTGAGGATGAGTTTTATTAGGATTTTACCCATGCAAGATAAAAGAGAGATAGGACGGTAAGAGGATGGGTATTCTTTTTTTTTTTTTTTAGGTTTGGGTATCATTGCCACTTAAACCCATCTCTGCATGAGACATAAGTGTGATGCTTGTGATCGTCTATGGTTTTTGCGCTCATTGAAGCTACCAAAAGAAAAACTTTTACCGATGCTTAATAATACTTTCCCTGAAGAGTAAGTAGCGGACTTTAAACTGTGCGGTACGTGTGAGGCCGCGTTCCGGCCCGCCGGCTGTCGGTTTGACGCTGGGGGGCAGACGAAAAATCTTATATAAATATAAAATCTACTTCTAATAGGATTTTATTAAAAAATTCCAAAATTATGGAATCCTCGACGTAATAAAAGGAAAGTGTGAACTGTGAACTTTCGATGCCTAAACTATTTACTTATATGTAAGAAATACATACATACACGGCTGGCTCTACATCCCGTCACTGAGACTGGGCCTCCCCGTATGTAAGAAATACATTTGAAATATATATTGGCTTAAAAAAAAAACACTCAATGGTCGGAAACAAAACTAGAAAGTAAAAAATAATTTTAATTTAATAGGATTTAATCAAAATTTCCGATATTATGGAATCCTAAGAATGTAAATTGTAAGAATAAAAATTGTAAGTTTCTTGGAAGGAAATTGGATTTGCGATGAAAATACCTGCTGATATAAATAATGGTGTAAAAATAAATGATAGTTTTACTATCAGTATATCGGAATACTGAAAAGCAGAAAATATTTTTTAACAAGTCTAAAATAAAAATAAAATTCAATCCCGGCCAGGGATCTTTTCTCTTCAAAACAAAATAATAAAAAAAAATCTTTTCTAAAAAGGGTTAAAAAAATCTTTTCTAAAAAAGAGAAAAAAATCTTTTCTCTTCAAAATAAAAATATTTAAAAATTAAAACAATTACTAAAAAAATTATGAATAAAATTCATTTTATCGTAAAACAGCTTGTGGTGCTTGATATTGCTGTAAATATTTTATTGGCTGATATTGATAAAGGTATAGTCACTATGAAAATTTATCACATTTTTTTTACCATTTAATGGATTTTTTCGTTTTTCACTTTATTGTTATTTTAAACTCATTAAAAATTATTTTCTAGTTATTAGTTTTCCGATATTGTTACATTAAAATTATAATTTTATTTTTACAGACATCAGCAGGTATTTTCATCCCAAATCCAATTTCCTTCCAAGAATCTTACTTACAATTTTTATTCTTATAATTTACATTCTTAGGATTCCATAATATTGGAAATTTTTGAGAAAATCCTATTAAATTAAAATTATTTTCTACTTTTATTTCCGATCACTGCGTGTTTTTTAAAAATTATTATATATTTCTAATGATTTATTTTCATATAAGTGAATAATTTACGCATCGAAAATTCAAACTTTCCATTTGTTATTTAAATTTTTTAATAATAATTAATCGTATTTATATTTTATCTAATTGATATTACGGATTTCGATGCTGCGGTAATGCTTGGACGTAAGTTTGTATAAAGCAGATAAAAGTACCTGCTTTTTACAAAAGCAGCCTTCGGATACTATTTGTTTTTATTATTATCTCATTATTTATTGCTCAAAAAATAAAAATTATTAAAATTTTACTTAAAAAAATAATCTGTAACACTAGCCCTCACATAGGGTTTTGGGTTAAATACATGGTATAGGATGCAATGTTTCTGGGGCAAGGGATGTGCAGGAAGGTTATTTGCCCAAGATAACATTCAACTGTTGGGTTTTTCGCAATTACGAGTAACCATTTGCTATATATTGTCGGCACTGATGCGGGCGGCAAACATGAAAGGGAATATGTTGTGGACAAAGAACAGACCTTTTCGTCCCCTTTATGGTCCAAGATGGTGGAGAAAGAAGAAAAGGGGGGGGGGGCACGTACTACTAAAACTAGGCTGAAGAAGTCACTCTTGAGATGAAGGCGGAGCAGGAAGAAGCACTCTGGAGATAGAGGAAGGGAAGGAAGGGGGTGCTCTAGGAGACGAAGGCGGAGCAGGAAGGAGCACCCTGGAGACGTACAGCAAGGAGGAGAGATCTGGCAGAAGATAGAGAGTCCCGGAGGTAGCAACGCGAAGACCGACCAGTAACCCAATCTACCCCTGTCCACAGATAAGTTTAATTTATTTCCTGTAAGGCATCTTATCTCAATCCTTTTTATACAGTAAAATCTGAATCATTAACCTTGTTTGAAATTGAATAAATAAACGATCCTTATTGTAATTCTTTTGGTGCTTACATACCCCAGATACACTATTTATTTATAAATAATATATTGAAGGTATAATAGATTAGTAAAGTAAACACAAGAATAGACCTTTGGAAAGGAACCCAATTAAGATGAAGGCATATAAATAATAATTAGAGTACTCATCCTAAATGATACTCTGGCATCCCTAATACCAATATATATAACTAAATAAATTTAAGAATAGAAACATAGCACAATTTATAGAGGCTTGGTGAGAACCAGAAGGGCCCGTCCTTGGCTGGTATTGGTTTTAATAATTTATATGTTACAACCGGATTTGAACCAGTGATCTTATGCACGGCAACTCAACGTTTTACATAATGAGCCACGCCCCTCCGTTATACAAATTTTACCTAGCCTAATTTTACAATAATGATAAATTCCCATATAAAACAATACTGGTTCGCATTTATCATTTTACTTCATTTAAGAAAAATTAGAGGTGCACTCGCTGTTAATTTTAATCTTTATATGTATGTCGTATATTTTCCAATTATTCGGAAATGGACAGCGCCACCAAGTTTATTGTAGTGGGAGAAAAACATTTGCGTTAAATTTTGTAGCGCCCACGCAATTCTTGAGATCTTAGTTCCAACAGTAACTCGCGTTTGACACTCTCTTCATACAAGTTAGCACGACAAAAACG
This sequence comes from Arma custos, assembly GCA_037127475.1. Classification (NCBI taxonomy): domain Eukaryota; kingdom Metazoa; phylum Arthropoda; class Insecta; order Hemiptera; family Pentatomidae; genus Arma; species Arma custos. Next base: position 204,885,699 of record CM073759.1, on the reverse strand, counting down.
AGGATGTCTTTTGTAGTCTTTTTCTAATTAAATAATTAAATTATTGCCTGCCACTAACTCTGACGAAATGTTGAATCAAGATTCACTAGAACATTACGGATCACTTCCTGTTCGGCCATGCTCACAAATTATGTCTCCATTAAGAGAGAGTTCGGAGCGTGGAGCGACATTGATTCGCAAACATAGTGGATACGCGGCCTTATAAATCACTAGACTCGGACAAAGTGCCCACGTTGTCACGTTAGAACGGATATGAGTCCACTAAGCAACACGGGTTGCCCGCATTAGATCGGATCAGTGCACGTCAAATATTACAGCGACTGCCTTTCATGCAGTTACCTAGGTTGCCTCACGACGGCAGCTATGGTATTATCGGACAAGTCATTAATGTACCCGTGGATTTGGGCATAATGGTGCAACAGCAAACGCATCAATTGGAGGATGATCAGGCGTTTAATAAATAAAGAAGAACATGATACCTAAATCTAGGTATCTGAGCGGTGTGGTCAAAAAGTAAGTGGTAAAAGCTTGATTACAGTACACTGGGATTTATTTCATCCTAACACGTGTGTGTTAGCCAACGCCACCGATGATGATCCGATCGAGCATCTACAGTGTGACAGAAGTGCACCGGAGTCGGATGTTCTTCTTACAAAGCAGCACTTCATGGTTTGGAATGAATAATATTGCCTCGACATTGCTCCGGGCCAGCAATCAACGCTGCCAAATATTAGTTACAATGTGTATACCGAAGAACTATCGTTTCTTTTAGTATAATACATAAATAACATTATTTTATTTTAAAAATATTACCCGCTACTTAAATGTATTTACGTACAACACATGCTCGTGTCCATGAGGTTTTAAATAAGGCCTTATCGAACGACTATCATAACGAAATAAGAAATGCGGTTCCAAAAATGAAATTATAATATTCATAATACGGCCACAAGAGGGAGCTATCGGAGGTGGGATTGGGAGAGCGAGAGAGAGGGAGTGGGAGGGTGAGATAGGGAGAGAGAGAGTGAGAGAGCGAGAGAGAGTGAGATCGAGGCCACGGGGCAAGTTGGCATTATTTATAGCGGCGGGACCTTGGGGAAATTATCTTAGTCCCGTTCCAGTTTTTAATTCAGCAAGGAGTGATACCCGTCCAATTCGGCAACCGCTCACCAATTTCTCCAGGGGGCGTCTTCGGCTACCGGGGGGTCCTTCCTGGGGAACAGCGTCTTCCAATCTGGAGTCGAAGAACAGCTTTGTAGAAATTATTTTCATGCCTAAGTAGTAACCTCTCAATTATTTAGGACGAGAGATCTACTATTCCTAAGATGATGAATTATTGTTTGGGCGCCAAAAAAATAAAATTAATATGAAAATATGAATAGCCATTTTGCAGTTACCGTAAATTTATTATCCTGAAAGATGACTTTTTATCCCATTTTTGTGGGAAGACATTAAGTTATTAAAACAAGAAAAATGTGAGCAGGGGAAAACAAGATAAGTTTCGTTAGTTAATACTGCATAAGTAAATTACATATCGATCAAGCATACATATTACGGTGCGAAATGTGAAAGTAAATCTAAGATAGCTTGACAATGAAGATATAAATTATAATGTAATATAAAACGAAAGAATTCAGTGGAATTTAAACAACTGATTCTGCTGAAACAACAGTGCAAGGTTGCTTCGGAAGAAATGAAGTGAGGTTGCCAAGAAAGGAGTGAGAGAAATACAATGAAGAGAGTCTCAACTGATAATTGCTTGTGACGGAAGGATATCTAGTGCCACTCGTTGTTATAGTATGCAGTTAAAAATGAATTAATCGGAAGATATATTTGAGCTATTATTTTTTTTATGTACGTTTAATTGACAGAAAATATTACTTACAAATAAGAGAATTTCATATCATATAACAGGGAATACTCCCCCCTTCCATTTTAAAAACAAAAAGAAGAAAAATACTAAACAAATATTGCCACAACACCCTTAAAAGGACAGTACTTGGTAAGGATTCAACTGTACCTAAGACAACTGTTTATAGGAGGTCTGCAGATCCCACAGGGTTGATCCATGGCTTTTAACAGAATAAATAGCTCTTCTGCTTCTAACGGACTTGAACTCGAAGCCTGCAGATTAGGAGGAAGGTTTCCTTACACGCTTAGCTATTCCATTTCCACTTTATAACTCAAATTAATACTGAGGTGTTGCACAAATTTAGTTTTGGGTCTAACTTCCCTTAAAAATTTACATGAGTTAAGCCTACAATAAAAGGGTATTCCAGAAAAATATACCAATAATTTGAGTTTATGGCTGAAATGTTGACATTGTTGTAGCAATTAATTGAATATTAAGTTACACAATCTATACATATTATTAAACAAAGTCCTCGGCCGCGGTAAACTCAATAACTACTGCACGGATTCCATGCGGTTTTCATCAATAAATAGAGTGATTCATCAGGAAGGTTTAGATATCTAATTTTTCAAGGTTTTGTGTAAATGGGTTGGAATATCGATGGGTTTCACCGAAGACGCTGCTTGCCTAATCCCGTGCAATTATCTAGCGTGCCAGATAATAAATTCGTATATAAAGAAATATTTGGTTTTATTTTTATTTTTATAATTTCTATATTATAAGTACATTAGCTGAGATGGGAAGAAAGAAAATCAAGTTTCCCAAAGAAGCCTAACAAATGATATTCACGTGGTCCTTTGTGGCCGGTTGGTGATAAAAAAAAATACATTACACAGACAAATTATGTAGGCATAATATGCCTTATTACCCGACCAAAGCTGGGGTGATTCGCTAGTATAAATATACAGATAATTCTTGAGTATTCGGAATTGGAGTTGATCACAAAACTTGTTTCATTCAGAGCGTTGAATAATATTGCCACACGAATAGTCACCATAGACAAAAAATGTTTTATAATTATTGATATAATAAATTTGATTATAGTAATGGAGGGAATATCTCCGATACAATGAGGAAAAGAAAAGTTCCTGAAGACATATCCTGCAAATGATAGCAAATAGAATAACGAAAAGAATATCTTCAAAAATTAAAAAAATACACTGAACTAGTTAAAGAAGATACTGTATATTCAACTAATTGGTAAACAAATAATTGACAATAATATATATATATATATATATATATATTTATATATATACGTATATTTCCATGTATGTATGCATTATGACTGGTGCTATACGGTCCTAAAACAAAGACAGCCGGCAATAACTCTGGGGAAGGCCTGAATCGGGGAGCTGATTGGGAGGTGACAGGTGCTGCCACCTGGGCTAATAAAGATAAATCTCGGGCCATTCGTGATCCTGTCAGGATTAAAAATGGATCCTTTTATTATAGACTCCTCATTGCCACTTTTTTTTTTCTATTCATCCGCCAAGTCTGTCTGTCATAGGGGCATTCTTCTCTGTTAGCGAAAAGGTCTCGGTTTAAGGGAGCTGTAATTTGTCTGAGTTAAGCAAGTATAAATGACTGTCAAGGTTATGTTGTTATTTATTGGAAAGATTTAAATTTTTAGTAGTTTCATGAAATTAATAAAAAATTTATAATACTTAACTAATACTTATTTAACGAACTTATAAATGTAATAAAAAAAAATAAATAAATAAACGTACCATATGTTTCCCAAAATAAGTATGTAAGTACTTACCTGAAACTGAGAAAAAAAAATTAATGTTCTGAAACTTTAACTAAATATTTCGGTATGTGTCTTATTCGCTCCTTCAGAAGAACAATGATCCATAACTCAAAAAGCCTAAATTTTCAATAGTGGTTGGAAGTTATATGTAACTTAAAAGTTAAAAATTTGGATATTGGTAAAGAAAAGTATTCCTATCGTAATGATGTGATCAAAATGCATTAGGAAATTTTTTAAATTTTGAAACTTTTTTTATTTCAACTTTTGTCATTATATCCGTATAACGTAAAGTTTCAAACATAATACTATTAAAACTATGACTTATTGAAAACAAAATTGGAAAAACATGTTGGCAATGGAATATTAGACATATTGTTCCTGAATTAAAAAACTTCCAATACAATTGAATGTTTAACTCAATCTCAAACTAACTATTTTAAAGCTGTGAAATGAAATGTAGCTATTTAGTAAGGTGATATTTATTAATGATTTATTAATAACAGAAGTATTTGAAAAATAATAATTAATACAATACAATAAATACAAGACAATAAAATTAATGGAATAAAATTGTTCAAACAGAATGAAAAAACAAAACAGAATCGAACTTATGGTGTGAGTTGATGCTGCTATTTTTTGTAGTTTTGTTGATCTCAGTCATCTTAAATCGTTTTAGGCATTGCTAGTTCGTTTATTTTTTACACATTTAACTTAACATGCTGCTATGACTGATTTGGCGATGCTACAGTGGGAGGCCTCAATTTTGTCTATCTAGGAATAATCAGGATCTTTAACATGCACCTTTCTTATAGGCTTGGGACCCCCAGTCCCTTACGAAAACGAAGACCAATGATTTTTTACTTCCAATAAAAAAGGCTAGGGAGAACCCGCGATTTCGGACATTGACCCCAGGTATTGTTAGTTGGTATTGTTCCATTTTTATTACTCGTTCGTACGAATCAAAATAGTTCATCAGAACATTCTCCGTGATGCGTGAATGGCACTTGTATTGTGGTAAATTTATCATATTTTAATCGCTAATATAAAAATATTATACGACCCACCCCAAGTTTACTAGGGTAATTGGGCCTGCATAATTTCTTTGTGTAATGTATTTTTTTTTATTACTTACCGACCACTAAAGACCACGTGAATATTAATTAGGCTTCTTTGGGAGTCTTGAATTTCTTTCTTCCCATCTCAGCTGTTCTATAAAAATCACAAATTATAAAAATATTTATTTATATACGAATTTATTATCTTTCACGTTAGATAATTGCACGGGATTAGGCAAGCAGCTTCTTCGGTGAAACCCATCGATATTCCAACCCATTTACACAAAACCTCGCCAAATTATATAACTAAACCTTTCTGGTGAATCACTCTATTGATTGGCAATTTCTATAATAGTCAATGAACTGCTATAAGATATTTATAGACTCCTTAGAAGTTCATTGAGCTACCTCTCATTTGAGTCTTTACGTCTCAAATAGTTCGGTAGATATCGAAAGTTTATCGAGTTACGATTAAGTTCTAATTAATAAGAGGCAGAGTTGAAGGCAAACAATCGGAATCAGTTCAGCATCAACTAAGGAAATATTTTCCTAATTTGTTATAATTTATTTTATTGTCATATGATATAATTTTTTAAATATTTTATTTGAAAAGAAAAGATATGACCAGGACCGTATAATTTAGATTGTACAGGGATTCAGTTAGAATCACATTTCGAATCGGCCATTTTTTATTTTTCTAATCTTATTTTATAAACATTTTGGTAATGATGTGGAAATAGTTGACTGGATATATCTTAGAAAATTGTGAAGTGGTCGGTGGGTCAATGAATTGTACACAAAAGAAGTTTACCTCATTTTATTTGTGCAAACCGTTTATAATATAATATTTGCGCCAGTGCCTGCCTGATTGTCTAATCGACTAAAAAAATATTATTCGAATATAAATATCAACTGCTTCTATGTGGGATAAAACAGATACTGGTGATGGCCGTAGGATATTTAACGCTTATAAAAATTCCTATTAGTGCCGTCCTTTGTATGTGAAGTAGCATTGGATCCCTAAACGCTGTCAGGTACGATCCTATTTATAAATAGGCATAATATGGGATAGGGTAGAGAGTACTGAGATGCCATGCCGAGAATACTGGTTCAAATTCCGCTGCTGGCAAGACATTTATTCAGTATGTTAGCAGCCGTCCTATGGGGTCTAGAACCCTTCCTGAGCTTACCCAATCTTTATAAAGTGGGTACCCAAAATAAAGGGAGGAAATCTGGCGGTTGAGCGTGATCTAGGGCAAATAACCTCCTTGCACAACTGTTGTCTTTGGAAAAGTATTGTATCTACCATGTACCGAACCCCAGATCCGTTCACGGGTTGTAGTGGTTCAGGTTTCAGGTTTCATAACATAGGATAGGCAAAATTTAGGTCTCCAACAGTAGCATCCTCCATGTATGTATTAACTTAATAAATTCATGAGCATGGTACGAAATGAAGGTCATATAACTGATTCATAGTTAGTTGATAATGATTATGTATACCATTTTTATTCTCTTACGGATTATTTCTTATACATACCCTATACATGTCACCCCAGTGGCCTACATCCTCGGATCCGGATGGCAAAGGAAGTCAGAACAATTAGAGAAGGGGGAGGCTGAAATGGCGACCGCGAGATATGCCGGCCATTAACATAGCGTTGGACGGAGTGACCATAGAGGCCCATGTCCTGCAATTAAAGCAAATAAGTTGTTGGCATTCCTGAGGAAATAGTTGGGCGGGAAGTATGCTGGCTCGTCAGCGTTCTGCCTGCCAAAGAAGTCTTCATGTCCGCCGGCCTCCTTCACCCCTCGTTGTCTCTTCAGATCTCTGCATTAATATAGTCAGTCACGGTCATTGAATTTTGGAATCCCCAAAACTGAGTCCAGTGTCTTGATAGTTGTGTTGAAATACAACTTTAATTTTCATCTCTTATACAAAAATTATAGATAAAGACCTTTTTTGAAATGCTTTCCTATATGAATTTATGTTTACAATTATTGCAAAGGGATTTACCCCCGGCCAATCTAAAATCCTAAGGCGACCTCCAGTATCTGATATATCCAACATAGAAGCACTTGATATCTATATTTGTTAAAGCAACAATATTACTTTAAAAGTAATTTCATTTTAATATTTTTATGTACATCTTCTCTTTTAACTTATGGCCATTTTTTTAGTAATTTTATTTTATATTGTATAAAAATTATGTGCGTAAATGGTCACGTGTCAAGTGACCAGCTGGTGAAGGCCTCTTCTCGGCTCACTTTAGCAGCATGCTACTTTCCTTCCAAACACCTCCGTACGATACCGAGGGCACATTAGGGCGAGAAGAGGGCACATACTTCACTAACCCTGGCTCCACAATAGTCTCCACTGGTCTGTACTTATATCACTATATCTGTTCTTATTCTGACGCAATATAAGCTCTAAATTTATCAACTATATTGTCGAGCACCATTTCCTGTTGTCTGTCTTATCCTCAATTTTTGGGGCAATCCCATAACACCAAGCAACGGTGTTATTTATCCTCCATGAGGAAGCATTCCAGCACCAAGCAGCGGTGTTATTTATTCTCCAGAACCAACAAACAAAGGTGTTCATTCTCTTCCTTGAGGACGAATCCGTCGGCGCCAAGTGTCACGGAAAAAAGAAAGACAAACACCAGGAGTGATGCCCAGCCTATTATGCGATATTAAAAAAAAAATAAATTGTACCTTATTCACAATAATGCCTTTTTTTTCTCAAATTTACCCTTAGTCCGCTGCCTCCGGCAAACGCATTCTTTTCAGGACAGAATCAGTTTTTTAATACTAAAGACTATCATGCCTGAACAATATTCGTATAACATTTTATTTCATTTTCTTATTCAAGCTCTTGTAAACAATTAGGCAGGCATTGACAGTCTAATATTTGGTTATTAGGCGAACTTAACTTGCCTTTCGAAGGACAAGCATATTTTATTCCATTTTAAAAAGTCCTAAGTATACCGATAGATCGCGTTCAGTACACGGTAAAGACAGTACTGTTTCATGGACAACGGTTCTGCTAGGAGGTGACTTGTCCTAGGTCACGCTTCACCGCCAGATTATTCTTCATTATTTTTGTACCCTATATTTATAATATTTTATAGAGGCTTGGTGGGGCCCAGGAGGGTCCTAGATCCCATATGACCCATCTCTCGCCGCAAACAGACTAAATAAAATCCTTGCATGCAAAGGGATTTGAACCAGGATTTCTGGCATGGCAACTCGCCACTCCGCTCCCATAAAAAAATTACATACGAATAAGCAAAATATATTAGACCAAGGACTTAGTCTAACATCTGACACAAACATAAGTGATCTCCAGTTTCACAAATAATATTAAATAATAAATTATAGTAAAAAGGTTTGCGAAGTCTTGATCCTGATATAACTATACTCAAAATACAAGCGTCCATTTACAGGTTTCTTAAATTGCATTTAACATTTAGGTGTTTCCAATTCTAAGGTTTTTAAGAAAATCGGGCACAAAGTCATTCTGCTCGTGTTATACATTTGTAGGTGACCTTATAACATAATAGAAAACCTTAAGTCTCCATTTTCTTATTGCAACGGTTTATTTATTTTTTTGCGCGTCTTGAGCTTCTGGTTATGTTGATGCCTACAATGAATGGCCTCCTTCTTAAATCGGTCCCAAACATTTTCTTAATATTTTTCTCCCTGTGGTTCCTAGATCAGGGAATAAAATTTCCTCTTTCAGGATCAAATATTTTGATATCCACATTCAGAGTCTTTGGAAGGATTACTGTTGAGTAGTGCCTATGTTTTGCATTAGCGGATATTTATTTTTTTTCTATAAATTTCTTTGGTCAGGTGAAAGACTACTTTGATATTAATACCACTCTTGATTTAATGGCTTCCTTTTCCGATATATTTTGTTCTATTATTTCATCTAAATATTCTGATATTTCCATTATTTTTTTTGACGTTCATGAAACGCAACGCTCTCCCTCTTCGGTAAGTATTGAGTGTATCAACATCACAATGATTATCGACCGATCTCATCTGCATTAAATAGATTTTTGAGCTAGTTTCGATGTTAAAACAAGTCAGTTTCGGCCAAGTTTATATCCTAAAATAGACTACACAGTAGTCCTGATGATAAGAGTTGTATGAAGTAAATCTTCCAGAAAAATGTTTTTGTTTTATCTCACCCAAGTGGAAAAAATAATTATTATTTAAGGAATAACAAGGCAAGAGTGAGACGGTGGGAGAGAAATGATTTCTGCCGAGTTAGCCTCAAATCCCGCCTTGGAATCGGGATAAAAATTTGAAATATTCTTTATGTAAATGCAACATAAACTAAGGTCTAGATTTTCCCGCTGCCCCCTTTCCCGCGGATGAATACAGACGCATTGTTTATTCTAAATAATACAGTCGGGGGGCGGCAGACTCATTTTCAACGCTTTTCAGGAGCCCCGAGGAAAATTTTCGCAGATGTAGGAGTGGGGGTAGGGAACTCCCGGTATTTCCACCAGCCTTATAAATATATAAGAGCCGCAACCTCACCACAGTGCTGCCACCTTCCCACCGTCTAGCAAACCATACAAATGATCATTTGCAAAAGTAACACCCTAAAAAAAAAGAAATAGTATAAATATACATATGTATTCAGGAAGATATTTCTGCCACGGCTAGAGAACTATGGGTCTTTCATAAGGAACAGTTGTAGTACCGTGTAGAGAAATCCCACGGCAGTCAAAAATCCCCTTTTATTGTCTGTATCAATTCTTGAAAATTATTCATGACCTATAACATATCATTGTTTATTTCTACTTCATCCTTATCTTATTAAGTCAGTGGTAGATAATAAAGGCGTCACCTTAGCAACCTTGTAAAGGCTGCAGTTGCGTTTTGAATCCAGCCTAGACACATTGAAATCTATTAACAATCTAAACGAATATCGACTTTCCCCTTATATATCCTGTTATAATAAGACCTAGTTGCCAAAAAGCATGTTTTGGGATCTCAAAGCTCTTGAGAAGTAAGCTCCTAAGCCTAAAGTCCAAGCTGATGATATAAGAACAATCATTAGGCCGGTAGCGACATACGCTGGTGAAACCCTCACACTGAATAAATCTGAATAGATTTATAAAAGCTGAATAGATTCGAAAGGAGAGTCCTACGGGAAATATTCGGCCCAGTGCGAGAAAACGACCAACTCAGGATCAGAAGGAACAAGGAGCTGAGTGAGTTATATGGAGACCTAACGATATCGAGCTTCATAAGGATTAAACGCATTAAGTGGCTGGGCCACGTATATAGGATGATGGAGGAAGAAAGGACAGCTAAAAAGCTGTATACAGGAAATCCGGATGGAGTAAGACTTCGAGGAAGGCCCAAAGCTAGATGGAAGGATGCCGTCTGTGAAGATCTGAGGCTGAGCAAGGTCTCCATCACTCGAGCAGGCGATCGGGACGATTGGGGAAGAGCTGTTGAGCAGGCCAAGGACTTCTTTATAAGTCTGGCGTGCGAATAATGTAATGTAATGTTTGCCAAAAAGTAGGAAAAGACTTAAACCTAATGAAAAAAATCAATTAATAAAATGATCTTGAGAACTAACCAAACTAGTGTAAGAAATGAGAGGGACATGAGAGAACTCTGGATTACGGAGGATTGCTTAAGGATGGAACATAATTCGAGACAAGAGGGTGAGGTTTGAGTCAAGAACGATGTGAACGATCAAAATCTCCGATGATGAAAGGAACAGGAGATCAGAGGGATGATGATGGAGAGAAAGTGATGGGGCGATGAATAATCCAGAGAGCCTCCAAAGTTGGGTGAAAAAAAAATCTTAAATATAGTGTATTGTTGTTATCGCAAAATGACGATATCACAATTAAATTAGCATTATGTCTGTTTCATTTATAAATATTATACGAGTATTGTGATGAATCATTCTAGACGTAACTTGTTGCCCTGATAGAAGTCCAAGAAAATGTCGTTATTACAAATAGACAAGAGATATTAAATTTTTCTTATGTGTTTTAATCGACAGGACTCGTCAAGTTATATCGATCGCTTTTTCATGCACGCGTCTTTTCTTACTGCTTAGGGTGAGTCGAAAATAATCAAACGTTTAATAAACATACATGCATAAAATAAAGATTTTTTTCTAACTTATTGTATCAATATTGTATAAATCGATAGAAGATATGAGACAAAATTTGACAAAACTAAAAGCATCCAGCATTTTAAATATCTCGGTAATTTAATCATTCAGGATAAAGGAATAGAAACTAACCCAAAGGAATTAGATGCCAAAAATGGACACTGTATATTGACTAACCCAAAATATTTATAGCAAAATATTTCTGTTTTAGATTAATTTATTGATATTTACAACTGTAATAATATTACAAGTAAATCTGCTAATATGAACAAATGACATGAAAAAAAAACACTTGTGGAGAAACTACCCATCGGTAGCACTCCAATAAAGTTCTATAGTAGAAGGTCTCGAGGCCATCTTTTCAGACGCCTCGGAAGGTTATCAGGAATAGTATGGAAGCAAGTTGAGATACTAGCGGATTCAAGTGTTTATGGAGCTGGTCATGGAAGCATAGGTATCTAGTTTGGGCCAAATCAGCAATATATGGGATATTAAGTTCATGATGGATGACCTTGTTAGTGACATAATAAGGAACATTGAGGATTTTACGAAGGATTTTGGATTGTAAGTCAAAATATTTCAAAAAACAAAAATGTCATAAATTTGATTCCCAAGTACTCAAAACTATGACATTGCAATGCAGCCATAAAATCAGAATGCCTCTATATATCGGAGATACTGTTTTTGAATTGGAAGAGAAATATATAAATCATTTAGAATAAGGTACGAAAGATAGACTTAAACTTGATATGCACTGCAAAATTTGGAAACACAGATTAAGATTTTATGGAACAAAGAAAATAATAAAATCAGTGAGACTTACCAAAAAAATAGTCGATTTTTATAAAAAAAATGAGTCAATCCAAAGCATAATGAAATTGATTGGTGAAGTAAAAAAAAAATCTGAAGCTGGAATTTTACTAGGGAATATCCGAAATCATATATTCTTAAAATCATTGGCGTAACATATTTTGTAACTAATAGAGATTTTAGGCATATTGAAGATAATAAAAAACAAATGCTCTGGTTAAGAATGTAACAAACCCCAAATTAGCCGGGAAATGTAGACGAAACAATACATCAACCAGGGCGTGAAAATGTATTTCAGTGAATTCAAAACGTTAATCAGGATAATTAGTTTATCTGAAGAATATACAGAATACCAGATATGATTAAATGAATTTCAGGTAGGTTCAAAAAACAATTTTAAAAAGATCTCCACCTACTAAAAGTCCTTGGAGAAAACAACGACGCCGATGAACGAAGGAAAAGCCCGATAAAATATTAAAGTCTAAATTAGGAATTCGAAGAAATTTCTTAAAGAGATGGAAGAAATTGGTTTTAATTATGACTTATTTTGGGGAGGTAAGTCTTTCCTTGATAAGAAAAAAATCCAGGAAATGAGAAGAAATAAGAAAGTTTAAACAAAGGATTGTATATAGTGAAATGGAACACACTTTATCGTAAATTTGAACTTAATAAATAATTAACAATAGATTTACGTTCTTAAGATATTTTTTTCATGGAGCTGGGTCATATTCCCGATGGTAATTAACAACGAAGTGTTAATCTGTTAATGAATAATATTTAATAAGGATTATTAAAGTATTAGCCAACATCTTATATGTAATTTGTTTGGTAATAAATAAACCTTTCTTACGGTCACAGAGAGAAAGACGGAAAGAAGGGATTAACGTCTTAAGCCGTCGGCGGGAGAAGTTGAGATTGGATTAGAACCTTCTCGATATTCATAGTAGAACCGCCTCGGCTTTGTCGGAAGAGATTAATAAGGTTCCAGAACAGTCTCTCCCTACTCCGAACACGGAATGTTCGGCCTTGCCTATTTAAATACCTCCCTCACCTCGAGTGAGTCAGTCTGATATTAGACCAGGCACCGTGATGAACTGTAATAAGCGAGTGTGATAAACTATTCAGTGTTGAACCGGCCAGTGTAATAAGTGTATCAGTGGACAGTGACAGTCTTGTGAGTGTAATAAACCGTTTTTGTTTATTACTATGTATCAGTTTATGATATTTGGAGAATCTTACGGTCGGTGGACTTTAATTAGTGAACTGTAAGTGTTAATTAGTAATAGTTACTTAGTTAATTTGTAGTTATAAGCTTTAACGTAATTTTATGGTATTTGTACAAATTTATGTAAATAGTTAAGTCGTTTAGAATTAGTAATATCTTATATTATTGTAATAATTAAATAGGCCTAGGTTATAATAAATATTTTGAATATTGTTATTGTAAATTTATATTAGTCTAATAAGTTGAGTTATGTTAATAATTTAATTGTATCCTTTTTGTCACATTTTTAATAAATATTAGTATCTTTAATTAAGGATTAGTTAAATCATTTTAATTTTAATAATAGAAAAGTATATACTAGTTGTGTTTATATGTTTGTATACATTGTAATTCAAATGGTAATGAAACAATTCGGAAGAAAAACATACAAACATGTTTGCGAACATCTGAAAGCAATAAATGCTAACAGTGAAAACTTGTTCTACCATTCTTTTTCTTTCAAACAACCTTTTGTGCCTTTCAGTGTATGGGAGCATTTCGGCATGGCTGTCATTCCCTGGTTCTAGCTATGTTTCTAACTTTCCTGATGTTTTTTTTGTTTTGTTTTTCTCCATAAGCGTTCAACATAGCCCAGGTACTACATTCTTGGGCGTCCTCGGGGGCTTCTACCTTCATGGGTGTTGTCCATCTTTTTCAGCTCTTCCATTTAGAATAGTTAGACAAACCATTTTAATTGGCTCAACTCAACGCTGAATATCCAAATCATGAACAAAACATTACTGTACTAAAAAAAAAAATACAACCAACAACTATCAACAATAATAATAATCATAATGTAACTAATAACAAATAAAAATATCTAATTGTCATAATTGATTGGCTCTATCATCAAATGAAATTACTATTTGGTTACATCCAAAATCTAGTCAGAATACAGTAAAATAAAAATTCCTACCTCCTCAGTTCATCTTTCTTCCGGCCAGATCAAGACACTTCTCGCCAGGAAAGCCAGCATTCAAACTCTGAATTATTGGGTGAAAAAAAATCCGCTCATTATATAGGATAATTACCGCTATCGTAAACACATTAATCTGTACGCTGCTGCGCCCTAGCGGATCCAATCAACCAATTTATTTCGATCTAAAGTGAACTGTTATATATTAAAATCTCCTGTACCCTAACTGATTGGATTCCAAAGCTGACGAGATTTCCCCCTTAACAATAAAAGGATCTTAATTTAAATATTATTTTTACTTCATTACAGATCTATGCTTTAAAACTCACTAAAATAAAACTATTTTCAATTTTTGAAAATAAAATAGTTCCTTTCTAGATACTTCGGTCCCTTTATTACAGCCCTTCAAGGTCCTTGAGACGCTAAAACTAATAACTTCATTCAAGTCAAAAACACATTATCATGTATAAGAGAACAAAGTGCTGTTTATAAGTGCTAGTATACTAGGCGATATGGGCCAAGCTGGGTTGATAAAAGGCGAATTTAACTCTCACCTATTCAGCCAGTTTGATCTCCCTTTATAAGAACCTCAGGCATACGCGCTATCAAATTTTACAATCAACTTTTAAGTAATCCCACCCCCTTTTTTCCTGGTTCCGCCATAACTGCCTTAAAACAACAAGAAATATTAATTAACTTCTTACTTTTTAAAACAAAACTGCTTGGCGGTTTAAATAAGGAAGCTTTCTTAAAGGAAACTTTATCTTCAAATGAATATCATAAAAGTGTAATTAGTGATGGATTATTAACCTAGAATATTCCGGTTTAGATTAATTGCGCAGTAAAAATCATTGTGTTTAACAGAACTTTTGTAAACTCAATAATTTATTCATATCTTCAATAATAATTCATTTCAATATGTAATAAAAATAAGGGAAAAAATAAGGGGATCCATGAAACGCGAATCCACCGAAATAATTTTCCCGGGACGGTGTAAGTTCGATTCTCACATGGATCAATTAAGAATTATTGAATAATGAAGTAAAAACTGTATGGTTAGTTTGGAACCACACACACACACACACACAAGTATGTAATAACTTAAAAATTATATATATTTTATTAATGTTTAAATACTATTAGGGTAAACCGGGGGAACGGCGACACCGCGGGTAATTCCGACACTGCAGTTCTAGCCATCCCTGCAGAGATATTTGTGAAGTGCTTTTCGCTGCAACCTTGCGGACATCACTGCAACTAACGCCCAGTGTGCCTCTGTCGTTTAGGTAAACAAGTTTTGCTGTGAGTTGAAATTAAAAGTTTTTGCTGACTTCGGTGTAATATTTCCTTAGCACTTCATAGAAGGTAAATGTAATTATAAGTTTGTAATCCTAAATAAGATTATATAAGTTATAAAGCGCGATATTTAGTATAGTTTTTTATTTAGCGGTAGTTTAGTATAGTTTTTGTTTCGGTTCGGTCACTAACCTGCCCTCATAACCTGTTTAGACGCCGTCTTGTCTTCCGGGGTAATGCCAACATCCCTGGCCGGGGCTATTCCGACATGTCGGTATTGCCCCGGTTCATTATGAATGGGATTGGCTAACGTGTTTTTGTTTATTTATTTTTAGATGGTGCATTCTGAGAAAAGATTAAGAAAGAAAACTACAAATCATCCAAATTTGAACATAACTGGCATATATAAAAGGCCTGAAGCTGGAACATCTTCAAACAGTGTGCATGATATGCCGACAAATGCAGAAAAAAGTCTACGTCGTGATCTGCTTGGTTTTAAACAACAGCTTTCAATAATATCTCCTGTAAACCTACAACAACCTAACAATTAACTCAAAACCAAAGGCAGACCTAAACAGCATTCAACTATTGTCACTGCTACGTCTATGAAAGCAGTATTACAAGAAGCGAAGAAGATCAAAAAGGAGAAAGAGGTAAAAGCCAAGATAGCACTTAAAAAACTCTTCGAAAATCCTGAAGTGCCCACAAAAAAAAAAATAAAAAAATCAAGAAGGAAAAAGTAGATGAAAAGGTAAATGCCTGTGAAAAGAAATCAAAAAAGTCAAATGTTGCAAAGAAAATAAAAAAAGTAAAGAAAACATGCAGGAGACAAATATCTTTCTCAGAGTCTTCGTCTGAAGATGACATTGATGAGTCGAAGCTATGTGACGATGACGAGATGGATGACATGGTAAATTTACTTGGAGGAGACTCGGAAATGTGTTTAGTGTGTAGAGAATTCGGAGGTAACGAACTTTGGTTTAGGTGTGTCGTTTGTGGATTATGGCCACACGCTGATTGTAGCGGATTTGATTCTGCGGAAAACTATACTTGCGACCATTGCATTAAAAAATAATTTATCTTTTAATCTAGCTTAGATATACATTTTATTACAAAATATGTTTATTCAAAGTTTGGATTTGTTGTAAATACTTTTTTATTCCTAATAATAATTTCCTCAGTATTGCAACTGTTCACCACTTCATTGTAAACGTTTCATGTACAATAAAAAAGTTTTTTAAAATTATTACAGCATTAAATTTGCCTTCTACAACCTATGTTGGTATTACCCCTAAGGTATGTCGGAATTACCCTGGTTCATGGGGCAATTCCGACAGGTGGTTATAGTTTACAAACAATTATTTACAAAAAAAATGTGAAGTTGTTTAAGCATATGCATATAAGAAATCGGTAGGCCACATTTTGAAGTAGTTATGTGTTTTATTTTGTATTTATATCTCTTTAAATACAAAATATAAAAATAAAAAACCCTTAAGGTGTCGCCAATTCCCCGGTTTACCCTATTATTACAACAATTAGCAATGCTCATTTAAATTACATTTGAAATATAGAATTATTCTTAAAGTAGTCGGTGGCAGCTTAGTAATTATGAATAAATTAATTAATTTGAAATAAAAGGGGAGCGGAGTAGCTCAGCGGTAGAGCACTGAGTTGTCATCCGGAAATCCTGGTTCAAGTCCCGCTTTTATTTAGTCTCCTTGCAGCCGGAGATGAATCATATAGGGTCTAGGAACCTCCTTGGGCTCACCCAGCCTCTATAAAATATTATAAAAATAGGGTAACCAAATAAGGGGGAATAATCTGGTGGTTGAGCGTGGTCTAGGACAAGCCATCTCCTTGCAGAACCGTTGTCCAAGAAACAGTACAGTCTGTACCATGTACTGAACCCCAAACCATACAGTTAGTACAGTTTTTTTTTCATTTAAAATAGAATATTTCTTAAAATTGATATTAAATTATTATGTATTTTTTTTACAAGTTTACATGTTTTTTCTTTTTCTTTTTTTTCTTTCTTTATTTTTTTAATTCAATTCTAATTTGATTATTTGTGAGTAATATATTAGCATAAAATGTTTAGGATGAAAATGTGATATCATATAATGGGATCAACCTTTAGAAATGCCGTCAGCATCATCGCAATGACAAATTAAGTTTAGTTCAATACATACTTATTTGTCTACAGCAATAATAAGTATATATTGTACTAAATATTGCACAATTACATTACAATAGCGCCTGATCCATGGTAACTTATATTATTGCATGTATTAACCTAAACATCTACGGCAACAACCCACGAAGGATGTTGGGTTCAGTGTGTGCTAGAGACTGTACTGATTCAGTAGGTACTAAGGAGCCTTACTAACCAGGGAGGTGATTATTCAGAGATAACGCTATGAATATGTTACTGTTATTATAAAACAGCTTAATGTTCAATTCTCAAAAGATTGAACAATCATGTTATCGAGAGGAATTGTTTCTATTGTTTCACTATAAAAAATTAAAATTAAATTGTAATCATACAGCAGTCCCTTCAATTACAGAGATGCACACAAGTGTCAGGGCGTGTGGGTGGGAACTGTCCAAAATATTTTTAAAAGGAAAAAGAAGGATTCAAATTTTAGAAATTATCATGTTCTTTTATCAGTCTCGAACAAATTTATTTACGACAATGGTAACGTTTTTTATTTTGTTTTTTCCTGACTCTTGCACAATGTTGTTTTCATTTCCACTAATTTGGTATTCCGAAAGAAATTAATCAACGTTTGGAAAAAGGGAGAAGAAGAACAGTAAACAAATAATCTGAATTGTAAATATATAAAATTTAAATTTGAAGCCTGAATTCAATATTTTATATTTACAATTTAGATATCTTAAAAAAAATAAATATCATTGATATTTCGTTTTGTAAAACATGATGGTATAAAAAAATGTTTTTTTTTTACTAGCGGACTCTGTTTTTGTCTTTGGCTGAATAAATTCAACATTCCTATTAAAATGTGCATTGTCAATAGATAAAAATAGCATGTCGTAGTTGTCGATATGACAAATAACTACCTTGATGTTTGAGAAATATACCTCCTGACCCAGGGCAGCAATCTATGGATCTAGTTGTCAAAGTCATTGTCCTTGAACCAAGTGAACGTCGTTAGGAAGGACATAAGAGAATCGGTCCCAAGAGACCGGCTATAAATCTAAGAATGTTCTGCCACTGCACCATGAAAACTATGTACCCGTCAGTTTAGGTGAATTACTCCGAGCTATTTGTCTCCAACAATGCCTCTCTAGTAGAAGATCTCAATGCGTGTCCAAAGCCCTTCATGGTCGTCATATACCGTCATCCAACCAGAAACTAAAACACCAGCAGAATGACTCGCCATTCAAAAAGTGACAAGCCAAACCTTTGAAGTTAATGATTCAAGCATAAACGTTAATATTGTTCGAAAAAGTTCCCTAAACGTTTTTTATTCTTATTCGTTAATTTTTTTTATTTTATTTTATTACCCGATGTTAAACGATAAAGTATGAATGGCCTTTTTTTGGAGAAGAAACTGCAAAAAAGTGTAAGCGGATTGGGTTAAATTGAAGAAGTTTTTTCCTCTTCCATTCATTACCGCAGCTGCTAATTAAAATTTCCCTAAGCTCTTCGTTCAAGTTAGATGAATAGTTTTATTAATTTAATTAGTTATATTAATAGTTCAATAAACCACAAACTATACAATATACATTTGCACGGACTTCAACAAAAAATATAATCTTTTTAAATTTTACTACCAACAAGTAAGAAATCATTTTAATTTTTTTTTAAAAACATGAACAAATACAAGATAAAACTCTATTAATATGAAAAGAAATATGGATTAATTTTCACTTCTTCGAGCATTTTCTCAATATGGAAATCTGAGATCATAACCGAATAATAACAGTTAATTTACAACTGCTAAATATCGTTGAGATTTTGAGGTACGTATTGTATTAGGTAATTGTGTGTAAATATGTGCCAATGATTCCATTAGTTTTAACTGTTAAACTATACCTATTTTTTTATGTTTCATTTTTCCATGTTGAATGGAAAGCATAATGTCCTAATCCGAATATATTACACGTAAAATCATCGTGATATCGCAATAAAATATTTCTTTCTAGTGAGTCTATTTAGATTGAGGATGTGAAGTATAGTGCATTTACTCATCATCTATGTGAACTTTATGAGTTTTTTCTTTGTATTTGATTGAATTATTTCTTTGATTGATTAGTCTGTTTGGACAGTTGATGTGAGATGTGGAGCATTTGAAATTTTTAATGTATGTCCTGATCACTGATGATGGAATGGGGAAATGTTGACTTTATAGTGATTATTCAGTATGCTACAGACACGAGGCTTTGTTTTTTGGAATTTTCAAATATGATTTAACAAATATTTAATAGTTTTATTAATTTTTGTTCACAGAATGTCTCATTAGTCAGACATTTCTCAAATCACAGTATTGACACTCAGTATTGACTTCTGTTCCCTCTCATGTACTCTCGTCTACCTTATCCTCATTTGTCTAAGATTGTTTAATTTAACCTCACTTCATGCTGCTATGGTAAATCGGACGATACTACAGTGAGAGCCCTAAATTTTGTTCATACAGCAATTATTAGAAGGCTCTTTAACGAGTACCTGGCAACGTATAGGCTTGTAACCCTCATTTAACGTCTCTTCCGAAACACGGACCAAGGATTTTGTAGTCCCTTTATAAAAACATAGGGCGACTTACAGGGCTGCATATTCGCTATCTTGGGCATACTAGGTTGTTATAGTCACCAATAGACCCGTTTACCTGGGATTAATTCTAGTTAGATAAATAAAAAGGTCAAATAAGGTTCATATAATTTGAGGATTCTGCCCAGTGGCCGGGATAATATTCAAAATCATTTGGTTTGCACTTATAGACAATTCAATTCTGAATGCTTTATTTGGAGTCTCAATTTTTAAGTGGTGCTGTAAAACGAAATACTGTAATACGTGATAACAAGAAGAAGGCATAGTAATACAAATGGTTAGCCAAAATTAGATTATTCATTTATGCTAAATTGTCCTATATAAGGTGACCTCGTAAACAGTATAAGATCCTGTTACCTAAAGCTAAAAGATCCTAGACAAAGAGGACTTCAAAAACCTACAGAACTACAAACGGAAGTACTCTGGGAGAGGCTATTTCTTGGAGCCAGTGGGATCGACTATCAAGATAGAGAGTCAGGAGATACGAGAGAAGAACACTGCGGCCGTAGAAAACACTAAATGGTGAGCAGTTTGTCCTCCCGGTTTAAATTCAGGATAGGACTCGCGCGAATGGCACGTAAAGGAGCTTTATTGGTGACGCATCAGTCAGCAAGGACAGTTATTGCGGGCTTCTTTATTTATAGAGTCCTTGTCCGTCTGCCTGTCGAGGGCCAGGGCTGCCTGGTAATGGAGTCAGTTCGGATGACGGCATCTCCGGGGGGGAGGGGCGGGGGGGGGAGGTGAAACGCGGTCCACTTCCATGGAGAGGAAAGTGAAAAAGCATTGAATGGATTCAGTATCCATTCGATAAATAAAATAATAACATTCATTATTACTCATAAAAAATATAATGACTCAACTACTAAGGTCGCATATTTCTATTATGTCGCAACTACTATCAATCGCACATTTCACTAAACTAGTAGACAGGAAGAACCTAGACACAGACCCGGGTTCGAGTCTCTGTCATGGTCATATCTGTTCTTTTCAAGTAAAATAGTTAAATAATTTCATATGTTTGTCTTATTATCCTGACCAGGGTGTTCAGGATTAGTGATTTTTCATGTCTGATGACACGCTAATGCATTGTGCCAATTTCGTACTGAGGCATTAACTAAGACCTTAATCTTAATCTGTGAGACTACTGAAAGAACTTGGGAGAATTTATATTTTGCTACAAAAAAGAAATAATTTATATTTTGTTACAAACAACTAAAAAAAACACGCTTTTGTGGCTAGCCGAAATAAAGTAGAAGTTTTCAAATATGCTTCAATTGAAACAAAACTGAAAAGTAGAAAATAGTTTTCAAAATAAGAAAATAGTGATGAACAAAAAAATTCATTTTAACATTTAAAAAACAATTTAATTTTAATATATATATATATATATATATATATATATATATATATATATATATATATATATATATATATATATATTTAAGAAAATATTTATTAATTGGATATTATGAGAAACATATTGTTGTCGCACATAATGAATCGAGAAGGTTCCGTAAAAATAATAAAGAAGGTAGTTGCCAAAGTCCTAAGAGCGTAAAAAAGTGTGGAGTATTTGATGTTAATTGTTGTAAATATTTTACTGGTGTTAGTAGAGTCATTATTAGAGAATCTTGAATAGCTCCATTTAATGATCCACTGGATTTTTTTATATATCTATCGATTATTGTTTATTTGAAGTATTATTTAGTTTTCCAATTGCTTAAGAAAAATTATAAATTTTAATTCATATGTAATTATGGATATGAATGTTTTCTTGAATGTCTATCGATGAAGGATTCCGGTGGAATAACTGCATCACATATCTTTCGTTGGATTTCTTTAGAATGACCTCTGGATAAAGAAGGCTGTGACATTCTATTCGTCACTATTGAATCATTTTTTAAGATTTAAATGTTCTTATTTCTTTCTAAGTTCTTATTATAACGTTGAGATGAAGTAATTCATTTTCAGCATTTCTAAATAAACATAAATTCATATTTAACTACGTATATTTAAAACTTTCATCATTAATTATAAAACATAATTTAATTTTAACGCTCATTTAAAAAAGCGATGTTTTACTTGTACATTGTAACTTTAGGAGAAATGTTTTCAAATAGCACATATTAATAATTGAAATGGATACATAAAATAGTTTTTTTCCAAAAAAAACAACAAAGTAGCTGCCATTTGGGTTAAGCGATGACCTAAAAGCGATAGGACAACAATATTAAATACAAATAGTCAATAGAATTTTATTTTTGATTTATAATTATTTATTTAACAATTATGGAAAATTTGATGTAAAATAAAAATAAACTAACAATTCATCGTAGTTTTTCATGGTGAAATTTCAAATCAGGCGGCTACCCAAATGTATTTAAAAATGAAACTCCACTGCCCGGGTTTCATCGAAAGGAATTTATGATTTAGAGACTAATTCATTTAGAATGAATGAGTGATCAATTGATGCCATTTATTTGTTTTACTTCGTTGAGGTAGGAGCGTTTGGTAATTGAGTTTCGTCGAATTCCAACAGTTGACCGAACCTTATTGTAGAGTATTTCGTTTAACAGTAGCTTCATTGGGAATATGAGAAAAGATTTCATAAATTAATCGTCGGGATTTTATGAGCCAAACGACGAGGCTATTGAAAATTTATTTTCTTTGTATGGCCGTGAGGGAGGTTATACAATTAGGGCATTCAATAGTACTGGAGCGAGGCACAAGTTATCGTCAATTTTTGGGACATGCTTTGGCAATGAAAGGCATAAAAACAATCGACGTTATTCGAACAAAGACATGAATATGAATAATAGTTGACATTGGGAAGTTATTTAATAAAATATTTATGACAAACGTAAAACAAAACAATCCTGAAATATTTTACTTTTGTCATAAATATTATTTTTTATTTCTGAACAAATTCACTCATATACACAGCAATAACCGGATCAATGTACAGTAAATTTTATAAATATAGAATACATTGACTTCATCACAGCAGTTCTCTAGTTTGTTTTAATATTTCTGCGCACCGGAGGTAAAGAAGACTATGTCCACAAAATGGGTGATATTTTAGGAAAATTTTCATAAATAAATAGGGTCAATACTTTCAATTACTTATCATGGCCAATAACAATGTGAACCTTTTTTTTCAAGCTCTCACTATCAGTAACGAAAAAACAAACAGATCAAAGCTATGGAAAATTTGCTCTCCTCAACAAATACAAAAATATGATATGGTGTCCTCAACCTCCAGGGTACCGATCTTAAGTCTCTATTCTTTTTTTTTTTGTAGTAAGGCCTTAAGAAAAGTTACTGTGAAAATACCAACGTTCTGTTACACATAACCCATAAAATAAATTTATGGTAAAATTTGTGTATTGTCGCATATACTGGAGAACTATTTAATATTGTACAAAACAACACTATAATAATTTATTTCGGATTTAGATAAGCTACACCATACTTTACAGTGTAAATTTCGTAAATTAGAGTATGACCTATGCAATCTGTTCTTCATCTAAATGGAACTGGGATTGAAATCTTAATTTATAATAGAAGGAAGAAAATTATTCTTGTAATGCAATTACAGCACGAAAGGGAGCGCGGTTGCATAGTATGTAGTGTGCTGAGTTGCAAAGCTGAAAGTTCCAAGTTCAAATCCAGCGGTGGCGGACTAATTATTTAATCTGTTTAAATTCATGGATGGAGCTGGTGGGATGGACAGACACTCCTGTTGGGTTCACTCAGCGTTTATAAAGTTGGGGGAACATTTTTTCAATGGTATGCAATAGTATATATTAATTTTTCAACGAGAAAAAACATGACTGTTGTTCCGAGATCGTTATCTCG
This sequence comes from Arma custos, assembly GCA_037127475.1. Taxonomy (NCBI): domain Eukaryota; kingdom Metazoa; phylum Arthropoda; class Insecta; order Hemiptera; family Pentatomidae; genus Arma; species Arma custos. Next base: position 204,861,892 of record CM073759.1, on the reverse strand, counting down.
GACAAATCACCTCCCTGCACAACAGTTTTCCATAAAAATCTCTTCCGTACAATATAGTGGTACATTAAAAATTACAGGAAGCTATCCGATGATAAGAATGCATTAGTATCTCATAAGCCAACTAAAAATCTACACAGATATATCTCTATTTCTTGAAACAAACAGTTCTTTATTTTCTTAATAACCGTAATATTAAATAATTAACGTTCAAAGAATAAAACAATAAATGAAGATACTCTCAGTCAATCTATTTTTGCCTAATTAAGAGATAAAATGAGGGAAGATTATAAGATAGAAAAAACAAATAGAAGATTGAGACGGAAGGAGATTGAATTGCCTAATTAAAGATTGGCAGAGAGATCTGGAGTTAACGACCGGCTCAAAGGAAGCGAGATCTCTCTGCCTCCCCCGGCCCGCTGTTTGTCGGGGAACGAGGATGGGGAAGGGGAATCAAATTTATTATTCACAGGATTATTAATATTAGCGTTATTCGTTTAATTAATTTTCAGGATTAAAATGGTTATTTAATTATTTAATTAAGAATTATTAAAACAATGTATGCCACTAAGGATCAAAACCGTATACAAATATAATTTTGTGTATAAGCGGTTTAAACTAAAAGGCTTTTGTAAATCTTGAAAATATAAATTTGTATAGAATTACATTCACTCTCTCTCTCTCACACACACACACACACATAAACACAGTAGATGTATATTGAGGTTAGGATGTGTTGTATTTGTTTTTCTATTTGCTATTCTTATCTTTCTGCCCTAAACATGACTGAATAGATTTTTGTTTTCTATTTTTAAGTTGAGTTTCAAATTTAAATTTGACGCTAATTCAAGTTAGTATCCTTGGCCCAATCTTTTATACAGTTTATACAGCTGACATCCCAATACATCGTAATACTATCCTTACCACGTATGCTGACGATATATATGTCTATTATCAGTCAACACCAATCCAGTTATTGCATCCCAAAACCTCCAATCCCATATCACTGATCCTGAAGAATGGTGTAAAAATTGGAGAACTAAAATAAATTCTCAAAAATCGCATCAAATCACTTTTACCTTACTTCGTAAACCAATGACTTCCTGCCCTTCAGTATCCTTTAATAATATCCCACCGGTGCCTGTAGAACAGATCCGATACTTAGGGTTGCATCTCGACAAACGATTAACCTGGAATCTTCATACAAGACTGAAAAGACAAGAAACCGCTCGACGTTTCAGGCTACTACAACACTTACTAGACAAACGCTCTAAGCTCCCAATTATGACCACCATACAACCTATTTGGACTTACGGAGTATAGAGCTTTGGGGCTCCACCCAATTCCTCTCGTATCCAATCCCTACAATCCAAAGTCCTTCGTAAAATCCTCAATGCTCCTTATGTTGTTTTGAATAAAGTCGTCCATAACGACCTTAATGTCCCATTTGTTGCTGATTTGGCCCGAAACTGGTATCTATCTTTTCATAACAAACTTCATTACCACTCAAACCCTCTAGTTTCAAACCTAGCTTCCTCTTCAATTACCGATAATGCTCCGAGACGTCAGACAAGAAGATGGCCACGTGTCCTTCTTAGTTGAACTTGTTATTTGAGTACTACCAGTGGGCAATTTCTCTACTTGTCATTCTCATGTCATTATGTATCACTCAGCCTATTTACTTGTTGTATTATTGTAATACAGTTGTAAATATCAAAAAATAAATTTTATTTAAAATTGACGCCATGTTGACGATACTAGTTTGCATGATGATAAAGAGGCGTGGCTTAAAAGTTAAGGTTGGGTTGTCGTAAAGCTGCATTGCTTAAAATGGGTGAAAGTAAGATCAGCTTAAGTCCTCCTTCAAATTTGGCGCCATTGTCACGTGACTAAAGAGGAGATAATTAGGCTGGTTTAGGTTAGGTCAAGATTTATTTTAAAATTTAGAATTCCAGCGATGGTGGGCTGGTCACGTGATGCCAGGTGATTTCTGATTGGCTTACCAAATCGCTATGCCAGATCCCACAATACTTATTTCCTCACTCTTGAACATATAGGATCAAACTGTTGTATTCAAAGAATTAGTAAATGACATTTAAAACTATAAAAAAGCATCGTGTTTTTTTAGAATTTTTTCCACTAGTTTCTTCGGCCTGTGAGCAATACGCATAGTCTTGGCGGGACTTTTGTCAAAATATCTATTGCAAATACACTAGGTGAAAATGGCATAAACATGTGTTTATAAGACAGTGATGCCCACGCAGAGAATAATTATTTTAATTGAAAATAAACAAAGCGAGTAAACATTGAGAGTCGATTGCCTTATACCCAATCAAACGTACGCTATTAAACGTTCAATACAACTACAATTAGTAAATATTGGGTTAATTCAGTTTGCAAATTGAAATTTGCTATATTTGGATTCTGTAGCAAAGGCTATGAGATTTAAATAAACAATAACAATGTGAAGGAATACTTACCTACTTTTCAGGGAATGAATTAATAGTAATGCCAGTGGTTTCTTTTTACTTTTGTGGAGTCATCTGTGTCTCAATGTTTTTAAACTTATAGTTTAAGCATCAAGAATAATTTAATTATTTAACACTTTTAATGTTTATTCAGGTTTAGAAAAAAATAAATATTTTTAAGCATTTGAAAAAATAAGGAAAAACCGAAGAATGAGATGAAATGCATTAAGTATTATCTAGACGAACGCTGTACTTGATTATACATTGAAAACTCAATACTTTTTAATATATAGATTCATATAAATATCTATTTTATCAAGTAGGTAAGTTATGAAGTAGGGCGGGTTTCTAGACCCCACAGAGGCTTTTTATGGCTGTTAACAGAATAAAATAATTTATATGCTACTGCCCGGAGTCGAACTCGGGACATTGAGGTCAGTAACTTTATAGCCTACTTACGGAGCTACCCTGCTCTCCATTATTTCATACATACATATATTTATGCTTTTTATGAAAATTATGTATTATTCTTAAGACGTTTAGTTTAATCAAATAATGATTCGTTATTTGTAGTTATTTTGTTTATTTGTTAACCTAAAAACCTGTACCACTACAACCCATGAAGGGTCTGGGGTTCAGTACATGGTAGAGACTGTACTGTTTCATGGACAACGGTTCTGCAAGGAGGTGTCTTGTCCTAGGTCACGCTCGACCGCCAGATTTTCCCCCTTCTTTTGGATACCCTATTTTTATAACATTTTATAGAGGCTGGGTGGGCCCCAGGAGGGTCCTAGATCCCATATGATCCATATCCCGCTGCAAACTGACTAAATAAAAATCATGGCCTGCAGCGGGATTTGAACCAGGATTTCCGGCATGGCAACTCAGTGCTCTACCACTTAGCCACTCCGCTCCATATATTTGTTAACAATATATATAAAAGTTAAAATGCTTATATCAATGTCTGCCTATTTGCCAGAGCGAGGTTGAATAAGAACACCAAATAAAATATTAGTCCAATGCTTTTATGTAAGATATAATAGATATTTGTGATGACCTTACGATATTTATTTGACAATTACGTCCTTCGAAGACGACATAAAATATCGGTCTCGAGCCTTTTAGGTACATGTCAAAGCTCTCTATTAGAATTATACCTGAATTGGCAAAATTTAGGACTCCTATTGCAACCTCGATTGATTGGGCATAGTAACAAAAAGTAGGGTAAAATAAATAAACAAACAATAATTTAATTTGTATACTTGAAAATAAAAAATTATAATAGCTGCATGGATAAAGGTTTAAATATTATTTTCGTTTTTTTTGGATTATCCCGTGCCTATACTTGTAGCAAGAATTACCTCCCCCAATATTCATATTCAGGTATTTTTATATTTAAAAAACTCATAATTTAAATACCTATTTTTATTACTATTTTTTTTTTCTTTAAAGGGGAATACCATTTTGCATTTGCCTCGAAATCGGACGAGAACGAACGGTATTATCGAACGGCTAGAGGACGCAGCATCGCTCGTGTTTTCGCTTCTAAAAGGTCTAAAAGCTTTTTACCATAACTCGCCGGAGTGCCTTACCTGTAATCGCAGTAAAATGAGAAATACGAGGATTGCATTAAAGAAAATAATGGAGGGCTCGTAAAACTCTTAACGTGCATAAAAAATTATGCGCTGCGCATATTAGCGTATGTAAAATTAAGCGAGCACAATATTGATATGATTAATTAACTACCTGGAAAGATAGAGGGATTGTAGCTTTATTTTCTATAGAGGGTAACAAGAGTCATAAGAATATTATAGTACATTTATATGTACTCATTGCAATACATCGTCATAGATTAATTTTTTATTTTATTGTAATGAAAATTATTAAAGTACAATAAATTTATTAGTATTTCATTAATTTGGTAAAACCATTTTCCAGTAAATTTTTCTTTTTATATTTCAAAAAACGTGACGACATGGTCATTTTCAATTTTTCCCTTTTTTTTCATAAGCATTACTTTTACCGCTTAACAAGTCAATATTAGAATTGTCATTCTACCAATTCTTTATATAGATGTCCTTAATTTTAAAATTTCTTACTTGGAGTTTCATTATTCTCCATGGTCAATCTCTAATCTTATGAAATATTAGATCTTATGATATTAGAGATTGACCATGGAGAATAATGAAGCTCCAAGTAAGAAATTTTACTTTATTCTTTTTAAAATTAAGGAATTCTATATAAAGAATTGGTAGAATGACAATTCTAACATTGACTAGTTAACCGGTAAAGGTAATGCTTATGAAAAAAAAAGAAGAAAAAATTGAAAATGACTGTGTAGTCGAAACGTTTTTTGAAATATAAAAAAAAATTGACTGGAAAATGGTTTTACCAAATTAATGAAATAATTACAAATATATAGTCCTGTGGCATCCACATTAAAAATTAAAAATTTATTACTATTAGTAATAGTTCAATAATAAATTTAGTAATAGAATAGAATATAATGGAATAGAAAAATAATTTTACTCTGGGATCAGGTCCCTTAAAAATAACAATATTGTATAGAAATTAATAGAAATATTTCTGACCAAACGGATATATTAATATAGTAATATGGTAATATTGGGCCAGTCAGTATAAAAAAATATTAATTAATAGTTTTTATCATTATAAATTTATTTTGTCAAAAAACAAAACAAAATTATTCACTATGATACCTTTTAAGAGGAAGGAAATGATCCAAAAGATGACAAAAAATTATCTTTAACAAGGAGAACTATTTACTTTAAATCCTTACGATTTACGGTCTTACGAAAAAGTAGTAGTATTTTATGTTGAAGAAATTGGTCCGGGTAGAGGTCACTGAATGAAATTCTCAAGTAATTTCAGATGATATTTATTGTTAGCCAACGTTTCGACCTACGTTGTAGGTCTTGTTCAGGGCTATAAGCAAAATACAGACAATTTAAGAAAGCGGTATGAATATAATAAAACATTTTAAATATAGATAAACTAAAAGAAGGTGAATACAGGCAAAAGTTGATAATTATGTGTAATAATGATGATAAAAATTGATAAAGGTGTACAGTAAAGTAATCATGAAGGTTATGAAGGTTACTTTACTGTACACCTTTATCAATTTTTATCATCATTATTACACATAATTATCAATTTTTGCCTGTATTCACCTTCTTTTAGTTTATCTATATTTAAAATGTTTTATTATATTCATACCGCTTTCTTAAATTGTCTGTATTTTGCTTATAGCCCTGAAGAAGACCTACAACGTAGGTCGAAACGTTGGCTAACAATAAATATCATCTGAAATTACTTGAGAATTTCATTCAGTGACCTCTACCCGGACCAATTTCTTCAACATAAATTATCATAGGTCAACAATTATTATCAATAGTAGTATTTTAATTTGTATGTATCATGTATATTTAGCACTAAAGGAGACCTGCAATATGGATTGAAACTTTGGCTTTAAAATTAATATAAAATATAGGATCTAGGACCTCCTGGGGCCCATCCAGCCTCTATAAAATGTTATAAAAATAGGGTATCCAAAAGAAGAGGGAAAATCTGGCGGTTGAGCGTGACCTAAGACAAGTTACCTCCTTGCAAAACCATTGTCCATGAAACAGTACAGTCTCTACCATGTACTGAACCCCAAATCCTTTCACGGGTAGTAGTGGTACAGGTTTAATAATATAAAAAGTTCGGCTTATTTAAGGGATTTTTTCTGATCTCCATTCGGAATATTTTCTTCCTCACATATATTCGGTCACACCATATGATACATTTCCTTGAGAAAATCAAATTGTCTTATCCATGATTTATGGAAAAATTATTCTGCTATGCTGAGCATTCCTGAAACGTTAAAAAATATATTATATAGACTTGTATAATTCGAATAGATTATTCGTTCAATTGAGTTAAAGGCTGCTAAGTGATAATAGAATTCTAAATAAAAACAATAGACTAAGACATAGGATTTCTTCTTTTTTCATATATTGCAAAATGACTTATCGCAATGCAGAATAGAAATATACACATGGGTCCTATATAACACTCAATTACAGTTGTTTTACTGTCATTAATATTAATAAACGTCTCTATCTATATCACAATGTATGGCTTAGTTGAGGCACAAAACAGCAGAGCTGCTGCTATATGTAACTAACAGCATGTTGTATATAGATGACAGATTAATTAATCGTTTGTGTATTGATACGGTTGAGTATCCTGCAACATCAATGGATTGAAACATTAAAAAGACTTTTTGTAAACTGTAGAAGAATGGTTTCGTGTATGATTTATATTATAAACCGAGAAACTATAGAAAGGCTTTTATCATTTATATTAACATTCTTACTTTTTTTTTACGAATCGGCCAGCCAGGATCACGCGAATATCATTTAATAATCTTCTTCACACTCTCTGCCTTCCCTCTATTTCAATACTCTCTCATCTTTGTGGACTGTTCCTCTCTTCCTTAGTCCATTTTCTCCCTCGTCTCTCCTTTCTTCCTGCAAGAAACCCTACTTCTTTTAGTTTTTTTTCGACTAGCTCTCTATCCAAGCAATCCTTATCCTCCAATTTTAGCCTATCCAGCTCCTCTTTTATTTGTTTCACATCTTCACATACACTCACATTAAGCTTAAGACTGTCGAAAATTTTTTTGTTCAGCCATTCTGACCATGTGGTCGTAGAACCTCAGTATTCTGGTCCTGATGACTGTTTCAAGATCTTCCAAATTTCTATATATTTCTTCGTTGGATTTTCACATATACCCCTCTTGTGTTACTTTGGGTCCATGAATCCTCCCCAGAATTCTTTATTTTTTAATATATTCATGATTGCATAATATTCATTTTATATTTTTAATTATTGGCGGTGGCAAGTTGGTTGCTACCCGATTCGCTTTTACATTTACCTTTTAAATTTCATTGTTATAATAATCTTCGGATGTTCGGATGAAGTCAATGTAAAGTTATTGATTGATTAATAACTTTACATTGGCTCATTTGAAAATTCTAAATTATTCTCTAAGTTTATCGCATGCTAGTGGATGATAATGTATAAAGTAACGTGCATAACTATAGAGATTCATGATAAAGAATTATTTACTGTCCATTTTCTCGAGCTAATGATCATGTGTTGGATCTCTTGACTAGAATAAGATGTATACAGCTGAATTATGCAGGAAAATGTAAAGATAAAATTAAATTACTCGATAATTATTAGTCTACTATGTTTTAAACGACATATTGGAATTTCAGAGTGCTTTATATCTATCAACTCTAAGTATAAAAGTATGTTAACACCAAACGAATCGAGTCTATATAGATAGCCAGATTTCTGGAAAATAAACAATACATTTATTCTTCAAAACCATAAAGCCTGGAGCTTTTTGATTTTTTTACATAATATTTTTAGTTATGAAGGGAGCAGCAGAAATGTAAAACATCTGCCGGAACTTTTGTACAAACAAGCTTTTTAAAAATATTTGATAAAAAATTATAATTTTTTTAAATTACCAGATACTATAGCTATATTCCTACATAGAAGTTTCATATTTAGGCGCACGTTCTTTATCACTTTAATCTTTTTTATTAATAAGAAAATTTCTTGCACGTATTGCAGTTTTCTAAATTACTACTAACTATAGAAGGAAAATTATTGATAATTTTTGGCATAATTCATTTTATTTATTATTCCTGGAACGGATAAACGTTTTCCAAATATTTTGGCTTTGGTCAGATTGCTAACAATAATTATTAAGACTCGCTGAAATCTGACTGAAATATTCACTAACTATTTATTTTCATACCGCTCAACCTTAAATACTTAGGTATATTAATAAAAAATATGATAGGGATATATTTAATATGGAATATTGAAGATATATTTCAATTCATTGATACAAAGATATAGATAATTAAAAAAGCCTAATTGGACTAAATATAGATTACAATCCACTATTTTAAATCTGTTGTTTTATTTTTTTTAATGAACCATAATAACCCATTCTACTTTATTAATTTTAAAATCATTTAATCAGGAAATAGTCATAAACACGAACTTCGTGGTGAACAAAAATCTTCTATAATTTTAGAAAAAAAAATGGTGCTTTTCAAAGTTTTGGATACTGATGAATAAATACATTTTATCCAATTGGCGTAAAGTTTGTCTATACAATTAACCGGCCTAATTTACTATACTTGCAATTGCATTAATCAAATTTCATGTTTGCTATTCTGGATTTGCATATGAGGAATATGAAATTTTGATGTTCAATTAATGATAATATTTTATTAATCAGCAATGTCTGTTAGAATTTCTTATATAGCAGAAATTTTTCTAGTCCAGAAAAACAGACAATTTATTTATGTTGTTTGACTCGTGAGATTAACATCCTATTTACACTGCTTTCACAACTAAGACAACAACAAAATTTTCTCTTAAGAGATTAATATTTCAATGCTTACCGGTTTAATACATAATTCGTTAGGTTAGTTAGGGGAAGGGCTGGGGCCTCAAAGCGACGTGTTTCGGGAGGGACATTCATGAGGTCTTTGCTAGCTCGTGTCAGATGTCAGCCAGCAGAGCGTTCCTCACAAAGCAAATAAAATACTTAATTACAGGGCCTCAAAGACAGGGCAAGCACTGCCAGGAAGGATGGAAAGATAGTGTCAACAGCGCCCCCCCCTCTCTTATACAAATACTTAGGTCAGAGCTAAGGAAAACACCCCTCCCCTCCCGGCTTGTGACGGAGTCTGTTTGTTTTTTCTGACTTCTTAGCCTCGTCTCTTGTCTCTCCTCAAGAAGATTCCAGGGGACGGCAACTGTCTGATGTGTATCCGTCTTCAAAGTGAATGAATACTACTGCACGAGGAAGGCCTATGACACCGATATGGAAGCCTTCTGTTAAAATACATTTTAATAATTCGTGTTAAAAATCAATTTTTCAGCACAACTGAATTTTTTCTGAGCTTAGCATTACCATGAATACAAATTATGTTTTTCGATTGGGAAACAAAGAGTTTTGGATTGTGAATAATATGTCGAACAATAAGTCTAAAATTTAGTTCTTTTAATTACCATCGAATGACCGAAAAAGATTCATATAAATGCACATTTCACATAAATGACTTAACAACTGAGTCGGATTTTTGGACTTGGACTTTTGGAAATATAACGGTATTTTTTTTTTAATTTCATTTTTTATCTGGAACATTTTTGTTTAATTTTTTTAGGAATAGTACCCTCGATCTTCAGCGAGATGATCACTTCCAACACAAAATAAGATACGAGGGCCTAGCAGATGCACTAAATCTTCGATTGAGGATCATTGTACAGCCATACAGGTGGCAAAGGTTGCACCAGCAGGTTACAGTGGAGGGATGGAACCAATATCTAACTATCGTTTTAAATAACTATCTCAGTGTTGGGATAATGATGGATCACTGTATCTACTTAATAGAATTGTATGAATGTTTTATTAACAAGTAGAATGTTTAAAAATAGCAAATATAAATTTGGTATGAAATAAACGGCTGTACTATAATTGCATAGTTTTGTTTGTAAGCAAGAACAGCAAAGTTAGTTTTTAGTCCTGCATCGCTTATAATTGACACTTGGAAATATAATTTTTGGATGAAATCTTGGTTTAACGATTACATATATCAAGGTATTTAATAAATAAAAATTATATACTGTACTAAATTATAGAGCGAACACCACCATTATCACTCACCACTCAGACCTCACATTGGTAGAGCGACGGGGCGGGACAGAGCAGTTATAAAGCGATATTGTAGATATCTGCACGCTGGGCCCCATTTCCTGCCCTGAGCCCTCAGGTGGGGGGGTCGGGCCCCAAGGGACCTGTAATGGATAACTCGCCCTCACCCCCTAGGCACTCTTCCCTCCGTCGATATCAGCCTCCTGTTTATACACACATCTCTCGGATCTTTATATATTTACTATATTTTCATGTGTATTTACCATCATATTTTATTTATATTTTTAAATTGTATCGGACTTTTAAAATTATATGTTTAAATTATTTTTTTAATAATTATTGTAATTTTTAAATATTTTTATTTTGAATAGAAAAGATTTTCCAGGACCGGGATTCGAACCCGTGTCTCCCAAGCATCCGTCATGGTACTCTGCCACTTAAGCTATTCTGGCACGTACGTCGGTTAGACAAATCCTTTCTCTTCACCGATCGCAATTTGCGATGTATACACGGGGAAGAATATTCATTGAACTTTACTTTAATTAGGGTCTTGTTGACTTACGTCATTATATGATTTATAATTTATTTTATTTTATTTTTTTATAATTATTGTAATTTTTATTTTGAATAAACTTTCCTTTAAAACGGACATTTCATATGAAACGATCCACTATGTACCTATCTACTTTCTCACTCTCTCTCTCTCTCTCTCTCTCTCTCTCTCTCTCTATATATATATATATATATGTATGGAGGGATTGTGGCTGATAGATCAGCCAGAGTTAGTACCATGTCACGAAATGAGATGCCGGAGTTTGTACATAATAATTATAGAGGAATGTGGACGAGTACATTAAAGTTGGACCGGACGGGAAGGGTAATAGGAAACTTTAGTCATTACAGAGGCTCGCTTCATATTCAGAACTCGCGAGCGGTCTGTCTCGAAGCCCGGCTAGGCTAGGGGTCCTGTCTACATTGAGTAATAGTCCCGGTTCTCCGCTGCTTGAGCGAGTGCCTGGGGTTAGGGGGTAAGAAGAAATTGGTTCTTAGCAAGTGTTGCAACATCACAGGCGATTTTGCGGAAAATAATGGTGTGAAAGTGTAAACTATTGTGATTAATCCTGGAGAAAAAAAACCCTTAAAAAGATAGAGTTTTTGTTGTTTGATGAAGTCCAGGTCCAGTACAATACTGGGTGATAATGAACAACATATCATGATGGTATCAGATCGTATGATGGTAGTTAAATTAAGAAACATTATACCATTGAGGGGAAAAAAAAATGTTCGTCGGTGATCGAGGTGTTGTTAGACATTGCAGACTCGTGTAATGGAAATAGTCGGCCTTTGTAACAATATTAACACTCGATCGAAAGATATTAGTAGAATGGTCCCACTAGAGCGCAGCAGCTTACAGGAGTGTACTAAATATATTTACGCAAGCGAAAACTAACCAATATAATGAGCTGATTTTTTCCAATAGTTCAGAGTTTAAAGACTGGCGTTCAAAGCGAGAAGGGTCTGAGCAGAAGTAAGATGAATTTAGAAGGTAGCAATATTTTTTTTTCTGTAGTCTGACTATATTACTAAAAAAAATTGTACTTTTTTAATGAAAAAAGTATTTTCTCTATAGATTCCCACAATTATTTTTTGTTGTTATCTATATTCAATTTTTATTTTTTATATACCTATTTATTAGTTGTTTTTCGATTTATACTTTATCTTATTTTGAATAATGCAGGAAGACTCGATTGTTACTTGTGTTGTCCTTTTTTGTTATTCTTGGGATCTGGTGTTCTAAATAAGAATGTATTTCCTTTTCATTTAAGAAAAAATTGACAAGGGAAGGGATTAAAATATCTAACTAAGAAGACAGATAGCATGCCTAAAATCGTCGTTATGCTCCAAACCCTTGAAATATGTATGAGAGAATATTAAAATTATCGCCAAATTATTCTGAATATTTTTTAAAGCGTACTCCTTCGCGAAGATAGCAACTTCTTTTAAAACAGTCTGAGCATTTGCATAGATAAATTAGTGAAAAAAATATATTTTAGAAATTTTCCCAATATATTTGGACGATTATGAGGACGCTATTGACAGCATTATTTAGTATTATTATAAATCTAGATATATAGCGGCTGAAAAATAATAATCATTCAGAACATTTGTTGACTTTAATATAATTTTTTTCCTTTACCTAGTTCATATCTATTGAATTTCGGGACTAACATGATACGGGGGTAAGGAATTAACATGATGAGAAACGTTAAATTATTGAATAGTTGTTTTTGGAAAAAATTCGTTCCTAGTTGATATGTATCTATTTTACAACAATCCAACAATACACATTAGATTAATCACAACTAATTATTTACATATAAGAACATGTATTTTGGTTGACATCATTTCGTCATCAATCTGACATGATCCAATAGTCTCCATTTTTGACTTCACCAATACAGTCCCGAAATGTCGTCTAAAGGAATTTAAAAGAAGAGATTGAACTTCAAGAACAAACAGTAGAAATTATATACACACAAATGTGGGTGTGTGTGTAAGTATAGACGTAAGTAGTATAAGTGTATAAGTGTAAGTAGAATTAAAATTATCGTACATTACTTATTTAAAGACATATTTAATTGGGAGAAGGCTTATTTTGGGAAATTGGGCTTGTTAAAGATACATTTAATGGAGAATTCAATTGCCAAAAGTTATTAAATTTCCAATTTGATAAAATTAACTTCCGATTGTGTGTTTCATTTGACATCTCACTTCGTTGCAAATCAAGTCACAAAGCTAACAATTACTCCATTGGTGATCCCTATCTGATATTGCATTAAGATATAACGAAGAAATTCGTGCATAAATAATCCGTAAGATGTTTTATGTGCATTATAGTCGGATGCCAATGAACTTGAAGAGACGTTATTACCCGAATAGTAACAAATATCGAGGAACAACAAAAGAGGAAGTTCATCTAATTAATTACTTTGAATGCCTTTCGGAGTTGCAAATAGTTAAAAAACAAACCAAGTTCATTTCGAAGGTCTATTAATCTCTGTCTTAATTCGGTTAATTACACATGCATTTTTCGACCGACACTAATTAAATGGGAACAAGAAAGGATGGAAAGGATTCCATTGTGGGGTCCACAAAGGGCGGGGGGGGGGAGGGAGGTGGTTGGCCGACAGCTCATTCATCAAACGCCTACCTTTCCACTTTCCGATATTACTCGTTGAATTATCAGCGATATTGACTCAACATATATTTCTGATATCGGAAAGCAATTCCACTGCCGACAATAAGAACAGTTCGAAGCAGGAGAATTCTCAGCTACCGTCCACTTTGCATGAATTTTCGGAATCAATTATAAGTAAATTGTTATTTTTTAGATCACAATTATGTCGATACTATTCTAAAATAAACTCTTACCTCCGCTACCCATGAAATGTCTTCGGCTAAGTACGAGATTGTACTTTAGATAACAGTTGTGCAACGAGGTGATTTGTCCGAGATCACGCTCAATCGCCAAGTTTTTCCTCTTACAAATAACCAATAAATAAGCCAGTTTATAGAGGATGGATGAGTTCCAGGCTCGCATTATGGAGTCGGTAGATGCCATTTGGTCCATCATCAGCTGTTAAGAGGTGAAATAAGTTATGTACCAAAGCCAGATCGTTGGCACGGCAACCTGAACTAAGGTGATTCAATAGTAAAGGGAGGAGTTGCCATACCGAATGTCCTAGGTATAAATCTGGCTGATGCAGATAATTTACTTGATCTGTTGACAGCATAAGATGGATTCCGTCATTTCTGCAGACCTTCCGGGGGGAGGGGGGGGACAGCTAATGGGTTCTACAAACAGGGGGAAAATCTGACGGTTGAGCATGATCTCGGTCAAATCTCCTCCCTACACAGCCGTCTTCCAAGAAACAGGATCAGTCTTTATCACGTACTTAAAACTGGGTTGTAGTGATATAGGTTTTTTTTTTTACTAAAATAAAGCGACTTGCATTTTTTTTAATAATTTATTTCTATTTTAATTAAAAACATTTTTTAAAAGTTTCTATAAAGGAACTTGAAACACCGGTTTGGATTTATAACCCTTCTTAATTTGTTTGCTTGAAAGTTCTATTCAATAATCATTAAAATTGTACCACCTTATAGAAACATGATTTTTTTCATTATTAATATATTATTTGATATGTGTACCTTATTACAAAGAATATTTCGCTAAACTCGGAAATATTCCTTAAGTGTAAGTTTCCATTAAAATATTAGAGATCAGTAGAACATATAATATACACAAATTTCTGTTATTTTTTCGACATATCTGTGGTTTTTATATGTGAGGTAGTGTATTATTACTGTTAATAATCTCTCTTTGTAATAATTATTTATTAATTGTTAATAAATCAGAACTTTAATAGGAGTTAATAGGCGAAAATGAAGGGACGTGGCTACTCAATCCCTACGACTTGTCAACTATTAACAAGCGAGAAGTGTACAAGAAAGTTGCCGGCTGCCTGTTGGGAAGTTGTTGCTCGGTGGCCGGTCGAGGCAGCCTCAAACACGAAAACTTTTACAACTTCTGTCGCCAACTTCCAGGCCACTTACCGGAAATGCCCTAATGGCGAATAAATCGTAATGAGCTCGAATACGTTCCAGTGATTTCGTGACTCGAAGGGCTCTTCGATGCCAATCTTGATTTTATGTTTTAATCTCGATGGAATCTTACCTCTCCGGGTGGGAAAATTCATTACTCCAGAAACAAATTACCCAACACATCAGTAGAGCAGTTCATATTTTTAGACTGATCACTCAAGAATGATTGAAAATTCCGTTTGTGTAAGCAAAAAAGCTTGTTTGGTAAATTATGTATAAACATAAACGACCCATGAAAAAATTAATCAATATTGGATTAACCGTATTGTGTTTAAGCCATTTTATGTATTTGACAGCTTCGGGATTGAAAAAGCTGTAATGAAATAACATGAGTAATCTCATTACTCACGCAGGCGCTAATGTTTTAAGTAACTTCATCAATAAGAAAAAAAAACCAAAATACTTTTTTGATAGCACGCCATTTTACTTCAGTACTTACTAGACAAAAGCTCAAGGTACCAATTATTTAAAAAATACTCAAATACATCACTATTTGGTGTTATGTAAATATTTGGGACTCCACTAAGCCATAGAATGTCTCTCCTATCCAGTCCTCAGAATAAAAAATCCTTCGTAAAACTCTTAATACTCATTACTTTTTTACAAATGAACTCATCCATAATGACATCAATGTCTCATTTGTAGCTGATTTGGCCCGAACCCGATATCAAATTAGAGCTACTTCATCAATTTTTGATAATGCACCATGGCGTCTAAAAAGAAGATAGGCTCGTAACGTTCTAAGTTGAATTTGTCATTTGATCACTGGATAGTTTCTTTACTAGTATTTATCTGTGTCATTCTGTATCATTCATTTTTCAACTTGTATTCTGATAACAAAGTGTGAATTTTAATAAATATTTATGTGTTAATAAATAATGTAAGCATTTAACAATTAATCGTAATTATTTAAAAATAGAACATGACTTAATCAAACTGGAATAGATTCCTTAGAATACCCCAATAAAAATTACTAAAAAAAAGAAGATATTAATCTACAGGACGATATTAAATGTTCAAAAGTGAATATGAAATAAAAAATTATTAATATTATTATTACTTTAGTCCTAAATTAGAGCATTACTTATGAGTCTTCAAGGAAAAAACTAAAACTTATTCAACTGAATTGGGAATTTACTAAAAACCAAACACTTCTAAGACAATAAAGCACTTCGAAAATAATAAAGAAAATTATTTGCATAGGCCGTTAAGGCCTTACCTAATCAACTTCTTTACTGGTTTAGCGCCGGGTCGAATCCGACTACACAGGTGGGAATTTGAAAGACCTTCTCATACTGGTTAGAAAGATAGGTAACCTGTAGAAGTAATCCGTTGTCCTATTTTTTATTATTGTTATTTTTTTTAAATAAGTTAACCCGATAACTTTAAAAAAATTTTAAATATTTTATTTGAAAAGAAAAGATATGGCCAGGACCGGGACTCGAATCCGGGACTTTCACCTCTCCGTGATGACGCCTCAACTATCTCGGCTATCCTGGCTCGCTTCTCGGCCAGGCATGTCCCCTCTTTTCACTGGCCATATGGCCGTGAAAAGAGGGGATATGCATCAAGAGTCGCATGAATAGGCGAAACGTCGACCGGTAAGTGGGTGTATTACTGGATTTGAAACATAAGGCTTTGCATTGTGTTTTTTCCCAATTGCATTATAATAAATAATAATGTTTCTTTTTGAGTTTTTGGCTCTATTTTATTGCTTTGATTTGGGGTATAGCCGTTGTTCCACTTCAATTCTTAATGGATCGATTATATTTTAATTTTATATTAATTATATATTTTCATTAGTAAATAAAGAAAGTTTCCAATTAGTGAATAGTTATGCTAATTATTTTAAAAGACATATCTCTGTACATGGTAAGAAATTTTACTTACTTGAACATAAAAGGGCAGGTATGATACCTAAGCATTTTCTTGATGGAATAATAAAAGTAGATAATGCATTTAATAATAATTTTTTGCAATCCAATAAACACCTGAATGTATTAAATAATATTAGAATTAGACTTGTAAACCTTGATATAAAACAGGCGTATTGGTTGTGCAAAAAAACTAAAGTGAACCCCTTGTTAATGCGGAAAACTTACTTTTTAAAGCTAACAAAGAGCACAAATCAGAAATTAAGGCCGTGAAAGATAGATTTTTTGAATTAATTACTGGGAAACTATATCATAATTTGGAATTAAAAGTTAAGAAAACGCATTTTTACAAAATTAAGAAACCATATAACCACATGAATGGATGTAATACTAATACTACTAATACTAATACTAAAACCACTCTTGATAGTCCTAATATTGATAAATACATTAGACTCAAAAAAATACTAGAAATGATATTTTAACTAAATATAATAATTTACATAAGCAGCAATTGGTTGAGGTCTTGATAATGCCTGAATAGGCGAAACGTCGACCGGTAAGTGGGTGTATTACTGGATTTGAAACATAAGGCTTTGCATTGTGGTTTTTCCCAATTGCATTATAATTAGTGCTATTAAGTGACACTTGTTGGGCGTGTCTTTTTATTTTGAATATAGTAATGTTTGTTTGTTTTTTTATATTTGATAAAGGTTTGGGTTTGTTTCCGACCCAGCCCTTTCCACGAGGTCTCAGAGAGGAGCTGCAGATAAATTTAGCTTACATCATAAACAAAGCAGGTAGGTTAATTTTGATATAATATTACGTTTGAGTTTTTGTATTTTTCAAGCACCTTCGTTAGGCGTTTCGAAGCTTAAAAGAAACTTTTTATTTTATTACAATTCGTTGTTCTTTTAGGGAAATAATATTGTTTAAACAATCGAAGCTGAAAGATAATTTATTATTTAGAGATAAAGTAAAAGATAAAGAGGGAAGGATGAAGGGCCATGTTTGCTATTGTAGCTGCTAGGACTAATAAGGTAAGGGAGTTGGAGAGAGAAACAAGACAGTAGCCGGGGGCCTACAAGTGCCCTCCCCAGGCTCTCCATTATTTCCTATCTCTTGAATAATATTTATTCCTTCAAAGGATCTTCCAAAGGAATCCCTCATCTTCTCCGCATTGACAGCTCCATTTTTAAGTAACTGATTTTCCTTCGTTAAAAACAAAACGAAAAAATAAAGAGATTTATTTTGCCCTAGGATTATTTTATTTTATTTTTCTGAAATTGATCAAAAATAATACGATTTTCATAAAAAGCAAAAGTAAAACTAATTATTCCTATATTTGCATACAAAATAATACATGATCACCGTAGAACTTACTTGAGGTTTCACAGTCGAAGTTATAATCGACTATAATAAATTAGAATATTAAAAAAAATCAGCATTTAGGGGAAAATCAGTATGCCCCAGATAAGAGAACAGAAATTTCGTTCGACAGTGCTGCTTTGTACATTATTTCCGCTGGTGAGCTAGCGTATACATCGGTGTCTATCATAACGTTTAAGTTAATTTAATAATCTCTCAATTAGAAAGCTTGCTTAACTTTAGGAGTTATATCGGAGAAGAAAAAAAAACCTTTACAACCCAAGAAGGTTTTGGGTTCAATTCATGGTAGTTATATCGCCAGAATTTGCTCTCAACTAAAGGTCAGACTTATACACAGGCTAAGTGCTTCCCAGGGGAGACTTTCTGGAGACTTTAGATCTTACAGGATCGAATCAAGGCTTTTACAAGAATAGATAATTTATCGGGGATTATGTAATTTAGCTGATCTTGAAATCGGGTCATGGAGACCAGAAAGCTTTGGTTAACATAAGTTCTGATGTACGAAGATCATTTATACTGAACCATTGATAATTTATTTTTATCGTGCTGGCACTAGGATCCTGCAAGAACCTCCTCCGGCCAATCAATCTCTGCAATACTGAGCTATTTCTCTACATCTTCGAACACCAATCCACTCTGTGTCCTTCACATCATAAGGCCATCTGATCCTGAAGTCTTCTACTTTGCTTGCCGTCCGGTTTCCCATAGTGGATCTTCTTTGGTATACTGAGGTCTGGCCTTTTTTCCACGTTTCCCATCAGTCTTATTTAAGCTCTCTTTATTAATTCCAGCGTTTCGGGTTCTCCAGACACCGCCTCATTCCTTCTTCTCAATATTCAATTTTCGGCTACTCCGCCCTACATTCTTATTAATAATTTTCTCTTCCAGAAGTCAGCTATAAGTTCTGGTATATTAGCCAATAATAATAACAATAATAAGTACATTAAATGATTATAAGTAATTTTTCTGGAGGCAAAACGAAGCATTATCGCTTTGTCATAAGACTGGAGTCTTATTATTATCTTAAAAAATAGATGATCTGAATAATAATAGTGTGGAGTGTTGGCTGGCATTGAATATCTCCAGAGCTATAACAATGTGGCCACAATTTTGTATTAAGCCCTGGTGGTGAAATACGACTTTTTAATAATAATGTCTTTATTTATTCTGGGACAAGTCCCTATAGCATAAAAATACAGGTATTGTAAGCTATTATAGTATGTCTTAGAGTGAAAAATATTTACATTTTATTAATTATTACAAGTGAGAAAGAATTAAAAAAAATGAACAAAAACAAAATGTGAATTACCTACAATAACAATATTTTAAGAACAGATTAGAAGAAACAATGTTATCAGAGATTTACATTTCATCCCTTTTTGTCCTTTTTTTTATTTTTTAACATCTATCTAGATGATATTAATAATACATATGTACGTGGTTTAAATTCTACACACTCATATATACGTATAAATATATAATAACACACAGAAATGTACATCAAAAAACATCATTCATTCATCGAATAAATGTAAAGGCACCATATTATTATAAGTATCATCCCAATAGACTTCTTCAAAAAGGCCTCCTTAAGCTATATTGGGATGAATCCATTATAACAGATCATACAGTGCATCATAACAGACCAGATATCCTCGTTATAAAGTCGAGCGAGAGGAAAGCAAGTATTATTGATATTGCGATCCCTAATGACAATGTAAATTCAATTGTTAGATTCGAAATTAGCAGTAACTAGCGGTTGAGCTATAGGAGCTATATTGTATGGAATCTCCAAGGATTGATTGGTCCCTAAATCCACGGAGGGCATTGAGAATCTGGGAATTCCGCTCGAGTTTTTAAAGGAGGCTCAACAGGCAGTTCTCCTAGACACAGCCAGGATCGTCAGAAAAGTTCTATAAGTAATTTTAATGTTATAAGTAATTTTTCTGGATGCAAAACTTAAGCATTATCGCTTTGTCATAAGACTAATGCGATAATGCTTGATTATGACTAATAATTAATGCTTCTCTATGAATAAGAAAGGCCTGCGGAAGATTCCTGACCTGATTAAATACTGAGGTGAATAGAGCAGCCTAACAGTGAGCTGCTAAGTTGTGAGAAAAAGTAGATTTGAATTTTTTGGACATGCTAAGAATGAAACTTTTACGATTGATGAACCGCATCTTTACCTATATTAAAGGAAAGAAGACCAAACCAGCCTTGTTCGAAGAAATAGAAAAAGTCTTGCACAAGATGGAAATTACATGTGAGGATATTCTAGAATGCAGTTGTTTCACGAAGAAACAAACTGCTCAGCGTAGTTGTCAGGAAAGTTCAATGGTGACGAAAGGAAAGAAAGAAGAAATACCGGCAACATATGAAGGAGTATGTGAAATGATCAAGGCTTGGACAGTTGAAATAACGTGATCCTTCTACTAGCATTAGGCCAATAAGGAAAGAAAAAAATAATAAATGGAAATTATGTAATGGCTTAGTTAAAATATGAACAGAAAACTATCTATTACCTAAAAAAGGTATGCACAATTTCAAAATTGAAATAAGTAATAAAATAATTTATTTTTTATTTACGGTTCTTTTTAATTTTTAATTATTATTATTTTTTTTTTTGAATGCGGGCGACCCGGGTTCGAATCCCGACCAAGACATAATCTTTGCTCTTCAAAATTAAAAAAAAAATTAAATAATTAAAAAGAACCATAAATAAAAAATAAATTATGAATATAAATTTGACGTAAGTCAACGAGATCCCGATTAAAGTAATGTTCAATGAACACACTTCCCCGTGTACACCTCCAAAAATTGCGAGATCACAGGGATATAGGATCAGTGAAGAGAAAGGATTTGTGTAGCTGGAATGCATGCCTTGGTAGCTCAGTGGTTAGAGCACCACGCTAGAAACACGGGCGACCCGTGTTCGAATCCCGGCCAAGACATAATCTTTTCTCTTCAAAATAAAAAATAATTTGAATATTGTTAGATAGTTCAAAATATTGATTGAACTGAATAGATATCCTATGGTAATACAGTACATAAGAATAAATAAAGAATTTATTATTATTACATTTTCATAATAGTAAAATAGGAATTTATTTTTATACTTAAGTATTTGTATTTAATACAGCTAAATTTTCATGTTATATTTTTACTATTTTCATGTAGTAGTATAGAGTTCTATATAATTGTTTTGTTATTTTTGGTGGTGTTAAAAGTCCATTTTATAATACCGATGTCTAAAAGCTTCCATTTGAATCACTTTAAAAATAAGGGCAAACAGGAAAATGTTTATATCACATAGCACTCAGCAAAGTTTCAAACCCTAAACACCTTTAAACTTTATGATGAAATTACAATCATTAAAATAATTTAAAAGAAGAAATGATTTTTTAAGTTCCAAATCGACTTATACTTTAAAAAAACAACATTTCAATTAAAGCGTGGAATCGTTATATATTTGACTTTATTAAAAAATAAGTGTATTTATTTTTAAAACAATAGTGGTTTTCCGAATAATGGTTGTGGGATCTCATACAAGTGAAATTTTGATGGAATTGTCATAACATTTCAAATAAACAGTGCCAGTTGCGTCAACCAGAATGAAGGCACTTATCACAATCAATTTCAAATAAATATTTCTTTTTACTACCATAAATTATTATATTTCTTTTTGATAAGGTTAAATGGATCAGTGTACATATACATAAGTTTTGTCTATACAAATGGAATGACATAATTTACTTTGAAACAATTTTCGAGCGGGTTGTCCATCACGGTTAATTACTAATGTTTTCCTTCTGACCTCAGAGCCTGTTAACGAACTTAATTATGTCAAAACATTAATTAATTATATAGTACATGCCTTGCTCTAATTTTGGGGAAACAGGAAAATTATTTTTTTTTTAAATGGGAAGACGAAGTTAGTACATGGGTTCTCCTCTATCACAAAGCCAACGATTGTTGATACAAAAACGGACGGGAGTAAGCCGATGTCGTTCGGGCTAGTACAAGGCCGTAAAGACAACTCACCCATCCATCGCCTAACTAAGACAACCTCCCTTCCGCTATGTACAAGGAGTTATGTACTGTAAGTTATGTACAAGGGAGGAAGTAGCCTGTAGGGCAGCCCGCTGATTAGTAATACACCGGCCATGGTCTTGTTTAATTGCAATAACACAACTGCCCTCTCTTCCAACTTGCTCGTCTTAGCAACTCTACACAACTTTCCGCCATGAAATTCTATTAATCATCAAACCAACTCGGTTCAACTCCCGCCCGAATATTACCAGGTATTCCCTCGAGTAGTTTAATTAATCCGAAATCCTCCGCTAAAGGTAAAGTCTTTCTCAACTCAGTGGCCTAAGAATAGTAATGATGAATTCCTATACCGTCAATAATCCAAATAATTAAAATATCACATGCAAGATGGGTGCCTACATTTCCTGCCATAATGTGAGGCATTATCGAGAATATACGAACAAAACAAATCTAAAATTAAAAAGGAAAACATAATTATTCAAGGAGCTGTAATTATTTGTGTTCACTATAAAATAATTAGATATTAACAAGTTGACCTCTGCCTAGTAGTTAGTGACGAAGCTACAACGGGCCCAACCAACGCCCCCCCCCCTTCGACAGTTCTGACAGTTATTATTCTTCTTGTTTTTACATTTATTTGCCGGGTTTCTCATCATTTTTGTTATTATTCATATCCTAATGTTGTAGCTCATATATTCCAAATAATACCTTTAATTAATTTAATAATTCAAATAATACCTATTTTTAATTTTTTATAATTAATGGTCACCTGTTTTGATTTTTAAATATTTTTATTTTAAAGAGAAAAGATAGGCCCTCGGCCGGGATTCGAACCCCGATCCTCAGTCTCTCCGTGACAGTGCTCTAACCGTTTAAGCCACCAAGGCCGCCTGCCGGCAGAGGACAAATCTTTTCTCTTATCCGATCCCATGTTCTAGTGTTCTCGCAATTTTTGCGATGTATACACGAGAACGAATGTTCTTTGAACATTACTTTTAATTTTAGAATCTTATTGACTTACGTCTATTTATATTTTTTTATAATTAATGGTCAACTGTTTTGATTTATAAATATTTTTATTTGATTTAAAAAATGACATTGTTTTTTTTTATCATGTAAGGCTTGCCAAAATAATGTTGAAGTTTTTGCAAAAAGTACAAAAAACGGAAAATTTTAGATTTGCTTTTATTATTTTATCATGAAGAAAAAAAAACCGATATCTAGTTAAAAGGAGCATAATGTGGTTGGTGCACATGTGTTGTAAAGTTATTATAAGTCTTTGTAAAAACGTTTTCTTTTTCCATCAAAGTTTCTTTGGGCACTGTGAATTTTCCCTTTTTAACATCCAACAGTAGTCTGCCATGATATTGACATTCCATCAACCTTGGTATCTGTGCTCCGTTTCTTATATATCTTGATGGAAACGTTCTCCTTGTTCCTCACTTAGATTTTCTGGAAAGTAGTCCAGATGTGAGTGGAGGAAATGAACTTTGACATTCATGTTGCAGCCCAACATTTTGTAGTTCTGTAACAATTCAGCAAGCAAAGTTTGGTTATTTTTTGTTTTAAAGAAAGCCTGTTACAAGAAGTTTAAATGAATTCCATGCATTTTTTTCTTCCATTGCCATTTTAGAGACAAAAGTTTTCATCTTTTAAAAGTTTTCTTATGTTAGGCCCAACAGAGACTCCCTCTTTCAGCTTAGCATCGGATATACCAGAAAACTATTCAGAATGATAGTTATAACACTCTCCTTCTTTGGGCAATGCTTTCACAAACTGTTGCATAAGCCCCAATTTGATATGAAGTAGTGGAAGTAAGATCTTTTTAGGATCCACTAAACTTTGTCTTTCAACATTTTCAACTCTAGGAATAAGAGCCTTTCTGATAGGCCACGCCTGCTTGACATAGTGTTGTTTCTTGTCACGGCTATCCTATTCACAGAGGAAACATGAAAACTTTGTGTAACCACTTTGTTGACCTTGTAACATTGGAAATAACTTTCAAATACCCACTAAATGGTCCATTTATGGTCAGAGTAGCCGAGCTTATTAAGAACAAACTCAAGATTTTCCTAGCATTCTTTCAAATGGACTGAGTGTCCAACAGGCACAGAAGCATATCGGTTACCATTGTCGTACAAGAAGTACATCTTTCAAACGCCTTTTTGATGAATAAAATAAGAAATTTTCAGGTGAACTTTGTGGCTTATCTAGGGGTGATAGAATTTTTTCACTATCGCAGGCCTGTGTAATTATAAAACCAAGCAATATACATAAATTTTAACATGGCCATAACATCAGTTGGAATACAGAAGAAAAACCTCAAAGGACGTTGCTTTAAAGCCATCCTAATTTAATTAAACAAGTAATTCAGACTCCTGAGGTCAAAGCGGGTCTTTGTCAGTGAAATATTTTGTCAAATAATGCCACCATTGCCTTTAGTATTCTCCCTAATGGGATCATTACTCTGACAGAAAGAAGAGTTTATGCGAATGAAATATAAAGCTTATGAGCAAAACTTTTAGAGAAATTATAATAACAATATTTAGTTCTCCTTTGTACAACTGTACCACCGAAATACCCAGATATTTCTCATGTGATTATATGCGACATGCATGTGCAAAACAACGGAGAGAAAATGTAATTGACTAAAATACATATTACTTAGTTGAAAGCCTTTGTTTTGGATAAATTCGAATATTGAAAACTAAAACTAATTATTTTTGAAAAACAGTAAAAAAATGTTTACCAAGTATCGAAAATATTAAATGAAATTCGCTGTACCAATCATCACAAATAATTAGCATAATAATATTATTTTTTTTAGTTGTATTACATTTAAATTTTGAAATTTAAATTTTTTTGTTCTTAACCTACTAATTCGCTATAATCTTAAACTAAATTTTCTCTATGAGTGTAGTGTGTATAACATATTAATAGTTTGTGTTGTATCGCTGAATATTTCATATAGAAGAAATTAGGCGAAGTTAAATATTACCGAATATACTTATAACATTTCGAGAAGGATCAGCTTGAAGAGTGCTGAATTGCTATGCTGAAGCATTCCGGGTTCAAATCGGGCTTTTGCTGATAAATTATTTAATCTGTTTTCAACCACGATGGGCCCTTTTTGTTCCCACAAAACCAAAACTTTCGAGCGTTCCTTCTCATTTTGCAACTCATTCCCATCTAATATCTGTCATTCTTCTTCCTTATCCACATTCTAATGCTCTTCCTTCCCCGAAATTCCAAAACAGCAAAAAATTCCCCACGCTCTAAGCAGTTATAGTTATATGATTATTAAAAGTATTATTAATATTATTATTATTTTATGTGCGTTTATTTATATTTTTTTTCAGATTAATTATTTTTATGTTTGTTTTTTTCTTGACCAGAACATACCTTGTAGTTTATATTTGTTTTCAACTACTTGTATGGTACTGATAATATAGCCCCTTGGTCAGATTCTATTTATTTTTTTACACATCTGTTATTCTTAAGGGACCTGATCCCAGAATAAAAATAATTTTCTATTATATTTAAATACATTTTTTTTCCTTCTTGGCCATCTACGGATCACGCTATTTCAACTGCATCTTCCTTTCCCATCCTTTTGCCTGGGATTTAAATTTTGTCCTATATTCCTGCATTCGTTTCCTATGTTGTTCTTTTCTCGTTTCTGTCCACACCTTGCCAGTTTTTAGCTTTGGCTACTGTTGGTAAACCTGTTGTTCTTGAAGTTTTATCCTAAACGGAACACTTTTCTCTATGTCCTCCTGCGTGATCCCCATTTCTCGTAGATCGTTTTCAACCTCTGTAAGCCATGCTTCCTTGCATTTATTGTTAAGGAAGTTGCTGAATAACCTCTGGCTCAATTTCGTCGAATTTATATGAGCCATGTGTCCGTAGAAAACAACCCTTCTCTTTCGAATGGTGTCTGAGAATTGTGAATTCTCAATATATTTGTAGATTTTATAGTTGTGCCGTCTTATAAATTCACCATTCTCTTTATTTGGACCCGAGATTTTCTTCAAGATCTGTTTTTCTTTGATTTCTAGCTTCTTGCTCAAACCATTTTTATGCATTCTGCAGCATTTAGCGCCTCCGGCCTTGTTGACATTATTAATATCTTTATATAATTAGTTACATTGTTATGTTATATGTACGTACCTGATTCCTATTTAAAAGAAACTTGTTGTATCGTTTCCCAACTTAAAGGAAAATCTTGTTGATGGACGGCATACAAATTTCGATTTATTAAAAATAAAGTTTTGTTTGTAATAATTTTCTGCGTTTTAACTTTAGTTCCATCCATCTTTCTACAGGCAGTTGAATTTGGTAGATATACCGCTGAATTAGCAGGAGAAAAAATAACTGTTCCTGGTAACCTTTGATGGAAGTGGATTGTTATTCTACATCACAGATGTTTGTTTTCCTGCGGCGAGTATTTTTTAATTGGCTCTTTCCTGTGTTTGTTTATTCCCAGGGTGAGCCGTGTCTGGATCAACAGGCCCAGTAATTAAGCTACTAATGTTTTTTTTTAAAATATAGAGAGCCTCTTTACTTAAATATACCACCAGTAGGTAAGGAATTTTATAAATGCATTGCGCAGGTTGTAGAAAATACGTCATAAAATCCATTACAGGGTGTAGACAAAATGACACAGAGAATCTAGAAGAAAGTTTACATAGAAAAATAGGATTGCCACTGGAACAGCAATACCCAAAATGGGATATCCAGGAGACGCCCTGACTACCCAGAGAATTGCCTAACGAAGAACCCTCAAAGTGACCATTGTTAGATACAGTTAAAAAATAATTTAATTATGTATTCATATAGCACGGATCAATCTGAATCATTAATAGTATTTTCTAATGGATTATATATTCTGATCCTCCATATTATTTATTATTGATAATTCAATTAAGGTATTTAGTTTGACTGGTTAGTAAATTGGTAAACACACAACCTGCCTCTGGAAAAGAATCCTATCTAAAACAATTATGGAAACTGAAGTAAATACAAAAGTGAATATTTATCTTCAATAATTATTTATCCCTAAATAAATAAATAGTCTCTTAAAGGACATAACGTAGCATAAATGAAATATCGAATAAATATAAAAACAGCAGACCAATAGAATTCATAAATTATTTATAATTTTTAAAAACATAGCAGCACAAATAAGAAATCTAAAATAACTTGCCGCTCCCATTAACGAATAAAAGCTATGTGTCAAATACTAATATAGTGAATCTCAGACTCCCATGACAAAGTGCAAGAGCCAACTTCTAGCCATGGAGATGCGGTATTAAAGGAGAATTCGGGGGATGAGGAGAGAGATCGTGTACAAAATGAAGTAGAGTCAGATCTAGGACTTAGTTAAACTTAGGTTACCATCCAAGAACATTAGCTGAGGTTTCAGAATGAAGGAACACAGAGTGGTGAGTGTCGTATGCGCATGGTGGAGGGACAAAGACCAAAGAAGACATGTGATACCACAATCCAGGAGCCCTTTGACAGAAGAGGATCGGAATGGAGAAGGAGAATGCAGGTGGTTCGAGAGAGAGATTCCAAGATCCGGCTTCATCGAATGTATCCAATTTATCTGTGATTTTTATGATTAAACAAAGAAGTTAAAAACTATATATATATTATACATATATATTTTTTAACGGGAGTGGAATGGCTCAGTGGTAGAGCACTGAGTTGCCATTCCGGAAATCCTGGTCTATAAAATATTATAATTATAAAAATACCCAGCCTCTATAAAATATTATAAAAATAAGGTACCCAAATCTGGCGGTTGACCTAGAACAAGTTACCTCCTTGCAGAACCGTTGTCCATGAAACAGTAAAATCTCTACCTTGTACTGAATCCCGGACCCTTCGCGGTTGTAGTGGTACAGGTTTTTTTAAAAATGTTTTTTAATACTTTAGTACACTGATAACTGAACGCTTAGTACGTTTCCTCATCCTTAAACGAATTTTCGATTTGGCGAACATATTTTGTTGCTTTACTTGTGTATTGGTATATTTAGTTTTGGGGTTTAAATTCTAATTTCAAATGTAGATCTTACAATTACTCGGTCTTATTCTAAAATCACTATCGATCATGTATTTAATTATATATCATTAATATCCTTCTGGAATTTGACATAACTAACAACCGGTTTCACTCAAATGAAATCAGGGTGTAGAGAAGGTAGGAAGTGCCTTTAGCGAACAGCGATAGGTGCGATGCAACCTAAATTTGAACCTCTAAACTCTAATCAGAGTACTCAGATGTTCAGTACTTTGTGTAAGCATACGGATCAGGGACATGGATACTTGCAGATGCTTCAAACAAACGTATAAAAGCTTCCGGTTTCATGGTATTATCAGCGTAAACTCAAAGGTTTATGGTTTGGCGTTAATGACCTAAGTTTGGCACGCCAAAAAAAAGAAAAGAAAAAGTTTAATGGGTGCACTAAACATGCTTGGTTAACAAACTAAGTCAGCCAACAACGAATACAGAAGCCCCTCGAGATATTGGGCAGTTAACAGCCGCGGATTGACAGACCCTCACAAGGCTCACTAAGCCTCTATAAAGAGGATATCCTTATGTTATAATTGGAACTATTTAGAATGATCGGAATAATTAAATAAATAGGTTGTGTCACTGATAATATTACTCATTCAGTGGGCTTCAATATCAGCTGTTAATTGTCTCATCACGGCTGTTCGGATCACATGATTAATAATTCTTCAATTCTTCTCCTTTCTTTATGTCAACATCCACCTCTTCCAATATTTATGGAGAGCTTTTGAAAGCAAGCCAACTTAAAATCACTTTTCCTCTACGTAAATCTCTTGTAGCTCTTAGCTTGTCTTTTCCCATTTTCTTCTTTAAGATGATGATTCGTTAAGGTAAAATTTATAAATAAATACTTTTTTAATTTTTTAAAATTTAAATTGTAACCCTGATAACTATCCGTCACATGGCGGATTTGTCAGGATGAGAGTCTCAATCATTTTTCCGTTGTTTTTTTTTGCGTAATATTTTATTGCAGATAAATCATTTTAACTGTTTAATATTTAAGTAACGATATTAAGGGTAAGATCGTAAAACTTTTTATAGTAGTTCTTCCAAGAGTACTACTAACAAGTGTCCAGAGAAATAAAAAATTTATATTCCTGTTGCAAATGTCTCTTGAAATCAGATACAACATTACATATGCCCTCTTGTCCCGTAGTTTAAAATTTTAAATAACCCAAAAAGTTTATATCTCCTCATATTAAGCCAAAGTGTGTTATATAGTTATAAGGTATATATAATAATAATAATATATTAAGTGTTATATAGTTATATAGTTAGCCATAGTGTGTTATATAGTTATAAGGTATATATAATAATAATAATATATTAAGTGTTATATAGTTATATAGTTAGCCATAGTGTGTTATATAGTTATAATGTATATATAATAGTAATATATAAAGTGTTGTATAGTTAGCCATAGTGTTATGATTGTTATGTGTCTTATCCCTTAAGAGAAAATATTTCTTCTTACTT
Source organism: Arma custos (assembly GCA_037127475.1). Lineage (NCBI taxonomy): Eukaryota > Metazoa > Arthropoda > Insecta > Hemiptera > Pentatomidae > Arma > Arma custos. Next base: position 204,832,138 of record CM073759.1, on the reverse strand, counting down.
ATTTCTGGATGCCATTGAATAATTGTTAAAGATAGTTACTCAAACATGATTTATATTGATTAACTAAGAATTAATTTTATTTGGCTGAAGCATTCAGCTCTTTTTCAACAGTGGTTTTTGTGTTTATCGGTTTACTAATCTATGCTACTTTATTCCTCCATCCTCCCCTTCTAAATACTCTCAGCCCTTTCCCTAAAGGTATCCTTCCTCCTCGGTTATATTTCTTCTTTTGATAGTTGTTCTTGAGTTATCCTAGTTGCTCCTTACTCTCATTCTCGAACAATAAATTATTTCGTCTGGAAACTAATATGACTTGTATGATTCATAACATCCTGAAGAAGATCCAAAATATAACCACTGCCCTCTTCATTTTTTACATTCTCTTGCGTACGCTTAGAAACGTAAAGGCATATTAATCGATCAACGATTAATCAAACAGGTTGAAAATGTGTGATTTAGGTGTGTCCAGAAGATAAGGCAGTACCTCTGCAGCAGTTGGCAAAAGAGCAGGCGCTCACCAATAACGAAAGGGCTCCTTCTTTTATTGTAAGTAGATATATAACTTTGCAACCATGATTACTACATAAAAATGTAATGTTATTTAATTAGATGAAAAAGGACCTTTATTTACCAAACAACTCTCAGTCAGTAAACCACCTTAACCTTTGTAGAAGGGAGGAATGTATTTTTTCTTCAATAACGGTATAGGATTATTGAATCTCAATTGTTATGATCCCATTTTATTATATACGAATTATTCAGATTAAAGGATCTTAACGTTCCCCAGTATCATTGTTTAGGGAGTGAAGCCAACATAGTACTTCACCTGGGGAAAAATATGGTTTAAGCATGTTCTTGGACAAATCACCTCCTTGCACAATCGTTGTCCATTTAACAATCTCTGTCATGTACTGAACCCAAGATCTATTTATGAGTTGTAGTGATACAGGCTATGTTATGAAATTACCAAGATGAAGTATAACTTCATAGTCTATTACAATTCATTTAGTTGCCAATTATATTTTGATAATAATGCAATATTATAACAAATAAATTATTTTAAAAAATAAAGATGAACTTAGTGTTATGGGATCAGAGCCTGAATAAAGAGAAGAGAAGAGTGGGCTTATTGTGCAAGTTGATGAGCCTTGCGGGACCCGGTGGACACCTGAGCCTCGCTTCATCTGCGCCTGGCCAACTTCTTCGGCCTCTTATGTAAATCCTCTCGAGGCCATTCTTCCCTCCAGTTGTAAAATTGATTTCACTCTTTGAGTGGAGTTCCGGAGTTTCTTCTTTGTGCTACTCTCCGGCCATTTTCTTCTTTTAAAAAGGAATTGTTGTCCCCCTTTTCCTAACTCGCACAAGGAGAGTGTCATACTTAAAAGTTTAGCACTGTCACAAAACTGTATTTTCCTAGTGGAAGAGGGGACCACTTTAACTTTTAACTTGTAAGCGGTTTGTTGATAAGCAACTTCTCTTAGTTCTGTATATGATTTTAAAAAAAAAACTTATTAAACCTATGTATGTATATAGGAAAAAGAAGAGAAAATAAATTTTTTATTAAAATATAATAAATGTTGTATAATTCCTGAGGTACGATCCCGACACAATTATTTCTCCAATTTAAAAACTAAATATCTTTTATAATTATTATTTAGCCTTATATCTACAGCCCCGATGATTAAGTCATTAAATTGAATTTTAACCAGAAGGTGTTGGGTAAATTGGAAATGTGACATTATCGTAATGTTTGGCCAGAATGAAGTTTAAGTCCATTCCAAACCTACACCGTCGGGTAGAAAAACCAAGTGACTTTTATTCGGAACGTCATCACTTTTTTTTTTTTGGTATGGCCGTTGGCTCATCACTTTTTGCCGTTTCTTTAGTCCCAGCATCAGCCTGTAAGTTACCGCTTATGCCGTATTTTCTTTTAATGCTTTGAATTTTCTGTAAAACTGAGTTTCTTGTCCAAAGTTGCCCTAATGCATTTATCAATGATATTGAGTCAGTTACTACGACAGATATCTCAATGCCAGTATTTGTTAGAGTTCGTATGATTTTAATATTGCTCATGCTTCAGACGAGAAGATAGAGTTTAGTTCGTTCATTCTCCATTGATATGTGCTTGCTTCCGTCACTCTACAACACCCCGCATTGTTCTCATATTTAGTACATAGTATAACATAAGACAGTCCGTCTCTGTAAATTAATTCACAATGAGGGAATTGGTTGAATATATGCGGGACTGATACCATAAATAAAATAAATAATATGGTATTTTATTCCAATACTCAAGTCATCTGCCTCGTTATAAAACCTTGCGACATATAAAGTAACTGGATATATAAAGTTCGATGCAAATGAAGACATCACCAAAAATAGTTAACCGATTTAACTATGCACAATTTTATAATTATATTTGTACAATTTATTAAAATGAATTTATATCAGAAAACGTTTTCGCGCCGCCTGGCGCACTAATATACAAATCTCTATATATTCCAAATATAAGGTAGAGTGGATAGGGAAAAAAGTAAAATAAAAAAAATGGAGGGACATCCTTTCTATCAATATTTCAAGATCGCTTAGCTGGAAGTATAAGAGTATTTTTCCTTCCCGAAGTATTCGTCATAAAAAACGGAAGCTGGGAGGGGTTGGACATCTCGGGCCGGGGTCGTACTTCTCGGCCTCCAGAAGAAACCGGATCTTCGGGGCCACTTAAGCTCCTCTCCGGACGTCTGTCGTCGATAAATCTTTTGGATCGCTCTTCGAAAGAAAACGCTCCCGGGAAGGGAAGGACGGCAAGGAGAGAGGTCCTTTAAGGATTCAAGGCCCGGAAGTCCTTAAAGAGGAGACGGTGTTTTGTCGGATGGGATCGACGGCGAATTATTTAGTTACCGGCGAAGTGGAAGGTACAAAAGGAAGTCGCCCCCCTCCCGGAGGGAATAAGCTCTATCCATTAGCCCTATATAATCTTCCCTGTCTTCGTTTAATTAAGTCCATGGATCTCAATAATGCAGTTATGTCTGCCGTAGAGATATCTTTCTTCCTTACTGTTTTCGTTATCCGAGGTTAATTCGTAAAACAGTAGTTCATGGTAAAACAAAAAAATGTTTATATAATATTGAAAAAATAAATAAATAGGCAGTCAGGAGGACTGCCAACAGAAGTCAAAAAGAGAACTTTTTTGAATTTCTATATCAATTATAGTCGGAATTTCACATATACTGGCATTCCCAACAATATTTATATACATATTCAATTAGCTTATTTACTAATCAAAACATGCTATGGGCTGCACAAACTCAATACAAAATATGAAAAATGTAATTGAAATAAATAAATAAGTTATGTTTTTTATACCTTGTATTTGTAATAGAATTTATTTTCATTTTTATTATTATTATCTTTAATTTCAACAATACTTAGATAATAAAACAAGTCATTAAACCATAAAAAATAAAATCTTTTAGAAGAAACGAAAAGTTTAACCAGTTACTGGAGTTTTAACTTAAGCTAAAGTTAATTAAAAAAAAAATTGTATAACTTATGCAAAGGCCGCTAGGTGTCGTACCACTACAATCCATGAAGTGTCTCAGTACGTAGTAGCGACTAACTGTTTCTTGGATAACGGTTGAGCATGGAGGCTATTTATCCTAGATCATGCTCAACCGCCAGATTTTTCCTTCTGTTTTGGGTACCCACTTTATGGTTGGGAGAGCCCCAAGACTTAGATCCCATAGGATCCATCTTCTATGTCTTCTATAAATGTCTGCCAACAGCGGGATTTGGACGCGAGATATTCGTCACCGTAGCTCAGCTACTCCTCTCCGTATATTTTAAATAGAAAACGAACATTAATCTTTAGATTTCCGAGTTGTTTAACAAATGAATGATTCCCAAGAAACATTAAACTAATTAAAAAGTGGTATTAAAGGTGTGTAATTAAGGGATTAAAGGGCATCAAATTTGATAAAAATGCTCCTTTCATTCTACAAATATACTTAAACTCAAAAAATATCCAGCAATTTTTAGAAGTTGTCAATACCAAAGCAAAGCATGGAGAGTGAAAAAAGTGTTTTAAGGTTCATTCAAAATTAGTGAGTAACTTCATGCGTATTTTACTTTATGTTATTGCACGTGATTGTTTGCTTTTTAAATTAGTTTATAAGAATTTGATCAAAAAAACGCATTCGTTAGTACATCGTTAGTATATAAATTTATCAATATTTAGGGAAATATTGATTATGTTATAGATTATGTAGAGACATTATACAACTCTAACGATTAAATGCAGATTCTTCTTTAGATTGCATTGTATCATTTTAAAAAGATCGCGATTGCAATTTATTGAAGATGTCATAATCGATAGTTAGCATAACACATTGTTAGTTTTACAAAAAATGCAACAGCAAACACACGAACATGAAACATTTAATACTTTTCCAATCAAGGAATTTGATTCTGTTACTATTCGAACAAGATCAATTATGTTATTCAATTATGTGATACATTCGAGACTTTGAAACTCCCAGTAAAAAAAAAAAATGTTCACAATAACGAATGCACAAGAGCGATTTTTTTTCATTACTAATTTATAGATTAAGATAGTTGCGTATTCGCCTATTTACAGAGTTATTCTTCCCCATTACTGACTGAATTCATATTCAAGTATTTGCTATAACATTCATCAATCCTTATAGATCGAAAACGAATAATGTTTTTTTCATGGAATGTTACTTAGCATTTCTATTAACGGAATGTCTTTTAAAAAGGTTTATCTCTAATTTATCTTCTATTATTCTTGTCGATTTAGTTTTGTAGAGCTCGATTATTTTATTATGGTAAGTGTATCAATGGATTATGTATAGCTGATTTTCATAAATAATTAACTATTAATAATATAAAGTAAAATATTCTACTTACTGCTTGTGTCCTGCTTGGGCTGAGGACCCGGTGACGTCGCCCAATTCACCTTCATTTCCTAGAAAAAAATTTAAATTTTTAACTAAATTTAAACATCATATGAAAGATTATCAACAATGATAAACTATCTACACATATTATAAAACAAAGTCCTCCGCCGTATCTATCTGTCTGTTCGCGATAAACTCAAAAACTACTGCACGAATTTTCATGAAGTTTCCACCAATAGATGGAGTGATTCACGAGGAAAGTTGGAAATTGGTTGCAATATAGCGATAATTATCGGAAATATTGGAAAAAGCCATGTTGGAGCTTTCATCCCAGACGCTGCCTAATACGTTTGGGATATAAACATACAATGCATGGTGGAATATCCTCATTTATAATTCTATAAAAAAGTCCTCGATAAGATTTATCTTTTAAGGATTGATTACTATACCTATTATATCTTATAAATATTGGTTACGTACAACAAGATATTTGGAAAGCTATTTAGACGGATTCCTTATCCACTTAAACATTTTAGTTACCTTCAGCATTTCATGTACATTATTAAAATATTTTTTGCCATTTAAGTTAAAACAATTAAAGTGTGTGAAAATAAATTCGTATATAAAGAAATATTTTTGTTTTTATGTTTATAATAGCTGCACAATAAAATATATTAAAATACTTCATGTAGTGTATACTTCATGCGATCCTCCGACAGACAAAACCTGTAGGGATACTATGCTCTACTACCCCTCCGAAGCTACTAGTACATAATATTTAAATAATGGTAGTATTCAAAATAGAAAAATAACCAATGAAATACATTTTTTAGAAGTCTGATAATATAGACAGTGCATAATAAATGTTCAAGAAATCAAGATATCAGTGAATAATTTATTATTAAATAGACATCAGAGACATCATTCAGACATGATATAAAATGAGATATAAGAGATACATAAAAGCAGTATATGCATTAAAGAAAATAACAAAAAGTAATATGTATGAATAATATCAGCTGATTAAAGATATAAGGTATGTTCAAAACGGAATAAATAATAACAGGAGTACAAATAATAAAATCTAATGAACCATAGGAAAACTAAGTGAATTGTTACATGTAAAAACAAGGTATAAAAACATGTGAACTATTAAGGGAAAATTTAATTATTATATATACAAAATATATAACAAAATAATTATATGTACAAAATATATAACAAAATCAACGACTGTAATGTCTGAGGTTAAAATTGAGTGGAAACGGAGTTGGACAATGGATATATCGATATAGATGCTATATACTGAGATATTAGAATAGGATTAAAAAAGAACATTAACAAAAAATTGTTTTTCCGTTAATTTATCATCCATAAAATGCAATGTAACATGTTATGGTATGCCCGTGGTTTTAATCACTTAGATTCATCTCTAAAGCCCTGCTTAGTGATAAGGAAAATCAGTTATGATTAATGTCGGGATACTGAGGGATCAGAAATCCTGGTAAGTCCACAATTACCTAATTTCTCTAGAACTCCATTATTTTCAATTAATTTTTTTATATTAGTACATTCTGTTCATAAACTATTTATAACACAAGTTATACAATAGGGACGATAGAGTGGCATTATGTTCAAAATATAAAATATGTACAACACACAAATCACTACCCAATGAATCTTTTAGCAAGATCGTCATTAATGACCATCAATTTTTACAAGGCCATCTTAATCTTCGCAATGCTCTCACTTCAATTAAATTATATTGGTACATGTTTAGCAATTTGGCGTAGTGTAACATCCTATATTTTCCTTTGAACTCTTCTCTCTCTCGATTTTTGAACCGGTCAACGGTAACTATTCTGAGATTTGAAGGCAATGCATAAATTGAGAATTAACGTAAGGATTTTTTAATGTTGTTAGAGAGGGAAGTTATATATGACAGAGATCTATATACCGGGATGGAGGACGGATTTGGAGAACGGGTGTTATTGTAGGATAAGTTTATTGACGATAGGGAGATTAAAGTTGTATTTTAACACGGTTTCTTTGATGCGCTTTTGTTGGTTTCATAAAAGCAAGGGTCAGAGAGGGATAGGCAACAGTGGATGATATTTTCAGCTACGTTTATTTTCTGGTGGTGCGGATGTTGGGAGTAGTAATTAAGGAGTCTGTCAGGGTAAGCAGTTTAGTGTACCAATCTTTGCGTCAGGAAAGGATAGGGATTTATTGGTTTCATACTCAACAGTGAAAGGGAGGCGGGGATGTTAGGAGTTGAAGGTGGATAATAATTCTGTAATTATTTTGGAATTTAGGATAAGAAGGAGTGTCAATATAAATATTGGCACAATTAAAAATAAGTTTCACTTATTTTGTGTTATCTTGTACTGCATCCCCTCACCAATTATATCCATAATTATAATTATCAAATCAACTATTTTCCACTCCAATATTATTGTTAACGCTGAATTACAGTGCTGAATATTACTGGTTTGAACTCAGTGTTGACAAATAAACTATTTAATCTTCATAAATTACCGTCTAATCCGAATTTACCTCAAGCTATACTTCATTACAGACACTCGTCAACGTTATTGTATTTAGTGGAGAATGGAGATGGTTGGGGGGTGCAGTAAAAAAAAAAAAAAAAACAACACCAAATAAGTACCAGACTTATATTTAATGTGATGTACCCTGGTGGAATATGCAGTTAGAGAAGTCAAGATCTAGAACCAGAATACTTTTCAATAAAGCAAAAAGGACTGGTGAATGGATCGAATACAGACACGCTCTAACTGAATATCATAACCTCATTAGGAAAGCCAAACGGAACTCATGGAGACAGTTCTGTGAAGAAATTAATAATACGAATACATGCGCTCGCATGAATAAAATACTTTCTAAGAGCAACTACTGTAATACAGTGGGCTCCTTAAAGAAACCAAATGGAGATCCCATGAACATTACAGAATCTATAACTGCTATGCTGGAATCGCACTTCCCGGGGAGCAAGCTCACAACCTCGGATACGAAGGTTTACCTCCCTGAGGATAGGTGCAAACCGGACTGGACATCAGTCCGTGAAATCTTCAATACCAGCGCCATAAAATGGGCAGTTAGAAACCTCAAGCCGTACAAAACACCAGGCTTTGACGGAATTTATCCTGCCATGCTAAAAGAGGGTCTTGAAATCATCTTAGGCAGGCTCTCCACTCTATTCCAGGGCTGTTTGGCCTTTAATTATATCCCAACAGCTTGGAGAGAAGTTAGGGTCACATTTATTCCCAAACCAGGGAAAGAAACATATGATGAACCCAAATCATATCGCCCCATTTGTCTTTCCTCATTCTTGCTGAAGACAATGGAGAAAATTCTTGATAGATATATCAGGGACAAACATCTCAGTGATGGATTAGTAATGTTGCATCAACATGCATACAGAGAGGGAAAATCTTGCGACACTGCGCTGCATGCAGTGGTGGACCAGATAGAAGATGCTCTGCAGTGGAAACAAATCGCGCTCGGAGCATTTCTAGATATAGAGGGAGCATTTGACAATACCCCTACTCATATATTAACTAATGCCCTACTAAGGCACGGCACTAGACCAAACATTGCTAATTGGGTCATTGCCATGCTAAAGAATAGGGTCATTCAAGCCAATATGGGCAATTATCACCTAAAGGTTAAAGCAGCCGCAGGCTGCCCCCAAGGAGGTGTCCTTTCCCCACTCCTATGGAACCTGGTAGTGGACGAACTACTACACCTCCTAAATGAGGCGGGTTTCCAAGCGATAGGCTATGCAGATGACATAGCAATTATAATCAAGGGCTTTGACCAACAAACTATTTCAGAGTTGATGACAATGGCACTAAGAATGGTGGTGAGATGGTGCATGAGAGTAGGATTGAACATCAATCCTAATAAAACGGTAATTGTACCTTTTACAAACAAAAGGATATTGAGGGAACTCAACCCCCCTAGGATGAAAGGGATGAGTATTCCATTCAGCAAGAAGGTTAAATACCTCGGTGTTATTATGGACAGTAAATTAAACTGGAATGAACATATCGACTATGTTACCAAGAAAGCCACAAGAATTCTGTGGACTTGTAAGAGCCTATGTGGCAACAAGTGGGGAATTAGCCCCAAGATGGCCCGTTGGATGTACACAGCAATAGTTAGACCTGTGCTAACCTATGGCTCAATAGCCTGGTGGCACAAAGCTGGTATCCAACAAAATAGATCAAGGTTGGAGAAGGTGCAGCGGCTTGGGTGCATTATGATCACTGCGGCCATGAGAACCACCCCTACCGCTTCACTGGAAACTATACTTGATTTAACTCCTCTTGACATTCTAATTGAATCAGAGGCATTGAAGACAGCCTACAGGCTAGTAAAAATAGGAGGGGTCAAAAAACCCACCAACGATTTTGGACACAGAAGTGTCTTTGATATAATCGAGCAAAATGCAGATCTAAAAAAGCATTCTGATTCAATGCTGAATAAGTATAACTTTGAAAAAAGATTTCACGTCAATATACAGGCGATTTGCAAAAGCAAGAATGATTGCTTTAATCCACCCAATGGTCTAAATGTGTATACGGATGGATCCAAAGGGGAGTTTGGTGCCGGCTCGGGATTCTGGTTTAGGGGTTGTCAGGGCATGGGTCATTACTTAGCTCTGGGCACGACACCCACTGTATTCCAAGCGGAAATATGGGCAATACTTGCAGGTGCCTTCGCTATGAAGGACCACAAGAATAAGGTAATTAACTTTCTCACTGACAGTCAGGCAGCATGCAATGCATTACAAAATGCAGTAACAAACTCCAGACTAGTGGAGGAATGCTGTCTAAGACTAGATGAACTAGCTGTACATAACAGAGTTAACATATTTTGGATCCCTGGGCACAGTAATATTCCAGGAAATGAAAGGGCCGACAAATTGGCGAAGAAAGGAGCAGTTACTGCTCCTATTGGACCTGAACCATGGTGCGGGGTCCCCCTTCCCCTGGCTAAGGATACAATTAATAAACTAGCCAAGAGGAAGATAAAAACACGTTGGGATAGAGCCAAGATAAGGCATACAAAACTTTTCATAAAGGATCCCAACGATAATCTTTCTGATAAAATCAAGAAAGAAGCTGCTCACTCGTCGAGAACCGACCTCAAAAGTATGGTTGAAACCATCACTGGGCACTGTAAACTCAGGAAACACATGCATCTCCTAGGCATTGAACAAGAACCTAGGTGCAGATGGTGCAAAGAGGAGGACGAAACCCCTTGGCACATCCTCTTTGAATGTATAGCACTAAGTCGAAAGAGGACATTTGACCTTGGCCCTGGTGGATACAAGGAACTTCAAGAACTGAGGTTTAAAGACTATTTAAAATTTCTCAGAAGTCTAGACCTATGTTAGGGATTTTTAGGACTCAAGCACAATGGGCCTCTTTAGGCCGAAGTGCATAGTAATAAGGGTCATACTTAAATAATAATAATATATTTAATGTGTGCCGACGTTTCAACCTTCCTTGTAGGCCATCTTCAGGGCTATGAGAGAGAAAAAAACAGAACAAAAAATATATAAAAAACGTTACAGTAACAAGAATATAGTGACATGTAATGTAGGAAATTAAAATATTGAACAGATATAAAAATTAAAGATAACGAATATAAAATACAGAATAAATGTACAGAAAGGACAATAATGTCAATAAAATATAAAGGGTAAGAAACACGAGAAGGTAAACAGAACGATACAAAATGAATAGATTAAAATATAAAAAAAGGTGGGATATAAAGGATTTAGAAAAAAATAGTTTAATTACAGATATAAAATGTATGATAATAGACTACTAGAGGTTCCATAAGTAAAATGTATGAAAAATAATACAAAATATGATGCCAAAGAATAATTACAGAAGAAATATGTAGAAGGAAGTGAATAGGCACCTCGTAGAAAGACTGATTGATAAAAAAAAGACAGTTATTGTATTTAGTGTTAATGATTCCTTGTCTTCACCCATTACAGTCGAGCTATCCACAAATTCAAACACTAATACTTTATACGTATGAATAGTGAAATATCGTGCATGGAATCAAAACACTTCAAGGTTTGTGGTGATTATGCCTTTTTTTTTGTTTTGTTTTTTACAAAAATAATAATTAAAGCAGTAATACTATATATATTATTAAAATATAGCGGGAAGAGGGCGGATATGACAAATCGCGATACTGTAAAAGAGACGGTGTGTTTGTAGCATTAGGTTCCGGTGAGGACGCACGCGACTTGGCGTGACAAACCCGTTATCGGCACCCTGGCGGTAGGGGGGTCACTAGTTTTATTGATATTAAAAACAAAAACCGAGGAAATATTTATTGAGTTGTCGCGGGCTAGCTTCTAAATCTAAACTTTATGATAAGTAATTTTCAACATGATTTCAAAGTATGATTCCAAAAACAGATATTTGTTATGGTCTATAAAAATTAATTATCACCTATTTACATAATTTATAAAATCAATGATTCTCCTAATTTAAGATATATATTAAAAATCTCTCTTTATATTTGTATCAACACCTACCAAGTAGAAAATACTGACAATCAGCAGATTGGCTGTCAGTGAAACAAGAAGAAACCAAAATGAAAAACTTGTATTCCCAACAATAATACAACAATAATAAGTGAGGTTTAATAAACAATTGATTTGAGTTATTGGTGTGGTACAAGCAATAATGACAATAATGATATAATCAAAGCTACACGGCAATAAAATGATAAAGTTATATCAGCTGCACCAGGTGATGGATACTGAAGAACAACAGCTGATTTAAAAGTTATTTTAATTGAATACCTGATATTACATTTTGTCTTGTTTCAAAAGTGGGGGGGTACTCAGTGTTTAGAACTGAACTGTAGGTCCCGGCTAGAAGCTGTAGCATATAATTATTAATTCTGTTAATAACCCTGGATCTATCTCTGCAGGATTCCAGATCTTTGAGACTTATCCAGCCTTTAAAATTGGGTATGTTTCCCAAGCTCTTGAACGAGTTCTAGGCCAAATCCCCTCCATTAGCAAACGGCGTCCTTTAAACAGTACAATCTCTACCTCGTTCTCATCCTAAATCTCTTCATGAGTCGTACAGGTTTTTTATATTTTTTAATTTTTTTGTGTGTCCTATAACTCAAATCTATCATCAAATCACCCAGTTTGATTCAGGTATCTCGCAGGCAATTTCCATCCAATTAAAAAAATATCTAAGAGAGTATTATTGAATAACGTCAAAATTAACTTTAACTCACGCCCTAGTTTAAAAAATCAAATTTAAAAAAAATATACTATAACAATTTCCTTTTTTTTTTTGGCTTATCACGTCCGAGTTTGGTGCTTCTACCTATCGGAGTAGACCGAAGGGATATGAATCTTACCGTCATTAATTCATTATGTGGTAAACTATCGATCACGTATGGATCGATGTATGTATCGATATATGTATGACCTCAAATTATTTCTTTTTGTTTGTTTATTAACTGCCAATTTATGGTGCTATGGCTAATCGGACTGCAGTGGGAGCTCTACTTTTCGCCTATCCAGGTTTAATTAGGATTTTAACGAGTACAGGCTCGGGATCTTCATATTATGTCCTTTCCGAAGGACGCCATCGTTCCCAAATATTGTAACCAGGTTTGCAGGTTTTAGGTCCAAGGTCCAAATGAAGAAATAAAAAATAAAAAAAAGTCTGTAGTAACTAAGTTGTATTACTCCATCAACGTTTCATAAGATAACAAAGCATATCACCGCTTTCTGGCTCCTTTTTTAACGCAAGGTTTGTACGTATAGTTTTCAGCTCCAAGGTCCAACCTAAAACCTACCAACCTGGTCAGAATATGTGAAAACGATATTGTGCAATTGCATAGGGTAATATTTTTCCTTAAACAAGGAAATCCTAGGAAGCCAAAGACAGGATTAACGGTGCAGTTAATTATAGAAGGGTCCTGGAGGAAGGACAGCTGAGGATATGAATAATTGATTAAAGACAGGACCCGGGCCTCGGCTACAAAAGCCTTTGTGAATTCCGAGTGGCGCCTCCTCCCCCCCTCACCCCTCACCATTCCCTCCCTTGAATAATGCATCAGGAAATATGTGAGGAATTACGCGGGTATTAACAGGCTCTCTTATCCGAAGCCTACCTGAGGGTAGTGCTATCTGTCGGCCAAATGGCCAACTTAGGTTGTTTTAATCCTCGGTATAATTCGCTCATTTCTGTTTTATCGCCGATAGCTCTCAAACAGTACTGAAGTAGGATTTTACAAACAACTTCCGATATGAGATCATTTCGATTGAAGATCTTAAGCGAGAAATTAGAAACACTTCGAGTAACTGTAAATGTGTACTCGTATATCGTTGGGCATTAACCAAACATAGTCAGTCATTTTGTTAACCAAAATTAATACTGTATACGTTTCTTCTCATTCGGATGAGACTAAGTATATGGCTAGTAGCAGAAAAGAGTGAAAGAAATGTCGGTGATGTTGCAGGAGGGAACAAGTTCAAAACTGTGGAGAAGTTTAAATACTTAGGGTCTATGGTAACTAGAAAAAACGAAATTAAGAGGAAATGATGGCGCTATTAAACGCAGGAAATGCTAGTTATTATTCGGTCTCGACATCTTTTGTCCCCCCATCTAAAAATCAGAATTCATAAAACCATCATTCTTTGAACTCTTATATACTGATGTGAAACTTGTCCGCTAACGCTGAAGGATGAACAACATCTTAAGGTATTCGAAAATAAGGTTTTGTGAAGAATATTCGGTCCAAAAAAGGATGAGGCCACTGAAGAATATAGGTGAATACACGAAGTGGAATTGCGAAGCATGCAACCGGTTAATATTATTAAAGTGATAGCGCAATGAAGATTAAAATGGGCATATTAAGTGGCTGGGCTTAGTAACGAACGAATTCCTAAAAAGTTAATAGACGATGAGCCGATTGTGAAACGTCTGAAGGGTAGAACGAAGGTGGTAAGATTGTGTTAAGAGTGATCTGGAGGATTTGGGTTTGGGTAGCGGTCCGTGGTCGTAAGTTTGTAAGCAAGAAACTGGAGGTATCGGCATCCAGACTTTGGGTTCGCTTATTATTATGCTTTACATATACATGTATGTATATATAAGCCTGTACCACTACAACTGTACTATTTTTATTTATTTTATTATACAACGGCAGTGCGTTACACTTAATTAAGAGTCCCCCAATTAAGAGCATCTTTAAAGAGTATGGCAAGCCCAAGGGTCGGCAGAACTAACATGATCTATCTGTAGCTGTTAACAGTTACATAATTTTAACGTCACAACCTAATGTGAACCAGGACTTCAGCTTAGCAACATAGTGTATACTCGTACATAAATTTTTATCCGCAGTATAAATATGCTGGAAACTTAAACGTTAGTTCTCTGGAAAATAATATATTAAATAAAGTTTTCACCACATTAATAAATTTTTATAAAATTAAAGATTGCTTAGTTACATTGCTGTTTGCAATGAAAATAAACGTTTCTGATCAAATACACGAATATATATATATAATAAATTCTTTATTGGCTTTAATGTATAACATTGTAGCCATTGAGTCTGGCCCACTTAGTGTTAATTTTTAGTAATTAGTATATCGTCACTTAATTACAGTTATTTTTATTTACAGTTATATAATATCTACAATATGTAAATATTTTACAATAATTAAATAATCAACACTCGTTTAATAAATAAATAAACAAAATTTTTTAGTCAGAACAGAACAGTATCAATTATAACAAAAGAATAACAATATTCCAAACAAATAACGCAAATAAGGCATATACCTAAGGAAATAGATAAATACAATACAATCTAATCAAAGTATTTAGGTACTAACCCGCTGATACTTTATTGTAACAGTCATTCTTTCTATACATTACAATCAAGGTATTGTAGAAGTACCCGAAATCATAAACCACAATTAAAGCCCGGATTCCGAATTTTTACATAAAAACTGAAGATAGAAAAAAATGTTGTTTAATTTTTCCACGCTGTCCATAGTGAGTACATTTTGAAGTGATAATTCATCCTCATGCTGGACAATATATTTTTGCAGAAATTGTTTCCATGTGTTAACAAAAAATTTACAATGCAATATTATATGCTTCAAACTATTGAATATGGTCCCATGGCACCACTGACATTTTTCATCAGTTCTGAGAACACAATAGTCAAATACACGAATAGTCTTATGATAAAACAGTGTACAGCGATAGTTCCATACTTAATTTTTAAAAAATTCGAGGAATACGAAGAGTAAAGAAAAAAAAGTTTAAAAATTCTCTAAGGGGGTCCATAGCCGGGCATGAATACAAACATGGCCTCCCTCTGAAGTTGGCTCTATCTCCCAAATGTAATTTAAGAATCTGCGTTTAATAATCCCTCTCTAAAATAAAGAAGCAACATTAAAGGGATTCAGGTAAAAACATTATCTTATTATCTCTTCATATAACAGATTTGTTTATGAAATGTTTCATCAATTATGAAAATGTATTTTCTTTCCCTTTTTCGTTTTTTTTCTCGAAAACTCAGATGGAGGTCGGAGAATATTCTAGTGATTTTTTATTTAGGATTACTTTAGACGACCGGTACCCACCTTTGCGGACATAAATTATGAAAGCTAATATCCGTGTTTTTTCCAAGTGCATAATTTAACAGAGAACGAAAACCTGATGTTCGAGAGTAATACGAGAGAGCTTTGGAAGTAGTGGGGGGGGGGTGAATTTTACTTATTTATAGGATTTTTATTCCGAGAGGTGATA
This sequence comes from Arma custos, assembly GCA_037127475.1. Taxonomy (NCBI): domain Eukaryota; kingdom Metazoa; phylum Arthropoda; class Insecta; order Hemiptera; family Pentatomidae; genus Arma; species Arma custos. The sequence goes on along the minus strand of CM073759.1, from coordinate 204,816,381 downwards.
CATTATGTAGGACGTAAAGTAGTCGAGTAAAAGAAGTTGGAAAGAAGCGGATGATATATCAGGCTTTGCCGATAAACAAGGCGATTACTGCGCCATCTGGCGGCATCAACCTGTTGCTTTGCGCCACTTTCGGCAGCCGTTCCCAAATATTTGGCCACATTATTCCATCGAAGCCGAACGATTCATTATCCCTGCAAACTACTAAACTTATTTATAAAAGGTAAATATTAGTCAATAACCACGCAATAGATAACTTATAATTAGATGGAGGTTTATATTTCAGTTTAAATTTTAGAAAACAGCCTTAAAATAAAAACTATAGTCGAAAATGAAAAACTCAAGCAATAATTTATAGTAGTTTACATTGAATTACATCGTTTCGTATGAAATGTCCATAGTTACAGACAGTGAATAAACTAAACGTTGGGCTACGAAGTCCTCCGAACCCAACTTATTCCCCAGACTTATCTCCAAAAGATTTCCATCTGCTCAGAAATTTGAACTTCCTTAAAGGTAAAATTGTTGAAAATTATTTTCAAGCCAAAAACGCATTTTCAGACTTTTAAAAAAAACATTTTGTTTTATTTTATTTTAAATTATAAATAAATTTTAAAACATTGGTGGGATAATCCCTTACAATGAAATGAGTTTATTTACAATGGTTACAGATTAAAAAAATATGTTTTTTTTGTTGGTAAAGTTGTCTGAAAGTTGGCATGAGGTGAAGAATCTGAGGGTTTGTTGGTGTACGGATTTCTAGTTTATGTATTGTTGGGATGTCCAGTTCTTTGTGCATTGTGGTGATTTAAGTATATATTGGATAATTTTTTATGAGTTTTAGACATTTGTTTTGGAAGATCTGTATTTTGTTAATATGTGTTTTGCTAGCTAAACTCCAGACTGGGCATGCCTAAGTTATCATGGGCCTAATGACTTCCTTATATAATATTTTCTTATTTTTTTCAGATAGTTTTGATTTTTTACTGAAGTACGGGTACATTTTATATATATTAGCGGGCGCTATTCAGTTTATTATTGATGTGATTGCTGAATAGTAGTTTGCGGTCTAAAGAAATTCCTAAATATTTAATATGGTTTGATATAGGTGTTGAGATATTGTTAAGTAGTATGGTAGAGGGGAGTATAAGTGTTCGTTTTGTGAAAATTATAGCTACGGTTTTATCAGTATTTGTATTGAGTCACCATTTTTTCAGATATTTGTTAATTTTGCAAAATGCTTCCTGTAGTCTTTTAATTATTGCAGTTATCCTGTACAATGATGATAGTATTGCTGTATCATCAGCGAACAGTGCGATACCCACATTATTGATTTTTTGAATTTTCAGACGAATTGATTCCATCACAAAACCCTGATTTTTTTTAGTTTTGGGATTGAAAATTTTATAACACGTAGGGAAATGCACATAAAATGAGGGTAAATAATTTGAATAAAAATGTTTTGATTTCGCAATATTGTTTTACTAAATAACCTTTTAAACGGATATTTCATATGAAACGACCAAATTCAAAAACACTTTCTGGAAACTGGGCCTACTTTAGCTTATCTTAGTTATTCTCGATAAAAACTATATAAATTATACACTAAAAGTTTATTTAACAAAGAAAATATTTTATTAAAAAGGAATAATAATAATAAATAAATTTAAAAAGGCAGTCATGATGAATGCTTATAGAAGTGAAAACACAAAACTTTGAATAACTCTGTTCTTTTTTGAATTTTTAAAGTAATTATAGTTTAATTTCATAATTTTAAAATTAAAATTATTAACATTGGTTTTACATCTGTAAGCAATTCGAGCAATAATTACATACATTTTCAAGTAGTTAAGAGGCATTTTCAACAGTCAACGTATAACAAGACTTTAACTATGCCAAATAAAATCTTTTAAGGGTAATGGAAAGTTTAAATAGTTATTGTCTCGCGCAATATATAGTCGCTGATGCGAACACATAAGTTTTTCCTTACCAAAGATACCTCAACGTGGCTAATGAAGATTACAGTTAAAAAAACAAAAAACTTTCCTCATACACCATTCGAGATAAGAAACACTTCTAGATATACCGAGTACAACTATTTATCCGAGTGTGTGGGATTCAGAAATTGTTGAGGACTGCTCTATTACAACGTCAGCGGTTCTAAGGCAATAAATGGGACATTAAGAATCATTATGGATGATTTTATTTATAATAAAGTAAGGAGAATTGAGGATTTTATGAAGGATTTTGGATTGTAATGATTGGATACGAGAGAAACTCAAATGCATGATGGTGTGTCCGTAAATCAAAGCAGGTCTTATATTACTGATGTCTATGGGTATTAAGTAATTAAAGCGTTTGTCAGGTAAGTTGTTTTTTATTAAAAATGAAAAAAAAATTGAAAATTGCAGCCAAAATGAATTATGTTCACCATTAACGCTTGCTTGATTCCTGACATATTCTGTTAATTAGAATATATATCATGTAAGGAGGTTAATGATCTCTTAGCGTTAAGGATTCTCTTAAGAGAAGACATGGGTCATTCATCAGACACTGAATGCTAGGAAGGGATTCAGTTGGTGGATTGGGCGAGTGCTGTTGCGTCAATTCCCTATATCATGTGTTGACTTCGGGAGCTCTCCTGCCAATTAACCTATCATCTGGCCAGAATATCAGGATACTACAGAATATCCAATTCGCGAAATCTTATGTTAGGTGAATGTTATATAGATAGGGTTTACGATTCACAACCTATAAAATATATAGAGAAAGTCTTCTAGTCAGATAGGTTTATATATATTATAATGGAAAACTTCAGAAATTATAAGATATATGCTAATCGAAAAATTATAATCATTTATTATTGTGCCATTAATATAAATTCTAAATGAAAGAGATATTTATTTAGATTCAATGTTTAATACAATTTTGTTATTCATGGTAATAAGTTACAAAGGAAAGTCGCGTGTTGTTCTAGAGAGATTTATAATTGTTTGTTGATTTGTATTAACATTTTTTCGAACAAAGATATCGAAGGAATCTGACTGCGAAATGAGATTTCTTAATTGCTCAGAAATATAGAATTTCATTGTTTTATTAATCAGTTATTATTCGGTTTTCACCTCTATATATAAGTTGGAGTATACTTACACCCTAAAAACGCCCTGTGTACCACTTTAGATTTTTAAGGACGTTCTCAAAATATTTCTCCCATTGCTTTACAAGTGCGTTTTTTTTTTCTTAGACATTTCAACATTTATTTGACCATTTGAAGTGACATCAATATACATGTTGATAGTACTTCCCTTTCATGGCGTTGATGAACGCTCCTCATCAATTTATGATGAAAAGATTTTTTTTTTCATCGAGTCTTTAACAGAATTAACAGGATAATTCAAATAAATAAAATAAAATAAAATAATTTACATCTTTATAAAATTAAAGATAGCATAGTTCCATATGTATTTACAATGAAAATAAGTTTTTCGGATCAGATACAGGAGTAGTCTTATGATAATACATCTCTGTAGAGTTCCTCTGGTCATTTGAATATCATAACGTGTCCTTGTGAACTTGATATCTATTACTGCGGAACACTCCTCATCAATTCTTGGTGGGAGATTTTATTTTATTTTTCATGGATTCTTATTAAAAGGGGAATTCAAATTATGTACATCTTTCCAATTCATCGTTGGTCCGCGATGCTCCTCTATCCTTTTTCGAATGTTGAGATCCATATCGTTCAGAACTCCAAGTGGCTGCCCCACTTTCCTTACAGAAAACGATAGTTGTCCTAGTGTGGATGCTGAGAGCATATCCTCTATGGTCCGTAGTCACACAAATGTAATTACTAAACCTCTGTAAGGGGCATTCGGAAGCAATGGCTAACTGTATTAGGCATCTAAGAGGGATAGACGATTCCTCCCGAGAAGGGCTAACCGCCGAGACGCCGACGAGGAATCCGAACAATATCGAGGAGGGAAGGGAAGAGCAAAGTCCATTTAATTAGAGATGACTATTACAGAGGCAATGGAGGCGGTGTTAACATTAGGGGCAGGCTGTCGTTGTAGTGGTAATGGCACCATCCGGGATCTTGTACCATCCCACTTCCATTTCTTGTATGGGATATTCACCCTCCCTCTCGCCAAATTGGATAGCTCTCGCCTGTTTTACTTCTCCGGCGCAAGAATTGATTCCACTGTTGCACGGGTCGACGCTGTTGGAACGATGGAAGAACTAGGTAAATGTTTGTTTTAATTGATCAAGTATTTAACCAAAATGTTGTCTTAAAGAAAGCTTCTAGACAACCAAAGAACCCAAAATCGAAACAAATTGTTAAATTTAACTACTATATATCATTCTTTTCTACTTTAGGATAGCTAGTAACTTTCAATTAACGTCTATTATCACCGAGGTTACATAACATTAATCACTCCCAACATATCGCTCCTAAAGAATAACAACGAGATAATTAAAATTTTGGCATTTTTAAGTTAGACCTAGTCAGTCGGGTATCTTAAGTTATCTTATTTTATTTTATTTTTCTGTAATTCCAAACAAATATTTTTGTTAAGTAATTAATGACCGGATAGTTTTTGTTTTATATTTCTTAATTTTTTTTTGTGTTTGTTAATAATCAATCGTATATATGCGCATTTTTTGCAATTTATTTAATTTGCTTTAGTTTTAAAATATATTACATCACATTATTATGTATTTGGTATGTATTATTTTAGATTTAGTTACACATATTGATTTATTTTGTAATTGCCTTTTTATTTTCACATTATATAATTTTCATTGTATAATCTACCCTTTTGATTTCACTCTCTGTAATATTTCCTCAATTTCATTATATTGATTCATGACTTGTTGATTTTGTTTCACTCGGTGAAATCGATCGTATTTATGGAATATACATATATATCTAGTCAAAAATTAAAACTGTCTCCTTATCCCGTAAAGCGGTCTCTCCCTGCTTTGTATGTATAAAGTCAGCGGTCTTGTGCCGATTCAGAGAACCTGCCTTCAGCGGACTCAGACCATGTATTTACTTAAAATAACTTCGGGTAGAAAAAGTATAATAATTATTTTCTGTGTTTATATATATGCTATATATCTATTTATTGTATATACATATATATATATATATATATATATATATATATATATATATATATATATATATATAAATATATATATATATATATATTGTAATTTTTTTTTAATGTGAATAAATGGAGATTTGAAACAAAAAAAAACTGTCTAGCTGTTTAATGCTGCTTTAAGTTTATATAGCAGCATTGAATCTATTTATTATATTTGTGATTTGTATATATTGTAAATAAATCTTAGAGGAATACAAAAAAACAACTGTCTAGCCTCTATTTGAATTCACAACCGACAATTCGAAGGTTAGCGTAATATTTATACGAGCCCCTTCTTCCACAGGCCTTTAATGGAAATTGTATTTGTTAAAGCTTTTTAATTCAGGAAAGACATATCTGACATTCCGTCATCAATATGGTTTTTAATAATGTCATATTTTTAGTTTTATCATGTTTGAACTTAATATTTTTGGGAATAATGACATAAGTTAAAAATATTTTTTATTAAATTTAATTTTATTTAATTATTATTTCAATTTAATATTAAAGTTGTCTATTTTTACTAATAACTTAATTTATGAACTTATCGAAAACAGTTGATTATTATTGATGGTTGTCAGTGGGGTGACATCAGGTATGGTCAAACCCTACCCCATTCCCAGCCTAAGAGTCGGTTGCAGTTTTGAACTTGTGAGTGCTCAATGAGATCGTATGATACACAGAAGCTATTCCCGAATTCGCAATCAATTGTAGCCGAGTAAACAGGATGTTCGCATGTAGCTATCAAGAACTCGGTGGATCGTGAATTACGTTTTATATTTACAATTTAATTTACCTTATTTCCTTTCATTTTTCGAAGACACAATATTATTCCCGAGGAACAATTTCATACCTCGGTTAGAAATATTCAATTCTCTTCTTCAACGTTTAATGAAATATTCCCTCCCACTTTCCATCCGTCAGGATACTCAACTAGAATGAGGCACTGCCTCTTGTCATCCGTCCTTGGAATTCTCCAGCGTGCTTGGTTTTCTGGAATTGTTTTTATTCCAGCTGTTTATGCAAGAAAGATTTAATTTTCCTTCTAAAGAATTCCTCTGCATCAGAGAGAAACGTTGCCGAAGCGAGGTATATTTTCTCTTCTTGGTTCGTTCTGTTTTTTTTAATTTCCTACCTTATTTCTACCATTTTTCATTAGAGAAAGAAGGGATATGATGTTTATCGAAATGAACAGAAAATGAACATTGTGATCCACAAAAATTACATACAGACACACGTTGTTTGTCAGTCCAGAAAAAGTTCAGAATGTAATATTGGAATACATAGCCATACAGACAGTCCCTGGCCATATTAATGTGACCACTGGGTAGATTCGTTCTTGTTACATGTTTGCATTATCTTTTTGTATGCCTAATGATGTAAATCGAGTTTAAATATTAGTTCTATGGGTAAGTTAGTTATCTGATAATAATAGGAAATTGAAAAAAATAGTTTCGAAAATAAATCTTTATTTTTTTTAAATATTTTGTGGTGTCTATTTACACCCTATTTTACATATTGATGAAAAAAAACTATCAAAATAGTTAAAATATATGATACAAATAATAAATCAATAATAAACAAGAAATTTAATAAATTTAATGAAAAAGAAACAATAAATCCACAAAAATTTCAAACACAAATTATGCACGCCGTCACTCGTAAAACAAAATGGCTGTACTAAAACCAATGCTGCTATTAATAAAAAAAAATACTTAAAAAAACTTATAACAGTGTTGCCATTACTTAAAACAGAAATTTATTAAGACACGCGAAAGTATTTTTAAAAAATTAGGAAAAAACAGAAAGAAAACAATCTTTCTTAGTGGTCACATTAATATGGCCAGGGACTGTAACCTGAAAACTGAAAGAATTTTGTTTTTATATCTTAAAAACATTCTTGTGTGTCTGACCACTTAAGTTTTTTAATAATTATTAATTTCTTCATAGCTATAATTTCCTTAAGTGTAGAACATCAATAGAAGTAGAGTGGAATGCATACTGAGAATTTCATTACGCAACTTTATTTCTATTAACATGCTAAATAGAGAAAACTTTGATTTTTAACTGGAACTACACTGGAATTTCTATTTTTCACAAATCACAAATTTATTGTGTCGTTTTATAGGAAATGTCCGTTTTCAAAAGGAAGGTTACTTAGTAAAACGAGTTTATGTTATTTTTTTACTAAAAATAAATATTTTGCTATAAATATTTACTCCTCAATTTCTATACATTTTCCCCAACGTGTTATCACATTTTCATTTCCAAAACTGAAACATTCAGAGCTTTGTTATTTAAAAATGCATTTTTGACTCGTGAATCACTTTCCAAAATTTTGCTCTAAAGGATATTGTACACATTTTTGAGCAAATAGAAATCTGTTGGAGATAAGTCTGGCAAATAGGAGGGTATGGGAGATCTTCGTATTCCAGCTCGTTCAGTTTCTTCACTGTCTGTTGTCGTCATGCAAGGTTTTTTCGATTATCTAATACAGGTTGTTTTTTTTATGAGTTTTTCTTTCTGTGTAGTAAGGAGACATGAATCATTCCTGTCATGGACCACCGCAAAGACACCAATAATTTTTTTGGATGCAAATTTAGTTTTGGCATGAGCGAATAGTCCTTTCGTTACAACACCCTTTCCCGAACGCGGGGTAATGTTTCTTGCAGCATCGGCTGCCAAGTGTCCAAGTTGTGCCAAGTTAAAACTCATAACAAATATTTCACTAAAATCACCAGATTCCATGGTCATATTTGATGGGATGCTAAATACATTTTGTAATTATAAAAATAGAAAAAAACAGGAGTACACTAATTTCACTACTAATTTTATAAAAAATAAAAACGTACTTTTCATTTGTAAGAACAAAATTAATAAATATGTTTGAGAATTTGGTCTAAATGACAGTATTTTTCTCTAGTTCTTCGTTTTTGTTAATACTGTTCATTCAAATTTGACACTATCATACCACACCTCTTTTTTTTAGAAAAAGAAATGCAGGAGAAAAATAGGGAGGGAAAAAAAAAGAAACCTCATTTAAGTTTGAATTATTCAAAACTCCAAATTTGAAGGGAGCGAATAGACTTGGCGTACATTGGCCCGAAAATGAGCTCCCTAAAATTACTACAGAGGGGACTCTGTGTGTGTGAAAATGGGGCCGGGTTTGAAGACGCTGCGAGGGATGACATATAGACAAACCCCCTACTTGTGCCGCCCAGAAAATTACAAAGTTGCCCCCCTCGGCTAACTAGATTTGAGGGAGAGATAATATTGAAACAAGGAACAAGTTGGCCGTAGTGGCAAACAGAAGTGACCATTGTCAACAGCTGAGGGATCAATTAATTATGTCGTGTTAATTAACCACTGAGGCGTGCCCGTGTTTGGAGTTACATTATTCATCGCTAGGCTGCGCTCGAGTCGGGGATCTCCATACTTCCGTAGGTTCGCCGTGCTCTTGGTCAGGTGGATTAGCTGTGGTCAGGTTAACAATAGAAGTTTATTTTGTTAACTAAAACACCATAAGTGACCCCTGTATCTTTTTATTAGTTATTGCATAATATAGAGGGGAGGCGAATGATCTTCAGTAATGAGAGTGTATGTTACAATCCTTTCCTATCTATTCTAGGCTGTTTGATTCTATATTATTAAGTGTTTTCGTGAAAGTTTTTTTTTTAATGTTCTCATTTTATTTTACGGCGCACTATATATACCATCCCGCATAACAAACTATTCTAGAACGGGTACGCTATAAGAAATACTAAAAAATACCTTACATCTTATTAAAGTATCTTAGTATTTTTAAAAATAAATTTGTTTTTAAAGATAATCGAAAATCGTATGTAAGATGTAAAATGTAAGAACAAAAAAAACAACTTTTTAATATGTGCTGGATGGAATTAAACCAGCTGTTGAGGATTCTAGTAATCTTAGTTGCCATTTTTGATTCCTTGCGTTCTTTATTAATTTTTGTTTCAATTTTTTCATTTATACCCTTTTTTATGTATCAAAGTTTTTTTTTTTTAAAACAAAACCAATAATATAGTAGGTAGTAGTTAATGTTAACAGTAACACTATCAGATTATATAATAATTATTTATAATAATTACTTGAATTAACCCCTCTTCATGTTAGTTAGGCTGGAATATCGGCACAAATGCATTTATTATGTATTATCATTTAAACCTCACCTTCCAACCATTTTCTTAATATTTGCATTACAATAGCTGTATTGAATACATTTTTCTATTCAAAATATGCTCTGAAGATAATGACGGATATCCCAGACACACGACAGGAGGCTAGAACTCCTTGACTGGCCCAAGGCTACACCACATCGAGATAAGAGCAAACCTAATACCACATTGTTACCTGTTCCTCGATAATATATCCTCGCTCGTGATAAACAATACAAATATCTCAGTTCCTTTCCGACACACGCGAACCCTTATCGCATTCACGCCTCCCATGAGAAATCTCGTAGGGCTGGAATTTTTACGACACTCCTTAAAAATAATTCAACTGGACACTATCGTATAGGCCTTTTATCTCTAACGTGACTTAGCACCACGTTATGCGATTTATAACGAAATTTCGAATTATTAGCATTGCATATTATATATTTCAGTACATTACGAAAAATATCACCTATGAATAAATTTCAATTTCATTATGGGGTTATATTTTAATTTCATTATATCAAATTCAAAATGGGGTGTATTTCTTCTTAGCTAAAAAAGTATGATAATTCTCTCAATAATCTTGTACAGTTAAATTTATTGAATAACACTTATCAATTAATGTGCTAAAGGAATTTATTTCAAATAAACTAATTCTGACGACGTGGAGGAGGACTTCAAGCAGCTGGGTGTGCAAGAATAGAGGGAAAAATTTAAGAATTATCGATGGAATAATTTCAGGAAACTAATTGATCGTCCGGATATTATGGTGACATGGGGTTTTCAGGAAAGGTTTTGGTCAATGGTAATGCCTAGGTTTTTGACGGAGGAGTTGAAACTGATGGGGTGGTCGTTTAGGATTAATGTTCCTATTGTTGTATTTCGGGATTGTTGGAGGAATTTGGAACCTTGAACAATGGCCTGGGTTTTCATTGCGTTCAATTCCAGTTTGTTCAGCTTTCCCCAGGCACTGATTCTATCTAGGTCTTGCTGAATACTGGCAAACGAATATGATAGCTCAGATGGAGGAAAGGATAAATATATTTTGAAGTCTTCAGCATATATATGGTAGGAACAGTAAACAGCCAACATATTTAGGAAGATCATTGATGTAACAGTTGAAAAGGAGAGGAGATATGCTTGAGCCCTGTGCCACACCTGAGGATAGAGTGAGGAAAGAGGAAAGGAGTTGTTTGGGCATAGAAACCGTTTGGGACCTGTCAGAGAGGAAGGATTGGAAACATAGAATAGAGCTGTTGAAAAAGGACAATGACTTTAGTTTGGAGAAAAGGATAGAATGGTCCAAGGAATTGAAAGCTTTAGAAAAGTCTAAGATTAGCACGGTTAGTTGTTTGTTGTCCATTTGATAAGGGCAGATTGAGTGGAAAAACCAGGACGAAAGCCTGATTGAAGCGGATCAAGGAATTTGGACTGTTCGAGAAAATTTGATATTTAAGACTGGACAATTCTTTCGAGATGTTTGGAAAGGTTGGGAAGTATGGAGATTGGCCGATATTATTCGGGAGATAATGAGGTAGAGATTCTATTTCTAGGACTAGGGTTTTTTTCCAAGAAGTCAGGAGTACTGCTTTTTGTAGTGAGAAATTATAAATGAAAAGTAGGACAGGTAGGATATCGATGAGGTATAGTTTGAGTAGTTTGGCGGGTATCTCGTCTAAGCTGCTAGAACTGGGGGGGGGATTTAAGAAAGGAGGAAATAATGTCTGTATGTGAAATGTCTAAGAAATAAAAATTGTCGGGGTTGAAAGATGGCGTTAGTGAAAAGACGGAAGAGCTAATTGAGGCTGACAAAAAAAGTACGAGTTTATTTCATCGGGAGAAGCAAGAAAGGCTCCAGAGGATGTTGGATTGCAGAGGGCGAGCTTTAGGAGGAGTTGCCATTTAGATTTAGGATCGGTAGCAGTGGAAAGGGCGTCATGGAAATATTTGAATTTTGCTTGTCTGATTGTAGATTGTGTCAAATTGCGAAGAACCCTGAACGCTTCGTAGTCATCAATAAGCCTACTGCGTCTAAAGCGTCTACTGGCAGCATCACGCTTCCTTTGCAGGTCTTTAATTTTTTGACACATCCAAGGAGCAGGATGCTGGCTGAAGGTTGAAGATCTGAGTGGGGCATGGTTATCCAGGATGCTTTTGAGATATGCATTGAGTATGTCAACCATTGAATCGACGGCGGTACAGGAATAAATTTGGTTCCTATTCAGGATTTCCAGGGAAGGAGATATATTTTCAGGGATGAGTCCATTTAGGTTGCGAAAAGTTATTGTTTTCGGTAGAAATTCTGGAGTTTGGATATTGCATGAGATTTGGATTAAATCATGAGAGTACATAAATGTGGCAAGTAATTAAGAAAGTAATTAAGAAAGAGAGTTTCTGCGAAGAGTCAATGATGAACAAGTCGGTGTAAATGAATTCATGGAGTTAAGATAATATGTAACCAATAACTATTGAAGAATTATCAATAACGGTTACTTTTTTTATTAGGTAATAAGTAAAATATTGTTTTATTTTTGTAAAAACAATAAATTTGTTTTATTGTAGTACTACAGCATTTTTTGTATATTTCATTATACAATGTATAACAGCATTATTGTGGCCTAATTGTTATATTTACAAAACAAACATTAATTTACAAAAAATATTAATTGGGATGGTATACATAGTATAACAATATATACTGTTGTATATTACGTATTCCATGAATATTATTTTTTTTTTTTTGCTTCCTTGTGGCCTTTTCTCTAGACCTGAAGAAGAAAACTCTTTCATGATTAATATAAAAATTAGATATATATACTCTTAATTAACGCGATTATTTTATTTTCTCAGGGAAATTAATTATCAGGATGTTGTTTATGCGAGATGAAACTCGTTAAATATGTTGATTTGTGTAATGTTTAATTACCAGAAATAACAATCTATTTAGTACGTGTTGATTACAATCGCCACCAAAGGCTGGCGTAATCAGTATTCGTGTTATTGTTATCTGTCAATTATGATGAAACTCATGTTGTGTTATTATTATATTACTAGAATATAATTGTAACAAAATTGAAATTCTGTTTATAAAACATTTGCTAATTGTATTAATATGTAAAATTAAATTTTATAAGATAATTATGTGAAAAAGATTACTAGAGTCAAAAATCACCAATGTAGGGTAATTAAAATCAAAACTATGCTATGAATATCTGTCATGATTATAAACTACGAGGGGGGTCTGAAAAATTTTCTGACCTAACAAAAATAGAAGATATTTTTTCTGATTTTTTTTATTTTTCAACATAGTCTCCTCCCATCTCTGTAACCCGCCCAAAAAGTACTAGGTGTTTTTCTCTGCAAAATAAATGTTCACGAAGGTTACTGCCTCTTCATTTGACGAAAATCTCTGTCCTCCGAGCGCAATTTTTAGATGAGGGAACAAAAAGAAATCGCTTGGGGTGTATCTCTGGTGAGTAAGGCGGATGGTCAAGCAGTTCAAACCGTAATTCGTGGATTATCGCAATGGCAACCGATGGGGTGTGAGAAGGTCAGTTGTATTGGTGAAGCAGGATTTTCTTTTTCTGCAAATGTGGCCGTTTTTCCGAAATTCCGAAATCTGCCTTCAGCTTGTCAAGTAATGATGCGTAGTATGCTCCTGTAATGTCTTTTCCTTTTTGAAGATAATCGATGAAAATAACCCCATGAATATCCCCCAAAAAAACAGACGCCATCACTTTCCCAGCCGAGAAAACAGTTTTTTTTTTCTTTTTTTGGGACCGGTTCCCCCTTTTCAGTACACTGTTAGGACTGTATTTTTTTGTATTTGTTTCGGGCGTATAATGGTATATCCAAGTTTCTTCTACAGTACTTAATCGGCGCCAAATATCGGATTTATTGTGCTTCGCGGGAGAATGGAATCTTCGATGGAAGGATGGAGTTTCCCATGATGCTATGCCCTATTTGGCGTTCGAAACAAGGAGGCTGCTGCTCAGGACAGGGAAAGCTGGTGGAGGGTGATCCGGGAGGCTATGACCCAGAGATGGGTTTTACGCCAATAAAGAAGAAGAAGACTTCTATGATCTCTCAGAAATCTTCCTGGGGTATAAAGTGCTGCGAGAAATGTTAAAACTGTTCAGGATGGAACCTATTGTTTGAGGAGCATATGTTGGTTATGGCTGTGGAATATGCCAGCCAATATATTTTGAAAATTTAAAAAACATTCTATAGGCCAAAGGATAGAGGATCACAGATATAGTTAAACTGAAAGCTTTTGTTAAATATTTTTATTTGGCTGTCTTCTGTTTGTTTTCATGGTTCAACCTTTCTAGTCTAAGTTATGTTATTATTAGAGTTAATTATAAGAATAATATATATTGATATATGAAAAAAAATTAGAGGTTACCAAGAAGAAATCAAATTTATGGTTCCCGTAATTTTTCACTTGAATCCTAAATATACTTAATGCAAATGCTATTCCGTCATTACTCTCTACCACCCAAACCCCTTAAGTACTTAGTTTGAGGTTTGAGTTTCATTTGGTCAAATTTCTACAAAAATGCTAGTTTTCCTGATCTGTCAGATCGCCGCAACCAATCTGATGCGTTTTAGAGACGCGACTAATGGAAGGTTGAGAGATTTAGGTGTTATCGTACTAGCACATTTACATTTTTACGCAACGGCTTATAAAGGTGACTTCTTTGGATAATAATTTTTGCAGAGCAACTTAATTCTATCCTGTTTATTATCACATCACATGCTCTTCCAGGATATGCGAGGCCTTCTTCTGGGCCTTTTTCCTTCCGTGCGTTTCTCGTAAGTCTTGGCGATTCTCTGGTTCCATTCCAAGGAGATATCCGAACCACCTTAGTTATTGTTTGTCCAGGATAGTATTAGCTGTATATGTAGCTCATTTGTTGAGTATCTTGATATTTAAAACTCTCAATCCGCTCTAATCTGTACCCTCCAACCCTCATTATTCTTCGGGGTTTTCCTGACCCTGTGGTATTTGCCACATACTATTCCTTCCACCGTTCATTATTTTTCGATAAATATAATGCGAATGAATTTCCTTCAAATGTTTTTTGAACAGTTATTGTTTCTCAAGTAAATTTCGAACATTTGTAACAAGCAACCTTAAAGAAAATAGCGTACAGTCTAGTTCTATTTTAAATTTATATCAGTACACTTCAAATGAATTTAAAATTGATTAAACATCTGTTCATTTATATCCGAAACAACTACATAAATGATAAACATACTAAAACATGTTTCTTACATTCTAAGTATAAACACTGCAAAGTATGTTTTTATTGAATAGAGGGATGGTTCAGTTAAGGTTCGCGATGCGGACAGACATATATTACCCCTCCCGGCGAGCCTTTTAGTATTAAATTCGTTAGCCGTATCCTATTTGGGGGGGAGAGAACAACCCTTAAGGGGAAATTTCAGAGGATTCAGGACACTGAGAAACATCCCTTAAGGGAAAAAATAAAGAATAAAGAGGGACCCTTTGATGGGCTTAACGCTTCAACGAGCATCCTAACACGCTTCTTCTAAGCCCCTCTTAGCCCATCTCATGGAAGGGATAAATTTAAAATCTTATGATCCTCGTATATATCACACCCCGCCTCGGCTCCTATTGAAATTTACTCTTCTAACGCGAATTTACTGACACGTACATGGCCAAAGCCGTTCCATAATATTGTGAAAGAAGAAAAGGTGAAAATTGGAACAAAAGACCTATAAAATTTAAGACCTATTTCGGGGTAAAGAAGACATTGCTAAGAATCCCGTTTGTTTCATTCTTATAGCTTTAAAATAATTCGTAATCACAACCAAATAACCGGTATTTACATGTAAAATAATTTTGATAATTAATTATCAAAAGATTAACTCCTTAGATTTATAAGATTTGATACGTTGTAATATGAAATAGTAATAATTATTAAAACCTATATAACTTACCATGAGCGCTGTAGCTCAGTCTGTAGAGTCCTGAGTTGCTCTACTCATAGTTCCGGGTTCGAATAACTATGGCAGATAAATTATTTAATCTGTTAACACCTGAGAATGCACCCTGTGGGACCTACAGATCCTCTTGAGGCCCTCAAAGCCTGTGTTAAAGTGCTTCTAGGACCGTTGTTCAAGAAACAGTTGTCTTTACAAGGCACTGAACCCAAAACCCTTCAAGGGCTGAAGTGGTACAGCTTTGTTTTGATATGTAACTTACCAATATAATTTTAAACTATAATTTATCGTAGGAAATTATCAGATTACTATACTCAAATAATCCAAAGCTTATTTACCAATCGCCGATGTTTTAGCCTAACTCTTAGGTCATCAACAAGACTGAGAAGAAGACATCAAAATTGCAACAATAAAACTTGTTTATACAGAAATGATTGGAATGAAAAATAGTGAACTAAATTTTAATTTTTGCAGCGATAGGCGAAACTTAAAAAAAGTAGCAAGCACTAGCAAGAGTTTCTGATTAATTTATAAAATGTTCAAGCTGTAAATTTTTTATTTTTTGATGTTTCGTCAATTCTACTAATCCTACTAATATTATAAATGCGAAAGTTTGTATGTTTGTCTCTCTTTCACGCAAAAACTAGTGAACGGATTTGGATGAAACATGACAGTAATATAGGTTATACATCAGAATAACACATAGGCTACAGAAAGGGCCGATTTAAGGGGGGTTCGGGGGCACGTGTCTCCCCGAAAGTTTTTTGTGTTCTGTGGAGAATCCATTACCAGTACATAATCAAAGGCCAATTAGGAACTTAGCATCTTGAAATTTGGAGGTAGGTTCTTTCTATAATTTAAGAAAGAAATTTGTATAATTCTATCCCCAAGGATTTCCCTCTTAATATAATTGGGGTTCAAAGATTGTATGGAATCCATCAGTATTGAAGTTGGACATCTGAGATTTTTGATGTACGAGTAACTTATAGTTAAAAAACAATTAAATGATTTAGTTGATGATCCTGGGGTTTTACGCCTTAAAGCCCAAATAAACAAACAAACAATTATTTATTTAAAATGATCTGCCACGAAACTTCATGTGGCAGACCAAATTCCACGGGTTCGAAGCCGCGGGCAAAAGCTAGTATTATAAATGCGAAAGTTTGTATGTTTGTCTCTTTTACACGCAAAAAATACTGAACGGATTTGGATGAAACTTTACAGTAATATAGGTTATACATCAGAATAACACATAGGCTACAGCAACGGCGTTTTTAGGGGGAACACGGGGGCACGTGCCTCCCTAAATACGCCCCAGACAGTTTTTTAGGTACTGTGGAGAATCCATTATAGTACATAATTAAAGGCAAATCTAATCTACTTTTCCTACTAATATTATATATGCGAAAAATTTATGGGGGGGCACGGAGGCACATCCCAGATAGTTTTTTGTGTTCTGTGTAGAATCCATTAGAGTACATAATTAAAGGCAAATCAGGAACTTAGCATTTTGAAATTTGCAGATAGGTTCTTTGTATAACATAAGAAAGAAATTTGGATAATTCCACCCTCAAGGGTTGTACGAGTAACTTATAATTAAAAAAAATATTAAATTATTTATAAAATGATCTGTCACGAAACTTCATGTGGCAGACCAAATTCCACGCGAGCGAAGCCGTGGGCAAAGTCTAGTTTTTTTATAATTTAACCTTCCATTCATTATGATCCAATATTTTTCATTCCAACCGTTACTGAGTTTACAACTTTAGAAACCTTTCTTTCCTCGATCATATATTCATGTATTTAAAAGTACATATTAAATGAAATAAATCTTATCAACTTCTGATATGATGAACTTAGTCTTTCACGACAACACCAATCCTCATGTTTCACGACAGACAGTAAAGAAACTGGGCAATTAAGTCCTCTCACATAAACCTGTGAGATGATTCGCCAGACTTATCTCTGCTGAGAAATTTGTACAACTTCCTTTAGGGTAAAATTTTTGAAAATGATTCTCTTGTCAAAAATGCATTTTCAGACTTCATTAAAAACACCTGAATTTTTGAGTTAAAAAATTGATAACACTTGGTAAAAAAATATATCGAAAAAATTGGTTAATGTTTTGAATAAAATATTTGGACTTTATAAAGCTTTTTTACTGAATAGCCTTGTTACCTGAGGCCTCTTAGACCTCTTGGACATTTGGAAAGGGCTGGGTTGGAAACAAGATGCGATCTAGGGCACATAGAGAGACTATAACCTTCTATAATATTCTCAAATGTAAAAATAAAAAATACTATTTTCTAACCAAACATACACAGAACGACTGTCAATAACAATAATATTTTACAATTACATTACATATACATATACATATACAAATACATTACAATAATAGCAAAAATATAAAAGAAGATTCACATTTCCATCGGTTAATGATCGAGTTCTAACAAAAAAAATAAAGAAAAAATATTTGATTGTAAGACAATAAAAAAAAATAATTCCTACTTTAAAAGTTCATCTCAGATCAAGACACTTTTCGCCTTGAGTTCCAGCCTTCAAACTCTGAATTATCGGAAAAAATTAACTCATTATATAATTTTAATTCGCGCTACCTTAAAGCGTCTCTGAATGCTGCTGCGCTCAAGAGGAGCCATTAAATTAATTTCTTTCGATCGATAGTGAATATTTTACAATACATGGCGAAAGGTTTCTAATTCAGGAGCAGCAACTTCTACAGAAACAGTGCGTGGGAACTGATTGAATTGATCAATGACGGGAATTTTTTCCTTCATAATAAAATGTATCCTAATATAATCACAATTTAACTTTTACTTCTTTCAATACAGCCTTTTCTTTGAAAACGGACATTTCATATGAAACGAACAAATACAACTTATTTTTTCGATATAATTAAACAAAAAAAGACGTATTGGTAGGATTTTTGAATTTTTCAAGTTGTGAAATCCTTTTAAAAACTTTAATGAAGTAATTTCTTCTTTAAGAGGGAACAATCCAGTTTTGAGATGTTTGTTACATATTCAACCCTGTAGGATGTTATGGTTGCTGAAGAGATATATTGTAACGATTCACATGATCCTTTGATACCCTACAGAGCGGGCCTGGGAAGGATGCCAGGGATTACAGAGGCGGTGTACACACGACTGCTCAAAGAGGACGCGCTCTGGGAATTTTTCATTAGGCCCTGGCCACTGGCTCTGGATTCCGCCCTGACCTCTCAATCTTATCGCACATTTCCCTCCAGAATCCGGCAATAGTGACAATCTCTCGGCTCTCTCATCCCTCTCCGAAAAATCTAATATATATCCGTGCAATATTTCACCTTGTATAGGTGTTTCTCATCTGAACAAGTATGTTATACAGGATTCGCCAAAATTAGATGTTTCAGGGTTGCTAAAACCTTAAACAAAAACAATAAATATATACTTACTACCTCAAATCTAATAAAGGAGAGCATAGAGAGAGAGAGAGAGAGAGAGAGAGAGAGAGAGTGAGAGAGAGAGAGAGAAGATAGTCTATAGCATCTCTATATCGAATTTTAAAATCTTGTATGGGTCATTTAAAAAACGTTGTGATTATTCATCAGTTGCGGTAGCTATCGTGACTGTTTAATTTTTAAAAGTGTCATTCTACTCTCAATCCTTTTTAAAGCTAGGAGTAAGGACATCATACTAGGACATAAAGCACGTAATTACCACAAAAACAACAAATTGATTAGCAACAAGGATAGTTAAAATCAAAAATTTTTAAATTCAGTAGTCTAAAAAATTAAAATTTTTAATTCAAATTTAAATGTTTAAAAAATTATAGTTTTTTTGTTTTTTTAAAGAGCGTATGAAATCCCCCACGAGCTTGGGTGTAGTCGGTTGTTAAACTAGCCAGTTCACATCAGGTCGCTCCCGTCAATCCCTTTTAAATCCGTATAGATGTTATATATTCAACAAAAAGAAATAATTCCTTTTGGGTTTTATTGATTTTGTCAGAATGACATTACGATGACTATATCGAACTAAATAATAAAACTCGGTAATCAATTCATCAATCGGAAATAAGTTCAATGTTAAAATTATACTTTTTTTTTAACAAGTTATATTTTCATTGCAAGGTAAATTCCTATAGAGGAATTTTTCACTCTGGTTGATATGCTTGCAAATCCAATTATTTATATAGTGCTAATTAATGAATTAATATATATAATGAATAAATTGTCAGCACTACATTCGTTTTGATAAGTTATGTAGAAATAACATTTTTCCCTGTTTTTACTTGTTAAACCGAGATTAGAAGTTATTATTTAGTTAGTTACAAAATATTGTATATTTTACATCCCAGACTCTTTTTTAAATTAATATTATATATAATAGGGATTTTAATGGAAACATTAATTATGGTATGGTTTTGTACTTTTAATCACGTAGTTATCAAATATAAATTTTTTTAATATCTGTTTAATATTTCAATTATAAAAATTAAATACAAAAATTTGTTTTACTCATAGTAGTGCTTCATTTTAGTAAAAACATTAGTAGCTCTAAAATTTAATTTATTATTTTAGGCGTTTGGAGAAAAGCGGGGTTGTTCATATTTTTTTTTCATTGAAACATATGTGAAATATTTCTGTTTTTTCCAAGGTAGCTTAATTAACCATATAACTGGGATAATAATAATGTTTTTTTAAACCGAATTATCCGTTTCAAGTTCCAAAATTAAAAGCTAGATCTGAAATAAAATCTTTGAAAACAGAGCTGAAATAAAAATAACAATCAAAAAGAGTGAAGAACCATTAAAAGGAAAATTTAAGAACGAATAAAGATGATGAAGATAAGGAACACTAATTCAGAGCGCCCCCCCCAACAATTATCTTTGATGTCGCCCTCTGATTTTCTCATTCCTCTCTTCTCTCTTTTCATTCCCTAGCCTGGCACAAATAAATCATTTATATTGTATTTATGTTTCTATAGATTGGTATATTGTCATATTCAAAATTTTTATAATTAGAATGTTATAGGAAAAATCAGAAAGCTTTTAGTGACTTCTCTAAAATGTTTGTTGAAAACCATTCAACAAAAACTCTCAAACATCCCTTTTCTTGGAGGATGGAAATAGTTGAAGGGTGGCAGTCATGAATTAACACCAAATAAGTGAAGACTTATTTTTTATAAAATATAAATATAAATATCCCTCCAATACAACAAAAATATCCCTTTTGTTGAATGCTTTGGATTAAGGTTGCTGTCTCTATCGTGTTGGACAGTTGATGTGAGATGTCTGCATTCGATATTTGATGTGAAAATTTTTTTGATGAATCTTTAAACGATGCTTAAATCGGCGAAACGTTGGCTTGTTAGTTTTTTTCTGTATTTTAAAGATTTAATGTTTTAAATTTGAAATTTGATATAAAATTAAATTAAGTATAAAATTTTAATTTTTCCAATTGCATTCTATTTATTGTTTTCAGTATCTATATAAGTTTAAAATTGTATTACATAATATGGAATTTTTGATATTCTAATTACAAAATCAATTTAAATATTTCCTCTTTGTAAATCACTAAATTAAAATTGAGATTGTTCTCTTTTCGAAAGTTTTCTTTAAACGATAAGATTTATGTCGAGCTCCGAGAATCAACAAGGTATCTTATGAGGTTGGTGAAAAGATACAATAAAATCGATTCAGCTGTATCCTAGAAAACTGGAAATTATAAATTGAAAACTTTTCTTTCAAATTAACAACTGTACAATAATAACAAGAATTAAATAGAATGAACGATAAGTAATGACGGGAGGTAAAGGTGAAACTATGCACTTAATTAACAATTCCAACTTAGGTCGCGAGGCAATTTTCTTTTCAGAAGCCTGGAAGGATCATCGGGAAATGAAGAGGTTAGAAGAGAATTAAAGGAATAGGTTTAAAAACAGTGAGTTTGAGTGAAAATAACGTTTGTCATAAACGGATTGATCCTATCGGGTTCGGGTCAAATCAGCAACAAATGGGATATTAAGGTTATTATGGATGACTTTAAACGTAATAAAAGTAAGGAGGATTTTACAAAGGATTTTGGATTATAAGAATTGGATACGAGATCCGTAAGTCCAAACAGGTCTTATAATAGTCATGTATATGAGTCTTTTGTGGTTTATTGGGAGCTAACTGCGTTTGTCAACTGAAAGTTGAAGCAGCTTGAATCGGCGAGCAGTTCTTGTTCCAGAAATCTGATAAATTATAAATTTAAAATTTAATAAAAACAAATCGTGGATATTATAGCACTATTTTTCATACAAAACATTTAAAGCAGCCACTATTTTTTTGTTAAAAATAAAAATAATCATTAAAAATATGAAACACTACAGCTTAGTTAGACAATTATAGACATAGATATAGATAAAGTAGGATACGTATGTGTATAAATGTTATTGTTGTTTGATAGACATCAAGTCTTATTTGCAGTTATCGTACGTTAGCATTGATGCCCTTGTTGCATGTCTGACGGGGCGAGCGCAACAGTGGAACAGTGGAACACGCCTCAAAGCACAGTCGTTAAATGATTCAGCAACAGCCTTGTAGCACTTCACTCCATGTTTAGTCTTGTTGGGACAGGCTCTAAACAACTTGAGTCTCCTGATTGTGCTTGTATTGCTAGGTCCGAGTCTATCCAGCATATCCAAATCTGTAAGGAGCAAACCTGAACATTAAATGAATTATTCTTTCTGTAATCTCTGCATGTGGATTAGATTTTAACTAGCTATTTTAGAAACGCGCCTGTGGTAGTGGCTAGTATAACAACCATCCACGTCCAAGATCAAGGATTCGCAGCCCGGCATGTGGCTTTAAGATTTTTTTAATGGGAATAAAGAATCCTTACTTATACTTCGGATGATAGGTAAAATGGAGGTGCTGCGTCTGTTCGATGCCAAGTATTCTTTAAATATCCCTAATGCTTATTATAACAAGATAGGCAAAATTTAGAATTCCAACTGTTATACTGTCCGATTAGTCATAGTAGCATAAAGTGACGTTAAACGAAAGAAACAAACTGTATACTTCTAAAACTGTGTAAAAACTATCCATACTCCCCGAAAAAATATATTGAGATTGGCTTAACGGATAATGTTTAAGCGTATTATTTGTATTTATATTGTAAATCAAATCTTGGAGAAGTAAATAAAATGTGAAAAAAAGAAGAAAAAAAAGTGTATTTAAAAAGTAGGTATTTAATAACACAAAAGAGGGAGAAAATATTGATTAAATAGCAACACCATAACTTCTTTCAATGAGGGAGAAAATATTAATTAAATAGCAACACCATAACTTCTTTTAATGATCAATTTGGATGTTCCGGGTGATGTTTAGTTGTCGGATCGTTTGAAAACAATGAACCTAATAGCGATGTAAATATTGAAAAAAAAAATGCGTTCGAATGCATCGAAATAGAAGTTTAATATATCATTGATAACAAATTATATTTCAATACTGGTTATTTTACCACTACACTACTTCTAGATTGAAAGAAATATGAATATTTCTTAAAATATATTTTGACTGCCGTTACAGGTTACTTCAACATTTACTAGACAAACGCCTTAAGCTCCCAATTAATTAAAAAAGACTCATATACATGACAATTATTAGTCTCATCTGGACTTACGGAGTAGAGTTTTGGGGCTCCACTAAGCCATCGAATTTCTTTCTTATTCAATCCTTATAATCCAAAATCCTCTATGATCCATACTTTTTTACGAACAAAGTAATCCATAATGACCTAAACGTCCCATTTGTTGTTGATTCGGCCTTCGAGGAGTCTGAAAAGAAGATGGCCTTCCAGGTTAAACCAATTAGTAGAGTACTATCACTGGTTAGTTTCTCTACTTTTAATTGTTGTAGAGTTAAAAATTTCTATAAACAAATTATAGATCTATTTTTGAACTCTTAACCACGTAGTGGGGATTACGATCCTCCACTAGTAAACTGTTTTTTTTTTCAAACCGGAAAAGGAAATTGAGGAAAGTGACCCGAGGAGGAAGGGAAGGGAGGCAGGAGACTGAGACGAGACCGCAGATATCGGGGTGAGTCGTCCTTTGAAACAGGACTCTGAAAGCATCTGGAAGGAACTCCTCGGCTTCATAATATGGTCCAATATCCAATGGCAGAAAGCTCTCCAGTTCTTGCCTCGCTTTGTCAAGGGACCTTCGCGGTCGCTCTACTTAGGTTACTCCTTGTCACACCCTCCTTCGAGGAGCAACCAATATGCTGGCTGCTAAATGTCATTCAAGAGGTTTGCAAAGTCATTACAACCAACATTCCCAAGACATGTTAGTGTTTCAGCTAGATACAAATCTATAACTGATCACTTACCCAGAAGGGAAAACAACATCACTGGAAAGGTTTTCGCTGATGAAATACGGAGATGAGTACAAACATAAAAAATGTAAGTGAATAATATTATATAACATCTATACATATTAAAAAACAAAATTCTCGGACGCGTCAGTCTGTCTGTTTGCTGTAAACTCAGTAACTACTGCTCGGATTTTCACGCGGCTTTCACCAATAACTAGAGTGATTCACGAGAAAGGTTTTGGTATGCAATTCGTCAGTGTTTAGTAGAAATTGGTTGGAATATTACGATAATTGTTGTAAGTTCTGGAAAAAGTATAGCCACCTGGGAGGTTTCATCGATGATACTGCCTAAACCCTTTGTCATATAACGAAACAATGCATGGCGGTATATTCCTCTGTATAGATCTACAGAAAAGTCCGGGATAGTATACATCAATCTTTTAAATATAGCTTACTACCTATACCTATTTTATCTTCTAAAAAATTGATAACGTACAACGCGGTATTTGGAAAGATATTTAGAAAAGTAGAATATTAATCCTTATCAACTTATATACTTTAGTTACCTTAAGCATTTAATGCGCATTATTAGAATATTTTATACCAAATAATCTAAATGAGTATCTTATGGGTTATCGCAAAAAAATTGAAATATGTGAAAATAAATTCGTATATAAAGAAATATTTTATTTTGTTTTTATGTTTATAACCTCTAATTATTAAAATACATAAAAATGCTTCATGTAGTGTAGACATTATGTTACATTTATATCTAATCCAGGTATTTGACCAATCAAATTGATGCGATCCTCCGACAGACAAAACATGTAGGGATACTATGCTCTACTAACAGAGCGAAGCTACTAGTACATAATATTTAAATAATGGTGGTATTCAAAATAGAAAAATAAGCAATGAAATACACTATTTAGAAGTCTGATAATATAGACAGTACATAATTTATGTTCAAGAAATCATGATACGCGCATGTAAATAAATCATGTATAAAGAAATATTTTGTTTTGTTTTTATGTTTATAAAATCTACATAATAAAATACATTCGGCAGGAAAAACATGTAGGCATAGTATGTCTTACTACCCTCGCAAAGCGGGGGGGGGGGGTCGCTAGTTCTGTATAATTTCCATAGTAATACACTAATATGGAAAACTTTTTTTTTTTTAATGTAGTCTGAAAAATACAAAATACAAAGGTCTGACATTCTAAAATACTAGAAAACAGACAGCCAAAGTTTCCTTGATGAATAAATCATCAGATGATATACCAAAAGACTCACATTGAGTGAAGTGATGTAATTATTATTGTGGAAATAATTGGCTTTAACTGAATTAAATTAAACGATCTATTAATAATTGAATAAAAAGATTCAGTAATAAATATTGTTACACAATTGTAGCTCACGACATAACAAAGTTTTAGTTTAAATGAAGTACAAAAATAAAAATAAAACTATAAATTAAGCGAAATCATAATCCGGAAACATGGAGGAAAATTAACAAAAAATTTATTTCAATCC
The DNA here is from genome assembly GCA_037127475.1 of Arma custos. Taxonomy (NCBI): domain Eukaryota; kingdom Metazoa; phylum Arthropoda; class Insecta; order Hemiptera; family Pentatomidae; genus Arma; species Arma custos. Next base: position 204,791,192 of record CM073759.1, on the reverse strand, counting down.
CAAAATCAGATTTTATTCATTTCACAACGAATGTTGCATCTCTCCCTCGTTTATAAAGAGATCAATTTACATCATACCATATTTAGAACTATCCGACAGTATTTCCGGATATAGAGTACACATACATGGATATTGGGTTCAGTATACATTTATAGATATATTATCGTATATTATATAACATATTACAGATATATTAGTATATTATCGTCACTCTCAGGTTTATATAAAGGATATGAAAATGGTTAATTTAGGGCACCGAAATAGATGAGCCTTATTTCCAACAAATTAATATAACTGTACAATTAAAAAAATGGTATCCTTTACATTCATTTATTAAACGTGGTTGCGATGATATATTCTGGATACTCCGTTGGTAATATCAAAGTAGGAAAATAATTGTTGGAATGAATAAAATTACATCATTTAATTTTTTTTTTACATCGCTTTATGAAACTTGTTGTTATAAAGTTGTAGATTAGATAACATTAGCCATGAATCACAATAAAAATCATTTATTTTAACAAGTGTTTTGATTCATTGGATGATTGTAACCCAAAGAATAATATTCCCTTGAGTAGTAATAAATCAAAATATTTATTTTCTGTTACTTTTATCGATAATTAGAAATTTTATCTGATGGTTATCTTCTTGTACAAAAATCAAGTTATTAAACTGTGCCAATTATATGATGATATCATATTGTTTTGTTAATTTTTTTATGCTTCAGATACAATCATTTATTATAAATGAATTATTTAACATGAAATTAATTATATCTGTAGATTACAGCAAAAGCTACCTCCGCCCATGAGATCAGTCCGGGCTTTATAATTAATTAGGAAAATATAATTAATTATAGGGATCAAGGATTCACTATTAGCTAATTCAATATCATCTCTAGTAAACATTATAACATGTAGAAAATCATGAGCTAACTCTTTATTATAACACTGTAATTATAATATTTGTAAATATATGTGTATAGGACAGACAAGTATGTATTTAAATTTTTATACAGAACAATTTTTTTATTATAATCATTTCGAGTTTAATTTTTATTGTTATTTGTATGGGATCAAATTACTGGTAGGAATCGCCAAGTAACAGACCGGCATAAAATGTAACGAAAAATGTACTATAACCTTAATTATAATTTTTTTTTTTTGGCTATTCAATTTTTAAACATTCAATAGTATTAGGCGACAATTTTAGGATTAAGAATCACATATAAATAATAAAAAATATTTGGGCTTTGATCAGCAAACGTAACTGTAATTTTAAAACCATGGTGGCATCCATAATTTCCGTTTTATATAAATAAATTATATAAATAAATGTCTTCATTTTCTGCTGTTAAGAATATATAATGAATTTTCAAGGACATCAGACAAGTGTTTTTTAAGGTGATAATTAGTAAACTATTTGGAGAATGGAGATAGTTGGGAGGTGCAGTCAAAAAAACATCAAATAAGTCAAGATTTATTTTTATTTGTGCCGACGTTTCGACCTACTTTGTAGGTCATCTTCAGGGCTAATGGGAGAGGCTGTTGGGTGAACTGTGTAACTGACCTGGTATATCAAAATTATTATTATCTACCTGCGGCTGGGTGAACTGTGTCAGTTACACAGTTCACCCAGCCGGCTCTCCCATTAGCCCTGAAGATGACCTACAAAGTAGGTCGAAACGTCGGCACAAATAAAAATAAGTCTTAAAGTCTGAAAAAATAAGTCTGAAAGAAGAAATATGACTGACCGAGAAGCGAATGGATATCATACAGCCAATTATTTTCCTCTCTAACATGAAGTAAACTATTTGGTTTTTAATTTTCTTATAACCTTAAAAATGATCATAAAAATACAGCTACTCAAATTACTTTGATATCATGTATTTCACAACTTGCAAGATATGTTGTTGCTGTTTAATTTGTATGTATAAATTTCATTTTTTAGTGTCAGTTTTGTAGTTGAAAACTAACTTGTTGTTTTTGGTATTATGAATTATTTCTAATATTTTTTTTTTTACTTTTCGTTATTTACGTATTATTTAATATCGTGTTTATTTTTTATTGTTAAACTTATGCTTATTAGATTGATCACAAAAGAAAATTAATTTGAACTACATCGATTATATTTATTTAAGCTAGATGGTTCGAACTTTCGTATTAAACTTTTCTTTAAGTAGTAATCGAAACACCTGTTCTATATCACCGTATAAGTAGTGGCATGAATATGAGAACAATGTAGTTTCAAATTGTTAAAAAAGAAGTGGTATAAGACGGAATCTCAAGAACTGAAAGTTAAAATTATTGTCAGCAAAAAAAAAAATATATATTATTTTCTTACAGCGGAGATTTCTGGTATTGTTCCCTTGTTTATTTTTTAACGTGGTTTTGTGCTACTGTGGCTAATCATATACTTCTACAGCAGGAGTAATAAATTTTTACTATCCAAGTATAATTAGTTTAGGTATCATTAACGAGTACCTGACATCCATTTCACCTGAAACCAAGCCTTCAGGCTGAGGAGACTCATTTTACTTCCATTTCGAAGGTCTGCGCAACCAATGATTTTACACTCTTATAAAAGATCTACTATATCATATTCAAGAGTTGGCTATTATTAGATCCGTTAGATGCGTAATTACAATACAATATATCTAAATATTATTTAATAATATAATAACAAATACCTAAATATTATTTAGAATTAGTTGATCTTTAATGATGAGATTTTTACGTAAAGGCATATAAGTACAGATGTTTCTTATTGTGATATTATTGAGTGGGAAAAGTTTTTTTTTTTCAAAGACGTAAGTATTTTCACAAAGAGCCACGTAGGAAGAAACCCTGATATTTTAAGACAGAGGATGGAGCGTGCTAAAATAAATGTCTAACATCCACCGGGTGTCATTAAACACTCGCTTGATTTCCCGAGGGGGGCCCGCCATCAACCTCCGTCCTATAGCCAACTCACAAATTCTTGAATAGCAAATTCTTTTCTTTTTTCATCTTTTACAACGCTCGTGAGTCTCCCAGGCCGGCAAAGTTGTTCTTTATAGCCACCAAACTATGTTTCGCGTTGTTTACATTCGTACCAACATAAAAGTCGCCATTATGACAAGTTTGGGTGATTTTCTTCTCATATGAATGAGATGTCTTATTTCTTTATGACTTAGCATCATTTGGAGAACCATATTATTAACTTTTGAAGAGAAAAGGGTCTTTTAGCATTATGCCTATAATAATGCGGCAGTATTTATCATTGAAATCTACAGATGGAAGCAAGTTAAGTCCCTGTTTGAGAAGGTTTATTTAATTTAAAATGTTATTTAATCTAAGATAGTTCCTTTTTTTCTTTGTATAAATTAGCCTAAGCTAAGTTATGTTGTTCATGTGGCTTGTTTACGGCACGCCGTAAAATATATCTAGAAGGCGGGGATCAGGAAATTTCTGGTCGAGAAGATGGCACCCCACGTTGAGTCTCTGAGTTGTTCGACCCAAGATATGATGATGAATTGTGAGTAAGCCCAGGGCTACCCAGACCGGAGAATGGAGAGCAGAGAAGAAGGCCGGATAAAGAAGAAAAATATGAACAATACCGACCTTAAATATGTAATGCCATTTTAATTATCATTTTTTTTGTTACCATAGTCATAATTACCTCAATAAAAAGAACAATGTTCAATTTCATACAGTCCATTTATCATCAATTGAAAACACAACCAGCTAACAGAATTATTGGTAATATCCCCATCTCAAAGGGATCCCTAAATTTGAACATTGGTCCTAACGGGCCGGATATTTCCAAATTTTGAACATTGGTCCTAACGGGCCGGATATTTTCAAAATTTTGAACATTGATCTTAGCGAGCCAGATTTTTCTAAACTTTCAAAATGAAATAATTATGCTCATGTGAAGGCTCATTCTATAACTTTGTTAATTAATTCACTCATCCCATCCTTTAAACTGTACCTTTTCATTTTTATTTCTTTTTCTCAACAATTTTCTCGCTCGCACATGTGCCAGAGTCTTATGTATGTTTAATTAACATTTAAAAGTGTTAATTCTCTTGAGAAAAATGGTTTAAAATATTGTACCTTTTCAATTTTATTTCTTTTTCTCAACTATTTTCTCGCTTTCACATGTGCTTGAGTCTTATGTATGTATAATTAACATTTAAAAGTGTTAATTCTCTTGAGAAAAATGATTTAAAATACTGTACCTTTTCATTTTTATTTCTTTTTCTCAACTATTTTCTCGCTCTCACATGTGCTTGAGTCTTATGTATGTTTAATTAACATTTAAAAGTGTTAATTCTCTTGAGAAAAATGATTTAAAATACTGTACCTTTTCATTTTTATTTCTTTTTCTCAACTATTTTCTCGCTATCACATGTGCTTGAGTTTTATGTATGTTTAATTGACATTTAAAAGTGTTAATTCTCTTGAGAAAATTAGTAAAAATACTGTATCTTTTCATTTTTATTTTTTTCTCTCAACAATTTTCTCACTCTCACATGTGCTTGAGAATCTTATGTGTGTTCAATTAACATTTAAAAGTGTTGATAGGCTTGAGAGAGATTCTTAGAAATACAACACCTTAACAATCATACTTCTCATAAATAGTGTTGTGGTATTTCTCATGAGTAAGTTTATATTTTTGAATAGGATGGGATGACTGAAATACTCACCTTGTAAGCATAAGGGATAAGGTTGAAAATTTATTCATGTTTTGTACAATCAAATCTCATATGGACACAATGCACTGGTTTACCTATTGATTTCTAAATTGTTAAGAGTTTGAAGGTTTCTAATGAGGATTTAATCCACTTGCAGATACTTATGTTTCATTTAATTCTCTATCTGCATTTAAGTTATCATAATTACAGAATTTAAGAAGTCAATTGTTTCAAATGTGTATTTAATTCACTAGCAGATACTAATGTTTAATTTAATTCTTTGTCTGCATTGAAGATATCATAGTTACAAAATGTAATAGTTCAATTGTTTTAAGCCCACTGTAAGAATAACTTGTTAAAAAAGATTCACAACCTTGAAGGTATATAGTTTAACATGAAGTTTATCTCTAAATAACTCTTTTAATATGTGATACTAATGATGAATAATATTAATACTTTGCTTCAATAGTATTAAACAGTATTTTACTATTTTAGTATTTTCCAGGCATGTATACCTTTTAAATTTAGATAAGTTATGTTACTTTAGGTACACTAAGAAATCTCATCACTCTTTAGCATCATATTAGGACACATTTCACAATATTGTAACAAAACATTAACTTCAATCACATCAGTTAGCCTCGCCTTCATTTGGAGTGTAGGTTATGAACAGGTTACAGTTCTCCCCACTCCACTAGCCAGGTGTTCATGCATCATGGGAATTTTCTGGGAATTGTCACTTAAGCTTTTTTCTGTTTTTGTGTTTCACGCATGGTTTTGAGTGATTTTCTCTTCTTTAATAATGTTTGTTAATGTTTTTTTTTTTTCTACCTTTCCATTTTATGTCTATCTGCATTGTGAGTTAGTTTTATTCTTGGTATATTCGCGTCCTTTATCTTTTTGGTTCTGCCCTTCTTTTCCTGCTTTCCCCTTCGGTCTGGCAGGCTATCATTATTATATAATATTTTTATATATATACAAAGTTAGAATAATTTTTGCTAATTACCCCTTTGCCTGTTATTGTTATTATTCGCAATGGCTCCAGTTAAAGGGTCTCTTGAAGTTTGTAACACTCAAAAGGAACGTCTCTTTTCACGGTTACAAATCACTTATGATATGACTAAGAGTTTACCCAATAATCAAGATGTTTTTATGGCTAGAGTGTCGAAACTGGAGGATACATTCAAAGAGTTCGACCAAGTTATTTTAAAGATATCAGAACTTAATGCAACTGTTCCTACAGAAGAACAAATAAATGTTTCCCAAGTTACGGCTTCATTTGAAGACTTGTATTTTGCCATCATAGCAGCTAAAAACCGTCTTATTGGCGTTTCAACTCCTACACCTCTTAAGAAAGATGATTCTAAAATTAATGTAGCTGGTTCTGATGTAGATACAAGATTTAATTTACCACAAATTAATATTCCTGTGTTTAAAGGAGACATAGAACAATTTCCGACTTTCATTTCTTTGTTTAATACCCTAATTCATGAAACTAAATTGCCGGATATTGTTAAGTTTTCTCACCTTAAGACACTTCTCGAGCCTCCAGCCTCCAATACTATTAGTTCTATTGAATTTAGAGCGGAAAACTATTTGACCGCTTACGATAAATTAGTGGATAGATTCTCGAACAAAAGGATTGTTGCTGGTCTCTTGTTTAATAAAATCCTTAAATTTCCTCCACTTACCACAGACAGTCTTAATAGTTTCAGAGCTTTTCTAGACACCTTTGATGACAATTTTAAAGCTATGAAGGCGCTTAAAATTCCCGATCTGTCCGACTTTATGATGCTTCATATGGCCTTAAATGTTATTGATAAAAATTCTCAGAGGTTGTTTGAACGACAATATACTGATGATAAAATCCCCACTTTCGAAGAACTGTGTACTTTTATGAAGTCTCAGTGCAGAGTTGCTGAGCTTTGCAAAGATAATACTTCCCGTAATGTTAAGGGACAAATTCGAACCAAAAGTGGTCAGAACTTTTTCTCTGGAATTAATTACAAATCACAGCCTCGGACTAGTCCAAAAAACGAAAAGCCCATGAATATTAAATGCCCAATCTGCTCAGGACCTCACAATATTTTACGTTGCTCTTCATTTCTGACTGCTAACGTTCCAGCTAGATATGAACTCTTGAAAAAATACAGAAGGTGTTTTGCTTGTGCCGGGGCCCATAGACAGGACACGTGTAAGAGTAAAGGTCGTTGTCAGCATTGTGGTAGCACTAAGCACAACACTCTCATCCATCTAGATAGGAATAATAGATCCACGCCTACGGCTAGTACTCCTCCTCCTACAAAGTCGCAGGAAGGTTCATCTCAAGATCATTCTGCTGCAGAGTCCTGCACATTGTCCCATTCCTGCGCTACCTCTTCAAATCAGCAAGTTCTTCTCAGCACGGCTCGTGCCAGGATTCTCTCTCGAGATGGCATATGGGTACCTTGCAGGCTCTTGGTGGACAATGGGTCGACTGTCAATTTCATCACGAAATCTCTCGCTCATCGGCTCGGACTACCACGTCGTAGTTCATCAGTTCCTGTCTCTGGAGTCGGTGACACTTCTCTTCCTGTCTCTCTTGCTGAAGTCGATTGTACGATATGTCCCAAGAAGTCCACTTCTGAAGTCTTTAAATTCACGTCTTTAGTTCTACCTAAGATTGTCTCTAAGTGTCCTGCCCTCTCAATCTGCGCAAAGGTAAAAGGAGGACTCTCTAGTATCAGCCTAGCAGATCCTGACTTTGATAAGCCAAGCTCCGTGGATTTACTGATTGGGTCTCAAGTTTATTCAGAAATTCTAAACGATCCTCCGGCATTGATCAAGGGTGAGCCATCCGCTCTTCTCACATCATTGGGCTGGATTCTGTTTGGCAAGGTTCCTACCCAGTCCGCAGTTCAAACTTTGGCAGTCTCCTGTTTGGCGCAACCCACTCTTCAGGATGAGGTTAGAAGATTTTGGGAAACGGAGGAAGTTACTGCAGTAATTCCTGAAAGTCCCGAAGACCAGTACTGCGAGAATCATTATAAAGAAACAATTCAACGAGATTCTCTTGGTCGTTATGTAGTTTCTCTTCCCTTCAAGAAGACTCAAGGTCTTACGTTGAACAGTACCAGAGATATTGCTTTGCAAAGACTAGATAAATTGGAAAGAAGATTCCTTAAGAATTCTGAATATCGAGATCTCTACCATGCTCAAATGGAAGACTACATCCAATCTGACCACGTACAAACTGTATCCTCTCCCGCTGAATACGTTCTTACTCATCATGGAGTCCTTAAAGATAGCAGTTCCACGAAGCTTCGAGTGGTATTCAACGGCTCAGAACATGCTCCCGGATCACTCTCTTTGAATGATTTCCTGCCTGCTGGTCCAGTTCTTCAGACAGATATAGGCCAGCTTATAGATAATTTTCGTACATATCCTATCGCACTTACTTGTGATGTAAAGCAGATGTTTAGGTGTATCGGGCTGAACGAGAGGGATAGGAAGTTCGTACATTTCTTCTGGAGGTTTGATCCTTCCCAACCAGTTCAAGAGTGGGAATTGACTACTTTGCCGTTTGGTCTCAAAACTTCTCCATTTTTAGCAATTAGAACTGTGATTCAGCTCTTTAAGGATGAAGGTCATAAGTTTCCTAGAGCCGTTCAAGCTCTGAATGAGATTTACATGGACAATATAGTCTCAGGTGCAGCTACAGTAGAAGACGCCCTAGAATTTTACAACCAGTTAGTTTTGTTGTTTTCCTCTGGCGGCTTTGACCTACGCAAATTCTCCACTAACAGCCCTGAAGTGTTAAGCCATATTCCACGGGAACATCATGAGATACCTCTACATTTAGATTACTCGCAGACGGAAAAGGTACTAGGCCTAAAGTGGAATCCTCAATCTGATCAGCTTGGTTATGCCGTAAATGTGTTCGAAGCTGCGTATACCAAGCGAGGAATTCTTTCTATTGTTGCACGTATCTTTGACGTAAACGGATATATTTCTGCCGTAATATTTTGGATAAAATGTCTTCTCCAAAGATTGTGGTTGTTGCACTCAGACTGGGATGATGACATTCCCTCCGACCTTCCTTGTATCTATGTTTTCTTGTTTATAATATTTTTTTTTATGAGTTTGCTTTCCATTCACTCCAAATTTAGGTGAAATGAGGCATTTCACGGTTGGGGGTATGTTTGAGAAGGTTTATTTAATTTAAAATGTTATTTAATCTAAGATAGTTCCTTTTTTTCTTTGTATAAATTAGCCTAAGCTAAGTTATGTTGTTCATGTGGCTTGTTTACGGCACGCCGTAAAATATATCTAGAAGGCGGGGATCAGGAAATTTCTGGTCGAGAAGATGGCACCCCACGTTGAGTCTCTGAATTGTTCGACCCAAGATATGATGATGAATTGTGAGTAAGCCCAGGGCTACCCAGACCGGAGAATGGAGAGCAGAGAAGAAGGCCGGATAAAGAAGAAAAATATGAACAATACCGACCTTAAATATGTAATGCCATTTTAATTATCATTTTTTTTGTTACCATAGTCATAATTACCTCAATAAAAAGAACAATGTTCAATTTCATACAGTCCATTTATCATCAATTGAAAACACAACCAGCTAACAGAATTATTGGTAATATCCCCATCTCAAAGGGATCCCTAAATTTGAACAGTCCCTACGGTACAATTTTATAGCCGGAGAGATTATATGCTTCGGAGACTTACGCTATGACTAGAAGGGGACTAGTTGATATAAAAGGGGACTAGTTCTTAGTCAAAAAGAAAGCCTGATATTAAAGAAAATTCAAAACAACAGATGGGTTGATGGACAACGGTTCTGTAAGGAGGTGACTTGTCCTAGGTCACGCTCAATCCCCAGATTTTTCCCCCTTATTTTGGGTACCCCATTTTTATTATATTTTACAGAGGCTGGGTGAGCCCCAGATCCTATATGATCTATCTCAGGGTGAAAACAGACTAAATAAAATTACTGCCTTGCAGCGGGATTTGAACCAGGATTGAGCCATGACCACTCAGCCACTCCGCTCCCTCATTATCATTGAAGATGCCTGCGTATTCATAAATGACCAGCCTAAAATATTCGCCAGAAATCAAATCTAGCTTGAAAAATTTGAAATTAATTAGTTCACCGAATATTTTAAGTTTAAGTTTACTTTTCTAGCACATATCGAAGCTTATCAGATTTTTTAAAATAAGAAACCCTAAACTTTGGTGATGATATCTTTAATATAACTGTTTTCTCAAATCGGTTTTCTTCGTTTATAAATACTCGTGCTCAATATTATTTAAAAAATAAAAGAAATCAAATAAATAAAAGAAAAGACGGGAGATTATGTAAAAATAAATGACGAAAAATGCCATGTAGGCAAGAACACATACCGCATATACCAAAATTGGAATGAAATAACTTAAATTTTAAAGTTATTTACGCAAATTATTTATTTATTGTCTAGTGAAGGTGTAAAATGATGTGAAGTCTGTATCTATCAACTATCAGAAATTAGTAAGAGTTTAGCAGTCAAAGCACACATTGGTCTGGGTTTTCCAGTCAGTATGTATTGATGGCTAAAACGTATGATTTCTTATCATCAGCTATTTTAATTGATCAGAATGAATTACACGCACACAATTCCTTCCTATGTTAAAATTATTTTCTACAAATGGAGGTATAAAAAGTAATTTTGATCTTAATTTTATCAAAATTTGAATAGAGATTAAAAAAAATCGTGATATTTTTTATCTTTTTGTACTTTCTCGGATCACTAATCTAATACTTTTATTTTCATTTTCCACACCTTGCATATTTTTCCAGTATTTTAATTTGGAAATAAATGTTATAGGTAGAAATATTTTCATATGTCTCTATATAGGACATAGATGTAAAAGAATTGACTGATACTTTTCTTAACTTTTTTTCTCTATAATTTTGTTTTTAAAGAATATGTTTTTCTCTAAAAACATTCTATTCTCTAATAGAATAATTTATTGATATTTTCAAACTGTAATTATATTACATCAAGTAAATCTGCTGTATGAACAAAGGACATGAAAAAAAAAAACACTTGTGGAGAAACTATCCATTGATAGCACTCCAATAAGGTTCTGTAGTAGAAGGTCTCGAGGTTACCTTCTTTTCAGAGGCCTTATCAGGAATAGTATGGGAAGCAAGTTGAGAGACTAGCAGATTCAAGTGTGTATGGAGCTTGTCATGGAAGGATAGGTATCTAGTTTGGGCCAAATTAGCAACATATGGGGTATTAAGGTCATGAGGGATGAGTTTGTTTGTGACATGATAAGGAGCATTGAGGATTTTACGAAGGATTTTGGATTGTAAGGATTGGATACGAGATGAATTGGATGGTTTAGTAGAGCCCCAAAGCTCAACTCCGTATGTCCAAACAGGTCTGATAACTATCATTTAAATGAGTCTTTTGTAATTAATTGGGAGCTTTGAACGTTTATCCAGTAGATGTTGAAGTAGGCGAAAACGTCGAGCAGTTTCTTGTCTTGTATGATTAAATTTTTAATGTTCACTTTATTAAATAAAAGTATTTTTTTAAAAGTATGCTTTTAAAGGAAATTTAAAATGCTTTAGAACTTGATTTGCTTTAAGAAATGGTCATAAAATACACCTTACATCCTTGGAAATTCCAGATTGTAGTGTGTTTTGTGGGCACTGTAAGAATTCCGAATAGGCGCTGGAGTTCCACACTCGATCAAAATTAAGCTATAAATAATGAACCAAACTTGATAAATCCACCTTTTCACAGTTGCCGATTTGTATTTATAAGCAAACGGGATTATCTCAGTTTATAATTAACCGATATTTATATTTCAACCTACATGACTTGAACACAATTTTGTCAAAAAATAGACTGGTTAATTATTCAAAAGGTTGTCGCTTCGAGTTGAGTTACAAGTTTTTACTTTTCACTCGTTTCCCTATTAATATTTTCCAAAAATACAAGTTATCATGAGCTTTAGTATAGAAAAGAGAAGGTAATTATGGGAAATGTGTGTACTTCAATAATAATTTCATCTAGAAATTAACGTTTCAACAAACATATTTTAATTACATTTCAAAATGTTAGGTAAAACTTTTATTTCTTGACACACCGGAATCTACTCATTACCCATAATCACATTCTCTATTCCATACTAAACTCGTGAAAACTTGTATTTTTAGAAAAATATAATAAATGAAACGAATAAACAGTTGTTACTCGACTGGAATCGACAACCTGCGGAACATATACCAAGGCATGTAATGTTATTATTTGTATTGTTGTTTATTGATGTGTTTATGGTTTTCATTTGCAGGAAAATCCATTTCTATTTTAGAAAAAAATTATTGCATTTTTTACAAAAAACGTACAAAATGCATTAACCGTTGTAACATGTACCAATAGTATATACGAATGATGATGAAATTGTACTCATTAAGATATAGATGCAGCCATAGTTTCAAATTATTATGAAATCTCGTGATCTGTACTTCAGAACAAAGACAATCCGGATAATCCAAAATCAGTACGATTCTGGTATTAATAGCCTATGATTAATAACTTATAGCTGGTGAATCAATTCCATCGATATAGCTGTGATGGACGGTTGATTTTATTTGTATTATAGTTTAGGTCAAATGTTATTCATAGCACTTATTTTTTGTCTGATTTCGATAAAAACCTTTATTTTAAAATTTACTAAAAAATGTTCTAGGTCGCTTAGGGAGGAAGACATCACTTTATGACGAAGAGGCGGTGCCGGGTCCTGAAAAGTGGGGGCAAGGTAATTTTTCCATTGGCCGAAATCTCCTTGAGAAACGGGAGACGACCCAATGAGGCCAGACTCCCCCACCCTATCAGCTCATGCGCCCGCCCATTCATAAAGACAAGATGTCCTCCTTACTGAGGCCGTCGTCTTAATCTTGAGCGTCAGGATCATAGGGGTCTTGAAGGTGGGGCGCGGAATAGATTAACATTACTCCAGGATCATATAATTACATAGATATATTCAATAAATATTTATGTGATATACTTCCAACATGTTCTTAACAAATTCGTTTTGTTCGCATAACAAATAATGAATCATTGGGAAATGCTAAGTTAAAAACCTATGAACACGATAAATATTTGACGTATTTACGACCTTAAAATATCAGGTATTTAGAAAGAATAAGAATGAATTGATAGACGATCAATGGAATAATCTGGAAATTAAAATTTATTTTTTGAAATTCACGTTATAATATCAATACATAAAAAAAAATTCAACTTTGAAAGTCATGAAGCTATCTTATTTCAAGTGCCAAGGATGACTATCGGGAATTAAATAGGGGGCTAGGTTTGAAACCAGTGGGTTCAAGTGGGAATAAACTTCTTCATGAAAGGACTGATATCGAGTTAAGCAACATATTAAGGTCATAGTGGATGACTTTATTAATAAAAAATAAGTAGCATTCAGGATTTTACGAAGGATTATGGAGTGTAACATTATATACCAAAGGAACACGATTGCTTAGTGGAGTCCCGAAGCTCTATTTAGTAAGTCCAAACAGGTTAAATGTAAATTGTTCAAACCATGTAGACAGAAAAAAATAAAATAAACCATCGAGATGTTGGATTATAATGGCATAATATAATCGATGAACATGATATGTATTTTAGCCATAAAACATCTTAAAATTGCTAATATTGGAAGGGATATTAAAAGATTCGATGTTCTTGAAAGCTAAATAGGAATACGACTAATTTCGTGGTTCCGATACCTGAGATAATCATTTTATTACTCATCCAACCATCTCTTCAGAATCAATGGGATGCAAGCAATCATGATGATCGCCAATATTCGTCTGAGAAGGGACGTGACTATTTGCGAACCTTGCGAACAAGGTAGCCACTTATTCGAAAATGCCAATAGCATAAACCGTGTTACGTTGAACCGTTTATTGAACCTAATAAGTAAGATGTGACATGCTAAATTGGAGGATCGTCTGTATCCCAGTTAATATTTTTAGAAATTGCGAAGAAAACTTCGCTTAATCGGTTCTGCCATGAAATAGTGGTTACCATAACAATTCTTGGGATCGCAGCCCGGTAGGTGGACTTAGGATTTTTTAAAGGGAGTAAAAAATACTTAGTTATATGGCCGTCAAATGTGGGTTCCGAGGCAGTTTGGTACTCGTTGAGAGATCCCTATCCCAATCATATCCGGAAGAATGCAATAGTAGGATTATATAACAGAAATAAATAACACTGCTGAACACTATTGTTTATGAGATAAAAACAGTTACATCTTTTCCTCTTAATCCTTCGGAAGTGATTTTAAAAGTTACGACCCTGTACGGTGTCAGGTACTCGTTAAAAATCCCTATCCTAATTATACCTGGATAGGCAAAATATCGTATCCATCCAAGATCCAAATATCGTAAGGTAGCATCGACCGATTAGCCATTGCAGTATAAAATAATTTTAAAAGAATATACATCGAGATCAATACTGACAATAGCATACATCCTGTTACATTAAACCTACTTTTAGCAGGAATCGGTGGATCGTGAGTATCCCAGTTAACAGATAAGAATTTACCTTGAAGCAACCATAGATTGCAATAGTATGAATTTCTAGTAAAGAATGTTAGAATGCCCGACTTTTAAATAAAATTAAAACAATTCCCGTTAAACAATTAGAACCCTTAGTTAACTTTCATTATTGACTTAAACACTCTTTTTCATCCTGGCAATCGTAAGGAATAGCCAATGAGCTGCTTTTGTCCTGACCCAATTCCCGACCAAGGAAACGTTCTCATTGAGATTTTCCGGCGGAAGGGTCGCTATGAAAGGCCCGAATTGGACGTGAAATATGCATTCTCTCTGAGCTAAGTTTGCCGTGCTGACATTATTTTCTGGTTCCCCGGCCCTGATTGCGCCTTCCTGAGGGGGGCGCTCAAATTAAAATTTCACGAATGATCCAATTAAGAGGACCCCGCGACGAGGTAATTGGAAAACCCCTCGTCTTCGAGGAACCGCCGACATTCGCATCTCCGCACTTTTATGATCGCTATCAAAAAAATAATGACTGCCTTGAATACTTGAGCGTGTCTCCTCTACCTGTATTAATTTGACAAACTAATGAAAATCTCGAATATATCATCATTCATTGGTGAGATGAAACCCCTTATTTCATCATAATCGTGTGCATAAATATTTTTACTATATATATATATACTTTATATATATACTCATATATATATATATGAGTATATATATACCCTCAATCACATTCCCCGGGATGATGCTAGAGGAGTTATGTATGTCGATTTCATTTCTTGTATTTCTAAAAGAGTTATAACGGTACTTTAATAAAAAGTTTGACGGTATTCTGCGGATCGAACAAGACCGCTCATATTCTGTAAATATTGCATGCAGACATAAAAATCAATAAAATCCTAAACGGAACTTCAAGCCAAATACACACTATTGGACATGTTGCTTGTTTCAACAGGGACTGTT
The DNA here is from genome assembly GCA_037127475.1 of Arma custos. NCBI lineage: Eukaryota > Metazoa > Arthropoda > Insecta > Hemiptera > Pentatomidae > Arma > Arma custos. The sequence continues at coordinate 204,775,992 of CM073759.1, read as the reverse complement.
TATTAGATGTCCTTTGTCTAGTCTACGTCTGTCGATAACGGAGGGGTGAAATTACTTCCGGCTAAGTGCTAATTACAAAAGACAGATTGCGAAAATCTAAACGTTAAAGTAAAAGGAGAAGGATAGATATACAATTTGCTAGTTATAATGTTGATGCATCATTACGTAAATTTCGCAATAAGCTGTGAATTTTCCTTCCTCCATTTTGCCGGGTTTTAAAACAATAATGTTATTAACTACAGCTAAATATCCTCACAGTAAAGATATTGCTTTTGACCTAAATACAGCTGAAATAACTGATACGAGAGTAGAGCACATCCAAGTTCCCTAGTGGCCTTAAAGATGACCCCGAAAGCCGGCCTTAAGCTAGCCCGCTATAAAGAGACCTGAGTAAGTTAACATATTTCTCAAAAAGTAAGCTCCGCATAATGTTATAAAAACTCCATAAGGCGGCCCTAGAAGAATCCTTAAGGCTATTCAAGCACCTCCTCTATAGCTCATAAAGGGAAGAAGGAACAATTTGAATATTTCTTCGATAAAGACCGGGACATGTGATCACAGGGCACTGCTAGGTAGTCCCGTTAAGGCTGGACATTAGTTTTCATTGGCCCTCGTTACAGCCAATGGCAACCTTGTCTTCTTAATCCCTGCCCAGTTCCTGTAGCCAATAAAAATGAGCCTCCGAACGACCTCTTCCTTGGCCCTTGCTCAGTTGCCCTACACAACCTTAATGCTCCTGTAACTGCTTCTATTACCTATTTACATTTCTATCTTTCCCAATAATCTAGAGAAATAATTTTTGCTTCCCTATTAATGCTACTGTATAAAGGACATTTCTTTTCTTATTTTCAGAAGATATTGGACATTTATGAGCACCTAAATGCATTGTTAAATAAGCTATAATTAACTCTAAATTAAAAAAGTTCGTTAAGAGATTGTTGGGGCTAATGTTTTATACTTAAGATGTTGGATATAATTGTAAAAAAAATTCACTATAGAAAACTAGAACTCATCCATCTATGTTAAAGTTATTTTTCAAGAAAGATTATCAAAAATAACTAGATAAATCAGATTAGACACTTTGGCTTGAAACTTACGGAAAGAGTAAGCAGAAGGCAACTGAAGGTCTTTGTAGAGTAGCTTTGAGTGGGGCAGTTAAAAGGGAGTACTTTTTTTTTTTTAATAAATGGTTTTATTGTTGGTATTGTTATATGCGTCATTGTTTAGAATGCTAGGAATATTTAAAAAAACAGTGAAAGGTTATGCAGTAGGTGGAGTAACGGTATCCTGGGATCCGTACCTGTAACAGGAGAAATGGACAGTAGTAGGCTGGACGTCAGGTAGATGCAAGGTGATCCCATATCGGATGTTTCAAACGTAAACACTCATATAATTTATAACAAAAAGGGGCATTTTATAAGAAGATATTTTTGTAACCATGATCAATATAAGTATAATATAAATAAAGTAATTTTATCTGATATAAAAAGGATTCTTATTTAAACAACTCAGCCAGTTTAATATAAAGGTTTCTAGGTATTAATTCATTCCTTTAAATGAATTAGTGGATTGAATATTTAATTTATGTTCTTGAACGAGTATCGGTAACCAATGAGACAGTTAACTATTTTAAATAAACAAAAGCCCATGTTCCTATCAAACCTTGAAATCCGGTCAGAGATTTTAGCATTTAGCATCGTAAAAATGAGTAAATTTTATAAACACAAAGCTTCTGGACGGCATATTCAAGGATTTTTTTTACTCCCGTTTAATAAACCCTAGGGCCACCTAACGAACTGCGAACCTTTGAACTTATAACTCAACCCTTCTAGTAGTTTGTTATGCTAATCACTAAAAACCTGATAAATCTTTTACTTTAAAAGAAAGTATACCATTCATCGAAACTATTACATCTTCTTGAATAACTAATCAATTTAAAATGATTTTTTTTCTTTTAGGCTACTTCTAAATAGGAAAGTGCAGGGGTTGACAGCCCTAGATATATAAGAGTGAAACAGTGTTACCTTATCAATCCAGTCTGGAGAAGAAGAGAGGCAGGCTGGAGATAGTGTCAGCTGGCTGGAGTATACACACTATCTGGACAACCTCCCTGTTATATTATTCCCTTATCTGGAGGAGAAGAGAACACTAGGGGGCGTTTCCTTATGCAAATTGATGTCCTATTGACTGGATGCGGCTCAATCTGCCCCGGTCGATCCTTCACCTTGTGAATAATCCAGCGGAAGGAGCCGACACGTAGGAGGATATATTTATCGGCGAGATAGAGGAAGAAACCTTTCGGCGCCGGTGAATATTTCAGCAAGGACCGGCTGATTTAGCGAACAGGACTCACTGTCTTCGTCAATAGTCCTCTTTATTCCCTCCCGTTCTTATCTTACTCTCCCATCTGCGTCTCTTTATTTCTTCCTTCCTCTTCCATCTTTGATTTTATGGGGCTTGAGAGAAGTAATAAAAATTACTTCAAACGACACAACAAGAAAATAGTCAACAGGAACGAAATCCCCCCCCCCCAACAAAAACCAACTTACACGATACATGTTTCGATGAATCCAAATAATATTTAAATGACTTTGAAAATTTCAGAAGTTTATTTTTATGCCACATTCTTATTTTGATTAGGCTTAATTTTATTATGAATCATATGCTATATATTGTCGGCACTGATGCGGGCGGCAAACATGAAAGGGAATGGACAAAGAACAGACCTTTTGGTCCTCTTATGGAGCGTTTATGGCCCAAGATGGTGGAGAAAGAAGAAAAGGGGGGGCAAGCAAAACTAGGCGGAAGGAGTCACTCTTGAGACGGGCACAGGGAGACGAGGGCGGAGCAGCAAGGAGGACTGGCTACACAGATCAAGGCAGAAGATAGAGAGTCCCGGAGACAGCAAGGCGAAGACCGACCAGTAACCCAATCTAAACCTGTTCACAGATAAGTTTAATTTATTTCCTTTAAGGTACTTTATGGCAATCCTTTTTATCTATTAAAATCTGAATCATTAACCTTGTTTGAAATTGAATAAATAAACGATCCTTATTGTAATTCTTGTGGTGCTTACATACCCCAGATACAATATTTATTTATACATAATATATTGAAGGTATAATAGATGAGTAAATTGGTAAACACAAGAACAGACATTTGGAAAGAAACCCAATTAAGATAAAGGCATATAAATAATAATTTGAGTACTCATCCTAAATGAGACCCTGGCATCCCAAATATCAATATATATATATATTCAAAATATATTTAAGAGTAGAAACATAGAACATATTTAAACACTGAAATATGTTCCAACAATCCATTTGAAGTAATATATAAACAAAGCCTTGATTATTGAATGGTGCTTATTTAGCTTATGGAACAATTGCTATTCACTAAATAGCCCATTGATTATGGAACCACTACTCTATTTGCTACTCTCATCTTATATTTCAATCTTTAATTCTATCGTCTACTTATTACAATATATCAGAAATATAAAGAGTGGATTTTGAGGAAGTTTAAAATGCTGACCACAAGGAAGTTCCAAAGAATTTGAAACGTTAAAAGTATATGAATAAATAGGGTGAGGCTCATTGAGTTGGTAGGATCAGTATCTTCACCGTTAAGATACAGGCCAGAGGCATTCGTAGGCGAGAAGCCTGCAACTCAACATGTAGACTTCCACATATAGCGAAGGGTCCCCCTTTTCTTTCTATGTAAGTAGATTTATCTTTTATCTTGCAACCATGATTAGCAGACAATAAATATAATTTTATTTAATTTAAAAAAATTTGTGTGGTTTTATGATACCACGATGCAAATGAAACTTTTTATAGTACGAGATCGATTACAGTTATATTTGAAGTCTTATATAATTTTTTTCGAGGGCGCACGACAACGCTAATCAATGCAGAAAAAATAATGTTAAATAATCCTGAAGACAAGATATATTCCGTTATTCCATTCAAAAAAATCAAAAATGTTGTTGAAAAATTAATTTAATATTTTTTAATAATTAAAAAATTGATAAGTGAGTCGTACGATTATATACTATAACGTGTGCAAGTCTTTTCACTGATGAGGAATGAGGGGCAGCCAGAACATCAGACTATGGGAATTAAATACGGACAGGACGCAGAGGGTCAAAAAAGAAGGCAATATCTTGTGCCACGGGCCTTGGTGCAATTCCTCCACCCGAGGAGACTAATTTAATTAAATCGAGAAAAAATAGGTCCGGCAATATAGGCCTTTCCCCTTCACTTTTTATCTCCTCTTCTACGCTTTGATTCGGACATATTGGATCTTTAAAAAATTATAACCTCTTTCCATTCTTAATTTTCTTATTGCTGTCAAACGGATTCCTCTACAGTCAGAATAGAATAGGAACATATTTTTCTTCTGAGACATTAGAACGACAAACATGAACAGAAAAAAAAAACCTACGTCCTACTAAAAGACTAACTAATAAAAATCATTAGGTAAAAGTGCTAAAAAAGTAACTTTCGTGAAAATAGTCATGACAAATTAAAAAAAAAACTATCACTGCTAACCATGAAAGGTCTTGGGTACAGTACATGGTAGCGACCAAAATGTTTCTTGGACAACGGTTTTTCATGTAGGTGATTTGTCCTAGATAACGCTATTTGGGGTACCCACTTAATAGAGGCGGGATGGCCTAAGGAGATGATTTGAACCCAGGACCTTCGGCACAGTGACTCAGCTCTACCACTGAACCAATCAGCTCCCATGAAGGGACTAAAGAGAACAAAAAGGTATTAAATAAAAAAAATTAAATGTAAAAGAGGTTAAGGTTTTCAGTGGAGTTCAATCCAAATCTGAAATTTTAGGCAAGGTAGGATGTTCTTTTTAAATTGTATGGGATGTATGTAAGAGATTGGGATTAAGCCAGAAGTTGAAAGCAACGGAATCAGCTATGAGAGGAGGAAAGAAGTTTGGGAAACAAGGACGGGAAAACAAAGACACAAATGTGACTAGATATCTGATCGCAGATTGAAATAAGTTGGTGAAGTTGGAACATTGGAGTTGTGAAGAGAGTAGAAGAGTTTTCCAAATATTTACGATCATTGGATTTGGAAAGAAGTTTGGTATTGAAATCGCTAGTGGTTATCGAGAGGAACATAAAAGTACCAATAGTTCATAAAAGGACCAAAGGAGGGTGATAAGTATACTTTCAATTCAAGGGGGGTGCTTGTTACAGGAAATTTAAGGTAGAAGGAATTCAATGTTATGACAATTGGATGTGGGTAAGTAATCAAGGATACGAGATTTTAGGGTCTTATGGATATAAAGATCTACTCTTCTACCATTTTGGTCTATTCGGCCATGAAGGAGAAAAGAATTGTGTGCATGCCGAAGAGGTCTGGATCCTGGACCCGATCAATGATGAAAATAACTTATCGATTTGTCTAGGTTTCTCAGCAATATCCATTAAAAAAATCCAACGGTTCGATTATGGCGTCAGTTTGAATTTCAAATTTGTGTACATTAAATTTCTGAATCGTTTAAGTACATTGGGAACATAACCTGACAATTACAAACGTAAAACATCATTAAGAAGAAAAGTGGATTAAGAAAGAGAATAAGATAATGGTTTACTGTAAATATAATATTGTGAAAAAATCGGTTGGGATTAAGAAAAAATTTAAAACATTACAATTTATTTTTTTTATTTTGTGTGTCAACTTTTCCCCCCTATTTTAGGTAATCATAGTGGAAACATCTTCACCTAATTTCTTGATGACTCAAAACATCAGATTACAAGCAACTTCAACAATTAGAACAAACAACTTCATTATTTCTTTAGAATTTTTATTATTTGATTCACTTACCATCGTCATTTAGTGTTCGCACGATTCTTCTCCAACCCTAAATCTACTCAGGGGGTAAAGGCATTGAACTCAAGGTTTGAGTCACAGTGAAGGTAGAAAATATATTTTTCAGACCCAATGTGAGACTAGAAAAATATAGAGTGGGTAACTAATCCTTAATTGTGATGTTATAAACCAGAAAGCTTATTATATCACTTCCCTGTATTTTACCGTTGGTCGCGTTACATCTTTACCCCTAGTAAACCAGCCTCGCGTTTACCACGAAGAACGTCGGAAGAAAATAAGAAGACAACAATGAACAACAGGAAAAATAAATAAATAAAGCAGCGCTTATGCGTTCTAGACCTTTAATATATGTTCAATAATGAGCTTGTAAATAAACATTGCTCCAAACCAATTCAGCATATGAATAGCTCTACGGTTTATAATTATTCTCCTTTTTGTCTCTTTATCCTTGTGTTTCTCACCAATATTTGAAATTATCCATCTTTTTATTACCGTCAATAACGAGGTCCTTTTGATCATAAATAGCCATTTATTCAATTTGGTGAAGTAAGGCAGTAGTGGCGTCTTGATAATGTTGTTTTTCTTTTCATTGCAATTTTACTTTCATTTTTTCATATAGTTTTTTGTCTTATGTTTTGGTGTTGTTTACAATTATTTATTTTTTCCTGTTGTGCTTTTTGTAGTTTGGTGAGTGTATGTTGAATTTTCATATTCTCCAGTATTTTTCAGCTGTTTTTATCTAACCTTACCCAGCCGGGGTCGAGTAACCTTCCTTATGATTCATTAGTTGCATTTGAGCCTTGGAGGTGGTGGGATGCTTCTTGGGTGCATTATTCATGTTTTGTTTTGTTTTTGTTCTTTTGTTTTTTTTCTCTATCTACCCTGAGAATGCCTGAATGGGCGAAATATCGGACAGATAATTTCTATTTCTGTTTTAGTTTGGAGACTAAGGGCTTTTCGTTGGAATTTTTCCACGGTCTTAACATTTATAGTAATACTAGTAAGACTAATTTATAGTAAGACCCCATGTATTATATGTTTCCCTCAATTTATCTTGCCATCATATTTATATAGTTATCTAGGAACGAAGACGAAGTGAAATAGTAACTATGATCTGCTAAAATTCCCCTAGTTTTCCGAGGTTTTTGACCTAGAAATGTCCGATAATTTTGTGAAAACATCGGAAAAGACTAGTAAAGTGCTGATTACAGACGAAGACACATCCTTTAGGAATTTATGCTCGGGAAAGGGCGGAGAAACTAGGGCTGGAGGGTGGATTAATATTTAATGTGCTGAGCCAAACCGCAGTGCAATATATCAAGAGGGATCCCTTCTGTCACCCTTCCTACACCTTCCTATAGTCAGATATTATATTCAGCATTTAACTATTATAATTATTATTTTTATGGATTGATGTCTTTTCTAAATGTACCTAGAGGACTAAATCATTCTAACAATAGGTTTCTTTAACTAACAACGTTGATACATTTTTTGTTTGAAAAGTCTTTAGCACCTCCCACACCAAAATAATAAAAATATGTAGTGGTCAAGAGATTTTTTCGTTGACATAAAATAGTAGGTTATAATAAATCATCTTATTTGTTTTTTTTTCATTGCCATTACATGATAGAGACTACAGTATTTCTAGGACAACGGTTTTGCAGGGAAGTGATATCCACAAAAACACGCTCAGCTGATAGTTCCCCCCCTCCCTAATTTATGGTACCAGGTTTAAATAGCTTTGAACCTCCGCTACCTTATATATTATATTGATTAAAAATTTGACAAAAATGTAATGCGTCTTGAATTACTATTGCTTCTTGGTATGTAATATTAGCGATATTTTAATTCGGACCTTTGACAATAGAGATAGTCAGGAAATGTAGCTTGGGGAAGACATCTACAATATGTTTTATATATTTTTATTTTAAAGAGAAAAGATATGCCCCGGCCGGGATTTGAACCCGGATCCTCTGTCTCTCCGTGATTTATATTTTATAAAAAATTATAAATATTTTTTATACTTCATGACAAATTATTAAAGTCCCAAATAAATGATGATAAGTTCTTTTTAGTTAGTTCTTCTGTGCCAGCACAAAACTTTTGAGCATTCAAATACATAGTTCAAAATGATATTGAAGTAAGTAATAGAATTATATTCAAAAAGGGTTATAAAAAGTTCTGTAACTTGGAATATCGACCCTTTTATACTTTAAAAATTTTATTCCTTTCTTTTGTTTAATAATGAAAGTGAAATTTAAACTCGCCTTTGGTATATGCAGAAGAGCTCCCCAGGTAGGCTATTATGAAGTTGTGATCTAAACTAGATCCTCGAAAAAATACCCCACAGGAACTCTTATCCTAGCCAGCGAATCCCAGGATGGACTTAGCAATGACCCTAGGGAATCATAATTTCAAACTTTACAAAGCCTGGAAATTAAAAATGTTTAATATTTTCTATTTTAGTCCATAAATTATTTAATAATTACATAAAAGAAATGCGATTTCAAATTCCAAAACATCATTTAAATTAACAAACTTTTAATAAAGTTTCTCAACTTGACAACGTAAATGTGTTTCTTTGGTTTTTTTTTCGTATCACAATGGGAATATTTAGAGAAAAACAGCTGATGATATTCCCACCATCTCCTACGCCTGCTAATTTTCATTGTTATTTTGCAATAATAGTTCCTTAGTATTAAATTAGGGTTAACGGAAATAAAAAAATAATTTAGAGCTTACATTTTTTTTCTAAACCTAGAGTTATCTAACAGGTAGAATAATATTGCTAATGAACACTAGCACTATCTAGGAAATAAGGTGGCTCAGCCTTGCGTTGGTCAAAAATCTTTCATGTTAGAGAAGAGTTGGTCGACTGTATCTTCTAATTTAAGGAAGAAATAGTTGGGGGTGCAGTCAATGAAAACACCAAAATAAGCATAACTTATTTATTATGTGCCGACGGACTTACTTGTGTCTGAGCTCCCCAACCTGTAACGTGTTTTATTCGCCCTGAAGATGGCCTACATTGTAGGCCGAAACGTCGGCACATAACAAGTAAGTTATGCTTATTTTGGTGTTTCCATTGACTGCACCCCCAACTATTTCTTCCTTAAAAATCTTTCATGTTGGCAGAAGCGCAGGTTAGCGACGATTCAGCGGACGGCTCTTCTGCGAGTCACAAGAGCGTATAGGAGTGTGGTGGTGCCCACATTGCAATTTTGCTGCATATCGAGATTTCCATTCGCTATAACCTTTGATTCGGAGAAGTTACGACGTTCGTTTAAGTTTCAATCGTTCGCTCTTGTCAAAATCTATCGATTGGATATAAAACATGTGACAGTGATTATAAGAAAGTAGAATAAAAAAAAAATTATCAAAAATATATAATGTTGGCCTGTACGCCTCGAAAAGCCAAATCCAAATACAGAAATCGTATCCGGTTGGAAAGGGCTTCTCAAGTGCGATCGAATGACAATAATAAAATGCCATATGACCGAGTCAAGCAGTGCCGGGGAGGTAAAAGAATGAATCCAGCTGATCGGATCAACGATCGTTGATTACGAAGACCAACGAAAGGAAAACACTTACCGCTGCTGAATAATACTTTATCTGAAGAGGCAGTAGCGGACTTGAAACTGTGCGGTCGTGTAAAAATCAATGGAATCGGACAAAGCATCCATGCTGTCATGTTCGAACGGATTTGTGTGTCCACTAACACGGGTTACCTGCATTAGATCCGATCAGGATTCATCTCGTATAACCGCGACTGCTATACATGATACGAGAGTGGCATTAAGACGGCAAGTCATCGGACAAGTCATTAATTAACCCGTGGATGTAGACACAATGGTGCAACAAGTAATGCGTCAATTACATGATGGTCAGGCCAAAGGTCTAATGTTAACATAAAGAAGAACATGATGTGGCTGAGTGGCGTTGTCAAAATGCCAGTTGTAAGTCTTGACTACTAAATTCTTACATGGTAACCATTGTATAAGCATAACATGATTGCAGTACACTGGGATTCATTTCATGATGTCACAATAACCAGTTGTGTGCCAGCCAACGCCACCGATGATGATCCGATCAAGCATTTACAGTTAGAAGGGCGCCGGAGTCGGAAGTTCTGCTAGCAAGGCAACACACAGAGCTTTGGAATGAAGAATACTGTTTCAACATTGCTCCTGGCCAGCATTCAATACCGCTGAACAATATTTACAACTTGTATGGCAAAGAACTATCTTTCGTTTGATATAATAAGTAAATCGCATTATTTTATGTTACAAATATTACTCGTTACGTACACGTATTCACGTACAACGCACGGCCATGTCCATGATACTTTTTTTTTTGAGGTTTCAATTACACTCTAGTAACTGTTTTGTCTCATTAATATTTTCTTGTAATTATTTATTATTATGTCTGATTATTAGTTTTTGCTCAATATTATTTAATAGAAAAAAACTACTTTTACTATTCTACAGTCACCATTTATACTATCAAACGTTTTCAAGAGTCGATCGGTATTTTATGTATGGCATTTTTGTGCGGATAAAATGGAACGTTAAACATCCGGGAGGCCAACCCAAAAAAAATTCACATCAATTCATATTCATTGATGTGATTTTTTTTTGTATATATTCTGATGATTCCTGAATTGGAGAAACGTTGAAAAAGTTGAAGTTGGAAAAGAAAACATGTACCACGACAACCCTTGAAGGTTTTGGGTTCAGTATGTGGTAGAAACTGTTCTATTTCAAGCTCGATTGTTCAGGGAGGGAATTTCTCCTAGATCACGCTAAACTGCCAGGCTTTCCGGCCAGTTAACTTTATAGAGGCTTGGTGAGCCCTAGGAAGGTCTGTAGGTTCTACAGGGTTATTTTGTCTCATTATGATTGGTTTTATTAGTAATCTTACAGATATGTAAACATTTTGATGTCGAGTCTACAAGGTTATGACTACGATGATTAAGATACAAAAAGTCGCTGGATGAGAGATCTTTTGTTGGTCAAGGGAGAGATTCTGCTGGATAATTATCCATTAAAATGCCTCCTGTCTTATGACCATTTTCTGATTGTACACGAACTTAAAAGGAAAAAATTGTTGCATGAAGGAAAAAAAAAATCTATCTTCATCATAGATGGACGAAGAATAGTTATGGAAGCTGAGAACAATATGAAACAGGGGAATGCAGCCTGAAAATTTCAGATACATGGGGAAACACTGAGGACATATATGATACCTAGATCATATAAATATATCCTGCAAGGAAAAAAGGATGCCAGAATAATGGCAATTCTCCAGCATTGTGTAAAGTCAAGGTAATTGAGATAAATTGATATGATTACATTTATATTTGTATAAATAACAAATAACTCTACCTTTCCGACCATCAAAGGGCCTGAACGCATTGACATATAAAATTTCCGGACGTACACGGACGTAGAGGAGGAGATAAAATATGTTTTTCCGAGTAGGCGGAAATCGGCCTTGACCGCCTCAAGCACTCAAGCACATTTGCTGCTTTCTGCTTGAGCTCTTTATGGAATTGGCTGAGGAGCGCAGATCCCATCAGCTGGCTTTGCCCCCTCCTGTCTCCTCCCGTGGGAGATTTACGCTCCGTACTCGGACCAGATCTATGAATTGTAAATTATATAGTTGCTATTTATTTTTAAAAAATATATAACATAAATATTATTATATTATGTATACCTGATCGATCCAGCTACAATAGTAATAAGGCCTAATAAGGCCAATTACTGATGGCCGACTTATTTAAGAGCGCAATATGATGTTTGGAAAAAAATTAATATAGGTAAAACCATTTTCTTATTATTCTTTGTTGGAAATATCGCTTTCTAAACAACTATATAATAAAAGACAATTTTATTTGTTTTCCACTTTTTTCTATAGACAAAAAAAAATCAAGAGTCTGGGCATTCGGAATGGCAACCAACCCGGCCAAATCATTCGTAACATATTACTTACTGTCAAGGTAAATTCTTGTATTTAGTGAAAAAAAATTATCGTTAACAAGAGTTTTACATAAAGTAAGGAAGAAATAGTCGGGGGTGCAGTCAATAAAAACACCTTAATAAGAGTAACTTATTTATTGTGTGCCGACGTTTCGGCCTACAATGTAGGCCATCTTCAGGGCAAATATACCAAGCGGCGGCGAGAACGATCAACTGCCAAATGAAAATACGTTACACGTTTTTATACGTTATACGTTTTTATTGACTGCAACCCAACTATTTCTTCCTTACATTAGAAGTTACAGTCAACCAACAATCGATAAATAGATAAAAAAAATATCGATATTTACGTCTAATAATTTTAATTCTATATTACACAATATTAAAGACAGACTCAAAGACGGATATTTGATAAATAGTCTGCCAGGAACCAGATAGAAAATAAATAGGGGAAGAAAGTCACACTCAAATTAACAACTGAAGGCTATTATTCCAATCAAACTAGATGTATACATCATCTATATTTCAGTTTAAAATAATATTTGTAATATCGATATTATTAATATCAACTATTTGAAACCATTGGTAAAATTGCTTAGATTTTTCATTTTAAAATTATGATAAATAAATAAATAATTAGAAAGATAGATCCCTCATTTTGCGACATTTAAGAATTGAGGAATTTCATATCAATAATGAAAGATAAATCACGATCAAATCTCAATAATAGAACAAATTTACCTCGTATTGTAAGTAAAGTTCGACAGATTTGACATGAAACTTGGCAGACCAGATATCACATTTTCATCAGACATGAAGGATACGAAATTACCTAAAAAAAAAAAATATGAATAAATACAAATATAAAACTATTTTATGTATTAAAATAGAAATTTTATAACATCTATGTTTGTTACTTTATTAATTAGGTTCATCCTTCTCACACATGTTTATTTGTCACTTATTATTTTTTGCAAGAGTTATACCTACTTAAAATACAAATGTTTTGTTAGTTGGTGCGAAAATTATAATGTTAAAAACATTGAGGGGAGGGGAGTGATGAATCTTGACCCCCCCCCCCTTGCATGGTCTCTAGTTTAACTTCTTTGTAAGTTTAGTGAGAAGGAAAGGTAAAAAAAAAAATCAGATTTTTAAGTGTAAGAGTATATACATTTTGACTATTCATGAATCCATTTGGTTAGTTGTGTATAAGTAATACTAGCTGTAACTATAATATAGCTGCAGTCCTTCCTGGGGCTCATCCAGTCTGTTTAAATTGGGGACCCATAATTCGGGGAATAAGTGGTGGTAGAGAGTAATCTCGGTCAAATGACTCCTCCTCCCTCGTACAACAATAGAAACTAATAGAATATATTATTAATAATATATTCTATTATATTCCTTAAGAATATTTTACGGAATCAGCAAAACTGAGAAATCTATGACAAACCATATCGTTGCACAACCGTTGTCTTATCTTTTACTGAACCCTAGATCCTTCATGGGCAGTAGTGTTAATTTTTTTTTTAATATCTATTTATTTTTTAAATATATTCTATAATATGCAAGAAGTTATATAAAATAATTTAAAAGTACTAGACTTTATAGGTATGTAATTTTGGTTTGGGATTACTTTTTGAGCCACTAAATTACGATTTAATAGATTTTCAAAGATGTAAGTTGTTGTGCAGATATAATATTTGATAACTAATTTGAGATATGCAACTCCTAGATCCAAGGCGGTAGGACCTAATCGCGTACCGAAATCACACACCGCCACCACCTGCTCTGCAATTCCTTTCTCAACTAGCGAACTCGACAATGGCCTCCTGAATTATTCCCTCATCGGAGTGGATATATGCTATATAGTTCGAACCCCGAGGGCGAGCCTTACATAAAATATAACTCCTTTGTTTCCGCTCCGCAACGGGGACAAACATGGCCCAAGTTGAACAATGTAGCCGATGTACAAGGGGCTTCCAAAAACTGATTAATTCCCGGTGGGGTGCCCCCGAACTAATAGGATAACGAGGTTGGAAAGACAATTGCTAGGCTGAGGACTCTCTTTGAACTAAACGTCTGCCGGCTAACGAATTTAGGCCAACGGGGGCCGGCGGAACCACGTGGAATACTCTAGCTAATTTGTTGACAATGTCGACTTCTCGATTGTTCCAGCAGACTGCGGTCGGCAAGTCTGCGCCTTGGGTCTTGATAAGTATTCACATACAATGCCAATCAGGTTACGATAAATAAGATACATTTTTTTTTGTTAAAATGAATACAGTTAATCCAGGTAAAGCGAGCAATAGTCAGCAAGTTCGTTGTAACAAAATTACAAGGTGTGATGTATTATTTAGGATAACAAACTACTATGCCGAAGATCACGGCTTTGCATCCCGGCAGGAGGCCCTAGAATATTTTAAGGGAGTAAAAAAAAGTATGTCTTCGGAAGGCACGTAAACTGGCTATCTCGAGCTGGAAACATGAGGGTATTGAAGGTCATGCCAACCATTACACCATAGGTGACCCCAATAGGTTTTAAAAAATATTTATTCCTGACTAATATTTTTTAATTTAATATTGACGTAACGAAACTGGATATAATGTGGTGTATAAAAAAAAATGACCGTTTTTTAACCAAATATTTGTATTATTATTTCTTAACAGTATCTTTCGACACACCACACTCCCTGGCAAGTTCGCGAGTACTTGTGGACGGATTTGACTCAACAGCTTCCTTCAGTAATTCATCAATATCCATTAATGGTCGCCCGGAGCTCTTCTTCCTTTCCAACGTCGTATGTCCATTACTAAATTTTTCAAAACAACGCTGCGCAGTGCGTTGGTCAAGGACACCTTCCCCTTCATATTTAATAATTTCACGAGTTGCTTCAGCGGCTGTGAAATTTTTCATAGTCATGTTTCTTCTTTGAAATAAATAACTAAACTGAAGCTTATTGTGAAGAATCAAGTGTTAGTAAACAAGCTTAAAGAATGCTCTAAAGGGACTATTCAGTGTTGGTAAATAATAAATAGCATTAAAATATTTACAGACTTTTGAACTCTGGAATTTGATAAAACGGTCATTTTTTTTTTTTTATACCTCATTACATAAATCGATACTTTAGTTCTACCCCTCATTCCTTTTTATCGCCAGGCAAATGTTGAAAGATGTTGGAGAATCGTACAATCTATCCAGAATTTTAACGTACAGAACACAATAATAGTCCGAGTCACCCGTGGTGTAGTGGTCAGCCTATCAACCTACTATGTCCGAGATCGTGTGTTTGCAGCCGGGTAGGTGATCATAGGATTTTTTAAATGGGAGAGGGAGGGAGATAGAATACTAAGGAACTCTGATCAAGAAAAAAGAAAACCAAGCCATTTCCATACACTGTTTTTTGCACATTAAGTAAAAATTAAAAACTGTTTATTGATAAAGGCTAAACTGCTTGTCATATGATTAAGAAATAGGCATACATCATATTGCAAACAAAAAAATGATTTTATTATGATTAAGGCTAATATGTTTCAGAAATAGGGCACTCATGTTATAATACCGTAATTTCACTATCGTTCTGAACCAATAAGTAAAAGTAAATAGACCAACTGATAAGAAAAACAGAGCCAAAGATAAGATGAGAAATGTAGAAATAACAAAAACGAAATTAAAATTGAATTACTCCCTTTGTGGATTCTATGCAGCATTCCTTAAAGCAGAAGTTAATTTTTGTTTTATATTTTCCTCCATTATGTTGGTAAATTGGATCGGACTCTTTGAAGTCGACCGACTGTTAATCCTTGGTCTCCCGAAGACAAAGACGTCCTCCGAGGACATGGGTAAGGATACATTGCGGGCAATTAGGATAGAGCCTCAGGCTATCTTCTTTTGTGTCCTTATTCTCCCCCCCCCCCCCCGCCCGTTCAAATATAATTATGGCTTAAAAAGACGTAATTCGCCCTCAAAATTCCCTTTTGAAGTCGGCCTGGGAGTTAGTGGAACGGAAGAAAATTATTAAAATCCACTTTGCAATTAGGCTCGTTTCTATCGAAGGGCTTACAGCCATTCCAGCAGCTAAATGTCCTTTGTCGAGAGAAATGGCTTCTGATTTTTTTTCTTTTGATTCATCGTATGATGGTATCTGGCTTCCGAAGAAAGTCAATTTATTATCTGTATTTCTCATAAGCGCAAGACTCATTTGCGGATGTTGATAGCACAGTTTGAATAACAAATAACTGATTGATAAATTTAATTAAACT
The DNA here is from genome assembly GCA_037127475.1 of Arma custos. NCBI lineage: Eukaryota > Metazoa > Arthropoda > Insecta > Hemiptera > Pentatomidae > Arma > Arma custos. The sequence continues at coordinate 204,759,893 of CM073759.1, read as the reverse complement.
CAAAAACGATTGCAAAAGTCTATAAAATACTGGAAAATAGATATCTAGTAAACGTTTCGCCATTTCTGGCAATACCTAGGATACTGTCTCTGATTGATTAGTCTGACTGTTTATGTGAGATGTTATGTCATCACGGTTATTTTACATTCCATGTTATTTGCACATATGAGGGGTGTAGATGTAAAACTCTTATACGGTAAAATAAGTGGTAACCATAGAATAGAATAAGGATTAAATAATTTAATATTAACTCCTTAAAATAAAAAAAAAACAATGATAATTATAATATAAATCATACTAGAAATTATTAATAAATAAATATTTATTTCTATCCAACGAATATTTATTAATTAATCAAGGTTAGAAATAAACAAAAGTAAGTTATCTTTAGGAATATTTTAGTAGCATAATTTATACAAACAATTTACTTAATTTAAAATGTACTGTGATTCTTGACTATTAATTTTATTATTTTTATTACTATAGCATAAACTAAAACTTGCCTCAACCTCTATCCTCAGGTGATAGCATCACATCCACATTTTTTTTTCAAATCTTCTAAGTTTTATTTACAATATGAATACAAATTTACAATAAATATCTGCAAATGCTTCTATATAAACAAAAGCCTTCTGTTACCTTTTCTGATGCACCCACCTTATTCGCCAGACTTATCTATAAATTCTTACCATCTGCTCAGAATTTTGGACAACTTCCAAAAGAGAAAAAATTTTGAAAATGATTTTCAATAATATGCATGTTGAGAATAATATTTCAAAAATTAGGGTAAATATAAATGTATCCATTTCATAAAATTACTTTTCTTTGAAAACGGACTTTTCGAATGAAATGGTTAATAGATAGGAGGATTTTTCCCAAGAAATACTAAATAATTGAATTAATATAATAAGTAATATTGTATTATTTAAAAAAATTCGGCTCTGCATCTGGATGATTAAATTAAAAAACGACCACACTTGTAAAGTAAAATGTGGAAGAAATTGGTCCGGGTAGAGGTCACAATGAATTTCTCGTAGAATTTGAGAAAAACTTTCTTGATTAGCCAACGTTTCGACCTACTTTGTAGGTCTTCTTCAGGGCTATATGCAGAATACAGACAGTATAAGAAAATGGTACAAATATATTAAAACATATTAAATAAATAAATAAACATATTATTCATTTTTATTTTATTTTATATAATTTGGTTTCTAGAGTTTTATAATTTTACAATTTTTATTTCTTACTTTTTTATTACCTCCAATTTTTAGTTCGTAATTCTTATCATTTTCTACATTTACCCATATCATTTTTATCATTTCACATTCCTATTTTATATTCAGTTTTTATTTTTTATCTGTATTACCTTATTTTTTTACTTTTCAACACTTTCTGTTTTATTATTATTTTCTTCATGATGTGGGTTACTACCTTTTTGGCACTTCGTTGTTTATAGTATACACTCACACATTTTAACCTTAATAATTACCTTACTGTACATCTTTATCATTTTTTTTGCCTGTATTCACCTTACTTTTGTTTATTTATATTTAATATGTTACAATATATTTGTACCATTTTCTTATATTGTCTGTATTTTTCATATAGCCCTGAAGATGACCTACAAAGTAGGTCGAAACGTTGGCTAATCAATAAAGTTTTTCTCAAATTCTAAGAGAAATTCATTGTGACCTTTACCCGGACCAATTTATTCCACATATATTCTCAATGTCAACAATTATCATTCAAAATGTAAAGTAAAATGATTTGCAATAAATATCAATATGGCGTTGCTTAAACTTCGTAAAATCAGCTTGATCCAGGGGATTGCAGTAGTTCATTGATATGACATGTAAGAAGGCCCAGATACAACTGAGAAGACAAAGTAGGACTTAAATGGGCGCGGTGGATAACCGACAAGGACTAAGACCGCCATTCATGGGCCCGGCCACGAAGCAGTTATGGGCTCGGCTAAGCGCTCCCCATTCTTCTGTCAGCCTACAATTTACTGGCGGCTCTACATCCTTTTCTGGGCTTATTTGATTTTCCCCGGCTTTTCGTAATATATTGTTATTGTCTCCAGATTTCTCATATATTCTACTCTTAAGAAGAAATAATTTAATTTTTCTTTATTTAAATTTAAATTTAGCATGGATAAACGTGCTAAATTTGTAATGATACAACTTATGATTAAACATTTTTTAGGATATAAAATTTATCAGGGGAATGGAATGGTTGAGTAGTAGAGCGCTGAGTTGCCACGCCGAAAGTCCTGGGTTCAAATCCCGCTCGCTGGGAGACTTTTATTTAATCATTTAGCCATCGGGGATGGACCTTATGGGATCTAAGTCCTTCCAGGGGATCATCCAATGTCCCCGATATTTTCCTTATTTGTCCCATAAAAGATGGGAAAAATCGGGCGGTGGAGCTTAATGTAAGGCAAATCACCTCCCTTTACAAGAAACATTCTCTGCCATGTACTGAACCCCAGACCCTTCACGGGTTGTAGGGTAGAGGTTTATAGAGATTTAAAATTTACCAAACGTAAAAAAGATCTTAAAAATGTTTGCCATAAATAGAAAGCAATAACATGCTGAAGATGCTGAAGCCTTCAAAACTCACTGTTAATTGAAGAAATTTAAGGACAATCGTTGCTAATAGTCTAGCGGTAGAACTGAAATTTAATTAATAAAAAAAAAAAGGAAATACCCATAAATTAATTAAGTTCAGAAGTTTTCGTATACTTATAATCCTTCAGCAATTTAAAGATCCTAACAAGTTTGGATTCTTCTGTTGTATGTAAGCCAGATTTTTTGACGCTTCAAATTGCAATATTTATCTTAAGGATTCAGTAATTTAAATATTAAATTAAATATCACTAATAAGTTTACTTTGTTCATATTATAAATATTCAAAATATGTCCATTTTGTTATGACAATTATGGGCTAAAACTGGCATACATCTCATGTCCAATATAATTTCAATAGAAAACCAAAAAATGGCAAGACGGGAAAACGTCTCAATATCGTAGATGGATATTTAGGATATGTAATGCGGAAGATAAACATAATTTTACATTAGAATGCTTAATTTACCGAACCATCATAAAAAATAGTGAAATTTTAATCTTCCTAAAGAAATGCGGATTGCATTATAGAGCCCAAACTTGTATGACTGTACACAATACATAAGAGACCTAAACATCAAATGTTACTTTTAAATTTGGACCGAAAGAGATTGGAAATAGACTCATCAATCAGAGCCAGCAAGCTCACTCCCTTCAATCAAATACTTTCCTTAATATCATTGTTATGCCTGAATCGGCGAAATGTTAATTGGTGATTTCTTTTTTTGTAGTATTATATAGACTAAGCCTTTTTATCTGGAGACTTTCAGTTGCATTATAATATTTTTTAAATCTCTAGATTTGATATAAACAAAAATGGAGTTTTTTTAACAATTATTAATATATTCTAGTAAAATACCATAAGGACTACGTCTGCTACATATTATTTTCTAAATCGTAGAGATGTAGAGAAAACACCCCCTCCCACAAAAAGAGGCCCCGGGAAGAGAAGACATGAGAGGGTGAGGCCAATAAGACCAATAGGGGCCGTGATAAGCCTTCCCGCCGTTGATAAGATTCTTTGTCCCGCGCCCGCCAATTAACTGCCGCCTTTTGTTCACTTCGTGTCATTTGCATCCCTTAATATCCAGTCTCTTTTCATCAGAAGTCAACTTAAAAACAATATTTTAATTTAATTTTCCCCCGAAGAACCGGTAGAATCACTCACAGAATTGCTTGAAGGCCTTCTAAACGGTCGGGACCGATCGCCGACCATCGTGACCTTGGTCGGATCGACTAATTTTCGATTTTCGTCAATTTTCTACACGGTCGGTCTTTGACTCATCTTCTAATTGGAAAAAAAATAGCATCTAAGAGTTGCTAACAATTGATTCATATAAAATTAGTTACATTATAATTTTTTGCGGTTGAAATAAAGCTTTGAATACTTCTATATATCTATATTCTACTACATTTCTATGGATTCATTACTTCGGACTCTATTACTGACGAGATGAAGTGTGTCAGGCATAAACAAATATTAGATTTCTAGGTTTTGAATAATTGTTTACAATGTTCCCATAAAAAAATTTAGAATTTTGTCCAGCTAGCATCTAATATCCTAATCGAAACACTGTTGTCGGCCGACAGAGTTCCAGACGATCGGAACCGACCAAGGACGCAGCCTGCCGAGAGGGCTGCGCTCCCGACCGTGTGGAAGGGGCTTTACTTACATTCTGTGACCAGCTGGGGTACAGGAGGCACAAACATTAGTATAGCAACAGTTAACTTGGACTCAAAATGAAATATTTTTTATTAATAGGACTTTCAATTTATAAAAGTTGTGAATATATTTTTACTTTACAGCAGCAAGGTTTGACTTTTGTTAAAACGGTTTCTAGAAAATTCGAGACTCACTAAATCTAAGGATCGAACGTTACTGGTGATTTTATGGAGTGGTAGGAGGTGGCTGTAATTCCATCATACCATCGCAATATCCAATCCCTACAACCAATTGTGACACACTATTGAAGTGTAACAAAAATATTAGACAGATTTTAACCACTGCCATTACAAGAGTATAAACAATGTTTCTCAAATACTGATCTAAACACTCAATTTTTTTTTTATACTGAAAAGTAAAAATATTATTTTTATTTTTCTTAAACAAAACGTATTATATAATCGTGTTTACAGTTAATTTTTATATAGAAAAAAAACTGCGGTTCTCGATTTTTATTTTTTTATAAATAATAAATGGTTGACTAAAGAAAACACCATTTAATCCCAAAATAATTCTTTGTGGCATATATTTATTGTTTTATTAGAGCATATAGATATATACATATTAATGTAGATATGAATTTTATCAATATAATTCAAGTTCAAATTTGATCTAAAACTACAACGTACAAAGATAATTGTTTTGATTCGACCAGTCATATTTTAATTTTTTATTAAATTCCTATGTTGCAATGAAATGTGCCAAAATTAAATTGAAATAAGTTATTTTTTAATGTAAAGCACACGTTATTCTTCATAAATTATGAAATAATAAGATGTTATTAAAAGTCAGGTGTCTTATTATAATCATCGATTTACTTTGTAAATTATTAGTGATCTATTTGCATTTTAATGACACACCTGTGTTTACACATACACTTAACGATATAAGTGGAATTTGAAGATGATTGTTTGACTGATTGAAGTGGGAATTGAAGAATTGCAAGATTGAAGTTGGCACGAGCTGACAAAAATCCCACAGGCTATACCATCTGCTCTTGTCGCCGCAGCTCTCACTGAGTTGAAATTACAAATCTACAAGTCCATCATAAGACCTACGATGCTCTTTGGTGCACCACTACTGAGACACCTCTACAAAACAACGCTGAAGTGCCTGCTCCAGAATTCCATCCTTAGGTAGATCGCTCGAAGGAAGTGGCACATCGCTCGAGGGAGCACTTAACACCACCATCCGGGAGGCGATTCGGCTTCCCTCGGTGCTCGAGTACGAGTAGTATAGGTCAGGCTTAATCAACATTTTTAATGGGCTGAAGACCTGTGCGAATCCCCTATTTAGGGACTTAAAACCACCCCCGAGACCTGGGGGATGGCAGGGCAGTATTCCCTTGGTCAATGTGCTTACATTTGATCTAGGGATGGGGTAAGTACTCCCTTGTCCTTATCCTTCGTTCCTTCCTCCACTTTCTTCTTTCTATAACTATTTCTTGATCCCTCTAAACGGTCCCTCCCTCTTTTGTATTGTATAACGTCAGCGGCCTTGAGCAGGTTCGAGTAAAAACCGCCTTCAGCGGACTCAGCCCATTGTAACGCCTTAAAATGCCGAAAGGTAACTGAAGGCTTTTGTTTATATAGAAGTATTTGCACGTATTTATTATAAATTTGTATTTACATTGTACATAAAACCTTGGAGGATGTGAAAAAAAAAATTGGTTGACTAAGGATTTTTAGGGGTCATTTAAAAATTCGTCATTCCCAAAGCTCTAGACATTCTACTCTTACGTTCTATAGTTACATTTTAGACTATTTTATAAAGGACTCCAATAATAACAGAATTATTGTGTTGTAAAGCCTCTTACTTAAACTGCATATAAAGGCAGAGTGTTGTCTAAAATATTGCTCTTCTTATAAATATTTCCTTATATTTTATAAACCTCTGAAGCTAAGATAATATAATCTTCCATTAAAAAATTAAAAATAACACTTCTGAACATAAAAAAAAATTATATGACAATTTTATATTTTTTTATCAGTAGCACGGCCAAGATGCTATTCCAGAATGGAATGGGTGAATAAACTTAAGTTCAATGCTCACAAATTTAAAAGGAAATTTCCCCAAAAAATAAAATAAATAATAATTTTCTAATGTGTTCCACCTTTGTCTCAACGTAGTTAAACAAATAATATTCATATGGAATGAAATAATATTTTTTGTGGGAATATAATATATTAATATAAAAAAACACGCGACCTCGTACAGATATTAAATCAACAAAGCATTTATAAATTACCTAAAGTTTCATTTATGGTTAATGTAGATTTACTGGACAGATAAAACTGCATCCGTTGAAACATGAAAATTGAAAATGTATGGTAGAGACTGTACTGTTTATTGGACAACGGTTGTGCAGGGAGGTGATCTGTCCCAGATCACACTCAACCATCAGATTTTCCCCCAGGTACAGAGACTGGGTGAGCTCCAGGAGGATCCTAGATCCCATAGGATCCATATCCATCTCCGAGCACTAACATGTCAAGTAAAAATGTGCCTTCTAGATCTCTAAAAATTAACAATAAACTAATGTTTTACCAATCGTTGAAAGTCTTCTTTGTTAAAGAATTATAAATACTGTATATTAGAAAATATATATGTTTATTTATCTATTGAGAGTTCCCAAAATTAAGGTTTTTCCAGCCAAATTTGATGACATTTCTTTCCAGGCCTCCATATCTATAGCAACTTCTTCATTGAGACCGTATTTGATGACGTTCTGATGTGCTGATTATGTAAATCAATTTAATTGTCTACTCCATTATAAATGAGTTTACATTTCATTTTAAATTATTGTCAAATATATTTTTTTTTAATTTCTATTATTTGTATCACTATTTTTCTTGTATAAGATTAGTTGACCTGTATATATATATATATATATATATATATATATATATATATATATATATATATATATATACGTATAAATGGGGAGAAATGATGAAATGGAGGTAAAACAAATTCTCTTAAATAGGGAGAACTGTTCATCGGTAAGCCAAAGTTTCTACCCACATTGCAGGTCTTCTTCAGGGCTAAATTACAAAATAAAGACAAATTAAAATTATACATGGTAAAAATTAAAAATCCATATAGGCATATATTATGTAACTTTATATAAGGCAATTAATTCAACAATTACAAAAATTATTCTCTTTGCTTTGTATATTTGTCCAGGGACTCCCTCCATCTCTATTATTCATCACTCAGATACCTTGATGCCTATATGCAGTTTTTATATTTACCATGTATAATTTTAGTTTGTCTGATTTTTGTATATTTAGCCCTTAAGGAGACCTACAATGTGGGTCGAAACGTTGGCTTACCAATAAAAAGTTCTCCCTATTTAAGAGATTTTTTTACCTACATTCGGACCATTTTCTTCCTCTGACTATTAATATTGTATAGTAAGTCAAATATATTTCTCGATTTAAAGGTTTCTCGCTAGGAACTTATCAATTACAACTGTATACTATATTTATCGAGATACTTGAAATTAGAGGGAAACACGAAATACAGAGAGCGAAGGAAGGATAAGAAATACTGGCCAACTTTGTACATCTGTATGTATAGAAGATATATAGTTTCACTATGTATTGGAAATATATAGTGTATATCTATATATATGTATAGGAGGGAGAACAATTAGAAAGAGGTTGTCAAAAATGCGAAGGGCCGAGTCCGAGGGCCTACGTGCTCCGCCTTGGCAGCGTCCGTGAGCTGAATCCTCCGCCGACCTTAAATCAAACTAACACCCAACGGAACAAATTGATATCAGCCGGGCGGGCCAATCTGATAACAGTTCTGCGCCCTCCACCTCTTGTAATCTTTTAGCGCGTCTTAACGAGCCCCAGGAAGCCTTGCTGAATCGGCAATCTACTCCCGTCCCAAACTTATATGATACATTTCCGCTTCCTTTTAGCTACACCTAACCTCGCCTCTCTCTTGGCATAGTTCACACCCCATTTGTTCACTGCCAATGACTTTTTCTATTGCCTTAGTAAAAGGGAAAACAAGATGTCTCTAGTCATGGGCAACTTTATATAATGATAATATACTGTTGTAAAGGAGTCAATGGACGATGTGAACAATCCTGTACCAATACAAATCAGAGTTTTTACTATTTCTAAGGCAATATTTTGCAGCGGGATGATTTGATCATGCTTGACTACTTGTTTTACCACCAATTAAGTTGAATTTTACAAGGGTACTCATTTTATAGAAGCTGGATGAACCCGAAGATACCACAAGATCGATCGTTGGCAGATTAAATAATTTATCTTCGGCAGTCGAATTCGAACTCAGAACAACATGGAAAAGACATTTTTTTTTAAATTTACAACCGTATTATAATAATACATCAAGGAAATATACCGAATGATACATAATGGCATGGATAAAGGCAAGTAGAGAAACTACCCGCTGGCAGTAACAAACAAATAACAAATTTAACATAGAAGGTCACGAGGTAACTTCTTTTCAGACGCCTCGAAGGATTGTAGGGAATTGAAACTTGTTGGTTCGAAAGGGAATACATTTTGTCACGAAAAGATTGATCATATCGATGACTTTATTCGTATTAATGTAAGGAGCATTAAGAATTTGATGAAGGATTTTTAATTACAAGCATTGGACACGAGAGGAATTAGACGGTTTAGAGGAGCCACAAAGCTCTATCTAAAAAATTAAATCGATCTGTATAGGGCATAACTGGGTTTCATTGTGGACATTAGGAAAAGAAATTGACAACATATATATCAGCAGCTCCAGGGTATGTTGGTTATATCGAATTTAGCCAAAATATATTTCTTGTACGCTTAAGGAACTCATAGGGCAAGGGTGGATAAGTCCGGCATTGGCTTGAAATGGAGATATTGCTTTTATTATAAATTCATTTCAAGCCTGTAAATCCGAGAATGTCATGATTCCGCTTCCTACAATACAATTAACACTTTCTTGAAGAAATTCGACCTAGTAACTTCTTCATAGGGGCTGCAGAAATATTGTTTAAAGTAATTTCAATACGTTTTTGAAATAGTAAACCGAAAATTTAAATCGAATATGATTGAATTGAATACATTAAAGTAAAATGTATCTTTTCTGTCTTCGAAGGAGATTGTCATGCAACTCTTCGAGTGAAGTTAGCAACAATTAATTATGAATTTTATCAATACAACTAATTACCTTTTGTTTGGAATTCGTTGCTAAAAGATATACTCAGAAATAATTATTTCATAATTAAATATACCGTACTACTGAACCAACAGTACACTTCATCGTAATTTCCAACAATGTTTATTTTAGCTACAACAATTTCAAACAAATTAAAAATGTTTTCGGAAATAAGAGTTGATTAATTAACGTTTCTCGTTTACGGTAAAATATTATGTTTGAATAATTTCAGTAATTTCATCTCTTCAATATTTATTCTAAAGCAATATTTATGAAAATCACACATATACATTTCATTTAGTAAATATCCGATTCTTATCAGGGATTTCTATTATTCATGATGGGAAATTCGGGAGACAAAGAGATGCATTCGACACTGAATATGGATGTTTATGGGTACAGTATATACAAAAAATTCATGATTGATATTAGTTGATCATACATATATATATATATATATATATATATATATATATATATATATATATATATATATATATATATGAGCCGTTTATTTTGAAAGTGGCCTACCTCCATTTATCTTCAAATATTTAAGGGTTTGCGTTTCGATGAACTTAAAAATATACGTATAGGATACTAATGAGTCATACTGCTTAAGTGTATCTAAGGCTGTTAAATTTATGGTTCCAATTAAAATGTTAACAATTATTAAGTGAATAATGTATGTTTTCTTATCAAGAATGGAGTTAGGCAAAAATTTTAAAAACGGAGTTAGGTCACTTTCAAAATAAACGGCTCATATATGAGGAAGGAAATGATCTGGGTAGTAGTCAGAAAGAATTCTATTTAATAAGCAGAACTATTTATTTTCCCAACGTTTCTACCCACATGGCTGGTCTTTTTCAGGACTTAAGTTTGCCTACTTAACCCTGAAACTCCTGTACTCCCTGTAAAACTAATGAAGCGAAAATAATATTCTGTTAAACAAAACGGGATGGCTATGATGATAACCAAACCAAATGTACATAATAAACTATCCCATTGACATAAATACCTAAATAAGGAGAAACCCTATTTCTTCACTTAAATAAAAGTGAATTATAATTCGATTTATTAAATAATATCATGCACATTAATAATATTGAAAAATGATAATACTATTATATTATATTATTATAAAATTATAGCATTAATAATGACAGAACTTACTTCCTAAATATTGGCTATAGAATGGATAAGAAGAAATTCTCTTCGAGAGAGATTGAGAGATATGGAGAGGAGCATCATGGGTGCTCACCGACGACGGGAGACTATGGTCGTTACTAAGGAAGGCCATAAAGACACGGCCGATCTAGCAGGATCCAGGAGGCCGGATTAGATAGGAATTCAGAACACAGAGCCAGGTACAAAAGCTTTTCTAAACTGTGACTACGTGATGAAAATCGTATCCAGATACAGTTACCTTTCGCTTCGCTTTTATTCTCCCAGGTTCCCCCTCTTTCGTACACCCCAATCCTATTCCACTATTTGTGCAGGAAGGTCTTTAGTCCTAAATAATGTTCTTTAGTCCAACTTTTAGAAATCCAATGAGATTAATATCTGTTTATTTGTATTACATGTCTGAATACATATATCTCGCTTTTCCACTTTATATTGCGAGATTAAACTCAGTTTAAATTCCTAAAAGATGACTGAAGAAAAATATTCTATAAATATAATGTGATCAACTCCATAAAGATTTAAATAAATTGGTAATTACTAGTTTATTGAAATAATATCTAATTAATTTTTAAAAAATATGTATCATTACAACCCGTGAAGGGTCTGGGGTTCAGTACATGATAGAAACTATACTGTTTCTAGGATAATGGTTATCCAGGGAGGTGATTTAACCTAGATCACGCTCATCTCGTAGAATTCTGCAATATTGTCTTGTCAACTCGCAGTTTTAGGTATTTCTTTGTTTACTTTAACTAAGTTAAAAAGGCTCAGTAGAGAATACATGGTTGACAATAAGTGAAAAACAATCGATATACGTCCTTGATACGCAGCCCTCAACTTCAGTTAGTAAAAGTTCTAAGAAAACGTCACACGCTAAACTTTCACAAAGTCATTATTTGGTATTGATTAAAAAAAAAAACTACATAAAGATAAAGATCCAGTTCAATAAATGAAAAGTAAGTCAATGACAACATAGTTCTTCAAACAAAGTAGTAGTAAAAAAAAAAAAGATGATGCTGCTGTTAGCCCCTGGACCTCCAGGTTGGAGGAAACCCAGTACCGGGGAGTTTAGCTCGATCACCCTTTTTCCTGAGGGGACATAAATATTCAGGAGACCAGTTGTCATGAGGATATGGGGCATCCGTCACTGGGATATTAACCCGCATGGCAGAAAATCTATTAAAAAAACCAAAATAGCCTACAGGTATTGCATACAGCCTATAGGCTCCTCGACTATAGAAATGGCATAAAAGGAAGTAAAAGAAACAAAATATACCATCAACGTGTACCTGTCATCCTACAGGCTCGGGATCCTATTTTACAGCTCTTCCGAAGGACGGCATAACTAAGGACTGCATCCCATCAAGGCATACATCCTTTCTAAAAATCCTGAGGCCAATTATTGGGCAACGAATTTTGCCATTACATAGTAGGTCGTTTACACATTTATATAGTTATATAAATTTATATAGTAAACATTTATATAGTATATAAATGGTTGAAAACATTATATTGCGAATAAAGTAAAGGGAATGACAATTAAGAACTGCAGAATATTTTAAGTGATAATTAGCATGGTGTTAGTAATTATGTTTAAGCTGTTGTAAACATGGAAGAAGGAGGTCCATCGAAACTTAACGTTTATTGTTAAGACCGTGGAAAAATTCCAACGAAAAGCCCTTAAGTCTCCAAACTAAAACAGAAAATGAAATTATCTGTCCGATATTTCGCCTATTCAGGCATTTTCAGGGTATAAAAACAGCAACAACAAAACAAAAACTGAATAATGTATCCAAGAAACATCCCACCATCTCCAAAGCTCAAATGCAACTAATGAATCATTAGGAAAGTTACTCGACCCCGGCTGGATAAGGTCAGATAAAAACAGCTGATAAATACTCCAGAATTTGAAAAATAAACATACACTCACCAAACTTCAAAAAGCACAACAGGAAAAAATAAATAATAGTAAACAACAGAAAACCATAAGACAAAAGACCATATGCAAGAGAAATAAAAGAACATAATCAAGAAACCAGTGGACTTATGGGTATTCCACAAAATATATTAATATTGAAAAGTAAAAAGAGACCTCACATTAACGTATATTGTTGTAATCCATTTAAAGATACAGAGAAATTTTTTTTACTAACACAACACAAATTTAAGTATTGTGAATGAAAATATTTGAAAACGTCATAAAGGAATAGCTGCAGGTGATAAAATATGTGACAGTTGTCGCAAAGCAGTTTTGCAGTTACCATTACAGAAACCAGAAACTGAACCGGAGAAAACTAATTATAGAGAAGAATTATTAGTTTTGTGTCGCAATTAATTGTAGAATTGAAAATTTTGTGATACTCCAGTGATGTGTTTTTAAATATATCCCCCGATCCCATCATGGTCCCACTCTGAAATTTGTATGGTGTACCCAAAAAATTATACAAAAAAGCATATATAAATTTGAAAAAATTAAAAAAAACCAACTCAAAATTTTTTGAAAAACGATTTGTTCAATTCGATGTTCAAGTTGGGTATCAAATTAAAGTCTCTCTAAAATGAAGCCCACTAAACCCTCTTTAAAATGAGCTATTTCTCAGTTGTCTAGCACTAATGGAACCAAGTTATTCCAGATTTTATATTTTAGCACACGTTGACATGGAATGATACAAAGAGAATAAACTTATGAACGTTAGCAACCTATAAAGGTTATTAGGCTCAGTAGATGATAGAGACTCTACTGTTTCTGTGACCACAGTCATGCTGCGAGGTGATTTACTCAAAAAACCGCTCAACCGCCAGGACAGCGAATTTACTGAGATTCGTTGAGACCCAGGAGTGGCTCCAGATCCCTCAGAAGACACCTGTGGCGGCAACAGACTAAATGATTCATTCCAGTCGGGGTTGAAGCAAGGTCCTTCGGCACAAAGACTCAGTGCTCTACAAATTGAGGTACCCAGCTTCTGGTGTAATTTTATTATTTTATCTAATTTGTCTAGTCTTATCTAATATAATTATCTAAATATTGCTATTTTGAAATTTTTGAATTTTCAACTTAGACATTTTTAGACTTTAACATCGAGTATCAAAGAACAGGCCATCATTCTTTGAACATCTTTTCTACAATGGAAGTATTACAGATCGTTTCGTTCTATTATTATTGTTATTTAATTTGCATTTGCACCTGCGCAATCGCGCATCCAGCAAATTTAATCGAAGTGTCTTTCTCTTCGCCTTTCTACCTGATCATTCAGTTATATTAGAAAATATATATATATATATATATATATATATATATATATATATATATATATATATATCAATTGTTGAGTAGGTCTCTTGGCCAATGCTTTTTTTATGAAGTCCAGGAAACAGGGAGTAGGAAAGTGGAAGAACGAGTGGGTTTGGGTGATACTGTGCAGATGAGTGGAATGTAAGTCTTTTGTCTAAGTATAGTCCGAGAAAGCGTACTTAGTTTTTGGAAGGTACTTCGTCGTTGTCAATTTTGACTTCTGGACACGAAGCTTTGCGTAGAAAGAAGCTAACATGGCTCGATTTTGAGGTGTTTATTCTGATTTGCCATTTATAGAACCACTTTTCTAAATAAAATAAATGATGAAATAATGAAATAAAGAGCTAGGATTGGGTCTCTGTGAGAAGAAATAAAGGCTGCATCGTCTGCGAAGGTATAGATGATGGTACAAGGGTGCTCGGGAATATCAGAGGTGTATACAGAATAGAGAATGGGGCTTACAACACTGCCTTGCGGTACACCCCTGTATTGATGAATGAAGGAGGAAATCGAAGAGTCAACGGAAGTACAGAAGAATCTTTCTTGGAAATAAGATTGAAGAATTAAAAAGTATGTAGGAGGTAAGTGAGGTTTCGTTCTATTAAGAATACGCTAAATAGTATTATGAAATACAATTATACTTTTAAAAAATTTAAAAACCCAATAGAAAATTAAGCCGAGTCAAATTAGCTAATAGCACAAGCCGAGTTAAATTCGAAAAGAGAGGCAGAGGAGAAGTATATTTTACAAGAGGAGAATCCAATGGAAGGTAAACATTTATATAAAGCCTGGAGCCGAGGGGGGTGAAAGGGGGGAATTTAAGATGCAAAGGGCCGCTGTATTTTAAGCAGCCACTCGAAATTGACTAAGGACCCTAATTTCTTTAAGGCCTAGCAGAAATAAATGTGCCTCTAATTGTTCCCTCCCTCTCACACTCTCTCTCTCTCTCTCTCCCTCTCTCTCTCTCTCTTACTCTCTCCCTCCTTCCTTTGTTCCTGCCAATTCGTCTTCCACTTCCGACGAAAATTAACTCTTAACATCTGGCACCTTATTTATACCCACACCTCGGCGCCGTTTATTTATTTATAGAGGTGAGTATGACTTTTAATAATTACTGCGACGAGGAGGCCGTAAATATTTCCAGTCGCAAGCCGATTAATAAATTCATTTCGTATTTTATATTATTTCTCGGAGCGCGAGTGCTCTGGCACCTGTTGCGCCCTAACAGCCCCGACGGTTACCTTGTAGTTCAGTTTACCTGTAGCTTACCGAGGAGCGAACGAGTAGAAGCCGTATTTTACTTTGAAAGATAATTAGATTTAACGTCATATATATCTTAATTCATTTACAGTTCAGTTTTTAATAATTGGACATTATATTTCATTCAACCAATTATTGCTTCCATTAACTTTTGCTCATTTATTTATTTATTTAAAATATTGTAAATTTGCCATCTATAGTCTAAAATCAACCACTTTCTGCGCAATCATCAATCAATATTCTTCTGTCAGTAAATTGTAGAAATAAATCAAATCAATGATAATGAAAATAAATAAAACAGTCTTACAGGGAGATGGTTTGAAAAATAGGTAACAAATTTCTGGAGACCCAGTTCTCGAAGTAGTTGAGAACTTTCTCTAGTTGGGCTCCATCATGAAAAGACATGGAAAAATAGATGGGGGAAATGCCAAATAGGATAACTGAAGCTAACCAGATCTATTATCACATACGCAACGGTGTTGTTGGGCATCGAGATGTGGGGCTAGAGACGAAACTTGACATTTACAAATCAGTATACCTCCCTACTCTTAACTACGGGAGCAAAAGCTTGATAATGCTAGACAAGCAGATAAGCCGAATAACTAGAGCTGAGATGAGATCCTTACGTAGGATCGCAAGAAAAACGAGAAAAGACCGAGTAAGAAGAAGATGTGCCCCAGGAGGGTTTCCTAATTCCTCAGAATCCATCCCCGACTGTTAACACTCTAAATAAATTATCTACCACAACAGGATTTGAACGCCTGACCTTATATGCACGGCAACTCAGCGCTCGACCACTGAGCAACTTCGCTCCCTCAATTGTATTGTACAAAATCTTTTCAGTCTTTATTTTATTTTGTCTTTTCAGTAAATATTTTTCATTTTGTAACTACAATGATCTGTCCTTTAAGAGAGAATTTTATCAGTTTCCCTCGCGAGGCTACCTTCCTGGTTTGCAATCAAGGAATCATGGACTGCTCCCTTCTGAAGGTATCTCCAGCCTCCTAGATTCTATTGCTAACTGCTTACGTGACCCCTTTTAACCGTGATTTCCTTATTTCCTAAATTCATAATTATTTTTATAATAAAGCTCGATAAGGCCTTCTCCAAAAATAGCAATACTTTTCCTTTAATGCTGATTATTTATTTATATTTTAGGTAAGTAGGCAATCCCCGGTAATGGTGATCCTTGCGTACAATTAACCAAAATTTCTATACAAAAACCAATCAGTAACCTTCATTCAATGTATTTGTAAAATAAAATAAATTACAGAAAACAGAGAGAGAATTAAACTGACCTGAGGGTCGTTCTATATGAAGTGATCCAATGAGGGCTGCATGCATGTATTTTTAAATATTTTGATTTTTTTACTTCAATTTCTCCTTTAGAAACATTTACATTTACAATTTTCAATCATTTACAGTAATCGATCTCTGCTCACAGTCAAGTACTCTTAGATTTCTCTACTATCATACAGGCAATCAAAAATAACTAGCCCCATACTTTTGGAAAAATTAAGATTTTCCAGTTTCAAAAAATTAAGAATTAATTTGAAATTCTAAAAATAAATTAAGGTTTTCGTAAACTCATGATCCTTGTTAAATTAACGCAGCCCTGGAACCCTTCAAAGAATTTTGAACTATTTTGAATTTCCCTTGAGCAAATAATGATTTGAGGTTTGTTTTGTTTTTTCAAATCTAGAATGTAACATTTTCTCTTTATCCTAACCGATAATTATAGGTTACATTTGTAATTGTATGATTATAATCAGGATATTTGCCATACACAGGAAATAATATTACTCTTAGACATTCTGTTAGTTTTACACAGATTGGTGTTATCGGTATCAATACATTATAAACGTATTTTACTTATGCGAGATATTTTAATAAGCAAAAGAATTAACAAAATGTAAAAAATCCACGCATTTCTTAATCTTAGTAAAAATGTCAATTATTACAAAATGTAGGCATATGTTTACAATACACATGACTGTTAACAATATTTTTTGATTTGGCATAATATCAAAATTCATAGTGTTAAGAAAATACTGAAAAAATAAATTCAATGCCCAGTAACCAAATTCCTAGTAATTGGAATCTAATTCCAGAAAAGTAAGTACTATTTCTAAACTCTCGAACCAAGAGCTCATTTACGAATAAAAATATATTGACGTTGATAAATCGTCTTTCTTTGACAGATTCGATAAAAGAAGATGTTGCTACCTTCGGCCTCCCGGGTCTGTTCCGGCCCGGATCGAGTACTGTTTCATTACAAAACCATATTTCAAAGCCCTACGCATGCAAAAGATGAATATTTCTGGGGAAACAGTGCACAATACGATAGTAGGTTTTTATTTTAATATTATTAATGGTCGTTTATTTTATTTTGTAATACAATATGAGGTTAAAGGATGATTTTGTTCCATTGTTTTCTGTTTATATGCTAAAGAATTTACAAAAAGAATTACACATTTTTGTACACTTAGAATGTACTTTTAACTGCTGGGTTAAAATCAACAGGTCCCTAGTTCAAAATCGGATGTGGTTGATATGTAATAATTATCTTAGCAGCCGTGAACCGACTCGGAGTGATCTGGAAGACTTCCTAGGGCTCATCCAGTTCCTATAAACTGGGTATCTCTAATTGGGCGAAACCTGGGGGTTGAGTATTGCTTCGGTCGAATCACTACTACCTTGCACAACTGTTGTATTCGAAACAATGCATTTCCTATCATTTACTTCAAGAATTTATGACGGATCGTCAACCATAATTACCCTTTTGTTAAATTATCAAAAATATAGTGATATATTGCGTTTTACATATATAGACTATCATGGTATATTTTTATCAGATCTAAACATCTTAATTTAACAATTAACTATCAGAAGAACATTTGAATCGACATGTAAACCATAGAAATACCTAGTTAAAATGTACATCTTAAATCATTTATTAACATTTTTTTTTAAATGTATTTATTGATATCTACAACTGTATTACAATAATACAAATAAATAGGCTAAGTGATATATAATGACATGATAATGAAAAGTAGAGAAATTACCCACTGGTAGTACTCAAATCAAAGTTCAACTAAGAAGGTCACGTGGCCATCTCCTTTTCAGATGCCTCGGAGGATTATCGGGAATTGAAGAGGAAGCTAGGTTTGAAACTAGAGGGTTCGAGTGGTAATGGTGTTTGTTATCAAAGGATAGATACCGGGTTCAGACCAAATCAACAATAAAAGGGACATTAAGGTCGTTATGGATTACTTTATTCTTAACAAAATAAGGAGCATTGAGGATTTTACGAAGGATTTTGGACTGTAAGGATTGGATACGAGAGGAATTCGATGGCTTAGTGGAGCCCCAAAGCTCTACTCCATAAGTCCAAATAGGTTGTATAATGGTCATGTAGATGAGTCTTTTGTAGTTAATTGGGAGCTTAGAGCGTTTGTCTAGTAAGTGTTGAATAACCTCAAACGTCGAGCGGTTTTTTGTATTTTCATCTTGTATGAGGATTCTAGGTTAATCGTTTGTCAAGGTGCAACCCTAAGTATCGGATCTGTTCTACAGGCTTCAGAGGGATATTATTAAAGGATACTGAAGGGCAGAAAGTCATTGGTTTACGACGTAAGGTAAAAGTTATTTGATGCGATTTTTGACAATTTATTTTAATCCTCCAGTTTTGACACCATTCTTCAAGATCAGTGATATGTGATTGGAGACTTTGGGATGCAATAACTGGATTGGTATTGATTGATAATACACATGTATCATCAGCATACGTGGTAAGGATAGTATTAGGATGATTTGGGATGTCAGCTGCATAAACTGTATAAAGGATTGGACCAAGGATACTCCTTAAGGAATTTATTAACTAAAACTGAATTTGTTATTATTACAAAAACAAAAATAGTTTTATGTCGGTCAGGCTTAAAGTTGAAAAATTCTCATTACTCTATTTTCGTTTGAATTTAAATACGTCTTTTGAAAAGTTATTAATACCAAGAAATGTTTAAGTATGAGTGGTAAGACGCTGGGGTTTAGCGAAATTCATTGAAATTTCGTTTTTAAATCGTGCATTTCTCATTTTGGTTACTAGATGATTACGGAATCTGTTTTTTCACTGGAGGGTCATAATAGGTTCTTACCGAAATTTATCTCTTCTCCTAAAAAACAAATTATTTTAAAGTTAATTATCCATAGAAAATTAATCAATTAGGAAACAATTAACTGCATCAATGATCCATCAAAAGAATTCTGTTCTGAATGATTACTGAACAAACCTTTTAAATTACAGATAAGAAAAATT
The DNA here is from genome assembly GCA_037127475.1 of Arma custos. NCBI lineage: Eukaryota > Metazoa > Arthropoda > Insecta > Hemiptera > Pentatomidae > Arma > Arma custos. The sequence goes on along the minus strand of CM073759.1, from coordinate 204,740,310 downwards.
AAATAATAATTACATGATTAATTATAGATATTGTTGATATTCCGGATGTGATATTTTACTGAAAATTTCAGAATGCGATTTTGCAACCAGCCAAATAAGTAATGGAATTTTATTTTGCAGTATGCCCTAAAAATTACAAAGTGATAATTTAGTAATACTGAATGTAACCGCGTATGTTTAAATTTTTATTCTGAATAACATTTCGAGATATCGATTTATTGTTTAGTTAGTGAAGAAGGATGCGATGTCCTGCCCTCATCAGGTATTAATATAGTACAAAGTAGCGTTTTATGATGGAAATATTATTTTGCTTGTGATATAATGAAAACGCTTAGCCTCTATATTAAATAATTGATGTACTGCCTAGCTCAACCGGGGATGATGTATTCAGATATGTATGCACTGCAATTTCCTATACTATACTAGTCCTAAACTAGTCTCTTACGAGTTACATTTATGTATTTGATTTATTGTTTGCTTTATCAGAGGTTGTTGTAATTACCTTTTATCCCTGTGATTTGTTTGACATCACAACCGAGCTTTGAATTACTATAGTGATTTGAAACAATCGCTATACCGAAATTCCCTTTAAAAAAAAATCCATTATCAATAAATTCATATCGTCACTGTCAAAACAACACCGCCTATCTACAACTTTCTATGAAAATATTTAGTAACGGTAACGCATTCTACAGGTTGAATTACACACCAAGGAAGTATTAAGGTCAGCAACATGGTATGATTTATTGATACTTCCCTTCAATAGTACTGAAAAAAATTGCCAAGTCTAATGTCTTCAGTTTATTTTTTCTCTCCTGTAAAATCTCCTAAAGTGTACATAGGCGATATTGTTTTGACAGCGAGGTTATATCATCAACATTTCACACTTATTTCCAGTTTGGTTTCAATAAGTAAAAACTGATTTCTGCAATCAACATTTAGATTAAAGAAACGATTTTTAAAAAAATTATATTTTTTTATCATGACTTTAGTTTAACTATCTTATGTACGCACTATTTAATAAGAGAAAAATTGTGAAAATGAAAAATTAACTATATTATTTTTGAACGGATAGATATGCATTAAAATCCTCTGACTCCAAATAACCTAAGTTTAGTAAAATGATGTGCGATAAGTCAGGTTATATAATGAAAGTTGATGTTCTTCTTCTTTATCGGCGTACAACCCATCTCTAGGCCACAGCCTCCCGGATCAGCCTCCACCATCTGTCTCTATCCTGTGCAGCAGCCACCTAGTTTCGAACGCCAAGTATGGTCCTAGCATCATGGGCGACTCCATCCTTCCATCGAAACTTCGGTCTCCCGCGCCTTCTGGTTCCATGCAGTTCTTCTTCCATGTTCTTCCTTGGTATATGACTCATTCGAGCTATATGACCAGCCCATTTCAATCTTCCCAAATGGATGAAGTTGACAAAATTTGATTCCTTGAACACCTCATACAATTCCCTGCTGGTTCTTCTTCTCCACATCTGGCCGATGCAGACTCCCTCTAAAATGGATCGTAATATTTTTCTCTCGTGTAATGATCGGGGGTCCCGAGTCTGTACGGTGTCGGGTCCCGTTAGAAATCCCAGTAGTTATTAAACCTGGATATGTAATGTATTTAGAGCTTCCACTGTAGCATCGCCAGATTAGTCATAGAAGCATAAGGTGACGTTAAAAAATCCAACAAACCACAACTTTATGTTTCTCCTATTGAGATTGTTCAGACATAAATTTGTATTTATTTAATTTTAATTCGTTTTATTATTTAATTTTCTATTTAGAAGAGCACTAATCCTTGCTTTTCAATAAATAATCATTATTTTGTTCTTGAAGATAGAAATTATACCGTAATTCGTCACGATTTAAAGGTTTTTTTTCCTTCGATGTTATCGGATGACAAATATGTTATCGAAATAATAATCGACGTAGTATCGATAGCGATATTACTGAGAGAGGGGACAGTAATGGGCCAGTAGCAGTTGTCAACAGGGGCCTAATGGAATACTGGATGGCCTCATTGAGTGCCTGCGCCTGCTGGTCTCCCATTGTCTCCTTAGCCAGTTCTGCCGAGTCAACACCATCTCAATTATCGATATTAACTTAATAAGAAACAACGTTTAGAATGTTTATTTAGCAATAATATGTTGTGTGTTGATGAATTGTATCATTGTAAAAGTCGATTACCTTATAGCCTTCACGTGACACTCCACAACACAAGAATTATTTACCTTGTATCGCTTACAGATATCGTAATATGCTTGTTCAAAAGATATTCGCTTATTGGATCACCATATCCAAATCAAATGATTACATCTGTAGGCTCGGTGAAGAAGTGGTTGTCGATTTTTTCAAAATGAGTTAATAGTTCTTAGGGAATCGTAATCGTGACATTCTCGAAGTATTTGGCTAGATATGGAGTTATAATATAAGCAATATCTCCGTTGAAAGTCCAGGCCTGATCTAGCCACTTATACACTTCGAAAATGACAAGATTCTGTCTCTGTACAATTAACTCATATTGAAAAAAAAAATCGACTTAACTAATTATATACCGGTGCTATAAAATCTAACGGAGTAAACAAGCTCATTTGATATCACCGAAAATTTGATTGTTATACCATTTCCAGTTTAATTCAAGTAATCAAATACTTATAAATACAAACAGAAACCTAATAAATAAATATAAATAGAGCTAGGCAAACAAATTTCCATTAAAAATATCTTGTATTCTATGCGGAAACGGTTGATAGTAGGTGTAATGAATATGTAGACATCAGTCTGGATAGTAAACAAAATTAAATTTTGTAAAGTAAAAAATAATATAATTTTTCTAAATTTTGAAGAAAACCTACAATTTCACAATTAATTCCCGCAATAAATTAAACAAGCCCTTAATTAAGAATGATTATTCTACTGATTTCAAGTGTAATTTTATTATAATTAATTTTATTTTATTTCTTTTATGGGATTCTGATAGAAGCTTTGATCGTTTCTACACTAATATAAAATAAACATTGCCTTGAAAGTAATTGAAAATAATTATTCAATTAAATTTAAGAATTGAAAGTGTACGGATGCTGCCGAAACTAAAGTAACCATAAGTATCAGGAATCTCGTCTGTTTATTATGTTATCAAAACAGCCACGAATGTACAGTGTGCGATCAACAGATACTTGACAGGCAAAGGGTTGAGCGTGATCTTGGACAAATTCCCTGCACAATCTTTGACCCAGAAACAATACAGTCTCTACCATGTACTGAACCCATGAACCTTCATGGGTTGTTGAGGTACAGGCTATTGTTTAATGCAGGCCTACCCTGTATGATGTAGGGATGGGTAAGGCTGTATCTATCGGATAATTTGTAGCCGATTCTGAGAAGTAGTGGATACTGGATACTGTCGAAATACCCGGTACAGATACTCACCTGGATACTTGACTTAGTATATAGTCTTAGCAATGGGACGATAGCAGTGGGAGCTCCTATCATCGTCACCCCACCTCTTTCTCTCTGTATTCAAGGCTGTGGTTGTATTCACTAGTCAGTATCCAGTACGACTGTGGTTGTATTCGCTAGTCAGTAGTCAGTATTCACGACGATTGGCGTATTCACTACAATTTTATGTAATCCTTCGAGTTTACTACAACTACTTACTACAACCTCTACTCCCTCTATCTATACCATAAACTAAAGGAAATTGAAATCGGGTACAAAAAAAAATTGTTCGACGAAATTGATTAATTTTTTCTCCATTTTTTTACTTTCAACAGTAACAAATTTTACATCATTTTAAAGAAGAAAATTAGTTTCACAAAATTAAAAAACAGCACCGAAATATGACAAGTATTATAACAGATATAGCGTTTTAAATAGTTTAGCCTGCGGCGACGGACAGACAAATTTTGTATTACAATCCAAATTCTACGAGTCTTGGAACATGAATAGCAAAAGTTTGAGGTAGGGTTAACAATTTTTTTTTTGTTGTTCAATTCCATAGCTTTAAAAAAAATATTTAACCAATAAAAAACATGATTTTAATCATTTAAGGTCTTGTGCAGTTTACTATTTCGGCGAATAACTCTTTTTCACTTAAGAATATAACAAAAAATGATGCCCCAAGAATGGCTTCTGTGTAGCGTGTTAGAAGAGTAAGAGTCGGAATAACTGTATACAACTACAAAAATATCAAGTAGAAGTATTGAATACAGAAAAGTATCCATATCACTTGTATTAACACATGGAAAATCCATGATCTACCCATGACTGAATATGATGCGTTCAGTATCAAAAGCCGAAAATTCAACCTTATCAAAATTGACCTTATCTCATTTTTTGTTAGTTCCGTCAAGCGATTTTTTCTGACACGACACTTTTCTGCGCTATTTCTCATGATTTTAGTCCGGTTCTGAAATTGAGCACAAAATGTGTCAATTATTTAAATTTCAGAGTTATCCGCTTTTGATCCTGAACGCCTCAAACGTGGAATATACCCAGGAGTTTATCCTTATTATTAAAATTCAAATTCATATTAAAGAAATTTATTTGTTTTATTTTTTGACATCGACACTCCTCGCAGCCGATGCCTCCAGAGGCACTTAGACCTAAGCCGCCGTTCAAGCCAAACCAAGAGCCAATATTCCAAGTCAGATCCGGCGTCCTATTGAACCTCTGCCAGTGCGTCCGCAGGAACGGCCTCCAGGACGAGTGCAGGATGACGAGGTGCATGGGGAGGGAGGAGTGTCTCACCAAACCTTATCCGTCCTGTGCACCCAGTGGCGCTTGGGATCCAGAATGCCGTGAGTGATCATTACTATCTATATGAGAAAGTTTTACAGAATATGCTTAATATTCATATCGTCGAAACAAAGGCAAAGTATCGAATGTAAATTTTATTGAAAGTAGCAGATGTATTACAACAGTACAACTAGTAAATACAATAGCAGGAATGATACATTATGGCATGAATAAAGGCAAGTAGAGAAACTAACCGGTAGTGCTCGCATAACAAATTCAATTTAAAATTTCACGAGGCCATATTATTTTCAGACGCCTCAAAGGATTATCGGGAATTGAAGAAGTAGCTAGTTTTGAAACTAGAGGGTTTGAGATGGAATAAAGCTTTTCATGAAAGACTGGTATCGGATTCGCACCAAATAAGCAACTAATGAGGCATTGAGGTCATTATGGATACTTTATTCGTAATAAAGTAGTGAACTTTAAGAATTTTACAGAGGATTTTAAACTGCAAGGATTGGATAAGAGAGGAATTCGAAAGTGGAGCCCCGAAGCTCTACTCTGTATGTCCAAACAGGTCTTATGATTGTCATATAAGTCTTTTCTAATTAATTGTTAGCTTAGAGTGTTTTTTAGTAAGTGTTGCAATAGCCTGAAACGGCGAATGTGAAAAAAGAATTTTTTTAATTTTTTATCTTTTTTAAGCCTCGATCGTTTTTGAACTGGTTCTATTAGTAAAAAATAAATTCGTTGCATTGCAAAGTATTGAATGTGTAGTGGTGTTGCGATTTTTTTATAAAACCAAGGATGTGTTTTAAAGAAGACTATCGATTACACAGGTCTGCAAAAAAAACTTATTTTAAAATTGTTTTGATTTAGTTAACTGATCATTATGTAGTTTTTTGCGATGATTTCAAAAGTGACATTGGTTTTTTTCTATCTCGTAAAGCATGCCTACAAAATAAAGTTGAGGTTTTCGGAAAAAAGTACATAAAACGAAAAATTTTGGATTTGTTTTCATTATTTTAACAACAGTTAAACTATTAAGATTTACAACAGTAAAGTTATTATAAGTCATTGTAAAAGCGTTTTCTTTTGGTACTTTTTCGGCTGTGAATTTTTAACAACCAACAGTAGCCTGCCGTCATGTTGCCATCCTATAGACCTTGGTATCTGCATTCCATTTCTTTTAAATCTTGATGGAAACGTTCTCCTGGTTCCTCACTTACTGCCCCAAGATTTTTTGGAAAGTAGTCCAGATGTGAGTGAAGGAAATGAACTTTGACACTCATGTTGCAGCCCAACATTTTGTTGTTTTGTATCAAGACAGCAACCAAAGTTGTGTAGTTTGGGTCGTGTTTATTTCCAACTAAGCCTGTTACAATAAGTTTAAACGAAATCCAGGGATTTTTTCTTCCATTTTCATTTTAGTGACTAATCTTTCATCTTTTAAAAGTTTTCTCATGTCAGGCTCAACATAGACTGCCTCTTTCAGTTTAGTGTCGGATATACCAGGAAAATGTTCACAAAGATACTTGAAACACTCTCCTTCTTTGGGTAATGCTTTCACAAACTGTTTCATTAGCCCCAATTTGAGATGAAGTGGTGGAAGTAAGATCTTTTTAGGATCCACTAAACTTTGTCTTTCAACATTTTTAACTCCTGGAATAAGAACCTTTCAGATTGGCCACGTCTGCTTGACATAGTCTTGTTTGATGTCACGGCTTTCCCATTCACAAAGGAAACATGGAAAGTTTGTGTAACCAGATCTGATTCTAGGGGTGGTGGAATTTTTCACTATTTATACCGTAAAAAAATACTGTTAAACCCACTAATTAAATATGCTACAATTTTTTCATCGCAGACCTGTGTTAAGGGAAATTTAATGGTAAGCAACTGTGATATTTTGGAACTATATAAAATGATACAATGGAATCATACCAAGATTCGACATTAAATAGTTTGCGTTGAACATTATAGTTGTTATAGAAAATTGCCGTAAATTATTAATAATCAAACTAAGGAACATGTTTTTTTGTTTAGTTAAAATACATCTTTCGATGAAATTCATATAAAGTCACCAATGAGACACGAAACCAAGTAAAAACGATATAATGGCACATGTAAAACACACTGGAAGATTCATACCAATTTTGAATGGACCCTGAATTTTTTTCACTCTCCTGAAAAGTTATGTATTGTCACTTTCCATACTTTGCATTTGTATTGACGATACATTAACAACCATAGATCAATCCAGACAGATATTTAAAACCTTCTGGTGCTATAAATTGGGTATCTGGGAAGTTAATACACGTATTGCTCATTAAGACTAAACATAACAGAGATCGAACAATAATAACAATTAATTACGTAAGGAGTAAGAATTACGTAAGAAGATTGTGGATATATGACCCATTCTCAATATTGATGATCCGAAATTCTTTGAGGTTTCTCGAATGTATTTAAAAAAATTGTCTTCAGAATATTGATAAAAAAATGTCATTTATTATTAATGTATTAATATTAGTGGGGGGGGGGGAGAAGTGAATGCCAAGGCCAAGGAAAAGAAACAAGCATGTAAGAAATACCTAATGACTAATAACCCATGTGACATGACCATATAAAGAAAAACGAGAGAGGCGAAACGCTCTGTGAATGTGGCTAAGGAATAAAGGCTGGTCTGAAATTGGAGAATGCCGACAATCTATGTTGAGGACAAAAGGAAGTTTTGGAGCACAGTGAAGGGATTACGTGGAAAATATGGTAAACAGGTTAGAGCATCAAGAACGGTATAGGACAGCTGATTACTGAGGAGGCTGACGCCTTTAAAGAATGGACCGAGTTTTTCAGTAAGAAGTTTGGAAATGGAAGGATCCAAGAATATGGAGAAACTTTGATAGAACAACCTGTTGATGATGATGACCTTATCGAGGCCGGGGAATTGGAACTTGCGATGGCAAACGCTAAAAACAACAAGGGTGCTGGCGACGACGGAATTACGACTGAAATGTTGAAATAAGGTGGTCACGCCAAATTTTCAACAAGGTATTCCAAAAGAAGATTCCAATTGACTGGGAAAATAACATTATCTAATCCATAAGAAAGGTTCCACGGTAGAATGCCAAAACTATAGGCCTATGTCCCTGTCATCAGTAGCTCTGAAATTGTATTCCAGATTATTAGAAAGAAGGTTAAGGAAAGTTGTCTTCAGGAAGAACAAGCGGCTTTCAGACCTGGACTTGCCGTTCAAGACAACATTTTCACTGTTCGATGCCTTACCGAGCAGTTTTTAGAAAAAAGATAAGAAGATTTCTCTCGCTTTCCTAGATCTATTTGGGGCTTTCGATAATGTGCCCCAGGTTGAACTCAAGCAAGCACTAGAAGACAAAGGAGTTCCTAACTCAGCCTCTACCGAAAATTATACGCGATAGTCAGGCTCAATGGCCAAAAATCTGAGAAATTTGAAATGGAACCAGAAGTAAAGCAAGGGGACAGCCTAAGCCCATTGCTATTTGTGATTTTCATGGATAGGATAATATGGAAAGCTAGCTAAACTAAGGAGCCCCAAATTAAAAGTAAGTAATTGGAGAATTCAGAGAAGCCTTACAAGAAGCATCAAAAGCATGGGAGGAAGCTCTGATTCGTAAAGGAATGACAGTGAACTCAAACAAGTCAAAATATATGGTTGTCTCTAAAAGTGGTTTTAGGGAACCGGAGGCAGTGACTTGCGGAGGCTTGGATTTGGAATAGGTGGATGTATACAAGTACCTGGGAGTAAAAATTAGTAATGATGGTAGGTTCAGACTCTGAAATAAACCAGTGCATAAGAAAAGCAAGTAACGTATATTACTAGTCACGAAATGCCATAATCGGAAAAAGGGAAGTGGAGATGAAGACAAAGATGACATTATATAAACAAGTCTTGATCCCTACATTGACCTATGCTGCTGAAAGCTGGCCTAGTATCAAGAAATTTGAGAGCCTTATACAAGCCACCGAGATGAAATTCCAGAGAAAAGCTCTCAATAAGACGAGATTTGACTGAATGAGGAATAAAAAAATAAGAACCTCTCATAGACAACATCCATAGAAGGGAAATGATGTGGTTCGGTAGGGTACAAAGAATGCCGCTAACCGTCTGCCAAAAAGTGTCTGGGAAGCGAAGGAAGACCTCGAGGACGGCCAAGAAATAAATGGGATGGCCTAATTGCAGAACTGGCTAGAAATAGTGGATTCTCTCTGAGGGAAGTCAAGAAACTTGCCACAGATAGGGAGGTATTTAGGAAATGGACACAGGCTGTCCCGACACCGAAAGGTATAAGGTAAGGACAAAGAAGAAAGAAGAAGAGTATTGATATTAGTCAATATTTATATATTTATAATGTAGCAGTAAATAGCATTTTGATGATAAACTTTATTGAATTTTATTTTTTGTTTCAGTTTAAGAGAAAGCATTCAAAACAAGCACTACTTAAAAAAAGAAATACTAGTTTACTTAAAAATACAGAAAATAGTTTTAAAGGATAGACTGATTTTTTTTATTTTTACTTTTTTCTACTTTTGCCAAAGTACCAATTTGCCAAAGAGAATTTTATTCATATGAAACGAATCCATAGTTCATATGTAAAATTCATATAGCAGCTTAATTGTTGTATATTAGGAGTTGTATAGTATTTCAATATAAGTCTCTGGCCTATAAGAAAATAAAAGGAAAAGCGATTAACGATTACACGCCTTTAAAAAGGCTAAAGAAATGCCGGAATCTGCTGCAGACCTGATTTACACTACTTGGGGATAATAATTGTGGTCGTAAATATTAAAGACATTAACTCATCAAAAAGCTGCAAGATAAAGATACTCAACAATAATAAAATATTATTATTTATGGCTAGCATTTTTGTTAAAATTACTTATTTGATACATGATTCCAGCCTTTTCGAAAATTTCATATTTTTAGATAAAAATACGGTCCGTGTTTAAACACATATGACATTTAAAATAATTTCTCGTAGAGACCAGTCATTGTTGAAAGTTCATCACTTGATCCGTTTTAGTTGCTAGAGAACACATCGTTGTGGATGCTGGATTGTTAGTGTAGACAATTCCTTTATATTCGAACTCTGCCTCTTTCCCGATAAATTCCGGTCCGAGCGGAAATGAATGAGTGATCCGCAAAACAGAGGAAGTGCATGCTCAGAGTTATCTCCGCTAAAGCAGACCATTTCCTTTCAGAAGTGGCCTCACCCTCAGATGGGATATCGACCAATCTTATCTCAACCTCCGCTCTCTATATCTTGCAGAAAATTGAGGGAAATTTTGTGTTCGTTACGACTTATCCTAAAATTGAGTCTGTTCTACGGTAGTGCTCTCATGGCAAGGGTATTCCATAGGGGATAGCGGTTCCGATGAACGAAGGATAGATTACTTAAGTTTCAGAATGTTGATCTATAAACAGTTTATTTATTGAATTATAAAACTTTATTATAATACAAGTACTCAAATGACAAATTCAATTTCAAAGTCACCAGGCCATTTTCAGACCTTGCGGAGGATAATCTGGGATTGCTATTTAAATACATTTGACACCCCTAAGTTCGAGTGGGAATAAATTTTGTCATGAAAGGATTTATATCGGGCTCGGGCCATATCAGCCACAGGCCACAGAAGGTACATTAACTCTCCGTCGGTCGCAATACCTATCCACCTGATTTCGGTCGCATTGAGCCTAACAGACACACAAATTTCAATTGCCATAACTTTCATCCAACTCAAATCTAGGGGGATCTTTTTGCACACTAGACTTTCTAGGGATCTAGATAAAGGGGTTATTAAAAACAAATTAAAAGGAAATTCTTTTTACTAGTATGAGTACAGGAAATAATATAGTTCGATATTTTGACCCTTCGCCATAATTACTTCAAAATATTTCTTAAAACTTTAAATAAACATTTTAGAAAAAATTAAAAACCTCTCTGGTACAGTTAGTAGATATAGATATATTCAGTCCACCTCAGAATCGCACGATCCAGGCGCCTCAGAAGAAGTTGGAACATTGACAATTTTACACTCGTCACAGACGTAGTTGGCGTGGCTGAGACAGATAGATTTTTGCAATGAAGACATTTGATCTTGGTAAGTCTTCTAATACCAGATTCAACAGTACATACCATGCATTTACGTCTCTTGGGAAGGGAGAGGGATGATTTTTCTCCATCATCATCATCATCATCGCATGTGGAGCGGAACCTCTTCAGACGAATTTGAAGGACGGAGGGAATCCCAACTTAAAGCTTCTTCTCTTCAGCTCTGGGACCGTAAACTCATGGGCCAGCTGTTTTAGGAACAACCTCCTGCGTAATGTCTGCAGTCCGAGGTAGACCATGAGAGAGTAAATCCCAGCCAAATTCATCATCGTGTAGATCACCATTGGCTAACGCTTGTTATTTCGGCATATATTAAAAGTTGAGTATATCCCTCTTCATCGTCAGACCCATCAGTACAGTCTCGCTTTGTACCTGAATCCTCTTTTATTTCTTCCACTTCATCTTCTAAAGCAATATCGCTCTCTTCTCCCAAATCTTCTATCGCCACTGGGTCTTTATCACCATCATCAGCTAACATTATGTTCCTGATCTACTCAAGATCCCTCTGGTTATTTAAGTCAAACATCTTCTGCGCCACATTAGTAAAATTTCTGAAATAAAAGACAGAGAAATTACAGAAAATTTGGTCATAGCGAGCTTGGTCACAATGTGCCTGCCAGGCTCACTTAAAAGCAATTTCAAAATCCGATGCTACGAAACCATAAAATCTACAAATTGTCCTTATAGATTGTATAAATATTATTATTTAAGATGAATGCATGAAAAAAAAGAGAAAATACACAGCTTCCGAAATATGACGTAGTTATGAAGTAGTTAGGAAGGTACTAGAGAGATGTGGTTTCCGCACTGTTTAGTGAAGGAGGGGGGCGGGTGAAGTGCCGTTTGTGCTTCTTAGATCTGTTGCGACAGACGGAAGGTTAAAATTGTTACGGGCTACGGGGTGTGAAAATGAATTAAACTACTCCTAAATCAAGATACTAATATTTATTAACAAAGTGACAAAAAGAATACAACGAAGTTACAAACAATTAGATTATTAAACTAATATAAATTTACAATAACAATATTCTAAATATTTATTATTACCTAGGCCTATTTAATTACTAAGATTATATAAGGTATTACTACTACGAAATAGCTTAACTATTTACATAAATTTGTACAAATACAATAAAATTACGCTAGAGCTTATTACTACAAATTAACACTTACAGTTCACTAATTAAATTCCACTGACCGTAAGAATCTCCAAATATAACAAACTGACACACAGTAACGAACAGAAACAGTTTATTACATTCAAAAGACTGTCACAGTTCACTGATACACTTATTACACTGGCCGGTTCGCCACTCACTGCCGCTTCCCGGCGTAGGGGCATTTGTATCAAGGTCGAACCCTCTAGACGCACCGTTCTAGGATCTTCGAGATGGTTCTAATCCAATCTTAATCCCTTCCACCCGTCTTTCTCTCTATGACCGTAACAAGGTACTTATGGATGATATTCGTAACAAAGTGAGGAGCATTAAGGATTTTATGCAGAATTTTGGATTGTAAGGCTTGGATACAAGAGGAATTTGATGGCTTAGTGGAGCATCCTTACTCTACTCCGTAAGACAAAATATATCCTATGTAGTGATATATATCAATCTTTTATTCCTTCTAGGATGCTTTGAACGATTGTCCAGTATGTATAGAATTAGCCTGAAACTGCTAATGCATATTTTGTTTTTTTTAATACTAAAAATAATACGATTTAAAAAAATCGTATCCTTCATACATTTCCTTTAAGATATGGGTATTAAGTGATTTTTATTTCCCTGGACATAGTAAAGTAATTTACAAAAAAAGTTTTCGATTTTCAATTTTTTAATATATACCCATTTTTACCAATCTTGAATCCAGAAAACATTATCTTCAGCAATAATTTCTTTACCATTGTAGATATTCCCTTAGCAATACCGTGTATTTAAAATGGCACCTAAATCTCGATGTTATATTTACCGTTATAATCTTAATATTATAATGTTATGAATTATAATATGCATAATTATAAAATTATGAATATTATAATTGGTAATAATAACTTAATATTTATAATTTAATAGCTCCTCATACCTTATAATATAACAAAGATAAACTGGATTGTTTATAAATTTTAAATTATGCATGTTCAAATTATATATTTTATTAGTGTAAAACTTTTGAATTAAAAATTAAATTGAATTAAAATTATTTATTTAAAAAAATAAAGTGTTCTTCAGCCTTTCAAGAAAGATGTACTTTTGTTTTAAAAACAGCTTTATTATTGCTATATAATGTGATAAAAATATAATTCAAAATCAATTACTATTTCAATCTGAACAATGAAAATCTCCGATTTATCATTTATCAACATTCATTTTGTTAATAATCTGCAATTAATTTCAATCAGAAACTAAAAATTCAATTTAAAAGAAACAGAAAAATCTAAAAAGCACACTTCAAATTTCTATTAACTCTTAATTAGGTGATTATCACACAAATATCATTAATAATGCGAGCAACAAAAGAAATATAGGGTCTTTCATTATGAATGATAGGATTTTAATTTTCAATAAAACAACAAAGGTTGAACATATCAACTTAATTCCTGATTTAGTTTGAAGCTTGGCCAAGGCAGTTATGCTTGAAATTAGATATTGTTCAAATGTACACCACGGGCTCGTAGACACTGACGCACCCCAATTTCTGATCACTCTGTGCCATAATTCCGGCTGTATTCCGCCAAATAACTTGACGAATATTCTCCTCTAAGTAATCCAAGGGATTATCTCACCAATGTTTTAAAACTGGTATATAATTTAAAATAAAATAAAACAAAATGTTAAAAAAAAAAAGTGATCCAAATTCTGTGGCTTGTTGGCATAGACTTGTGCTTTCACATAGCCCCGAATAAAATAATCCAGGGGTGTCAAATTACACGGTCTTGGCGGCCAGACAGTGAGCAACGGAACTTCATGTGACACTTCTGGGTTGTCCTCGCACCACCCACAACTGAGCTACCACTTTGATAATATTTTTATATTACTTCCAACCGATCGAGAGGAGTCAAATGCTGCATCATGAAACTGCACACTATACTACATATAGTAAGAAATATAGGGAAATTTTAATTTCTTTTGTTAGAAATTAAAAAAATATGTATTAGAATCCGAGAAATCTCTATTTTAAAAACATTCACTCATATTGAAAGACCCTATATTAACATTGAGAACTTCTAATACCACCGCAAACTTTGGAGTTTAACACAAAACATCGATTTAGGAGACTTTATTTTTTGATAATTTTCAATGTGGATGCTCAAAATTCAGAAGGGTTTTTTAGATAACTTTCATCTACAAAGAAAAAAATCAAAGGAAATCTCTTAGATAAGCTAAACTTAATGAAATAGGCTCTAGTGGATTCGACTGAAGACTAGCTCTATTTGAAAAGCGACAAAGTACCAGAGTGGGCCTAAGTTCCTCCGGCTTTGGAACTAGAAGATTACTTTCGGATCACAAGGATACTCCCAGCAATTAGAATGGAGTGCTCCTGAGCAGTGTTGATCGTATTACCTCCCCTGTCCAGAACAACGCTTTCTCTGTGGAAACCGAAGGAATTCTCGAAGGTTCATTGGTAACTGGAGACATTTTTAGAACAGATCGGGTCAGAATGCGCGCTGAAAGGTATTCTCGGTTTAAAGAGTTTTCATCGCGAATAAATCTTGGCTCCAGACAAGTTGTGCGGATCTAGTCTCTCTCATTTCAATACTGCATTGTTTAAGGATACATATTAATGGCATTCGATATGTATCTTGCATTATTTTTGTCTCCATAATAAAGTTAGGAAAGATAAAAAATTTCGATTTTTCAATAGCTCTTTGGTTGATTCGGGTTTGTTCATTTACGGCTTTATAAAATACTGAAATTTTCATTTTATGTTTATGAAACCGTTTCATTTCATTTCGTTTTCGTTTGAATTTATGTATTTGACTTTAACTTAATACATTTCATTTATTGTTCTTCTGTGATATAATTTATAACAGGTATCGACTTATTCGAGTTAATTTAAGTTATATCAGTTTCCAAAATATAATCGATCAAGATCCAAAATCATGATAAAATCATTGGCAAAAAGCATTTTTTTCCAACAGCGGTGCAACAACTCATCGCTGAGGCCTCCGTAATCAGCTCACTCCAGCTCTCCCATCCTGTGCAGCCATCATCCACTCCTGGACTTCGAGCAATAGCCAAGCATCCTGGGCAATCCCATCTCGCCACCGCATCCTGTGTCTTCCTATTGGTTTGGGTCCAAAAATTTCCGTGAGAAAGCTTTTTTATGTGATAAAATCTTGATTCATTCTTTATCTTCCAACCTTAATCTTCCGAATTGAATAAATCTAGCTATGGTGGGATCCTTGAAGAGGGCATGCGATTTCTGATTAGTTCTACGTCGCCATGTTTGTTCCTGCTTTATTCCGCCATAAATCGATCGAAGGATCCTTCTTTCATGTATTAACAGGGCCGATTCATCCAATTTGCTCAGTGTCCATTTCTCAGATCTGTAGCTTAGGACTGGGCAAACTAAGGTCTTGTAGAGGGGTATCTTATTTGTATGGACGCATGTACAAGGGTAAAGAGTGAGTATGAAGAAAGTGTATGGGATCGAGATCAACTGGCAGGAGACCATGAAGTTGACCAAGAAGAACATACATGAAGCATATGCAAGAGTTAGTAAAAGAGGGAAGAACCTGGTTCAGCTGAAGGAACTGGCGAGAGACCGAGATTTATGGACTAAGTGGCTGGAGGCTCCTGCACGCTGAAAGGCATGGAAGGAGGGAGAGAATGAAGACGAAGGGCCAATTTTTTATTTTATTTTAATTTCCTTTACGAACAGAAAACTTTCCTTTCTTTAAGAAAAATTATTATTACCGTAGCAAATAAAATTAAAGAACAAAGCAAATTTATAATGTTATGGACCTTTGAATGTTGAAAAACAATTATTTTCTTCAATGTATCTTCAAAAAATGCCTGCATTTTGGGAATGTTTGCCAATCATTTTTTCTTTCTTTTTATCTCATTATCGTTTAGTCCATAGTCGTTTATGTTCTTATAAATAAAATTTAGAATGCCATTCATTTAATTAAATTAAAATTTTTTAGAGACTCATCCTCGTTAATTATTTATGTTTTGCCCTTCAACATGTGACTCTCGGGGCAAACCTAATCCTTGAGAGAGAGAGAGAGAGAGAGAGAGAGAGAGAGAGAGAGAGAGAGAGAGAGAGAGAGAGAGAGAGAGAGAGAGAGAGATGAGAGAGAGGCTTAGGATAGGGCAGACACTGACAAGCCCCGGAGGTAGCAGTGTCAGCTCAAGAAGTCCAGCGCTGAAGGGCAAAATGACCCAAGTCGGTTAATTAAATTTTTGTTTGATGTATTCGATATCAAAGCAGCCCTCCAGGTCTCCTGTAACACGAACCTGTCTCCTCGAGAGTTTTATCCACAGAGGGAGTGGGCACTGTGTACTAGAAGGGCTTGAGCCTGATAGCGAAACCTTTCGGCAACTGAGGAGGGCCTAGCAGGGTTTACAATTTTTTATGACAGCCGTGGTGGAAATGTTTTAATAAAACCATGTAGTTGGAAAATAGGAAATGAAATCCGTTTAACGAAACGTAATGGAAAAAGTGTAAACCCCTCGAGCAAGTATAAACCTCTGTGGATGACGTACAGGTAGGAGTTTACAAGTATTATTTTTGTATTCACCTCATGTAGAGATAATATACTAAAATATTAAGGACATTAATCTATCATGCTTTCATTACACCTATAATAATTGTAAAACTATATCAATTCGTTTATAAATAATCGTTTTTATTATTTCTAAAATTCAAAATTAGAGGACTTCATTAGTTCAATATTCTAATTATTACAAACTGTAATAATCTGTTATAAATCCTATTTTTTAAAATAATATTTACTATCACTACAATTGAACGCACTTAGTTTAGTATGATATCAAGTATGAACATGGAAACATGCGATTACAGTGGAAGTTTCTCTTTTGAGTTCTAAGCTTAACACTCGGCACCCCAAGCTGCAAGAAACATTACTACTGCATTCCAGGAAGGGCGTTGTAAAGAAAGTTCCATTCGCCCTTGCCAGAACCAAAATCGCATCCAGAAAAATATTGATTTCTATGTGATGGTCAATAATTTTAGATTTAAGTTCTTAAGAAACGTTTTGTCATGAGGTAATTTGTTTTCACCATTAACGTCTACTATACTTTAATGTTAATTGGCAATGATCTAAAACATTTTTAAAAAGATCAATAACTCTTTACAACATGAAATTCACTACTAATAATGCATAGCAGTTACTACCACACAATGTAATATGAACTTATAAACTCAATTAATTTGTATTATCATGACCACATTACAGTTCATAATGTTTGTAACTATAAGAGAATTAATTAAAAATTGTATAAATATAAATATTTGACAAATCGCTATAATATTTATTTAAAAAGGTGCAAAATAATAAGCGAAACAAATGTTTATTCACCACAATTGGATCATAACGGCAATAATAAAAGTCTTATTGAATAGAACAATCCAGAAATGTATATATGCAGCAAAACCTAATGTAAATGTAAACAAAAACAAACAATGGGCTAGAAAATATTCAAACTTCCACTTGCACCATTAACTATATATTTAAATATTTCCCTATTTCCATGCTCACATAGTTAATTTATAAACGAACAATATTCAAAAACTGGATAAATTGAGAATACTCAATGTAGTTGAAGTGGTATTGAACTTTCTTTGAAAAATCACTATTTATTGAGCTAATACTAGATCACATAAAATCTGAAAAGATTTTACAATAACTTTTTAAAAGATATTAACACACTATTTACATAACACAACTAAACCATACAAACTTGAAAAGATTAATTAATTTACAGATTGAAATCCAACAGATCAAATGGCAGTGATTGTGAGAAATAGTATTATCACCAGGTGATCTATTCTAAATATGAAGGTTACATAACCTCAATCAATACTAACTAAATATCCAGTACTTGGATTTGACATATATTATAAATCCAATAAAGCTGAAATAATCCTGATAATTATGATATTCAGTGAAGGTGTAAAGTATTTGATTAAGTTGATCGGTTTCAATAACATTTTTTCAAACATACAGATCACTTGATACATTGAAATATTTACTAGCAGTTATCTATACAACTGATTTAATATCACATTTCATTATAATCTTTAATTTCTGTACATAATTGTTCAAACCATTCTAAAAAATAGACTATGTTTAAATTTGAAATTATGTAGGCCGCATCTAATATTAGAATTTATAATAGTCATTAGGAAATTATGTAGTATATGATAGAATATAGGCTCCATATATACAATTACAATATTATTTTAATAAATCAGTTACATTTTTTAACAATGCAAGTGTTGAGGCCACAAAGCCAGAATGTTTTAAAATGTTATAATTATGTTTTGAAATTTTTAAATTGTATAAATTATTTTTGAATCATTCATTCTAATGAGTAAAAAACCTTTTTTTGTCAAAAAATGTTTTTCTTTATTTAAAAATACGCGTCGACTTATTTAGTCATTTTTGATTTTCTTTTCTTACAAGTATATTTTTATTTAATTTAAATATGCTTACTCTTAAATTTGTACATAGTGTATAAATTAATATGTATAAAGTATATCGAGTTTGTTTATGTACGTGCTTAGCGGCCGATGCGTAAACAGACTTGCTTATTTATTACGGCAACTCGCACCGCCCTACGGGATTAACACACAGTGCAGAGTTCTCCAGTTCTGCAGTTACGTTCACAGTGTACACAGTGTAATAATATTGGGACCGTGTCCTCACTTCTTCACTCCAGTATGTTCCGCGTAGGAACAATCAATACGATTCTGGTCGTGATGAACTGCAAACGGTTTTGTCATTATTATTACTATTTTCAAAATACATTTAATTTTTATTAACATTTTTTTTGTATAGAATATTTTTATTTGGTTAGGTATGTCTTTTTTATTTTATTGCAATTATTATGTTTTTTTTTGCAATTTATGATCATTAGCATTGTTTTGTTTTTTTTGTCATTAGTATGTGTGTGTGAGATATTATTATTATTTTCATTTTTGGTTTTCTCACAAGACATCATTTATTTTGAATAGGCAATAAATATTTTGTTATTTTTTTTTGTTTTATATAAATCTCATTATTTTATTTCCATGAAGAGCCCATTGCACTATCCAGCCACTTTAACACAACATTTATTTGACGGTTCGTGCTCAACCTTTTAATTTGCGAAAGGCAGACGGCCGCCACAGCAAGAGTTAAGTTAGTTCATGGTTTCACCATTTTGGTCAATACTCGTCGGTCCTTGAAATCGGATTGGAAACAAATGATTTTAAACGTGAAAATCGCGCCTGATCGTACAGCATCGCGCCGGGACCAATTTAGGCGCTTCCTGAGGACTCAACTTCATACTTTTTTTCCACGAGCCATTAAATTGGTCAGATTGGTCCGATAAAAATGGGTCGTATCAGACCGGATCCAATGTTGGCGCTCTCGGTCTATTTCAGCCACATCTGATCGTATCGCGTTGGATCCAATGGAGGTGATCTCTTAGTCATAAGTCAATGACTTCAGTACTCCGATATTCCTTAGTAATATTGAATCCTGTAGAACAAATCTGATACTTAGTATTACAGCTTGACAAACATTTGAGTTATTATCCTCATACCAAATTGAAAATACAAGAAATTGCTCACGGTTTCAGGCTACTTCAACGTTTACCAGACAATAGCCCTAAGCTACCAATTAATCACAAAAGACTTCATATACATGAAAATCATTAGACCCATGTGGACTTAAGGAGTAGAGCTTTGAGGCTCAACTAAGCCATTGAACTCCTCACGTATTCAATCCTTACAATCCAAAATCCTTCATAAAACCCTTACTTTTTTACGAACAAAGTAATCAATAATGGCCTTAATGTCACGTATGTTGCTGATTTGGCACGAACCCGATGTCAATCTTTTCATGAATAAATTTATTCCCACTCAAACCCACTACTTTCTTGCGTCTGAAAAGAAGATGACTCGTGACCTTTGAAGTTGAACTTGTTATTTGAGTACTACAAGTGGGTAGTTTTTATACTTGTATCTAATATTATTCTTGTATTACTATAATGCAGTTGTAAATTTCAATAAATAAATACAATTAAAAAAAATTGGTTATATAAATCGTCCAACATAAATATGGGAATTTTCGAAGAGAATTTTAAGCAATTTTTTGTGAATGAAATTCGAAAGATCATACTAAGGCAATTATTATTTAATTTGAAGGCAATTATTATTTAATTTGAAAAGAAAAAATATGACCAGGACCGGGACTCGAACCCGTGTCTCCCGCCTCTCCGTAGTGGTGCCTTAACCATCTCGGCCATCCTGGTTCGCTTCTCGGTCAGTCATATCCCTTCTTTCCACTGATCCTATATCTCCGTGTTCTCGCAATTTGCGATGTATACACGGGGAGAATGTTAATTGAATATTACTTTTATTTTTGGATCTTGTTGACTTTAAGTCATTGATTTCATTATAATCTATTTTATTATTATATGATATATTTTTTTAAATATTTTATTTGAAAAGAAAGGATATGACCGGGATGGCCGAGATGGTTAATATGGAGTCACAGCCCTGATCATATCTTTTCTTTTCAAATAAAATATTTATAAAATTATATCATATAACAATAACATAAATTATAATGAACTTATTAATACTTATAAGGAGCTCTAAATAGAAAGCACAGAAAAAGAGGATAGAAAATACCAGTTTTTCCAGAGGAGTTGAGTAATATTTCTATCCTGGACACTGAGTCGGATCAAAGAGATTTCGACATCAACAATATCACAGATGTCAATGCTCACCCTTTGTGATCTCGGCTGGAAGGCCCCTTGGTCTGTTCAAACAAAAATATCAAAAAAGGAACTAAAACCAGGTTTTCCTTACAAGGATCATAGTCCACCATTGTGAAGAAATTGAGCAAACATTTAATATAAAAAGTTTCCCATTTCATCAATAGCCACATCTTATTTATCGGAAACTGTATCTCGGAACACTCTGAATTACCAAAGCTTTGGTAGATTGTAGGAGTGTCTTTGAGATTCTAACGCCGGTTTGGTAAGTTATTATTAGTTCAATACAAAGAAGGAAAACGCTGACATATGTTTTTTCTTGGGTTAGTAGACGATTTTTTTTGTATAAATTTATTCTGATTACGTCCGTAATCATTCATCATTCCAATAACAAATCGATTTATCTGAAAATAATAAAAGATCCGCTTGCTGATAACTTAATTAAATCAGTCGTATTTCTGATACATAACATATTTAGTTAGAGATTGGAGTATTTCAGTTTGTAGAGAGTTGAGATGCTTAGCCGAAGGTTCATATCCGGCTCTGGCAGATAAATTATTCAATCTGTTAAATGCCTGTGTTGGGCCCTACGATACTTGGAAATCTGCTGGTGCTCACTCAGCCTCTTTTTTAGGATGGAAACCTCCCTGTTGAGAGCAATCTCGGAAAAACAATTTCCCTGGACATCCGTTGGCATAGAAACAGTACAACAATGTGACATTTAATGAACCCAATACATTTGTTTTTGCATTCTGTCTTTTTTGGCAAATAATAAAACAATAGACAGTGTATGTTAGTACTATCTTAGACACATTAAACAGAAAAAAGTACCTGCCCGGTTCAGTAAAAGTAAAATGGTGATGTATTTCAGCTTTAAAAATGTCAGATATTTTTCCAACTTCTACTAGCTGGGCCAAGTATGGATCCGTAATCATTAAAACTGAGTAGTAGGAATGTTTCACTACTACAATTGAACAATGTTCAATACAGTTGGTTTTTTAATATGGATTGTAATCTCCCTAAAATACTAGAGAGAGAGAAATGCTTTATTTTCAGCAGTGCTGTCCAACTACATTGGATGGCCATAATACACAGCATACTTATCAATCCATGTCGGACATACTATACATTACAATTTGTTTGTTTTAAATGCATACTTAAAAACTACAGTACAATTCTTAATTTTTCCTACTCTTTTTTCTTTTCTTTCTTTTTTTCTTCCTTCCTTCCTTCCTTCTTCTTCCCCTCCTTCTCCTTCTCTTCTTTTTTTTTTTAATTTATATATATATATAATATAATATATATATATATATATATATATATATATATATATATATATATATATATATATATATATATAAATATAAATATATATACAAGAAAATAAAGAAAATACAAAACAGATAAACTAAGCACACATATATCACCATGCAATTTATGAAGATTAATAAATACATTAGCGTGTGGGGTATCAGCTACTACATATATGATGGTGAATTATCCCCAGGGAGTCAAGAATAATATTTTCAGCGAGCACTGCCACATCCCTGCCATTAACACCTAGGTCATCGAGGAAGCTCCGTGTTCTTTTCGCAATCGTTCCGCGAGACCAAAACCATACGCCTCTCACGGTGAACTCTCTCTCTCTCCGAAGGTCTCGCGTAATTTCTCCTTTAGGAAAGGGATTCTTTTTTATATAATAAGTACATTCTTTTTTATATAATTCAGTTTTTGTACACTTTGTGAGATCAATAAAGTATACAGAAACTGATAATACGATGGTTGATGGTAAAGGAAAACATTTTATCTACCTAATGATATGACTTAAAGACTACATTTATATTTTTATTATAGCTGAACTGATAAAAAATGCATCAAATACTAATAAAGTTTAAATAACGTATAGCTTCATACAATCAACTAAAATTATCTTAACGATATCAAAAAAAAAAAATTCCGATTTTCGGGGTTTAACAACCCATTACACGAAATGGAGGAGAAAGGAAACCCCTAAAACAGGGAGAGAAAGAAATCTCTTAATACAAATTTTAATAAGACGCCATTAAAGCCTCGGAATAAGAACACTTTCATATTTCACCCCGTTCCCGCCGTAAACCGATAATGGCGGGAAAAGGCGTAATTTTTTACTGCCACGCCGGTGTTTTAACACTTCATTTAATAAAATATGTACTGGCTGTGGGGAGAAGGGTCGGAAGGGTTGGGTGAGAGAGAGAGAGGGAGAGAGGAAGTGGATCGAACCGAGTCGGAACTTCAGTTGGAACAGAACCCAAACTAATTTAGCCGTACCGTTCCTTCAGCAATGGCCCTTCTTACCTTATAAAGGAATTAGGACAAAGGCTAGAAAGGAGACAACCTTTTTAACTTCATCGAATTGCTGAGGCCCTTTAGTTTTAAATACATTTTCCGTTGAGCGTCGCTTGTTGAGTATTTAACGTTTTAGTTATTACTTCTTTCAAGTCTAGGATAATTTTAGGCTCTGTTGGCTTTCCTCCGCGCCAATTCGCTTATGAAAGTGTAAAATTTCTGTATTAGAAGAAAGGTGTTCCGAGAGCCACCCCTTTATCTTCTGTGGAAGGATTTATTAAAAAGTAATTGTTTTCAGTTTAACTAGAGCATAAAGACATCTTCAAGTTCTGAAGAATTTACAAAGGTTCTAAAGCTTTCGTTTTCGTTGACTTAATTATGGAACCTCCCGCAATGTCTTGCTGCTTGACAAGTTATGAACACCAATAAATGTGAAAGAATTTTTATTATATTATGAAATGAATATTCTTCTTCTTGGTTTTAGTTTTATGAGTAATAAAATACTGACATAGAAAGAGTAACATGTGGTGTAGTTGTTAGCATAATAAAATCATATGTCAAAGGTCACGGATTCGAAGCCCAGAATTTTTAAGGGTAGTGAAAAATCCAGGATTATGCCGTATGTAAAAGGAAAAGGAAATTGACAGTCCTGAGCCTGTACAGTGACACGTACTCTTGATCCTACTTTCCTAATTATACCTGGATTTGGCAACATTTAGAATAGCATCTTATAGTTAGCAGTATTAACCTAAATTGACATTAAAATATACAAACTGCTACTGAGGTAGGTGTTAATGTAATCGGATTACTATAATCAGCAACTATTGGATAGAACACCCCTCATTGATCTTCCGACGACAGAATATCTGGTAGAATCTGATTTCTCTGCAGCTAACAAGTTGGTGAGACGTACAAACTAAACACTTCTCGAACGAGTAAGGTCATAGCTCTCTGAGGAAGATATAATTGAGGATGCACTTCACAAATTTAAAAAACATAAATGGATCCTGTGATTATATTTATCTTTCCAAAAGCCAGATATTTGCCAAAGAATAGTGAAACGAAAAATTCGATTTTAAAGATTCTGTTACATATAGTTTATTAAAAGCGATTTAAAAATGGAAATAGGAACAACCATAAGATTAAATTAAATGTGTGTACTTTTTGAAGTGTAAGCGTTTATGAATTCATCTATTAAAACAAAAAAAAATAAATAAACAAAACAAAAGTTTTAGGCTAAGCTATAATAATGTACGTTATGTTATTTGAGTACTACTACTGGGTATTTTCTATACTTATGTCACTACGTATTTAATTTTCATTTGCACCTGCGCAATATCGCATCCAGCAAATTGATTGAAATGTCTTTCTCTTCGCTTTTCTCCATGATCATCCAGTTATTTTGGAAAAAAAAATATATCAATTGTTAAGTAGGTCTCTTGGCCAATGTCTTTTTAATCTTTTTTATCAAGTCCAGGTAACCTGTTAGTTAGAGTAGGAAAGCGGATGAACGAGTCGGTTTGGGTGATATTGTTTCGATGAGTGGAATGTTATGTATCAGTAATTCTATTTACTAGTTGTATGATTATACAGTTTTAATTTTCAATAAATGAATGATCGCGTCGAGTTCTATCAAACTATCAAAAACCTTAGAATCATTCTTGACCAAACGCACTCCTGGAAAAAACATACCTCTGAAGTTTCCCATCGTATCTTGTCCACCTTAAAGCGTTTGAATTACCTTCATCACACGTTCCCACTTGAAACCCATGTAGACATCTAGTTACTTCCTTAATTTCTATCATTTTGTCTATTGCAGCACAGTTTACGGAGGTGTCACTGGATAACTCGGTGCAAAACTAAAACACAATTGCATCTCTGCGATCCGAGAAAGGTCCCAGTCACCCGATTTTACGAAGAGTTGAATATGCTTTACTCTTCCTATCACCGTAAATATTTTTTAACATTCCATCTTTTAAATTATCCAATCCAGATGACCATAATTCGTTTCAGATCTCCTTCAATTCCACTCTCGTAACACCCGCTCTCCGCTCTCAGATCTATGCACAGCATCCCACCGAACAGCAGCTTTTCCTTATCTGATCCTCGAACCTCTGGAATTCTATACCTTCTTCCATTCGACGTTCCAATAATATTCCTACTTTCAGATCCCATATATATTATCACCTAATATCCCCACAAGTCCTAAAAACGGAAAAATGTGTTCGATTTTGAGATTGAAATTTCAATATTGCTGTATGAATGATGTGTTCTAATTTATACATATAAAGATATAGATTTTTGTTCTAATTTGTCAGTTCATACATCCAGTTGTTTTTAAAATAAGTAATTATACTTTTTGTTTTTTGTATTTATCTATACATTTTTTATAACGTTTTATAAGTTATTACTACTTACGGTTTGACGTAGTAGACAAACGACACCCCAAGATGTGAAACCAATTTCCGAGAAAGCCCTCCTTCTCCAGGATAAGGAGAAGCACACGCCGTCATTAGCCGAAGGCTTTGTCACAAAGGTTCCGCTCCGACCCTCTCAGGGATTCCTTTTGCTCCATAATACATCGGAAGCCTATTTGCATGCCGGGATCAGGAGCTCCGTCTTGGCCCATTAAATATATACCCGCCCTCCAAGCTCCTCCTTTACGGACACGTTAAGCGATGAATTTTTAATCGGGAGGGGGGAAGGAGGTGGATTAGTGTCTACAACTTGTGTCGTGTCAATTTGTTGATTAGTTTCTCGGTGAAGGTGGAAATAACCGAAGCGACTTGTTATGGATGGGGTGGCGGTATTTTTATAATTTGAAAATTGAATTTCAAAGTAGAAAATTAGGAAAAAAAAACTAGTTTAAATCTTGGTTAGCGGACAATATATGGATCGTTTCCCAATTAGTATAAATAGATAAACAGAGGATTCTGTACAGATTATGTCATAACTCTCAGACGAAGATAATATTAATTTTTAAATACGGAGTAAGTAGAGCTTTGGGGATGCACTAAGACATCTAATTCCTCTCGTATCCAATCCTTACAATCCAAAATCCTAATGCTCCTTACTTTGTTACGAACAAATTCATCCATAATGACCTTAAACTTTCACTTAGCGTTTCATCCATTCTAATCTTTTTATGACAATATTTTTTCATTATTATTAATATTATTATTCATGACAATTCCCGATGATCCTCCGAGGCGTCTGAAAAATGATGGCCTCGTAACCTTTTAAGTTCAATTAGTTGGGTAGTTTCTGCATATGTCTTTAATCATCCCATATTGCATCTTGTTTTATTGTTGTAAATAATTAAATTTAAAAAATAAATAAATAACCCATACATATATTTTGGGTATTAATAAATTGGTTAATGCAATTATAATTCTTCAAAATTATTCACTTTTATAGAACTTTTAGTGTTATTATCCCAATTATGTTACAGCTTAAATCCTCACCCCTCAGTGAAGAACCAACGAGGGACTAGTGGTGGAGGGAGATATGGTCAGTATTAATCAGAGCCGCGCCGCTGGACCAAGATAAGAAACAATGGGAGCTATATCATAGGCCGTATCGCCTACTTTCTCCTACCTGCAAATATTGTCCGCCATGTTTATGCCCGCGTGCTCCTCGATAGCATCTCGTCCATAATATATTGCCTCTATCGATAGCGTCGTAGTTAGTCTTATCGATCATGTCCTTATCCGGAAACTAAACGACATCGAGAAAAAACTAATAGCCATTATATCACTCGTAATCACGAAATTATAGACTGTTAAGGAATTCCGTTCTGGAATCCCATATCTCATGTTTAAACGGATGTTGTAAGAGTTGGCCATAAAATATTTTCACCTTACTTCAGGTCGATTCATAAATGTTTTGTCAACTTAATATTTTAAATGGAACTTATTTTAGGATCACCTGCGGTTGGCATAATGATCTCCGTTGCACGAGATCGCGGATTCCTTGCCCGGTTAGGGGTTTTAAAGGGGGTAAAAAATCGTTGGTTATGTCGTCTTTGGAAGATAAAATAGGGTCCCGTTCTTGTGCGATGTCCTGGTACTCGTTCAAGATTACCTATCTTAATTAAACCTGAATAGGCTTAATATACAGTTCCCATCCAAGCATCGGCCGATTTCCCTTGGCAGCATAAAGTGACGTTATAAGAAACAAAGAAGTTATTTGGCATTTTGCAAACATGGAAGTGTTCACAAAATGTCAAGTACATGTAAACATGATTTATCATCAAGCATCCGGTTCATGTATTATAATTTATATGTTCGGTTTTTTTTTTCAGAAACGAGTCTCATCTAGGAATTTCATCCTTATCCAGGAATGTAGAAGATGGTTGTGTAGCCGAAGATTCTTTTGTAGAAGATATTAAAAACCCATCTATATACAGACGGAACAGGTAATTAAGAGATATAGCGGAAAGAATCTTTTGATAAGAAACACGATGGTGTGGACAAAACAGGAACCGCTCAAATCCGCTGAAAAATTATGTCCGTGAATGGGGGAACCATTCGAACAGTTACACGAATTTTGTTTCATGCTCCTCAAACACAGGACCAACAATCAGCATGAATTGTAATAAAAATATAATGATTTTTACCGATTCCGGGGTAAATTTGTTTTCCTAAAAATTTAGAAAAAGTGAGTAACTTCGTTTTTCCCCTATAGTGTTCAAATACTATACCAGTCTGTACTAATACGATTTTCTTGCTTCCAATATCCGGAATTATCTGTACTTTTCTCTAAAGATCAAAGAACTGTCTTTGCATGTATAGTAGGATCGATATACATAAACCTAATATAATATAATTGTAATTAAACTATACATCGAAATTAATTTAATGCAGCTAAATAACCAAATGCTATTAGCACATAGAGAGTTCATTAATATTGTACACCTGGCTGAACAGTAAACAGAGCCATTGTCACCCGTTCTACCGCACATGTCGGTCACCAACTGATCTATTGCAGGTCTATTGTGTCCATTCTCGGCTGCAAATCCAAAATATATTAAAATAAATAAATTAAAAAAATATAATGTGCACATTCTATTTTTAGTAAGCAGAGTCAACACATGGCTAAAATCAAAACAAAGACAATGACTGAAATAAAAAAATATATATTTACTTAGAAAATCCTCTTGATTTCTTAGCAATATCTTCTATTTATATTCCACTTGACCATGTTAACTCCATCTTGACAACCGTTTAATATAGAATCTTTAGTCCACACTAAAACGGTGATTAACTTCTCCATGCATGTATTGGACACTTTAAAGTCTATTATTCAAAAGTTATAAACTTCCAATAATTATTTGCACTCATTTACATATAAAGCCAATACATGGACTTATGGAGTTAAGCTTTAGGACTTCACCTAACTATCGCAATTCTCTCTTATTTAACCCTTACTGCCGTAGATCGTAAATGTTCATAACTTCGTTTCGAATAAAATCAACTAGTTTATATAAATAAATATAAAATATTGATATAAATATTATTATTATTATTATTTATTTCATTTTCATTTGCACCTGCTTAATTGCGCATCCAGCAAATTTGAGTGAAATGTCTTTCTCTTCTATTTTCTACATGAAAATAGAAGAGAAAGAATAAAAAAAAAATATGTCAATTGTTGAGTAGGACTTTTAGCCAATATCTTTTTAATCTTTTTTTATCAAATCCAGGTAACTGGAAGTATGAAAGCGGAAGAACGAGTGGGTTATGTATTTGTTATGAATCTATGATTTTATAGTGGGAATGTTCATGTCGTGTATAGTGTGATTCGAAACATACCACGGTGCATTAATAATTTTTCTGAGAATTTTGGACTGTTTTGTTTGTATCTTGTGTATGTGAACTTTTTTTGCTGAACCCCAAAGTTCTGCTCCATATGTCCAAAAAGGTTTTAGTATACTATTATAGATAAGTCGTTTGTTCCTCAAGTCAAATGAAGATCTGTAGTCCAGAAGATGTGATAGTTGTTTGTACCGTCTAGTCAGTTCTAGTCTTTTTAATTTTGTATGTACGTTCCATGTAAGTCTTTTGTCCAAGTATAGTCTGAGATAACGTACATAATTTTTGGAAGGTACTTCGTCGTTTTCGTCAATTTTGACTGCTGGACACGAAGCTTTGCGTAGAGAGAAGCTTGCATGGCTCGATTTTGAGTTTAGTTGAGTTTACTTTGATTTGCCATTTATAGAACCACTTGTCTATATCAAATAAATGAATTTGAAGAGCTATAGATGCTAGGTTTGGGTCTCTGTGAGAAGAAATAATGGCTGTATCGTCTGCGAAGGTATAGATATTGGTGCAATGGTGCTCGGGAATATCAGAGGTGTATACAGAATAGATAATGGGGCTTAAAACACTGCCTTGCGGTACATCCCTGTATTGAGGAATGAAGGTGGAAATCGAAGAGTCAACGAAAGTAAAGAAGAATCTGTCTTGGAAGACCCATGTGCCAGACACTATCAAATGTTTTTTCAATGTCAAGAAAAATCGCAGAGGAATATTCTTTTTTCTCAAAAGCGATAGAGATTGTATCCACGATACGATGACACTGTTGTACAGTGGAGTGATAAGAACGAAAGCCAATTTGGTGGTTCGGTAACACTGCGCTATTTTCGAGGATAGTCTTTATGCGATTAAGGAAGAGTTTTCAAATAATTTAGACATTATAGGGAGGAGTGCAATTGGACGATAAGATGAAGGATTAGTAAATATAAACAAACAAAAACAACATGTATTTATTTCTCATTTGTCTTGAACAAGTTAACTGTTAAAAAAAAAAATCCGTCCCAATTGAAACTTACTTGTTTCAATTGGAAGGGATTTTTTCACATCAATTCCTTTTTGTCCTTCAAGGCGTCTCAAAAGTCTATAGATCTGCCATTTAGTAGTTTTTCAGGTCTTTGCCTTGTCATTATTTTATCGTTCATAATATCTACTTGCTATATTGTTATTAGGGGGTGGAATGGCTCAGTCGTAGAGCGTTGAATTGCCTTGCCGAAGGTACGCGGGCCAAATCCCGCTGCTGGCATGCATTTATTTAGGCTCAGTTTTGTTGGCGGTTCAACATGGTTATATGGAATATAATAGTATAGTCATGATCACAGACAAATCACATCCATGCACACCCGTTGTCCTATAAACAGCACAGTCTCTACCACCTACTGAAGCTAAGACAACAAATATTTAGTAGGTTGTCACTTCGAGTTGTTGTTCGAGTTAAATAAAAAGTTAACAAGTTTTAACTTTTTATTTGTTTCCTTTTTAATAATTTTCTCGAAAAAATAATTAGTAATGACAGTACATAGTAACTGTTACTAACTCGGTATAGAGTAAAAAAAACGACTTAAATATACTGTTTAGGTCTTATAATCATCTATAGTTCGAAATGTTAGGTGAAACGTTTATTACTTGATGAATTTATTAACGATTTATACACTGCTTTATGTGACATTATTTGGAACATTAGGCGTACGTAGATAAATAGGTTAAGGGGCAGTGATTTGTTTAAATCATTTAATATTTAAGACAGTTGTAAGTAATATGTTTATTTAATTAAAATAAAAACACTTTTGTTTTTGATATATGTTTTGTACTAATTCTCGAACAACATAATATAGTTACCAAAAGTTCCTAATCTACATAAGATTTCAGAACGACAATCTAGTATTGAAGAGTGGGAGAGAGATTCCGCTAAGAGAGTCAAGTTTTAATAAGACAGGAGCCTGCAGTGCGCTGGCCTAATAGCCACCAATTAAAGACTCGGAGGAGAGCTTAGGATTTATCGGCCTAGAAGGTTCTTTAACTTTTATAGTTTGCGCACTTGATAAATTGTGGACGGCTTCTGCGGTTCGAAGTTGACCCGTGCGAACTACCGCAGCGCCCTCTCGATCATATCAACAGTTTTAAACGAGTTTAAACTGCGGTGAGTTAGTTGCAGTTTATTCACTGCTAATTCCTCTGTCAACAGCGCCCAGTTAAGTATCGACTTCTCTTCCTTTACTCAGGCGGCAGTTTCATCTCCGAAGTTTTATTATTATTTCATATTCTTAAGTACGAGGATGGAATGCAGTTAAGTCAGCTGGAAGAAGAATTAATTAATATTTTTCAAAATCTGGTTCAAAGAACTTAAACAGAGGACCACTAAATTTTTGAGAGTCAAGAGTATCCGATCCTTTCAAATCCAAAAATATTTCTTCGCAAATTGCCGGAACACTGGGCATTTGGGATCAGTGAAGAGAATGGATTTGTCTGGCCAAGGTATGAACCAGGATAGCTCAGGCGGTGGAGCACCACGACAGAAACGTGGGGGACCCGGGTTTGAATCCCGGCCCTGGGCATATCTTTTCTCTTCAAAATAAAAATATTGAAAAATTATAAAAATTAATAATAAAATAAAATAAATTATTGTACTTTGTTATGATTGAATATACAATTTTTATCATATTCAATTACAATAAATTATGGTGATAAAGGGGTTCAATCATATTTATAATAAATGCAAATAAATTAACCAATATCAGAATAATCAAATTATCCAAACGCAAAAACTAGAGAAATCTGAATCAGTGCAGAGAAAAGTTTCAGAAGACTATTTCTCAGTTTTTAATTAAAAATCCAGTTATAGCTTTACTAAATCTACAAATGCAATATTATGAGCACTGACGTTTTAAGCATTAAGAAATGTTGTAGAGATGAAAGGTGTTCTGATGAGAGTTGGAAAGTTACGAATGGATATAATAATGAATATTGTAAATTATTAAAAAACAATAAACCGAGTTTACTTTTGGGGGGGGGGACGTTGTTCGATAAGAAGTTAATTATTATCTGCAATCACAAGATTCTACACCATTACTTCAGTTTAGCTAATTGTTCTTCATGGTACTTATTTTCTGAAAAATAAGTGTCACTTAAATACAAGTCTGTATCGATGAATAAGACTTGTTTCTTCAAATTTCGATAATGCTCTATGTACACCATGAAAACCAATGAAATATTGAGGTCACGATGTCGGAAATATTTTTGGATTTGAAAGGATCGGATGCTCTTGACTGTCAAAAATTTAGTGGTCCTCTGTTCAAGTTCTTTGCAGCAGATTTTAAAAGATATTGATTAAGTCTTCTTCCAGCTAACTTAACAGGATTCTATCTTCATTATTTCAATAAATTCCTCTCTCTAATTATTTACTATGTCTAAAGAAATTATTTAAATAATGCCGAAGTTTCTTTTACCACATATACTAATATGCATAGTCGTATAACTAAGTCTTGAGTATATAAAAAAAGAAAGAAAAAAACAGATAAATTATTAACAGTACATTTCTAAAAGAGATGAAGTTTTATTTCTGCTGCCTATTTTCAAGGCAGTTAACGCTCTGTAATATTGAGGTAAGGTAGTCGTTATTCGGGACAAATTAGTGGGTATTAAAGCATAGCGCGCATAAATTCAAGCATAACAACATATTGCTTAATACTCTTTCCATTGCCGCTATAAATTCACATTAAGGAGTAATATAGGTCCTGGGAACCTCTCCCTAATAGCTCTGATGGCAAAGAGATATTTACCGCCACCAGGTGAAACTACGTTCAACCATCAGCTAGTTCTGTCCGGGTGTATCTATACAAGGAGTATATATTTTATATATTTAGTAAATAAAATCATATAATTTCTTAACTTAGGGAAAATTTTGGGTCTAATTATTGGGTATGGTATCCAAAACATTATTTCAACTGCAGTTCTTTTTAGTGTTCCACCCATTGCATCATTTTGAGTAATTAAAATGAAATCCTTAAGAAAAATAGGATTATTCAAAGGATAGGCACGTGGATAGGCTAAATTGAAGACTCCCACTACATCGTCCGATTAACCCTAGCAACAAAAAGTGGCGTTAAACGAAACAAACAAGAATACAGGAAAATATTTTAGAGAAAAGGTTTTTCACTGAAAACATTTGTGAAAAGAACTTTGTGGAAAAATGATTCTAAACCTAGAGAGAAAAAAATAGCTCTTAGCAAATATAGAGCAAACACGTGGAATGTAATAACAAATTAAAACTTACCAAATTAAAACTTGTTGAAGTAATATTGGTGAAAAAAAGTATATACGAAGTAAGTTTATTGTTATATTTGTTATCATATAATAATATTGATATGAAAGAGTTAGAGTTAATTTTAAATTGCATAATTTAAACGAAATTTCAATGCTTTATAATGAAATTTTTTTAAAATATAAAAATGACGTTTCGAGCCTCCTCGTTCATTATGAAGTTTAATCAACTGGTGGTTTAGCACTTGCAATAAATCACATCAATAGAAAACGATTTTTACAATTATATAAAAAAAAATACAAACTAAGATCACATTCTATATCGTTTCGCATTTTTATTTATTTATCTTATTAGTAAAAAAGAAAAAAAAATGTACCAGTACAACCCATGAAGAGTCTCGGGTCCAGTACGTGGTAGAGACTGTAATTTTTTTAAGACTGCGTTTGTGCAGGAACCTGATTTGCCCGAGATCACGATCAAACACCAGGTTTTCCCCCTTATTAAGGGTATTTACTTTATAGAGGCTGAGTGAGCCTCATAATGGTTTCCAGATCCCACTGGATCCATCTCCGACTGTTGACAGATAAATTACTAAATTATCTGATAGATCCGAATTGGAACCTAGGAACTCCGGCACGGCAACTAAGTGCCCTACCATTGAGCCATCCCGCTCCCTCATAATATTTTATATCAGCATTGGTGTGCATAGAATGCGATGGCTGGACGATGTGGAACCAGACTATAGGCTCCTAGGGGTAAGAACATGGAGAAGAGTGGAGGAAAAAATTCTCGATAAGGCCAAGGTCCTCCATGGACCAAAGCACCGTGTGATGATGATGATGATCGGGGTGCCTAAACAATTTTTGATCCTAAATACGAAACTTATTAATTAAGGTTGAGTTGAGGGAAAAAAAGGGAACAATCTTTTATTTATTTATTATAAAAATCTAGGGGATCATCCATGAAATACTATTTTATATTACCCACTGAAGTTTAATATATATATATATATATATATATATATATACTAGCTGACCCGACCACGCGTTGCTGTGGCTGTTGTAATAGTTTTAAAAGTATATTATGGTAAAATTGGAATTTTAAAGAAACAATGAAAAAATGGAAAAAATGAATTAAATAGATTTTCGATTTTACATCTTATACATCTTATATCTAATTACAGTATATAATAAATAAATAATATACAAAATTCCTGACTGATAAAATAAAAAACATTAAATTAATGAATTAGGTATATCATTTTTTTAAATCATAATTATTAATATTTTTTAAAAATTATAACTATCTATTTCAATTTATTATGCGCTAATAGAAGACCTATATTCTTTTTTAGCTGTCCTTTGCTAATACAAATCGATTAGATGGTTTACTAACACGTGAGCATAGGACATATAATTGTACATGGGAGGAACATGGATGTTCTAGGTCCAAACCGGCAATGGACATTGGCTGGCCTTGAGACTTTCTGATGATCATGGCAATAGCCAAGCCTATATCTAATTGAAGTCTTTTAAACGGTATTATGGGTTCTGATGGTTTCATTGGAATACGTGGCTATAGGACGACTTCTCCTTTAAAGATTCCATTCAACATTGCACCTTCAATAACATTCCCGGTGATATTATTGATTACCAATTCGTCAAGTCGCTACGGAGGATTTCTGTAACAAACCCTGTGACACGACAATTTTATATATATATATATATATATATATATATATATATATATATTTTTGTATTTGTATTATGTTATTCTTGGGTACTAATGAAATCATACAATTTTTGGCCAATATTTGTAAATGTTCTGTCTGCAACATGGTCAGTAAGTTTATAATAAGTAATGTTTAAAATTGATTATAGTGGCGGCAATATTAAAATGTATTATATATTATACACTTAATAACGAATATTTTTAAAGTAAAAAATAAAATATATGTCTAATATTTACATTATTACTAAGACAACTTCAATTTGCAAATATCTATAATAAATATTATAACGTATTAATAATAGAATCTGATATAATATTTACTTTTTCTAAATTCATCTGGAAGAAACTTGGGAATAGGTAAACAAATTGAGGCAGAGAACAAGGACTGAGAAAATTGAGTTTATCCTGCATGCTACTGGAAGGGGACTTAGTAACACCGAAATAAAGATTGTGCTTCATGGAGTGAACTTACTCAAAACTTGTAAAACAAGTTCAACTCTCTCCCAACTTGCCCGGCTTTTCTCTCTCTCCCTTTGAATTTTTAAAATAATTATTGTTGTGTACATTTATTGCCCAAAGATAACAGTGTATCTTTAAAAAAAAAACAAATTGATGAATCTACAATTGATTAATGACGGAGAAAAATCACAGTTATTTGGTCAATACCTTTCCAACATCTTTCATCCACATCCTGATATCATTAGCCCAACTCACATTGAATATATAAAAGAAGAGTTAGATGTTCCCCTCCATATGTCCCTTCCACCCAAAGCGTTCCATCCTTCTGAAATATCCAACATTATTTACAGATTACCTTCCCGCAAAGCTTCTGGGCACGACCTCATCACAATTCATATCTTAAAACACCTTCCTAGAAAAGTCTTATATTCCTTACTTATATATATATATATATATATATATATATATATATATATATATATATATATATATATATATATATATGTATATATATATATAATGCTGAACTCCGCTCCACATATTTTCTTGACCTCTGGAAATTATCCATTGTAAAAATGATACCAAAACGTAAAAACAAAACAAAAACAGAATACCTATTATCTTACCGTCCTATCTATCTTTTACCTTGCATGGGTAAAATCCTAGAAAAACTCCTCAAACGATTGTAACCCATCCCATGCAAATCACATAATACCAGATCACCAGTTTGGATTCCGAGCATCCCACTCCACCTTTCAGCAATTTCATTGTGTGGTGGATGTAGTCTCCTCTGCATTAGAACGTGGATCATAATGTTCGGGCGTCTTTCTTGACATGGAACAGGCTTTTGACAGAGTCTGGCATCCGGGCTTGCTCTTCAAACTCCAGAAATTCCTACCCCCTACATACTTTCACATCCTTCAATCCTATCTCACAAATAGAAATTTCCAAGTAAACCATAATAATGTCTATTCATCCCTCTTTTCCCAATCTGCTGGTTTTCCTTAAGGTAGTAAGTATCCTTGGCCAAATCCTTTATACAGTTTATACAGCTGACATCATAACTCACCCTAATACTATTCTTGGGGTTATGATACATGTGTATTATCAGTCAACACCAATCAAGTAATTGCATCCCAAAGCCTCCAATCCCATATCACTCATCTTGAAGAATGGTGTCAAAACTGGAGAATTAAAATAAATTCTCAAAAATCGCATCAAATCACTTTTACCTTACGTCGTAAACCAATGACTTCTTGTCCTTCAGTATCCTTTAATAATATCCAATTGGTGCCTGTAGAACAGATCCGATACTTAGGATTGCACCTTGACTAACGATTAACCTGGAATCCTCATACAAGACTGAAAAGACAAGAAACCGCACGACGTTTCAGGCTACTTCAACACTTACAAGACAAACGCTCTAAGCTTCCAATCAACTACAAAAGACTCATCTACATGACCATCATACGACCTATTTGGACTTACGGAGTAGAGTTTTGGGGCTCCACTAAGCCATCGAATTCCTCTCGTATCCAATCCTTACAATCCAAAATCCTCAATGCTCCTTATTTTGTTAAGAATAAAGTCATCCAAAACGACCTTAATGTCCCTTTTGTTGCTGATTTGGCCCGAACCCGGTATCTATCCTTTCATAACAAACTTCATTATCATTCAAACCTTATAGTTTCAAACCTAGCTTCCTGTTCAATTTCTGATAATCCTCCGAGGCGTCTGAAAAGAAGATGGCCACGTGACCTTCTTAGTTGAACTTTGATTTGAGTACTACCAGTGGGTAGTTTCTCTGCTTGTCATTATATATCGCTTATCCTATTTACTTGTAGTAATATTGTAATACAGTTGTAATTATCAATAAATAAATTATAAAAAACAAAACATTTAATTAATTAAAAATGAGTTAATCTAAATTTTGTCTTTGTTTTTTTCCCTTAATATATTATGAAGTTATAAAAAATGAATTTTTTTCAATAACAAAAAAATAACGAACTACGAAATTGTTATTAGTGGCACTCTATTGTGCAATATTAAATTTATTAATAAAAATCGGGATTATGCACATCTATTTTGTCTATTAAGTCGTTTTTTTAATTGGTTAATATTTAGCATAAAATTAAGCCTAAAACATAAAAAAATAATAAATAATCTGATAATATTATGTCATGTATTGATTTTTGTATGTTTCAGAGTTCCCAGAGATGTCAATTTTTATACAACTATTTTAATTAGATTTATATAGCAATACTGGAATATTAAATGCTATGTGATATTAGAAGACAAAATATCTTTGAAAAATAAAAATAAAATAGAGTTGTATAAATTAATACTATGTTTATATTATTTTTTTTGAGACCTTAGATAAAAATACTAGAATAATTCACAGATAATGAAATACCCAAGGCTAAACCATACCAAATGTTTATTTATAATACAGTATTTACTATATTGAGATTCTGGTACCACCATCTAATAACGTAAGTAGGTTCAAGAAATAATCACAGACATTTTATTTTTAACGAAATTTTTATGTTCCCCCATAATAAACAGTCAGTTTTATTTGTTATTTTAATTAACTGGCAAATGACCATCTCTATTACCGTTTGTATTATCATTGAATTTCCATTTCTTACATAATCAAATAAATAAAGAAATTCTATTCACTGTATTTTTTCTAGTTATAATAACTCATGGACTTCCTTTCATCGGACTGTTAAATAGTGTAATATTTTATAACTAGGCTGAAATCTAAATAAGAAATAACGATAATTATCTAGTCCATATTTTTTTTTTTAAGATTTAAAATTATATGATTGGAAGAGAGGAACATAGTTGACTGGATGATATAATGGAGAGTGGAGATAGTTGGGGGATAAAGTCAAGAAATCACCAAATAAGTTCAATACTTATTTTTATTTGTACCGACGTTTCGATCTACTTTTGTAGGTCCTCTTCAGGACTAATAGGACTGTTATTTAACTGTGTAATAACCAGTTACACAGTTCACCCAGCCGCCTCTCCCATTAGCCCTGAAGATGTCCTACAAAGTAACGTCGGCACAAATAAAAATAAGTCTGGACTTATCTGGTGTTTTTTTTTTAATGCACCCCCCCCCCCCAACTTTCTCCATTCTCCATTATATGATTGGAAAAATTGTAATTAATGTAGAGAATGAAAAATGCACGATTACCAAAAATATTTGACTTTATTTACTGTCCAAGTTATTCGCTCCTTGACAATAAAAAGAATTGGGATGTGAAAATCTTGATCCATATATGCAATAAAACAATTTCCTAAAATTATTTCGCTCCCAACGCCTCCTAACATCAAGAGTAACTATAATTTTTACCCTCACGGTAAGAACATCTTAAAGAAACATTAAAACACCTACCGAGATTGGAGAACAACACTAAGGAAAGTAAACCCAGTTGAGATACATCAGTAATTTGAACTACATATCTTCGATCCCCGGAATTCAATAGGAAAAAGCACGAAAATTTCAGGATTGGAAAAAGAACTTCAAACTCAGAAGCTTTTAGCGGCTCCTATACGTCAAAAAAGTTCAATAGTATTATCAATCACTATTACAATTAATGGCGGGAAGTAAAATAGTTTATTTATTTTAATGTTGGAGATTAATCTAGAGAGAATCTAGTTACTTTATTTTAATTGGCTTTAGAAAACGAAAAATTGTACTGAGTTTGTTCGTTATTACAAATTAAACCGTGTTACCGTAATTATGTAGCTACCTAATATCCAAATGTACAACAAATAATCATGATGTAATGACATCTTAATTCGAAAGTAATCTTCTTTTGACGAATGAAATAAACAAAAAACGACCCAGCTAAAGAAACATTTTTTAAAACCTACCCCAGTTTTTATTTTACAAAGAACATTAATTATGTAAAACTAAAAATCGTGTTAACAAATCGTATTGTAATCACTTTGCAGCTGAAAAATTTTAATATTCGCATGCGTTTCGCACATTGCCCTCACATACACACTGCCCGTTCAGGTAGGCACACTTAGGCCCCCCTCCCCACCTACGCACATAAATCATACATATTTCCATACAAACTTCCATCCCCTATTTTTAATTAACCCCCTTAAATTTTTACAAGCTTGAATGCCATATTTATTTATATCTAATCAAAATCCTAAAAATAAGTTTCAAGGTTCTAAATGACGAAACTTAAATACTATCGTTCATCCTCTATTTCAAGCCTTTACAACCATTTTTTCGCATTAAAAAGTAGCCTATGTATAGACTATCTCTTTACCGAAAGTCATTTAAATCGGTTAAGTTTAGGCATGAAAGCGTAATAGACAGACAGAGTTACATTCGCATTTATAATGTTAGTACAGGTAATGTAGAAGCTAAATAAAAAATTTCAAAGTGCTCGCTTTAAAAATGTATTTGTTTTATTACAAAGGTTAGTCACCATTTTCACCCTCTTAGGGGAAGAATTTTCAAAAATCCTTTATTAGTGGGCGCTGGCCTTAATAAAATAAAATGTACCTACTGTCCGAACTTCAAGTCTGTAGCTTATACCGTTTTGGCTCTGCGATGGTCTTTTCAGTCAGGACGAACTCTTTCATATATATATATATATATAAATATATATATATATATATATATATATATATATATATATATATATATATATCGAATTTATAACGCGTTAACAAAGCCCTTTATCATGCCAGTTTTTTTTTTAGAATTCATTATCAGTGCTTGAATGGAAATCTTTAAAAATTACTTGAGTCCCTTGAATTTATCTATTTTATATTAATATTACTTTATATTAATTTGTAGGATTTGTAGGTAGTATTGGTAAAGAGATGGATTGTCTGGATGTATGTTGAGCAATGTTCTAATGAAGGGTGCTGTCAGTGATTATTTTTTTCCAAAATAATAATATTTTGTAAATTTAGTACCTATAGAAATAAAAAAAAACAAGAAATCGTTCCTAAAATGGATTTAATAATCGCGTATTGAAAGGGTCATAATTAAATAGCATGTGCGTGTTCATTAAAGTGCATATGAGAAGCAAGTTAAATAGGAACTGATTTGTCTAATTTTTTTAGAAGGTTATTCGAAGTCTGGCTATTGCAGTTCCTTTCTCCTTCATTCTAGATGTCAGTTGTGAAGCATTAATACAATATCGATATTAAAAATAACTCAGTTATAATTATTTTGGGTACATATTCCGCAGGTTGTAGGTACGGGTAACGTCAAGTGAAGTCGTGTTGCGTTGTATCTAATCTTATCTGTATCGCCGGGTTCCCTCATCATTTCTTCCCAATAAATAAGTAAAAAAAAAACACCGGTACCACAACGACCGACGGACAGTCTAGGGTTAAATTTATGGTAGAGACTGTACTATAATGATATGTATTGTCGGCACTGATGCGGGCGGCAAACATGAAAGGGAATATGTTTGCAATATGTTTACAGGTATATGTAAAAGAACAGACCTTTTGGTCCCTTATTGAGCCTTTATGGTATAAGATGGTGGAGAAAGAAGAAAAAGGGGGGGGCAAGCAAAACTAGGTTGAGGAAGTCACTCTTGAGACGAGGGCGGAGCAGCAAAGACTGGATACGCAGATCGCAGCAGAAGATGGAGAGTCCCAGATGCGGCAAGGCGAAGACCGACCTGTAACCCAATCTACCCCTGTTCACAGATATGTTTCATTTATATCCTGTAAGGCATTTTATGGCAATCCTTTTTATATATTAAAATCTGAATCATTAACCTTCTTTAAAATTTAATAAATAAACGATTCTTATTGTAATTCTTTTGGTGCTTACATACCCCAGATACACTATTTAATTATAAATAATATATTAAGGGTATAATAGATGAGTAAATTGGTAAACACGGGAACAGACCTTTGCAAAGGAACCCAATTAACATTAAGGCATATAAATAATAATTTGAGTACTCATCCCAAATATCAACGTACATATTCAAAATATATTTAAGAGTAGAAACATAGCAGTACTGTGAACAGTGGTAGTGCAGAAGGTGATTTGTCCTAAATCAAGCTCAATCACAAGATTTCCCCCTTATTTTGGGTAGCCACTTCATAGAGGCTGAGTGTGTCCCTGGAAGTTCCTTGATCCCATAGGATCCATCTCCAGCAGCTAAAAAGCTAAATAAAATTCTACTAGCGAGCGGGTTTTGAACCTAGGACCATCGGCACGGCAACTCAGTGCTCTACCACTGAGCCACTCCGCTCCCTTAAAATAAATAAGTAAATAAACCAGGTTATTCAACCAAACCTACATTACATTATTTCGTTAATATAATTTGAATGAAGGATTATTAGCATATAACTGGTCATATATTATGCCAGTTGAAATTATTCATCTTGAATTACCCATTACTGGCTATGATAGTCATTCTCAAATAACCTTTCACTTTGTTTTATTGAGTTAATTTTTTCTAACAATTCCAATTTTGTAGATTACAGAACTTACAACATTGTTGACGGGACTTCACCCTATTACTCTACCCTATCACGGGACCCCCCCCCCAGAATTCACCCTAACACCAAGCTGGCAACCTGCGGCAGAAGTATCTTATCTTTATTTCAACAGGTTATCAATCAATATTTCGTTCTGATAAATAATTTATTGTCTTTTTATTAAGGTTTTTTAATTATTGCTCCATCAAATTTTAATGATGACATTCAGTTATATAAACTTCTAAAAGTTTCAAAATCTTTTCTTGAAATCGAAGATTGCCTATTATAATTTTATAAATAATTTACGCGTTTATTAAATAATTAACGAATTTAAATGAACACGATGGTTGTATTTTGAGGCTAAGTGAAACCCCATCATCTAAGACCGCCTGAGGCTAACTGAGGCTGGGTGGAGCCAAGAGGCGTGGTTTTAGTAACCACGCCCCCTACTCCCTCCCTCAAACCCATTAAAGGGAGTTTTTTTCGTTTTTGATTTCAAAGACAAAGACATCCGGCGGTATCCATTACCAATTTCTAGTCATTCCTTCATAAATTATATCGTTGATTAAACTTTGCTTAAAAAATACAGAAAAAACGTAATTAAGAAAAACAATTTTATTATATAAATTCATATCATATATATTTTATATCATATAAAATTAGCAAATGCGAAATTTTATCTAAAAGCAAATTTATAAAAATGATCCCTTGGTGCCATATGAAATATCAGTTATTATGTTTATGTTTTAAAGATTGTAAAGAGCTGTTATTGATATATTTTTTAATACGACAAGAAGAAGGAACGAGTATTATTTAGTATGACATTAAGTATGACAATTTTCGTTTATATTTTTGTTATGAGCTTAAACTTGAACACTCGGCAGTACAAGTGTTTCTTTGAGAAATTGTCAGCTGCTGAAACAGGTTTATGCATAAAAAAAAAATATTAATTAATAAATAACTAATTGCACTGCAGGAATGTTGAAAAAATATTTAAAAAAAAAATCCTGCCTCGGTTAATCGAAAGGGACCTACACTCTATCACGTTTACGCCAGATCTCATGATTAACGACAGACAGTGAAAAAACTATACGAGATAGGTTACCAATACTTTACCCATATATCCAACAGATTTCCACGTGTTCTGAAATTCGGACAACTTCCTTAAGGGTAACGTTTTTGTCAATGATCCTCAAGAAACCATGAATTATCAGTTCTGGGATTGAAAATTTGATTACATGTAGGGCAAAATTTGTAGAAAATGAGGGTAAGTATATTTATTTTATAAGTATACGGACATTTCATGCGAAACGAAGGAACAATTTTAATAAAATTTAAGTTTTTGACGTTTATTAAATTTAAAGCAATTATTATAAAATTACACCAACTGCTGATCATACTATTTTGAGGTTTGTGAGAGCATTAATAACCATAAAATTATAAACTATGATAGAATCAATATCGGTATAAAAATATACTTTAAATTAAAGTTTTTGTTTTTATTTTATTCGTTGATACATTTTTTAACTATTATCATATTGGAAAGGCCATTTTTAAAATTATTATTCCAATTAAATATTAAAACGTTGGTAAATAATGGTATTTTTAAAACGTTTGACGTAGAAAAGTGCATTCATGAAACAGGAATATGGATTTTGTAATTAATGATAGAAATGTTCAAAGGAATAAATTCTGCG
This sequence comes from Arma custos, assembly GCA_037127475.1. Classification (NCBI taxonomy): domain Eukaryota; kingdom Metazoa; phylum Arthropoda; class Insecta; order Hemiptera; family Pentatomidae; genus Arma; species Arma custos. The sequence continues at coordinate 204,696,700 of CM073759.1, read as the reverse complement.
AAAAAATTATTGCGAAATTAACGAATATTATTTGTGACAAAGTAGATGAGATAATAGAGGGTTTCAATCCAGAATTTTTTTCTAACGAATCCAAAAAAATCATGATTTTTTTAATACTTAACCATGGGTTTTTTCGGTTTCTCATGCATTCAGTTCGGAAAACCCTTTTAGATTGTTGTGTTGGAAAATAATTCATAATTTAGATAGAAGAGTGTAAAGGATAATAACAAACAAAGTCTCTTCTATTTATTCATTTTAAATTAAATATATATTTATTTTAAAAAATATATATAAATATTTTCACACAAATTATAAGTTGTTTCTTCTATTTTTATAAATAAGTTATCATCATTATTAAAATAAAATATATTATTCATAAACAGTTTTACAATACTTATTTAAAAATATCTATGAATTGAAAAAAAATGACAGGTATAACAGCATTTTGAAAATAATATAATGGTAAATTAGAAAACTAAAAGTCGTCCGTTGTTTATGGCGTAGTTTAGAATACTTAATTCAAAATTTTCCAATTCGAAATAATGAATAGGTTACCATTTTATTCCAATATTTACGCTACAGTACTTTATATGGAATTATAAATATAAATAATGTAGGAAATATAAATATTTTCATTTATTTCATATAAAAGAATTTTAGTGATAAAACTTAGCTCTTAAATTTCTGTTTACAACTTTTCAATTTCACTTACTTCAATTCATAATTTTGAATCATGAAAAATCGTGTATTTCGATTGAAAATTGTACATTATCATTTATATTTATTCGAGATTAATTTTAGTAAAAAAATGTTTGCAATATGTATAATCCAGAATGTTTTTTGTTGTAAAGTTGCAGTGAATGAACATTGCTTACCTTGTCATTCTGGATGTATTTATCATAAAATCTTAATTTTATACTTCAATGCATTCGTTGACACACATGATCTCCACATCTGCCAAATCACACACCTCTACAAACATTCACAAATATATTTCGCTACTCTAATCATCACAAGTACAGAGCAAATGGGAACAGAACATAATGGAGGGAGGTACACTGGCAGCTAGTTTGGAACTAGGCGATGGCTATCTCGACCTTTTTACTTTGGCGAATTGAACGAGCGTTCGTGAGCGATATCTCGCGATTGTCGCCTATCGATACATCGTTTCCCCCTCTCCCCCCTCCGATTCCAATGCACAACTAATTTCCAAAGCCAATCATCTGATTAGGTTTCCTTGCCGCAAAGTCTTCACGATCCGCGCGCTCAAGGAGCTGTTTCAAACGCGATCGGATAATTGAGTTCGGAACACGCAAATGTTTTAAATAGCCCGAACCATGAACACCCGGAAAATAAAACCTAATAAACAACTCAATGGGAGAAAAGTCTGAAAATACTATTAAAATTACTAATTAACGACATTTCTACTAAAAATATTGAATACATAAACATGAGTTTGCCTGATACATAAAATCTCCGTAAGATTTCTTAAACTGTAAATGTGTTCTTAAGCAAACCGAAAAAACCTAAAAGTCTTTTCGGTACACCTGACCAGTAACCGCTAGGACTCGTGAATAAGTCTGGGGTTCAGTACATGGTAGAGACTGTACTGGTTCATGGACAACGGATCTGCAAGGAGGTGACTTGTCCTAGGTCATGCTTAACCGCCAGGTTTTCCCCCTTATTTCGGGCACCCTTTTTTTATAATATTTTATAGAGGCTGGCTGAGCCCTAGGAGGATGGATATGATCCGTCTCCTGCCGCAAACAGACTAAATAAAAGTAACTGCCTGCAGCCAGCATCGTTCTCCATCTTCTGCGTCTTCCTCGCTCCCTCTTCTTCGGGAACTCTTCAGAGAGTCCTTCTAAAAGTGCAGTCCTCGATCCCCCTCTTTCCTTATCTTCACCCACCTTGACCATGAGGGTATGGTTTACCTGATCGACCTATTTCTTTTTAACCCAACCATTGCTGTTTGTGTAAAAACATATTTGTTTTTGTAATGCCGCCCGGTAGGATACATCGCAATACTCTCTCAGCTGTAGTGTCAGACATCAAAATTGCTGATTTTTAACTCAACATTCCATCAGCTCTTCATATTTAATAATAAGCTCTCATTATATTCAGAATATTTACTGAATAAAAAATAAAAAGCAATATATTATTTATAACAAATAAACCAAAACTTATTAAACGGAAAGATAAAATCTTATATAAAGTGCAATTAGATAATTAGTAAAAATTATTTCACTATTTATACAAAAGTCTTCAATGGTTTCCTCTGGGTTCGACCTTGTCGCTAAATTAAACGCCAACGTTTCACTAGACATGCTGCTGGTTTCCTCTGGGTTTGAAATGAGACTGAAACTCAACTCAACAAAACTTCCTCAGTTTCAGTCTCAATTCAAGGCCTGAGGAAGCAGCTCTGGCGAAACGTTGGCGAGGTGTTTAGCGACACGGTCGAAACCAGTAGAAGGCTTAATATAAATAGTGACGGTGGAAACTTAAAACATTTTACTATTATTTACGGTTTCTAATTTTAATTGATTTTACTTTTATTTAAGTTTTCTAATTTTCTCCAACCCCTTCTGACATTGCGGTTTCAACTTTTCATTCTCAAATATCTCTCAAAAATTAAACTTTAATATCCTCTGTAATATAACTGAGAGAAATATGGAACAACATAGTTTTCTTGTAAAATTCAATTTTCTATTTCAAAATCCATTGATTATATTTTTTATAACATTATAAGAATTTTTTAAATATGTAAATGTATAATTAAGACTTCATTTGGACTTGTATCTCTAACTACTTTCTAAAGATTTTTCAAGGTATGTTTCAGAACTTGGAGTGCCATAAACTGAGTGAGACAAAGTGTAATAATTTAACAACACAGGCATAGGGTAACTGTTACCAACAGCTACATGGAAATGCTTCTGAAAATATTTCAGGAATAAAACTCCTCTGAGGTTCTAGAGAATATGTTGTACAACGCTAATGCGGCAGAATAACAAAGAAAAATAATAAAACAGAACTTGGGTAATAAACTAATTGAAACCACTGAATCCATTCACATAAAAAACCATTAGGTTTTTAAAACATATTCGTTGTTTGTATTTATAATGTACGTGTTGATGCAAGAAGGCAACAAATATTAAATAATTTAATATTTTTAATTTAAGAATTACCGTGGTGTTCTTTCAAATCCCTTGCCATTTATAAAATTATTGATTAAAATAAAAATAAATAAAAAATAAAACAACTGATCTTAACTCACGTTAAAAATGGGAAGTTGGTAGATGAGGGTCCACATACCTGAAACAAAGATAAAAACAAACATATTAATACAACCAGTTTGATTGTAAATCATTAATTGTAAGTTTTTAACTATTATTATCATAATTTATTAATGAGTTCAAGAAACCAAAGAAGTAGCAACTGGGATGTTCATTTTTAATAAACAATAGGGAATCATGAGAACTGCCGACAGAAGTGAAAATTCAAAGCTTTAGAATAACTGTGTTCTTTCTTGAATTTCCAAATCAATGATATTACTAAAATTTCATGATATTCAGTATGATATATTTAACATCTTTTTTAATACTCGTTTTCTTTAATACAGTAGCATATCCCATATTTGAAACCTTTTAATTCAAAATTTTAAATAACGCCCATAAACGAATTTTTAAAGTTAATCATATTTTTAGGTACGAATCAATTTTCCCCACATAAACTTTTACAACCGAATAATAAAAAATAATAATAAAATAGTGATAGTATGTTCAGTAGATCTATTTACTATATAAGCTCTTAAAAACGTAATTATTAAATTATAAAATAAAAATGTTTGTATAAAATAGAGTATAATATGTCTTTAGTACCTTAAGTAAGTTTAACAGGATAAATAAATTACACGTTGATATAAAAGACCTGATCAAATTGAGATTGAACAAGACTTAGCTGTACTTTACTGCTTAATCTATACAATAATACAATATAATAAAGTACCACTCAATCAAGCTGATAATTATCCTTTGATAAATTGCTAAGCATCTAAGCAGACAGTGAAGTATCTGTAAGCAGCTGCCTTAGGCTTTTTTCACTTCTTCCATCTGTGCCTACTCATCCTTCATTGCCATGCTTCCTTGCGGAGTTAATGAAATATATTTATATATATATATATATATATATATTTATATTTTATTAACTTACTATACACTTTATATATATTTAAAAACTAGTATATTCTATCCTAAACTAATATAAATTTAATCAATCATGATAAAGGCTCCCTCTGAATCCTTTAAAGGAGCGAACTGTAGAACAGAATGAAATAAAATTGCCACATTGAAGTTGGTGGAAATTATATCCTTTTTATATCAAAGTCCAGAATAACTTTAAATCCCATTGTGAATAAGTTTCAATTATTTTTTTTTTAGCATATAGGCTTGTGATGAGCAATTTTATTTTATCTTTCAAGTAATATTGAAAGAAATAATTACATATTTTGAAGAAAAGTTTAGGCATCCTTTGGAATTTCGAAGGAGTTGTAGCCTTTGCTTATGGGCTAAAGTTAGGGATGGTATATAATTGGCAGGATGTGCTCAGTAATTAGTGGATTAATCATTGATTCAAAACAATTTAAGAAGGAAGTGTTAATGTGTCATGAGTTTAGTCATTATCTTAGAGCATTAGGGTGTTGTAAATTATTAGTAGTAGAAATTATCTTATAATCACGAAATCAAAGCATATAAAAAAAGTGAGTGAATGAGACATAATAATCCGATGAAAATCAAATATAATTTACTAATATACTGCTATGTATCGTACCGGGTGTTATAATAAAAATAAGTATACATTTGTACAATGAGAAAATGACCGTTTGCAAGAAATAAGTCGCTCAGGTAGAATTGTTTGCCCACATGGTCAAGAAATAGGGTACCTACCAAAGGGTGGATCTAAGACTCGACCTTTGAAAAGACACTCTCTGAAAGGATCCTGAAGAGGAAGCAGCGAGGAGATGGAAGGAGGCCGGCGAACGATGATGGCGCAGAAGTATCCGGAGACGGCCTGACCAAGGACCTTACCTATAGACGTGATCTACGCCTGTTTCACAAGATAAGTTGTAATTTAAGTGCTGTATGTAGTTTATGTTTATGGCAATACTCTATTATATCTGAATCATTAATTGTATTTCAAGTTGTATTAATAAAGTATATTCATTATAATTCCTTTGGTGCTTACTTAACCCAGATGCACGATTTACTTATGAATAATATATAGATGGTTTAATTAATTAGTAAACTAGTAAACACATAACAGACCTCTAGAAAAGAATTCAACTAAGACTAAATTTAGAAATAATAATTTGAATAATTATCTTAAATGATTACTATGGCATTCCAAAATCAATTATAATATTACAATACATTTAAGAATATAAAAGTCAGAAATACCTTATAAATAAAAAGTCTTTTGTGAGCTCTAAATTTCCTTATAGTTTAAAAAGAAAAGTGAAGTTTTTTTTTACTTAAATATTTGTTCGTTTGTTTAGAAACGCATTTATTTTATTCTTCTTCTGTATTTGACGAAAATAAATTTCATTCTTTCAACATAAATATAAACAGCGACTCGTCTTTAAATTATTGCTGTATCATAAAAATATCTCGATAGTGTTGGTTTTCGTGGTTGGTGTGCATTTGGGCTGCCGAAATAAATATTTATCATAGGGCTTTAGGAATGGGAAGACTAGTTCGGAAGTATGTTGCAAGGCGTTGAAAGTTCGGTATATTCTGTTGGCGGTTTTCGATTCAGAAAAAAAATGTATTACATTTAAGCATATACTACTATAGTAATATGTTATTGTCAAAAGCTCTTATGGGCAGAGAAAATATGGAGTAAAGTAAATATTACAATTAGTATTTAGAATATTTTAGTAATGTATTTTCCGATACTATTTACATAAGGTGCAGAGTAGCTCTGTGGTGCTAGTGGTCGTTGAGTGAATGTGCGGAAGGACTAGAGTTCATTCCGACAGTGACAGATAAATTATCTGTTAACAGCCGGGGATGGACCCTAACGGTTAGCGTACACCCAAACGATTTTGTCGGCCGATAGCGGACGGGATTACTCGAACGTGCATGTGTTCATTGGATGTTGCCGGTCTTCTGTAGCTGATTGTGTGGCTTAACAAAGTGAATTCGTAAAACTAATCTTTAAGAAACTGGTCCCTTAAGTCGCTACATTTTTGTTAATGTCTGCAACCGCTATATCCATTTCCGATGACAATTCAGCCCATAAGCGTTTCGCAACATTAAGATTATTGTAATTTTTTTAATGCTTATTGCTCAGGGTTAGTCTATTATAACATAACTAATTAATTTTTCAATATCCATAGTCGTTTAGGTAGATAAAACACAAACACGACAGAATTATGAAATTAAACCATAAATCCAGTAAATTTGCGTTGTAGACGGTCGTGAACGGGCGTCATCAGATGATGGCGGTTATAGTAGTGTACGCACTCCCTTTCTTTTACATATATTAGATCGGCCGATTTTGGCCGTTGAAGCTCAAGTAAAGATCGGAGAATAAAGGTTTAGTTGTACGCGTGCCTTAAGGGATAAGCGGATCCTCCCTGTGATCATCAAGCCTCATTAAAGTGGGCACAAATGCTTTTAGGAAAAACCAAGTGTTTGAGCGTGTTCCCAAACAAATCGTCTTCCTGCACAACCCAGCCGTAATCCTAAAAAGACTCAAGACCCTTCATGGGTTGTACTGGTACAATTACTTTTATTTATTTAAAGAAATGATACAATTAAATTTAGAACATGTTGTTTTGTTTTTTTATTAAACCTCTTTGTTTCCCTTGATTCTCTCGATCTTAAACATACTCACCAAACAACTTTGCAGTTTTGGTTTATCTAACTCTACACTTATTGATTAAATATTTCGGCTTTCGTTATTATTCCTACTTACTTTAACTATAGTCCATGCGATTTTATTCCATACGAAATTCCTTATTTTTTTTTCAGAGAACACTGTACACTTGATAGCTTACTGAGTCGGCCCTTTATTGTCGCTGTTGATGAATTCGGAACAATATCGAGCGTTTGTTAATCAAGCTTCAAACAATGACTAGAGCGAAACCTTGTTCAAAGGGCGAAGGAAGCAATTGGACGATATAAATAAACCAGGGCGAAATTAAATCCATCAAGAGCCGGCCACTGTGACCGAGCCAGTTGGCCAACTCCAATTAGTCCATTGTTCCGCGAGCCGTATGGAGCGATGGAGTGGGGAATTCTTAAAATTATTATAATTAAGATAATAAATTCAGAAGTTTCTCCCGGATCCTTTATCCGAGTCCTCAAGTTTTCCAGCCCCACCGAGGACAAAAGAATGAGATAAGACTCAGCTGATCCGGACCTGCTATCTGGCGGTCGAAAAGGAAAACAATGACTCCGGGTCAACAATGAAACAACAGGATTTAAATAATGAATTCTCCTCGAAGCACAAGCTTCCAGGGTGTTTGAGAACTCTGAAAAATAAATGAATATAAACACTCGGTACTCTACTGTTAGATGAGTGCCACTACTGATAACATGGAGTAGGCAATATTGTAATACATATGTAGTAGAGGATTTAGCAATGTTGTAACCTTTTGACTTTCGTAAGTGTTTGGCTTTTTTATTTTTTCATTAAATTTATAATATAATTACTTAATTTTTATACATTAAGTAATAGAGTCATTGAATATGTGAGAGAAGGTTTGTTAGAGTTTATTAGTAGCGTACAAACATAAGGAAATATCATAAATTACAGCGATAAATTGACCTTTAGGTGTAATATAAACGATATTTACATGTTATTAATAAATAGCTAAGATAATACACTACAATTTTGTCGTCGAACCTGCGATACTGTACGTAATGGAAACCGCTTCCCTTCCCAGCAGAAGGAAAATGATACTGGTAGAAAGAAGAATACTATGAAGTATTTACGGCCCGAAGAAGACACATAGGCTGAGGCCTAATAAGGAAATATACAAAAAAGTGAATGATGTGGAAACGGTCATAATAATATAAGGAAGAAATAGTTGGGGGTGCAGTCAATGAAAACACCATAATAAGTGTTTACTTATTGATTGTGTGCCGACGTTTCGACCTACAATGTAGACCATCTTCAGGGCTATGAGAGAGAAACAAACAGAGAAAAAATATAAAAACGATGCAGTAACAAGAATATAGCGGCATGTAATGTAGAAAATTAAAATAGTGACTGGATTAGATAAAATAGTGAATAGATATAATAATTACAGATAACGAACATTAAAATAGCTACAGAATATAATAAAATCAAAGTAGTGACAGATATAATAAAATTACAGATGATGAACAGAAATTAAAATAGTGACAGATATAATAATTAAAGAAAACGAATATAAAATACAGATAATAAATGTAGAGAAAAGATAAAATGTAAACATAATATAAAGGAGAAGAAAAATGAGGAGGTAAACAGAAAAATACAAAATGAGAAGATTAAAATATAAAAAGAGGGGTGGAATATGAAGGATCTAGGAAAAACTAGTTTAATTATAGATATAAATTGTATGATAATAGACTTGTAGTGGTTACATAAGTAAAATGTAATAATACAAGAATACCTATAAAATGAAGGATTTAGAAAAAACTAGTTTAATTATAGATATAAATTATGTGATAATAGACATCTAGAGGTTACATAAGTAAAATGTAATAATACAAGAATATGTGGAAAGAAATGAATAGGTATTTTTGTATTATTACATTTTACTCATGTAACCTCTACAAGTCTATTATCATACAACTTATATCTATAATTAAACTAGTTTTTTCTAAATCCTTTATATTCCACCCCTTTTTTTATATTTTAATCTTCTCATTTTGTATCTTTCTGTTTACCTCCTCATTTTTCTTCCCCTTTCTATTATGTTTACATTTTATCCTTTCTGTACATTTATTTCTGTATTTTATATTCGTTTTCTTTAATTATTATATCTGTCACTATTTTAATTTCTGTTCATCATCTGTAATTTTATCATATCTGTCACTACTTTAATTTTATTATATTCTGTAACTATTTTAATATTCGTTATCTTTAATTATCATATCTAGTCACTATTTTAATTTTCTACATTACATGTCACTATATTCTTGTTACTTCAACGTTTTTTATATTTTTGTTCTGTTTGTTTCTCTCTCATAGCCCTGAATATGGCCTACATTGTAGGTCGAAACGGCGGCACACAGTAAATAAGTGTATACTTATTATGGTGTTTTCATTGACTGCACCCCCAACTATTTCTTCCTTACATTAGAAGTTCCAGTCAACTATGTCTTCTCTAACACGGGTCATAATAATAAGAAGATTAAGGTTCTACGGACATACGGTGAGGATGCACCAAAAGAGATTAAATAGAGAAATCTTCTATAAAATGAGAGGATACAAGAGTGCTGGGGGGTACATCAAATAGATGAAGGAAGGGACGGAGAGACTGAAAATAACAGACCGAGACTGTTTCGATTGGGATGACTGTGGGAAGAGATTAAAAGAAATTAAGGTCCTTGTGGGAAATAGAGATGCGAGAAAAGGAATAGCGTGGACCGAGGGAAGAAGAAAAGAATGAGGAAAAGATGGGAAGAAAGAAGGAAGGAGAGAAGGGGTATAAAAAACAGTGAAAATAATGATATTCACGTGAACTCTAAGGCCGTTCAGTGAAAAAAAAAAAAATAGTTATTATTATTGAAATATAAATGCTATTTTAATTAGTAAATGCTATACGTTGGAGATATGTTGACAATATTTTGTTACGTCAAAACTCCTAAACAGAGGCCCTAACGTTTAAGGTTAAGGAATAATATACCTGTGGCGTTCCTCTAACACAGAAGTACCGGGCATTCTTTATTGACAATGAGTACTGGGAACTACCTAGTAGTTAGTAGAAGTAAGGTAATCATTTTATTTAGGCAGGAACGATAATTAATTTTCAGATCAGTTTGAGTTTCGTTCGGGTTTAATTAAGGTAATTCGCTTTCATCCGAACAAGTTTTCAAGTATTCAAATACTTCAAACAAAAGGTGATACGTATCGAAAAAGTTTTAAACCTGATAATAAAATATCTACGTTTAGGTCTATCTAAAAAAAGTGAAATTCAAATGATTAGAAAAGAGAAAATGATAGGAAAATAGTTTTTATTAGAAAATACGTTTTGCAATACGTAGCTCACGCCTTTGGCCCTGTTAAGTACTAATTGGAATTTTAAAGTAACATTCCTCCAACAAGCGTGTTAGTGTCAAAACAGCGTAGACACTAACATTTAAAAAAGAACAAGTTAGGCCAATCAGTCTTTGAAAAAAAAGGTATTATAAATGATAGTCCGTCAGTAAAGAGAAAAGAACACGGTAGAATTTTTAGAAGTCCGTAAAACGATAATAACAAGATATAAGACAGATGATTAAGATGGTACATGATTGACGCCATGGTCACTTAAAAAGAACGGATTCAAGCCAGATACAGAAGTGATGATGGAATGGACCTCTGAAGATAATATACAGAGATGAAGAATTTGATTCATAGATCAGGTGGTGAATTTCAAAAAGGAATGAATAGGAGGCTTAAGACGGCCAAGGGACAGTTCGCAGTGAAAGAATTAAAAGGGAGAAATGGACTATAACTATAATAACTACCACAAGTAAAGCAATAATTTTTTTGGATACAAATTTGGTTTGGGCGTTTGGGTCGGTTTTAAATTAAACATCCTATCCCGAACGCGATTGTAATGTTTGATGCAGCTTGAGCAACCGAGTATCTCATACCAAGTTCAAACTTATAAAAAAAAAAACCCATGAAAATAGCTACTTTCAGTGGTCATTTGTTGGCGTACAAAATAGGCGTTCGTTCAATTGTAGTGATAGTAAATATTATAAAAAAAAATATATATGATTAATAACAGCTCATTACAATCTTAAATATTAAACAACAGAATTACACTATTTTCATTAGGAACTTTAGATATAATAAAAACGGACATTTAAAATGAAACGACCCCATACTATTTATAGAACTGAATAGTATTTAGCCATTATTGAATCCTTTCATCGAATCTAGACTTTTTATTCTTTCTTAACGAAATTTCCTCATACATACATACCGAGAGGTTCCACCCTGACCAAGAGATTAGCGTGATTGAGGACCCGGGTAGCCGAGACACACAGCAAGGAGAGATAACTCGCATAGAGGACTAAGAGCACTGCAAAGGTTTCATTAGGACCGAGACGCGGTGCCATATTGGACAATATATTCCGGTGGTGGAAATGAAAGGCGAGATGATACAAGACGCCATCTGTTGGGGATGGCCTCATATCCTCGCTAGATCCATCGTCGTCCCGTGACCGCTCCGCATCGCGCTTCATTAGCTCTCTCTTTGTCGCGTCTCGGAGTCAGCAGTTACTGCCGTTTCCTTTATCTATATTTGGCTGAGTACTTTATTTATTTATTTAATGATATTGTTTAAAAAGGAAAGAACATTCCTGAAACATCGAATAAAAAAAATTAATGGATTATATTCGTAATTCAATTAGAAGCAGATATATCAAAAAAAAAATATAATATTGAAAAAGGAAATGTAAAAAGAGACCTTAGATAAATGTTAAGACCATGGAAAACTTCCAACGAAAAGCCCTTATGTCTCCAAATTGAAAATATCTGTTCGATATTTCGCCTATTCAGGCATCCTCAGGGTAGAAAGAGAATAAAAGCAAAACAAAACATGAATAATGCACCCTAGGTACATCCCACCACCTCCAAGGCTCAAATGCAACTAATGAATCATAAGGAAGGTTACTCGACCTCAGCTGGATAAGGTTAGATAACCACAGCTGATAAATACTTCAGAAATTGAAAATTCAACATACATCCACCAAACTTCAAAAAGCACAACAGGAACAAATAATAGTAAACAACACAAAAACATAAGACAAAAGACCATATGAAAATGAAAGTAAAAGTGCAAGAAATAAAAGATCATTATCAAGAAACCAGTGGCCTTATGGCTATTCCACAAAATATATTAATATTGAAAAGGGAAAGGAAAAAAGAGACCTTACATGAATGTTAAGACCGTGGAAAAAATCCAATGAAAAGCTCTTAAGTCTCCAAACTAAACAGAAATTGAAATTATTTGTCCAATAGTTCGTCTGTTCAGGCATCCTCCGGGTAGAAAGAGAATAACTTCAAAATTCAAATGGATTAGTTGCATTTGAGCCTTAGAGGTAGTGGGGTGTTTCTTGGGTGCATTCTTCATGTTTCGATTTGCTATTATTCTCTTTCAACCCTGAGGATGCCTGAATAGGCTAAATATAAGACATATATTTTCAATATCTGTTCTAGTTTGCAGACTTAAGGGCTTTTTATTGGAATTTTTCCACGGTCTTAATTTATATATATATATATATATATATATATATATATATATATATATATATATATATTATTATTGTTGGTTCTTTTTTTTTTTTTAATTATTTAATTTTTTTTTTATTTTTTATTTTGAAGAGAAAAGATTATGTCGGCCGGGATTCAAACTCGGGTCGCCCGCGTTTCTAGCGCGGTGCTCTAACCACTGAGTGGTTAAATCTTGGTAGCTCAGTGGTTATAGCACCGCGCTAGAAACGCGGGCGACCCGAGTTCGAATCCCGGCCGACATAATCTTTTCTCTTCAAAATAAAAAAAAATAAAAAACATATATATACATACATATACATACACACATATATATATATATATATATATATATATATATATATATAATATAAGTTATGTTATAACAGATACACCGTTCACATAGTCCTTCTATTTGCCCTGAAGATGACCAACAACGTAGGGCAAAAGGTCTGCACTAATAAAAAATAAGCTTTCACTTATTTGGTGTTAATTTATGACTGCACCCCCCCAACTAATCCCATCCTCCATTTGATCTTCCAGTCAACTATTTTTCTCTCTTGCATGAAACTAGTTTAAATGTGTTTACGGAAAGTCAAGGTACGTCTCCTTCTATCAGCATCTATGATAAAAAAATTAACATTGTTTTACTCTCTATCATGAATCTTAATAAACGTGGCCAAACAGAACTTATTTTCTATTTCTTTACGTCGTAGTACTAGAATTCAGAACCAGGCACTTAAAATAAATAAGTTTTTTCTTATGTTGTCTTATTTTGGCCGCACCCCCAGACTAATTATATCCTTCATTATAATATATTATGTTGTGTTATATTATATTTGTGTTATAAGTTTTGTTTAAAATATACACACTATTTACTAAATTTCAATTTGCTTCAAATAAAATATTAATAAGCTATAAAATGCTGTTTTTATCAATAATAGTATGCATTATTTGTTCAGTAATGATGGCGGTATGTTTTATTACACGTTCCATCATAACGGCTGAATAGCCTTCCGGTCCGTAGGGTTGGGGCTACTTAATAATTCTAGCGATATTGCCGCCTGGGAGGGCGATAAGACCCAGGTCGTTGTACCCGCTGCCATACCCGGGTTTAGCGGACCACAGAGCCGCGAATACCCGCCACGTTCGCTCTGCCCTGGCGACACATGTGTGTGTGTGTCCTAAATCAACACTTTATCGGCGAGCGTGACTCACGCTAGGCTGATCCCCTGATAGGGTTGGGATAATTCATAAAGTAAAAATGCCTGTGCTACGTGGCCTCCGCACGAACCATTCCCTTACACAATGCATCAACTAACGGCCAAACAGCTTTGTTCAATGGTTACCTTGTAGAAGGTGAGGTGTACTTGAAGTAGTTAGCATTAGGTAGATAAACAAAAACTAAATAAAAACTTCTTATAAAATTGAAGTATTGCCTCGCTTTTAAGCCCTGCTATTTCATTATATAAGTATTACTTCAAACTCTTTCCTCTGGGTCAATTAAGAAGTAAACGTTTCAATGATAATGCTTTTACGAACTACTTCCTAAAAAGCCAATAATCACTAAGCTGGCTGGTTAACGTTCAATGGGTAGCTTTGCATAAGTGTGGGATAGGATGGAAGTTTGTAAATAGCAATTGGTGGTTTCGACTAAGTGCCTAAGCTTTTCCTCTCATCAGTATAAAATATCCATTAATCAAAGGTTACTCAATTTTAATCTTTATTTTTTTTATTACCACGAGGAAATGGCGAAGGTCCCGGGTCCAAATCCGACTGTGGCAGGTTTTATATAATCTGTTAAAGGGAGTGGATTGTTTTTGATCTGGATCCCTTCTGGGGATTCAACCAGCCTGTATACAATAGGGGGAAAATATGACAGTTGAGCGTGATCAATGACAAATCACTTCTCTGGACAACCGTTGTCAAAGGACCAGTATACTAATAACCCAAGAATTTTCACGGGTTGAAGTGGTATAGCTTTATTATTTAATAAGTTTTTGTTATAATTTATTTCACTAAAATGCAGATTAATTTTTTTTTAGTCATAAGTATTTGTTAATTTCAGTCTTTTAATTGTTTAAGTTCTTCAAGGTATCGCCTCTTGGTCAATTAAACATTGAAGTGTTTACTTTCATTTGAGATTTGGGGATCACATCTAGGGTTTTGTAAATAGTTTCCAAAACTCAAAAACTCATAAATCCTAACAAAAGAGTTATATTAGAATGCAATTGAAAAAAAATAAAACATTAAGTCTCTAAAATACTAAAAAGAAAGATTCCAGGACAAACTCTAAAAAAATTTAAATCACTAATGCAGATCACCAACAATTGAGACTTTTCTATTTATTTTTACATTTGAATTATAATATTTATTTATTTACATTATTTCTATCGATAGGAATGTCTGGAGAACTATTGTTAAGGAAGTCAAGGCCCCTCCAGACTCTAGAGGCTATGAAAAAAGAAGAAGAAACATCGATATATTATTTTTTATTGCTATTATTTAAATATGATGGAACTTCCTCTAAACCTTAAATAAAAAAAATAAAAAAATGTATTAATTATGCTGTCAGAGTCAAGAAATGATAGCATAATAATAAGTAGTAGCACATTACTGATTGATCACCAACTTCTTAGCTTGACAAATAGAAATCAGAGTGGATACTCCAGAACTGGATCAGATGGGATGGCCGTACTAGTGTCATCTAGTACAATTCACGCTCACTAAGTGCTTCTTATTTTTCACTTTCAACTGAAACATTCGTTTTCAATGGAATTATTATTGTTATAATATTGCAATCGTTACGATCGCTCGGTAATAAACCCCATCTTCATTTGAGTTAGGTACGGTACAGTATTAAGAATTACAAATTTAGGTAGAGCGTCCTCAGACCAGCGGAATTCGGAAGCAATAGTATGATTTTATATAATATTAAATTAAAGTCTTAATACATTTAATTATTCAAGGTCACCTGTGGTCTAGTGGTTAGCGTAACAAACTACTAAACCCATGATCGCGGGTTCGTAGCCCGGCAGGTGGCCCTAGGAGTTACGCCGTCCTTCGGAAGGGACGTTAAACGGGGGTCCCGAGCCTGGACGATGTTAGGTACTCGTTAAAAATCCCTATCCTAATTAAACCTGGATAGGCAAAATTTAGAGCTCCCACTGTAGCATCGTCCAATTAGCCATAGCAGCATAAAGTGACGTTAAATGAACAAACAACAAACATTTAATTATTCTAATGAACGTGAATTATAAAATTGAATAAAAAAAAAAAAAAACTGTTTAGTTCGCATTGTAAGAATATATGTACGATTTGAGATTTTTTTTTACCGCCTACTGGACCATCTCCTCCTTCAGATAATTATTTGAATTTTAACAAATATGTTCTTTTTTATTCAACCATATTGGAGCCGACGTTTCAGGCTACTTTAACACTTACTAGACAAACGCTCTAAGCTTCCAATTAACTACAAAAGACTCATCTACATGACCATCATACGACCTATTTGGACTTACGGAGTAGAGCTTTGGAGCTCCACTAAGCCATCGAATTCCTCTCGTATTCAATCCCTACAATCCAAAATCCATCAAAAAATCCCCAATGCCACTTATTTTGTTAAGAATAAAGTCATCCATAACGATCTTAATGTCCCATTTGTTGCTGATTTGGCCCGAGCCCGATATCATAACAAACTTCATTTCCACTCAATCCTTCTAGTTTCAAATCTTGCTTCCTCTTCAATTCCCAATAATTCTCCGAGGCGTCTGAAAAGCAGATGGCCACGTAACCTTCTTAATTGAACTTTGATTTGAGTACTACCAGTGGGTAGTTTCTCTACTTGTCATTATCTCATGTCATGTATCACTTAGCCTATTTACTTGTTGTATTATTGTTTGTTAATATCACACAGTTGTAAATATCTATAAATAAAAAACAAAACAAAAAAAAAAAACAATATGGGAGCGGGGTGGCTCAGTGGTAGAGCCCTGAGTAGCCATGTCGGAAATCCTGGTTCAAATCCCGCTGAAGGCAGATACTTTTATTTAGACTGTTTGCGGCGGGAGATGGATCATATGGGATCTAGGACCCTCCTGGGGCTCACCCAGCCTCTATAAAATATTATAAAAATAGGGTACCCAAAATAAGGGGGAAAACCTGGCGATTGAGCGTGACCTAGGACGTCACCTCCTTGCAGAATCGTTATCCATGAAACAGTACAGTCTCTACCATGTACAGAACCCCAGACTCATTCACGGGTCGTAGAGGTTACAGGCTTTTTTATTCAACAAATATTTATAAATGAGTCCGATAGCTGGAATAAAATTATATATTAATTAATTAATATATAATAATAAATATACAATTAATAAATAACTAATTACTAATTATTAATTAAAGGGCCTTAGTAATATCGACTGCTATATTAGGCACAATGTTATTAGACAGGTGATAATACCCAATTGACCCGACTTCCATCAAGCACTCCATCAACATTATGGCGTGGTATGCCCTCTTACCCCTCCCCCCCCCCCCTCCTCCCCCCAAGTAGAGTAATTATAATGATATATAATTGACTTAGCCATCACGAGCTGCTTTGTGCATTAGGTAATGAGCCATCGTACGTAGGAACTCGAACCAAGGCAGTCCTTTCGACCCTTTGAGCAGCAAAGGATCCAATCCATCAATATTTATATTCACCCGTCAATCATTCAATGGCTTTTCACGGAAGATTATTAGCGAAATTATTTAATGAAAGGTATTTCCTGGGGCAGTGTATTCAGTGTACAATACACTCATTATGATATACTAGAATTTCGAAAATGCATTCTAAATGGTCAAGCCAGTGGACAGAGATACAGAGATATTAGAGGAGAGTATTATGGAATACCATTTACATTTTTGTTTGTAATTTACTGTTTTTTAGTAAAAACTCCCAAAATTAGTTCGAATAAATACTACAACTAACTAAAGTTTTCTGAAACATGTTTAAAAACCAATTATTAATTTTCTTGTTTATAAAAAATGCGTAAATATAAAAAAATTACAAATGGAGGATAATATGGAATACGAGGTTTATATAGTGGAAAAACCGACTAGAATTTGCGATTTAGTTCAAATTTACTTCAGGTCTATTGACAGAAATCACAAAAGTAATCTGCCTTATTTGCTCCTGTACAATCAAGATGAGCCCACATAGAGCAGCTTAAACTCGAATCTTCGTAGAATTTTCCCTCACAGAAAATGCATTTAGTATCTT
Source organism: Arma custos (assembly GCA_037127475.1). NCBI lineage: Eukaryota > Metazoa > Arthropoda > Insecta > Hemiptera > Pentatomidae > Arma > Arma custos. Next base: position 204,678,960 of record CM073759.1, on the reverse strand, counting down.
TGTAGTCCGTTTCTTTTCCTGATGGCATATAATCCATTACAGATGACACATCAGAATGAAAAGATTCATCGTTGCTGGAGTCATCTCTTGTAGGTCTAGAAGCCTTAGGCCTAGGTCGAAGTTTAATTTTTTAACTTGGGATCTTTGAGCTTTTTGTATCTTTTGTCTTTTCAAAACTTCGAGTTCCTTCTTCTTCTTCTGATTTTCATCCAATTCGGTCTCTAATTCTTTTTTATATGGAGAGCATGTTATTATAGAGGAGGAGCCAGCTTTCCTCCCTCTATTGATTTGTGTTTTTTTGGAGGTAGGGGAGAAATCTTTATAGGTAGGACAAGATTTGTTGACTTCGGCTCGTCAGGAACCATCACATCTGGATATAAGCTACTGTATTAAATTTTTTTTTTCAATAATGTGTATGTCGGGAAATATGGAATACTATACTTTTACGTAGGGTATTTTGAAATACCCAGTATTCCATAATAACCGAAACGCCACCTTGGAAAGATAATCTAAGAACTGATGAGACTAAAGGTGTCACTAATCACATAACAATGAACTACAACTCTTTTAGTGTACATCATGCTTAGTCTTAAAGCTTAAGGCGCATTTGTAATATTTAGTACAACTATTTGAATGTTTACCTGCAAGGATTATTTATAAACACAAAACAAATTCGTTCTGTACCGAACAGTTCAGCAACAACAGGCGGTCATCTCTTATAGCACATGCACCATGGGAGTCTTTTGAAGTAGTTCATGATATTCCCGAATGTTAGCAGCGCCAGAGCTGAAACCTCAGTATTCCAAATTGCCCGACTATTCCATAATACCCTACTCTCCTCATATTATCATATCAACAGATGTAATCTATAAGATCGGGAAAAATAATATTAATTATTTCAGCAAACGCACCTTCATTATCAATTTACAATTCTAATTCTCTGTTACCACAAATTTAATACATCAAATTATTCCGTTATAATTCGTTAATAAACAACACTTGCATATAACATCACATTACCCATATTACCTCCAACATATGGTCAGTAGGTAATCGCGGGTATTTAAAGTCTTCCACTATAGAAGCAATTGTAGCGTATTCACGTCAAAAAACCTGTATCCTGTATCCAATGAAAGGGGGTTCAGAATACAGTAGATCCTGTACTGTTTCTTGACCAATAGCAAGGAGGTGATTCTGAGACCACGCTCAATCACCAGGTTTTTCCCTCTTAAGAGTACCTACTGTATAGAGGATTGGTGAGCTCCAGAACGGTCTGTAGATCCCACAGGGTTAATCCATGGCAGGTTAAGAAAAATTAATAATTTGACTTCCACAGTCAGATTTGTGCCTGGAGCTATAAGTACATCAACATATCACTCACTATACGAACAGAGCTACCATTCCCTTTGAATTTCGCTATACAAATCATAATCATCTAGATTAGAGAAGAAATAGTTTACTGGAACTTCTAATGTAAGGAAGAAATAGTTGGGGGTGCAGTCAATGAAAACACCATAATAAGTGCATACTTATTGTGTGCCGACGTTTCTACCTACACTGTAGGCCATCTTCAGGGCTATGAGAGAGAAACAAACAGAACCAAAAATATATAAAAACGTTACAGTAACAAGAATATAGTGACATGTAATGTAGAAAATTAAAATAGTGACTAGATATGATAATTTAAGATAACGAATATTAAAATAGTGACAGAATATATTAAAATTAAAATAGAGGCAGATATAATAAAATTAAAGATAATGAACGGAAATTAAAATAGTGACAGATATAATAATGAAAGATAACGAATATAAAATACAGAAAATAAATGTACAGAAAGGATAAAAAGTAAACAAAATATAAAGGGAAAGAAAAATTACATATTATGGTGTTTTCATTTACTGCACCCCAACTATTTCTTCCTTACATAATCATCTAGGTTATCTATCTAGCGTCTGTCCATCATGTCATAAAATATAAAAATAAATACAGTAGAAGTGAATACATTAATGAAGAGTATTTCCTAATACTGGACTCAGATCAATACCTCCTTCCATTTATAATTATATTTGATTAACATAGAACTCTTTCTCCATCGCTCCATCGCTCAGAGATATTCATTTATGTATAACTGATACCTCAGTGAAATTAAATCTGGCAATAGCATTATTAATTAATAATTAATTCCTCATACACAAATAGAAAGCAACTGATTGAAAATAAGTTAATTAAGCTTGTTTGTTTGTTTTGTCCTTCAACTGTACGTTCAATACCAAGCTTTATTTCAAGTATCACGTATCATTTTGTTTTCACCGACAGAAAAGCCACAGTAAAACAGTAATTATTCATTGACATTATAATGCAAGTCCCCTCTGTGACTGCTTCGCTTTCATTACTAGTTGTAAAAAAGAAAATTGATATAATTTCCAATAATTCAGCATGATAATTTGTTTCTTTGTAGTTAGATGTATGTCCGAAATGAACTAAGATTGAAAAAGATGATTATGTCTATTGATTACTATAGATCTTGCAATTTTCTAAGATACCTTAAACATGGCTATAAAACAAGGTAACCCAGCTACAAGCTACATATGTTCAAAAATATCAAGAGTTAAGAGGAAAAATGACAGCTGTAAAGTAATTATAAATGACGATAAACTAGTGAAACAGAAATAATGATTCTCTGCTTCGCTATACAAATCTAATCTAAAATTCTTCAATTTAAAGATCTGAGAATTGGGATTTGTATCAGAATATATGTAATCGTTTTTAGATGTTGTAAAACTGATTAAAGGAGGCTATTAAAACGACAATATAATGGTGAATTACTATTACAGTCAATTATATGATTATAATGGCTAACATTTATGCCAAAAAACAAATTTTATTATTTAATTAGTCAGTACTTAAAAAAGATTATTAAATAATTAGGCAATTAGGTACTTTCTTTAGTTTTTAAATGTTTTTATTCTCAATCTTACCGTTCATTATATATTTTGTCATTGTATATTTACGTAAGGCAATTAAAAAAAATCTTAAAATGTAAAATTGTAAATATAAATATAAGCGCTGTGTCGTAATGTGGTACACTTAGAACCACCTTATACAGAAAAGATGTACACCGATTGTCCACTGATACTTCAAAGTGCAAAATAGTTAAATAATAGTATTCAATATTAATTTAAATATATATTTTTGATAATTCTTTATTTTTATTATTCTATTACGAGTGACTTTTGTGTAAATGTTGCTATACCACGGACTCCCTTGTGCTAGACCTCAAAGCAACTGGTCCAAGACCACTGATAAAGGCAGCAGATACCATCTAGCGGCAATCAGCGGAACTACGTGTTCTAATGTAGTCTTTGCGCATGCGCCAGCATCAGCTGATTCTGGATCAATGAAGACGAAGGTCCATTCAGTCGGAGCTCACAGCTCCTAAGGGTAAGTTGGGCTGTAAATGATAAACATCAATGTCAAATTCCGGACCGTCCAGTTATTATTAGTTAAATTAAATTGTAAATCGTGCGATATGTAAAAAATATATATTGAGTTTATTTACATAAATAAAAATTTATAATTAGACGCCATCACATTTATATCGAAAGTAATGAATAGATTATGCTTTTAAGTTGGTCTTAAAGAAAAAAAATGAACCATATCTATAAAGCTAATACTTTATTAATTCTGTACAACAAAGTTCTACAGAAAAAGTAATAAAAGATTTATTAATCATTGTAATTAAAATACATAACATATGTTTGTAATAACATCACATTTGTATATCATCATTCCCATTAGTCGCGGCTCTAAAACGCATCAGATTGGTCGCGGCGATCTGACAGATCACTTTCAGGAAAACTTGCATTTTTGTTGAAATTTGAGCTTATATACTCAAACTGTGTACTTAAGGGGTTTGGAAGATAAAGAGTAATGACGGAATATCATTTTCATTAAGTATATTTAAGGTTCAAGCGAAAAAATCACAGGAACCAAAAATTTGCTTTCTTTTTGATAGCACTCCTCTAATTATATTTATTTATTTATATATAATGACATAATAATAATAATAACATAATGAAGAATATAAAGGTTTAACCATGAAAACAGAGATGGATCACAGGCACATAAAAACTTTGAATAATAGCTTTCAGTTCTACTATCTGTGATATTCTCATCGCTTGGCCTAGAGAATGTGTTTTGAATTTTTATAATATATTTAATGTTATATTCCACAGTCATAGCCAACATATGCTCATCAAACAATGGGTCCCATCTTGAACAGTTTTCACATTTCTCGCAGCGTCTTATACCCCACGAAGATTTCTGAGAGATCGTAGACGTCAGTTCTCACCAATAAAGCAATGTGTATAGATAAAACAGGCAACGCGAAATGGTGCGACTGAAGTAATGATACGAATGAAGAAAAAAAGTTGATGCTTATATGATGTTGGTTAAACTTTCGATTCCGGTCGCGGCGATCTGTCAGATCGCTTGCTTCATATGAGCCGTACAGAAGGGAGTCTCTAAACTCACACGGGTCATTCAAAAAACAGCTAATGGAGACATGAAAGAATTGCTGCGAACACAAAGGGAGAGGAGAAGAAAAATATACCTAAGCGATCTGCCAGATTTGCCTCGACTAACCAAGGGTTATCAATTAAAATAGTTTTGTTCCACCGAATCGATAGTAAAAAAAAGTAGCCAATTATTGTTTTTAAATCTAAGATCTATTTAATATTTTTTTTAAATAGGCTAAAAGCTGTTGAAATGCCTATTATTTCCTCATTATACTCTCTTATACTAATTGTTTTAAATATTATCTCCTAATTATGAACATCGTTGAATTAGATGTCAATCCTGTCATAAAAATAAGCCCCATTAGTTTTATGGGAATTATCAAAGAGGTGATTGAATAGTGCTTGCAATATCAAATGTGTATCAAAATATTTGAATTCACAATGTATCTGTTGAGAATTTGTTATAATTCTTATTAATTATAAACACGTTTACTAACTGTAAAATCAGAAATCTAATGAGTGTTTGAGATTTATAAATCGTTTTTATTTTGTTTAGAACTAGATGAAAAGAATTAATCAAATATAAAAACTACTTACAGCTACAACTCTTTTCGCACTTGAGCCGTATCTAGGTAATGGTAAGGATTAGTGCAATAGACCATGGAAATGTTTGGCCGATCAACGTGGTCATCTTGCAAACATATATTCCTTGTGAGGTTTCGACAAACCATGGTTTCTATGGTGCAGTTGCAAGTTGTCCATAATTCCCCTACCGCTGTAAACTCGTGCTCAAGCACAATGTTGCATTGGTCTAGATGCAACACTAATCTGATCTATTCTGAGTCAGAATATAGGCACAGTAGAATCAATATTCCTTTCCCCTAAGGAAAACAACAACGCTTAAGCTTTATATAGAGTAGGATCATCACACTTCTGCCCGTTCTTTCTTCGTGAGTTGGTGGCTGACCGGTCTTCTATATCGGTGGAAAGGGGGCATCCTTGAGGAATTCCGAGACCAACATTCGAACTTACCACCTTTGGTATATCAATTGTCTCATTATCAACCACAAAACCTCAAATGAATTAGCGACTGAAAAAAAAAATCAACGATTTAATTATAATGTGGTGAAGGGAATCCTGGCTCCAACTGATATGGAATGTTCTATAGGTAGTGCTACCATAGTGTCCACTACAGTACTACAGTAAAGTACGATATGTAGTTCTGCAGCAGTTTCAAAGAACTCTAGGACGCACTATAGTGATATTCAAGCACAATAGGTAATAAAATAGTCGTTCAGGTAGTGTATGCCAATAATATTCAAGTACTGTAGGTAGATTTGAAATTCTGATGAATACAAGAGCTATGGTCGTGTATAAGTATTATGCTAATGTGGAAATACTACAGGTTGTAAGTACTATATTAGCATCGAAGTACTATATTACAGGTAGTCCAATAGTAATTTTCAAATACTTTATTTTGGAGTGTAGTAATATTCTAGACATTAATTAGTAGAATAGTATTCCATTATGGCACAATAGTACTCAGGTACTATACAGTACTGCTCAGGTAGTATCAGGTATAGTAGTGTCATGTAACTACTATGGTAATATTCAACTACTGTGGGATTATCCAAGAAGTACTTAGTGTACAGTAGCATCATCTAAGTAATATGTGAAAGAATAAGCCAGTGTTCAAGTACAAGGCCGTAGCCAGGAAAACCTTTCGGGGGGTGTCAGGTCAGGATCGAGGATTTTAATAACATTATTCATGATCATTTTTAAAATTTGTATAAATTTGTCCTTATAAAATATTATTGGATGATGAATGATTTAAGTGCAATACGCAACAACAACAATACTTCAATTCTTGATTTTCGATATGATTGTTAATTATTGTGGTTGTTGGAGGTCATTTTCAAGCAAATATGAATATAAGTATGCTTGTTGCAATGCAAAATGATGTGAAATGTGTTGTGTGTGTGGTTTTTAATTTAATTTGCACTTTTTAACCTAGTATTAATTTTTAATACTGACTAAATTTCGGGATTTCGGGGGGTTTTGACCACCTAACTCCCCCTCCCTTGGCTAGGGCCTTGTTCAAGTACCATAAAAGTATTCAAATAATATAGGTAGTATTCCAAGTACTGCAGTAGATGTAATCTAACTACGGTAGGTAGTACTTACAAGAATTCTTGTCTGAATGTTGATAAAAATTACATTTACAACAATATTCTTTCTTTGCGTTAAAATTCCTTAAAAAAATACGCTTTTTTGTATCCGGAAACCTCCACAGAAAATTTTAACGAGAAATTACCATCAGATTGAGTAAAACGCTTAGGGAGAGGGAAAAAGGTGATGTAGAGGGCCATTGTGAACTGGGAAGCGGTGCCACGATAAAAATCGCTGCAGTCAGACATAACGACGACAAATTAGCCAACGCGAAGTACGAGCTGTCGCATTGCGTTGCGTGCTCACATTGCGCTCGTTAATTCAGAGAGCCGCAATATCTGTTTCAAAGCGCCTCGCCCGTCATTTGTGCCCCTGGGGATTAGTTACGCCCCTGTTAATAGTCACATTGTATCATCTGTCAGTCAGTAATTGGAGAAATGGAGGCATTATTTTGGTGGACAGATTTGGTGGCGTAGCATACTAATACATGTAATAAACTCAATTTAAAATTTTCTCAATTGTTGGAAAGCTATTGGTTAAAAATATGAATACAAATACGACGATGCAATGCGTGTCCCTTCCTAAATTTAGTTTTTCGGTGAACAGAGTTTGATGAGACAGGTAGTCAACAATTTGTTAATATAAATAAACGGTTTATGTGACATTTTTTTCAACCAGTAACATTTGTTTATATATATAAACATAGTATGTGATTTAAAAAATAAAAATAAATGAATTTTGATTATGTGGACCAGACCTGATGAAATTCCTTCGGCTTGTACTATTCAGTGATGCTCTACTGAATACATGATACGATTTTATCTCATTTAGTTTCCCCCCCCCCTCCTCCTCCCGCAGTTCTATATATCATACATCTACATTTCTGCCTATTGCGGGGTATTTAGTTTCAAATACCAGCCCTGTTTTTCATAATTGAAATAAAAATGGTTATTGCAATAAAATCAGATCATTTATTTATAAACTTTTAATATAATTTTAGCTTGTCAAGTATGGTAAATAATCAGGATAAACTGTTTTTTTTTATTTATTTATTCATAGTTAAATAGTTTTTTTTATACATAGGTCGTGTTGCGCGACATACTGAAACACTATTGTAATACTTCATTGTTAAATGATTTAATTTTTTAAATATTTTATTTGAAAAGAAAATATATGAATAGGACCGAGACTCGAACCCGGGTCTCCCACATCTCCGTGGTGGCGCCTTAACCATCTCGGCTATCCTGGCTCGCTTCTTGGTCAGTCATATCATATAATATCAGTCATATCATATTGTAATACTTCGTTTTGTCATCGTTTTTCACAGTTGACGAAGTATTTTATTCGCGGAAATATTTGGTTTTTATATTCATTGGTTCCATATAAGCCAATATCCATTAAACGATAATATTTTTAAAAAAATCTCTTTATGTCATGCTTCTACTCCTTTATTATGCCTTTGAAAGTGCGTTGTCAAGTAATTTGTCAAAGGTACTTGTTGAAACCATTAAATACATTAAATGGTTATAGGCAAGAAAATGTCCTTTGTACATTTGCTTTAGGTGATTCCATGAGGAAGATCTAGATAGTGTGGATTCGGATCATTATTCAGATTACCCAAACACTTACTTCTGCAGATGATTGTATAATCGGAATGCCACTTCAAGGCAGTCCAGAGGGTTAAGGGAGTATCATGCAGTGTCGTATTGCATATGAAGTTAAACAGAACTAAATTGCTGATATTAAGAAAAGACAATCGATGACTCAAAAGTAACAGTAATTGATAGGTACATATGCTACATAGTTTTCCATAATTCTCCCTAGTCCTTATAATCTTCAATTGTTAGAAGAAGCAAGAGGAATTTTAAAGATTTCTGGAAAAAATTATGCATATTTTGTTATTGCAAAATTTGTTTTTTTTAAAGTTGTCTTAAACTAAACACTGAAATATGATATAGTTAAGCACAAAAACAGTAACGATTCACATTTTAAGGATGTATAGTTAAGCACATCATTGGGTGAGTCTAGGAAAATGACGTATTGCGAAGAAGGAAGAATTCAGAATAATACTATATTCATTGTAAAGAGAGTATCCCTTTGAAGTGGTTAGATAACTTACTTAAAATGGTATACAAGATGATTACACGGAAATCGTCCTGATGGATTCTGTTCTTTAAGAATGCCCACGAATGGAGAACTACAAGTAATATCCTCTTGGAACTCAGGATACGTAAGTATTACACATGCAAGAACAGTTTTGCAAGCCAAGGATGCCATCTGACCACTAAAAAAAGAAGAATATTAACCGGATAGGAAGAAGTGGTACACATCGACGCTAGTATTGAAGGGTTTCAGAGGCAGCACTCAAAGAGACAGAGAGAGCAATAAACGCGGCACAAACTGTCAAGAGGACGGATTCCGCTGGAATCGATCGGAAGCTCTCTACGTTACAGGAATTAGTGGGAATGCTGGTACAAGCTGGAACTAGAACTATTGGCTGGAACTGAGTGGAAAAGCAAAGCCATCCTTTGATGAGGGGTTCTGCGCTATAGGGAGTTGTGTTATTGCTATTTCCTCCACGAAAACATACATTATCGATTAGTATTTAATTGATACTTAGGAACTAAATGTAAGGATTTTGGATAGATAGATAATAAATATGTAATAGTAATCATATGTTTTATAGCCTCTCCTAGGTTCTGTACCATAATAATTTTAGTTAATAAATAATTTATGATGTGCTGCTAGAAATAAAGAGTACTATTTACATATATATATATATATATATATATATATATATATATATATATATATATATATATATATATGTATTCTAAATGGTTGGGCTTATGTCGATTACATTTTTTGTTAATATTCAAGTGGGTTTGACGATGATTCGTGAGAGAAGAAAAAACTTGAAGCATTACAATCTGCCTCTTGTGGGCAATAAGTAATGGTGCTATGTAGCTTACAATCATTCCATAAAAAATCAATGATATAAACAAAATAAATATATAAATAAATATATACAAGCGAAAAAATATATACAAAAATAAAGTAAATATATATATATATATATATATATATATATATATATATATATAATAAATAAAACATAAAAGAAATATACTGTACACATTCATACTCTACAATTTGCCTGGGATCCCCGAACTGAGCTTCTTCCTCATGAATGAGAGCAAAGCAGGAGTCCGGGAGGCCCCAGCCCCCTTTCCCAGCCGCGTCACTGGCATTAAACGCCAATGGAAGCTGGTTAAGGACGCTTCAGGCCAGTGCCAGAACTCCAAATAACATTATTATATCAGGTCTCGAGGCCATTGCCGGTTTAGACGGCGGGGTGGGTTGGAATGACAGGCAAGGTTTTGGTGAAAGTTTGAAAATTTAGTAGGGATGAGATCAAGGACGAAAGGAATGTTGAGATCATTATGGAGGGTTTTGTTGGAGACAAAAAAAGGAGCATTGACAATAGTTCTCAGGACTTTGGATTGAAAGGATTGAATCGTGAGTTCTTTAGATTATAATCTAAAGTACCTAAAAAAAGTATCTAAAGTATCTAAAAAAAGTACCTAATGGATCGAATAATAATAATTATTATTCGATCCATTAGGTACTTTTTTTAATTCTTACTTTAATACTCACTTTTATTTTTTTTGTTAATGACTTCAATGAGTTTGATCTACATTGGCTCTGGTCAGCACAGCGATCGCCTTTTAGAAATTTTTGAAGATAAGAAATTTGTTAATTTTTCGCATAATAGTTGCTTGCATCGTTGCTTAGTGTGTTCATTAATTTCAAATTACTAAATAATAGATTTTGCAGTGTTATTAAAAATTAAACGTTGTACATGTTTGTAAACCGCAATATCAAAGTGAGTATTTCACATGATTTTTCATTAATGTGGAAGAAAGTGGTCCAGGTAGAGGTAACAATGAATTTCTCTTAGAATTGGAGAAAAACTTTATTGATTAGCCAACGTTTCGACCTACTTTGTAGGTCTTCATCAGGGCTGTGGGGAGACTGGGGGGTTAGGTCCACACTAGCTTGAAACACAGACTTTAAGCCCCTCCCCGAAACACAGACTTCCAGCCCCCCTCTCCTCCCCACAGGCCTGAAGAAGACCTACAAAGTAGGTCGAAACGTTGGCTAATCAATAAAGTTTTTCTCCAATTCTACGAGAAATTCATTGTGACCTCTACCCAGACCACTTTCTTCCACATATATTATCAAGGTTAACAATTATCATTCAATACGATTTTTCATTTAATTTCAATGATGTTTACATGCATATTTATCAACCTTATCTTTTACGAAAATTAATATATTCTTTTTATCTTTTCTTAATATATATATATATATATATATATATATATATATATATATATATATATATATATATATATATATATATATATGTGTATTTCTTCTGCCCTTGTGTATGTTACAGAACTACTACAAAAAGGTTAGATCGATATTGATACTTTATCAGGATAGACCGTTAGTTGATATTTCTACTACACGTTTGAATAGGACAATCTGTCGGGTCCGCTAATATTTAATACAATTCTTTTTATTTCACAATTGCAATTTATCATAACTATAATACATTATACATAGATTATATAAATGTATTTTACCATACCTTAGGTCAATCCATGACTGTTGGGATTTAAATACCAGTGTTATGGTACGCATCATTTGATTTTAGAAATATTTCTCATCCGTGTTAATGTTTATAATTATAGTTACAATATTATTTTCATATTTGAAGTCTTCATATAATGTAATACGCTTACTAATACTCGCATGAATTGAAATGTCTTATTTTAATTTATTTTTGACTCTACTAAAGAACTACTCATCGGATTATTAAAAAAATAATATTAATATGTCTAAGGCAGGTGTTTAATGAATGCATTTCTATATAGTTCCAGGTTATTGTCGCAAGGTATGATGCAGTTATGGCCAGGCAGGTCGACTCTGTTTTGGTCCTGGCAGAATCCTGGGAGGTTGAGTGCGGGGAAAGGATTTATCAAAAAGGATCCATTTGTGAGTAGAGTCCTGGAACATAAGGGCGCAGATCCTTAGTGATTAATTGCACTCCGCAGTCAGTCACGTCGAAGGCTTTTAGCTCGCAGGGTTGTCCGGCTTGTGACGCGTGGGGTCGTGTTAGTCAATGCACATTACTGCTTTAGGATGGTGGATATATAAATAAATAAATATATTTATCATTAGCATCATATGATATATTAGCAATCATGACTCATTCTCATCTCAGCCATGAAGAAGTCAGCAGCATGGCTGGTGAAACGTTGGCGAAAAATTTATCGACACGGTCTAAACCAGAAGAAATCAACAAAAAATTCAATTTTTGGAAACATTACTCTATCGTAGTTTGAAAGTCGATGATGATCGGATAATGATGTATTTATCAAAGTTATAGTATGTTTCATTCTTCAAAAGTTTCATTCAATAATTTTTCTAAAAAGTCTGAGATATTATAAAATAAAAATTCATAAATTGTTTCAGAAACAAGGAGGGGAAAAATATTTGTTAACAATAACAAAAAATCAGAACTACATAACAATTTCGCAATGCTATTTATCCCAATTTACAGGATTATTATCAAAATTATCACTAATGTAATTCAATAATTAAACATATAAAAAAATTTCTATTTGGTTTTTATTAAGTAATTTTTTAAAATGTTCATATGATATATTTTACTTTTGTATGAATTCATATCACCTAATTGGAGGCATCATTTATCTTTGAGGATCTTCTTCGGTACCGCAATAATCCCCCGGATTTGCTATTTTTCGATAAATCTTTTCCTTTCACAATCAGGGATCATAATCCGGTATCAAAAGATGTTAAGGGTGGATTGGCAAAGATATGAAATCTTGTTATTAGGGATGGTAGATGTATACACCACTTTTTAGCAAATTAATTATTAATTATTAAACACATTTTAATATATTATATATTTTTATTAATATTAAAATGGATTATTTATATGTAACGTTTATTTAATTACAAAAAAATATTCGTTTCATAAGTCTTTGATTTGAAAACCAAATAGAAATTTTTTACTGAACAATCATATATTGCATTTTACATAATCTCCAGCCGTTCTTACCAAAGATGAAGACAGTATTAAAATTTTTTCAGTTACTGATTGTATTTTTAAGAGTCTTAAAATTATTCTAGCAACTTCTTATTCTAACTAGAACTTCCTGAAAGATGTGCTCTTAGTTAAAAAAATTGTTAAAAAATAAACTATTGATGTAGCCGCTAACGTAGTTGGTTATATCATCCCTGCCATCGCAAAGTATTGAATATGAAAAAAAGTTTCGTTTTCAAGTTATAGCGGTTGCTTTAGGATTGATAACACAAGGGAACAACATTTTTGTTGCATGAAATATTTTGACTAATATTCTACTTCCTCGAGGTGCTGATTTAAGATCTGAAGTCAGTTTGTTTGTATCAGCTTTACTTTTGGGGTTATAATTATAAACTGTTTTTTAAGATGAAAATATTTTTTATTAAGAAAACTATTAAAAAAATTACCACTACATATCAAAAAATTTTCTTTTGTAAGATTTTCTGGCTTGATTCGGTTCACGGGGGCTGTTTTTAATGCTCCAACAATAGTCCGCCATCATGTGAGCATTCCAGTGACCTTGGTAACGTTCCTCCATAGTTCGAATGTCCTGATGGAACCGTTCCCCTTGTTCTTCACTCAGATCACCAAGATTTTCAGGGAAACGGTCCAAATGGCTGTGGAGGAAGTGTACTTTGATGCTCATATTACAACCAAGCTGCTGGAAGTGTAACAACATTAGTTCAATATGCTCCGCATAGCTTTCTTCCTTTTTGTTTCCCAGAAAATTTTGAGCAGTCCAAACGAATTCATTCCAGGCATTTTTTTCAATATCAGTCATGTAACTAATAAAGTTTTCATCCTTTATCAACCTTCTTATTTGGGGACCATCAAAAATTCCATTTTTAATTTTTTCTTGGCTCAAATTAAAGAACTTCTTAGAGATGTATTTATAGCAATCACCACCCTTGTTCAAAGCTTTGACAAATTATTTCATGAGCCCTAGTTTGATATGCAAAGGTGGCAGTATTATTCGATCCGTGGGCACAAGGGGCTCATTTATTACATTCAGTTGTCCCGGAACCATAGATTGCCTGGAAGGCCAATCTTTTCTAATCCAGTGCTCAGACCTAGCTCTGCTGTCCCATAAACAAATAAAACATGGATATTTTGTATATCCACCTTGTTGTCCAAGAAGAAAATTCACCATTTTTAGATCAACACTTATCAACCACTTTTGTTCGTTGTATTTGATTCTATCCATTACAGAAGCTACAGTAGCATATTCTTCTTTGACTGTAGTTGAATGTGCAATCGGTATCGAACCCAGCTTATTGCCGTTATGCATAAGTACACATTTCAGGCTACGTTTAGAGGAGTCAATAAATAAACGCCATTCATTTGGATCATACTTCTGTACTCCCATTGCTTTCAATAAACCAGGAACATCTGAACAAAAAGCAAAGTCGTCATCTTTAGAAAAGAATGACAGCAATTCTGCCTCTCGGTTACGATAGTATGAAATTCTTGTTTCTGGGGTTAAAAGATTTCTTTGCTTTAATCGAGAAGCTAGAATCTCCGATGTCTTTTTAGAAAGACCAAGATCTCTGATTAATGCATTGAGGTCTTCCTGATTAAAGAGCTGGGGCTCAGAAGTAAAATCAGGGTAAGAATCACTTGTCCGACTTTCATCACTTGAAGAATAGTTTTGTTTTTCTATATCATGATCATTTTGTACAGATGAAAAAGCTTGGGGTACTGGTGCATCGCCAGAGAACAAGACTGGTCGAGTAACAGATAACAAGTTTGGATAAGACCATTTCGACCGGTTATTTTTATTAATTCCATTAATATCAATCACACAAAAATAACAATCATCTTGATGATTATTAGGTTCCCGCCAAATCATTGGTGTTTGATACTTAAAATGGGGTCTTTTCTTATTTGCCCATAATCTCAAAGACTCAACACATGTTTTACATACCATATGAGGGATCCACTACTTGTCACGGATGTCCAAAGCGAATCCAAAGTAATCAAAATATACCTGTGTTATAAACTCTGACACACTTAGCCTACAATTTTTGAATGTATATTCCCCACAAATGTTACAGAAATAGTTTGGATCGTTTCTACAGATATTTCTTAACTTGGACATTGTTATTTAACACAAGAGCACAAACTTTTTCACTAAACAACTCAGTTGAATTTAAGTTTGAATGTGACTAGTACAAATATATGTCTATTAGCTGTTTGCCAAAAACAAAAGGTGCTGGAGAAAAACTGAGGCTAGATTTGTAATCACCAACCTCTAATTAGTAAACAACAGGCCTAAAACTCCATGCAACAAAAAATTAATAAAAATTTGTTCCCTTGTGTAATTGATCAGTCACAAAAACAATGTAAAACGAATGTCATTGGTTTGACTATAGGTACTATTTTTATTGAATCTTGAAACTGTTTTTTTTTTTAATTCTCCTCAAAAGTACCGATTTTCACATTCAGTAGTTGGAAATAGCAGGGATGATATGAGCGAAACAACAAATAAAATGTAAACGAAAACTAAAATGTAAACGACTTGTGAATAATATAAAATAGGGAATATTATGAAGTAATTGACTCACTAAACAAAAAAAGAAAAGTTCACTATGAAGGTACAAAATTAATTTTAAGAACTTCTAGGGAATATTGAATAATATTTAGTATGTAGAGGCTTATAATTTTAATGTATGTACCTACTGTATCAATTAATTAAAAGCTTATAGTCGTATTTACAATACCAGGCATTATAATTGGTAGAATAAATTCTGTTACAGTATATTTATGGATTTTAAATAACATTATAATGAAACAAATAAAGTATTTTATTCGGTATTCTTTGATTTTATTTATATACTAACAGGTTACAAACGTATATAACAGCCGTGTTTGATTTATTCCAAACTCCTTAGGTATTTTCCTCATCGTTAAAAATGATATATCAAGCAAAACATAAGAAAATCTTCATGACTTTTTAAAAATGTATTATGTAATAGTGTGCTTGTGTCACACGAACGCCTAAGGTTACCAAATATATTTAGATTATATCATTGTGGGGGATTAAGTTAGCGGTTGTTAATTATTAAAGTTCTGTCAATCCTGTAATTCATGAAATCATATTACGATATTACGATCATCTAACGTAAGAATATAGTTTTAAAATTTTTTAAATATTTTATTTGAAAAGAAAAGATATGATCTGGACCGTGACTCGAACCCGGGTCTCCCACCTATCCGTGGTGGTGCTTAGCCACCTCAGCCATCCTAGTTCGATTCTTGATCAGTCATATCCCTTCTTTTCACTGATCCTATATCTCCGTGTTCTCACAATTTGCGATGTACTCGGGGATAATGTTAATTAAACATTACTTTTATTTTTTTTTTAGTACGATACCTTGGCTTTCTCCTAGACAAAAGACTAACATGGAATCCTCAAACCAGACTCAAAAGACAAGAACTTAACAGACGATTCAGCCAACTATACAGATTACTATGTAGGACCTCCCATCTTTCAATAGACAATAAACTACTAATATACAAGACCATCATTAAACCTATTTGGACCTATGGACTGGAACTGTGGGGGACCGCGAAAAAATCGAATATCAGACGCATTCAATCCTTTCAATCCAAAGTCCTGAGAACTATTGTCAATGCTCCTTATTATGTTTCCAACAAAACCCTCCATAATGATCTCAACATTCCTGTCGTCCTCGATCTCATCCCTACTAAATTTTCAAACTTTCACCAAAACCTTGCCTGTCATCCCAACCCCCTGGCTCAGTTATTATCCAGTTCCACACATCCATATAACCCACCCCGCCGCCTAAACCGGCAATGGCCTCGAGACCTGATATAATAATGTTATTTGGAGTACTGGCACTGCCCAGATTCTCCACTCACGACCTGTGTGTGTGTGAAGCGCCCTTAACCAGCTTCCATTGGCGTTTAATGCCAGTGACGCGGCTGGGAAAGGGGGCTGGGGCCTCCCGGACTCCTGCTTTGCCCTCATTCATGAGGAAGAAGCTCAGTTCGGGGACCCCAGGCAAATTGTAAATAGAGTATGAATGTGTACAGTATATTTTTTTTATGTTTTATTTATTATTATTATATTTTTTTTTATTATATATATTTTTTTTTCTTGATTATGTATATATTTTTTCGCTTGTATATATTTATTTATGCATTTATTTCGTTTACATCATTGATTTTTTATGGAATGATTGTAAGCTACATAGCACCATTACTTATTGCCCACAACAGGCAGATTGTAATGCTTCAATAAAGTGTTTTTCTTCTCTCTAAAAAAAAAAAAAACTTTTATTTTTGGATCTTGTTGACTTACGTCCTTAAATATTAGTATAATTTATTTTATTGTTTTTTATGTATATATATATATATATATATATATATATATTTATAATAAAAGCATAAAATAAATTATAGTTTTAAAACATTGATATCATAATAAATGCCATGATATTTATAGAAACTACGATTTTTCTAATACGATAAATCATTTTTTCACAAATCCTTATGTGTATGATTTACTTTTTTTTTTACTTATTCTATAAATAGCTCAAAGAACATTTGGAGTGTAAATAGCATTCCTTTAAATAACATTAAAAGAAACACATTTTTTCAAATTTTAAAAAACAAATTCCATTACGAAATTCGGTTATTTGACTTGCGTAAAACAAGGATTCAATTAATTGTTTAAGAGGATTATTTGTATGATGATTTAATTATACGATTTATATCAGAATTATTTGTATCTATTCGCCCGACATCACTCATAAATATTTTATACTCAGTAAATTTTCGATCCAAACAATAGTAAATATGACGCTAAAATTTGTTTTTTAATAAATTATTATTAATAACTGCATAGGCGCAATAAAGTGAAAAGAAATCCAAGTTTTACAAATAAATTTATGAAGTGTTGGAAGCGGTTTTCCCATCGATTTGCATAACTGCGACTGATTATGCCGTGCATGCGATGCCAACTATTAACGAATGAAACTGCAGCCATAACTTGACCACTCCTGCATTGAAGCCAGTCCGAGGCTGGTTCGTTGTTGAAAAGAGAGGGGGCGAAAAACGGAAACCATTAAACTAACAGAAAACTAGCCTACGCAGAAACCAACTCACCCCCAGGCCATTGTAAAAAGTCTAAATTGACTCTTAAAGCTGCGGTGGGGAAACGAAATTAATAGCCGGCCGGAGAAATACTTGATAAGAGATTAACTTTTACCCAACATGCGAATGGGGCATGCAATGAAGCAATAAACTCCTCGGCCGAGCATACCTTTATTTTATTAGCCAGCTCCTGCTTTCTGCAAACTCTTGACGATTTCGGAACCAAAACCTAATCCTGGCTAAAAATATCATTCCATGGATTAAAATAACGCAATAATTAAATAATAGTAAACAGATTTTTAAATAAAAACCGTCCACAGGTTTTTCCTTCACTTCCTCAGGGAAAATGAAAATGCTATGCAGGGTAAAATGGCTTAAAGGTTGGATTTCACAAGGAAGATAGTAGATAGCTTCTTTGATTGTCCTAGTTCGCCAACCAGGCGCTGCGTCGCTTAATTTGGTTCTGCAAGGACAGTCTTTGTGGTAAAACTGCACTGTGGTCTACTACCACTTCACTCCCTCACTTCAAAACACTAATTTAGTTTTATAATACCAATATAGCTGGTTTTTGATGTTTCATAGTTTAACAAGATACATTAGAGTTTAAATAAATTATATTTTACTCCCAGAGCATGTATGTAAAATGTATATCATCAGAATGAAAGGCAATCCTGCCCGAGTAGTTAAGTCATACAGCCATTATGTTTCTTGTTACTCATTAATATTATATCAAACCAGTGTCAATCATTGTCTTAAAAAAAATGTGTTCTTTTTCAGTTACCAAAAACCATGTTTTCATTCTCTCATTCATATATTTTTCAGTTCCAAACTCATCCTTTAATCCTCCATTGACATAGATTATTAGTTTAGTAGGGATGGATTTTTGCAGCTGGAGATTATAACATTTTAAATCATGACCATTTTGATACTATATAATTACTTTTTTACATAATATAAAATTAGGTGAGCCTCAAAAGATTACTTAGGAGGCAGGGAAGTTAAAATTTAGAGACAAGGCTAAATTCTGAGAGCAAATTTAGCCTCTTATTTTTTTTATTGATTTTTCAAAAGTATATTATAACTATGGTGTATTATTACACATATGTGTAAATATATATATTGAATGATAGGAAACAGAAATCCATGGTTGAGAGTAGAAGTAGTCCTTCAACGGCTACTGGATCGTCGGCACTGACGAGTTGATCCATCACCGTCAGGCAACATTTATTAAAGAGGATTAAGGAATTACAGCCGCTCAGTTATAACTCGCTTGTAGCCCTCGCTTTTAGCAAAGAAATATATCCACTCCGTTCTCTGTTTGTTTAAATTAACTCAGTTATTGTTCATTCTTCAAGTCATGGCCATCTTTAGGGAGTGGCCAAGTTTTATCGAGCGACTTTGTATAAAACATCAAACATATTTAATTATGCGTCGAATTTTACTAATAGCAAAATAATACTGTATACTTGATCTAATATCGTGAATGCCGCCGCATTAATTTTTCAACTTACCGGATCCTAAAAAGTATTTCGAGTAAGTAAAAAAAGTGTCATTTAATGAAGAGATATGAGAACTATTTATAAATAGTTCTACAAGATAGTTCAATAAAATGAACTCACTCTTTGTAACTTGATGATTTCGAAACAGAAAATTATTTACTACAACCCTAGTGTCATATGTTCGTATAATGGGGATGCTATGTTTGCTATACGTTGCTGTGTATGTCAGTTTTCTTCTTTGATTTGGTTCAGAAGAGGATTTAGACTGCCATCCAAGACCTATGTGGTGAAGAAATGTTTTACTTCCACCAAGAAAGATTTCCTTTGGGGGTTCAGAAGTGTATTTAGAAATCAGTTACACTTTCATGACAAAATGAATACTTAACTAGTACCTAATCGTTCAGTCTGTGCAGTTTGGTGATATGCCTGCGATTCATACATTCATACAAAGATAGATGGCGCTACGTTCCACGTGGGGAAATTCACAAATTGAAAATAATACGATAATGGAACGCTATACCTGAAATCGATAAAATTTCAAGTAATGTCAGGTTTTTAATATTTATTCAGTATTATCTTTAGTTAATGATCACTACCTTAATTAATGTCTTTAAATCCTCAAGAAAGTAATGAATATTGTTCACGCCATTTGGCGTTCTTTTAGTAAATAAATTATTCCAATACTTAAAAAATAGTGTCAAATACATCTTAAAATAGCACACTCTCTAGCGGTTTTTTTGGGCAACTACCGCTTCAATTAATTGACATAATCACAGCCAGAGCGCGATATACGGGTGGTTTCTTCACATGTGGCACTGTTTTTTAATTTCGGGTTCAGCGTGCAGTTATAAAAAGCAGTTAGACCTACATGTTCATCACTTATACCTCCAGCTATCCAGCTCAATTCTAGCGAATCTAGTTCTTGAATAGTTCTCTGCTTTCCGATGTACTATTCTATTCATGTTTTTTACAAGTAATGCCCGTTTCACCTGCAAATAAGTATGAATTCCCCTGAAAGATTTTTAGACCACAGGAACCCTAGCTAGAAGGACACTAAGAGCTTCTTTTGGTCGTTTGAGCGCGCTCGAGGGGCCAAGGAGGTTTTATCGGCAAAGCTGCCCTGCCTGCGTCTTGGGTAAGTAACTTTTATTTCAATGGTTTAGATTTCTTCATATTGTTGCGAACTGTTTTTAAATTACACCTTACAGTCCACATCCAGAGCAAGATTTGATTCAGACAAAACCTACGCTTCCTTTTTAGAAATTTAGAACTGAACATACGAGCTTTGTCTCAACAGATATAAAAAATAATAATCTTTTGCTTCTAATGTAGATTTTTTAAAAAATAAACTAATTTTATATAAAATTTAACTTCATGTATGTTCTGCATTCTTTTGAAAAATAAATTACTATTTGCAGTCCTTCGAACATTTTACAAGACACACAATCTGCTCGGAAATGACTGCGGATGACTATGCACCAGAAACCAAATCTAGCGGTAAAATGTTTGAATTGTAAGTTAGGAAAATACTTCAGCCCAATGTTTACTTTGTCCACACGTGTCAAGCTCTGCTTCCAGTCTCTATTTGCTTTTATTCTAGCCCTGGCAATGTAAGATAAAATCATATAAGCGATGATTTATGGTGTTGACATATGTAATTGTTTGCTGATTCATTTCCAATGATATAACATATGATATATGTTATATCATTGTAATGATATATCAATGAAATGATATGTCTTATCGTTGGCAAAGATGTGACACATAAAATGATTATTATAATAAATACAAAAGTCTATTTTTAAAATTAGAACAATATTATTTAAAAAATAATGGCATAGCAGTTTTTTCTTTTACATGTTAAATTTTTTACATAATTATGAACTTCTATTGTTTTAATTTTCGAAGCAGTTCCTATTATTATTATTATTATTATCAAAACAGAATTCGTGTTCATCACAATAGGACCATACATAAAATATTCATTATATATCCTCACCCTCCAATAGCTAGCTTTTTTCTGATTGTTGTTTTATGTTCATTGTACTTCTTCAGGAAGTGAGTGAGCAAACATATAGTTTAATATATTTTAGAATTTATTATTATACTAATATAACGAAAAAATATATTAGAAGTTACATAAATGATAAATGTTTTGTGTAAACTCTATAACAACTTCCTCCCTACATCTGACTGCAAGCTAATGCAAATATAGAATATGTCTATGCTATGTCTATATTCAGTTTTTGCTTAATTAAATTATACATTGCTACTACATATCTACTGCCCGGTGAATAAGTGGTTAATTCAAAAATAAGTTTTTTATTCTTAGGGAAATGGAATCGTGTAAATTCTGGTAGTGCATAAGTTGCTGAGTCAGGTTTGAAATGGAGTTATTGTTTATACAATGACACAATATGGAATATTAGGAGTACCTAAATAAATAGGGTGTGGGGTCAGTGGCAGAAGACTGAGTCGCCATGCAATCCTGGTTCCAATCCTGCTTCTTGCAAGACTTTTATTTAGTTTGTTAGCAGTCGGAAATGGTTCATATGGGATCTAGGACCTGTTACTTCTATAAATAATTTTGATTATTTCACCAAATGCACTTTTACTAAATTTACAATTTTAATCTTTTGTCATTACACAAAATTATTCAGTATTCATTCTTTAATATCATTAGTTGCATATAACAACACATTTCCAAAATTCCCTCCAACATATGGTTGGTAGGTAATCGTGTTATTTAATTCAATTGTTCAATCTTGTTAGCATCGCTACAGACCCCTTCTGGGACTCACCCAGGCTCTATAAAGTGGGTCCCAAAAATAAGGGAGGGAAACCTGGCGGTTGAGCCTGATCTAGGACAAATCATCTCCTTGCACAACCGTTGTCTTTGAAACAGTAGTCTCTACTACGTACAGGTTGCAGTGGTGCAAGCATTTTTTTTTTTTTTATATAAATAGGTTAAGGGACATTGAGTTTAAATGTCCCTTAGGATCAGTACCTTTACTCTTAAGAGAGAGGATGGCGGTTGTAGACAAGAAGCGGGTAAATCAACATGTAGACTGTCTCACATACCCTTTTCTTTCTTTATTAGTAGCTATTTAAGACATCTTGTAACTATGACCAACACACAATAAATATAATTTTATTCAATATTTTTTATTATTTAATAATAAAAGTCCTAATATAATATAAGTCCTAATCAGTCAACCACGTCAACCTTTTGAGAAGAGAGGGATATGTCTCCTATTCAATAATGATATAGAATTACAATATCTCAAATATAACGATCTCAAGGTAGCATCTCATTTTATTATTTAAATATTATTCAGATCAAAGGATCTGACTTTTCCTTGAGATCAATGCTTGAGAAGTGAAGCCAATATAACAACTACAACTGGAAACATTTGATTTAGCAACTGCTGCTTGTCGGCACCATGAAAGGGATGCGGAACGAGGAAAATTTGTCGTGTCGGGACACATGAAAGGGAATGTGTTTTGGACAAAGAACAGACCATTGGTCCCCTTATGGCTTTATGGTCCAAGATGGTAGAGAAGGAAGGAGAGGGAGAGAAGAAAACTCTTGAAAACGAGGCTGAAGAAGGCACTCTTGAGATAGACGTAGAGCAGGAAGGTACTCAGGAGACGAGGCCGGAAAGAAGGACGGGTCCCGAGAGAGAAGAGCGGCCGAACGAAGCGGGTGGAGATGTCGAGGAAGAAGACCGACCTGTAACCCAATCTACCCCTGTCCGCAGATAAGTTGAATTTATTTCCTGTGATGTATTTTATGGCAATCCTTTTTATATATATTTAAATCTGAATCATAACCTTGTTGAATTGAATTGAATAAATAAACGATCCTTATTGTAATTCCTTTGGTGCTTACATACCCCAGATACACTATTTATTTATAAATAATATATTGAAGGTATAATAGATGAGTAAATTAGTAAACACAAGAATAGACCTTTGGAAAGGAACCCAATTAAGATTAAGGAATATAAATAATAATTTGAGTACTCATCCTAAATGAGACTCTGGCATCCCAAATATCAATATATATATTCAAGATATATTTAAGAGTACAATCATAGCACAACTTATTCGCAGGGACTGTAAATATAAAGTAGATATTAATTTATATTTTCCTACCAAATTTCACAAATAGGTTAACTACTAATGCTTTTAACCTAGCACTAAAAAGATTAAGATACATCAGTAAATATTATCATTATTTTTTAAAATCATTTCTCATTTGTTAATTTACTGTTAATAATTAATTAAACGTAACTATATTTTAACTAAGGCATAGTAGCTTATATTTTAATTCCAGTATTGTTATTCTAAAGGGAATTGTCCCAGGATAAATGAAGACTTAATCATTATTATTATTATTAAATACAATTTTACCTAATACTTTTTTAAGAAATTGCATGTAAGTGTAACAATTATATGGTTTTAATTTTGGGATTTATTTATTTATTTTTTTCGCATCCTCCAAGATTTTATTTACAATATAATACAAATAATTTATAATTTACAATATATACATGAAAATGCTTCTATATAAACCAAAAGCCTTCTGTTACCTTTCGTTATTTTAAGGCGTCACAATGGGCTGAGTCCGCTGAAGGCGGTTTTTACTCGAACCGGCTCAAAGCCGCTGACTTTACACAACAAACAAAACAGGGAGGGACCGTAAATTTTTTTTTGTTGGGGTGATTTTGGGATTTTAAAAAAATATTGTCGGGATAACTTTGTTCCTTGTAGATATCTAGAACGAGTAAGGCCTTACACCAGGTTTTTATTTAATAGGTTAACTTTGAATTATAGGTGCCAACTCAAATTTAACGCCAGTCGTTTATAATCCAGGATTGTTTTTAAGGTAAAAAAATGGATAATCGTTTCCCGCGATCATAGGACTAAAACCCTCTCCATAGCGGAGACGCAGCGACCAGTTGCGGGAGACATTGCAAATATTTGAAGAGTGGCTGAGCTAGAGCCGGGACCAGCTGCATTGGGATTACAGAGGTTTAGGGCTGCGTGGTCGGTCGCCATGGAGACGGCCTCCCTTCCTACGCAGCTCTCTGTCTATTTCACCCTCTGGCCCTTTTATAGTTCACATAGGCCATGAGCTTATTGTATTGTATGTTGGATATGGTGCAGCATCGTATCATTATAACTTATATAAGAGGGACAAAAGTGTCAATAATTAAATTTTTTTCTGAATATACACACATATAAAAAAAAAACGCATCCCCAAAAGGAACACTGATATATGCCTCTTACCTGTAAGATACACAATTAGTTAATGTGAAAAGTTGTATTGAATACAACTCATTTCATTTCCTTAAGTGCAAAGGTCCACATAGAACCCAAAATTAAGAATTATATTTATTATAGCAGCTTGTTAATATGAACAACCTACAAGAAAATTAGGTCATCAATACAGAAAATTTTGGACTCGGAACAAAGAAAAATTCAAGAAAAAAGATTAATTAAACAATATAGAATACAATAGTTTTCAGAAAATTTCACTCTCAATCATTGACTTCAAGTAAGAGGTCATGAATTTTTCATCTGTCACCCTGTTTATCTTATAAATAAAGCACACTGCGATTTGGTAAAAAAAAAATGTTAAAAAAATGAATATAGTTGTTCAGACCAGTTATCTAAAATAAAACTGTTGAAAAAAGTAACCCATAAAACCATGGCGTCTTATCTGTCGGTTACATTTTTACTTATCAGTTACAAATATTCAATTTAAAAATAAACAAATAAAATTACAAGGTACTATAACCAAAATTAATGTATTTATTTTTAAAGAGAAAAAATAGGCCCTCGGCCGGGATTCGAACCCGGATCCTCTGTCTTTCCGTGACACCGCCCTACCATTTGAGCAACCAAGGCCGCCTGCCGGCAGAGGACAAATCTTTTCTCTTATCCGATCCCATGTCCTCGTGTTCTCGCAATTTTTGCGATGAATACATTAGAACGACTGTTCTTTGAGCATTAATTTAATTTTAGGATCTTATTGACTTACGTCATATTACTATTTATATTTTTTTATAATTATTGGTCAAATGGTAGGGCGCTGTCACGGAAGGACAGAGGATCCGGGTCGAATCCCGGCCGAGGGCATATCTTTCCTCTTTAAAAATAACAATATTTAAAAATAAAAAAATTGACCTATAATTATAAAAAAATACAAAATTAATGTAAATTGAAATAGTATAATCGTAAAAAAAAATACATTCAGAGTATAACATTCCTATCTCAGAGATACACTATACATTTTATGCTAAATACTTCACGCCTCATACAAAAGCACCAAACTAAACTGTGTAGGGAGACATGCCAGAGGAATAGAAAAGATGGAGGGGGGGGGTAGGTCAACCCTTGCACGACTAACGGATCATGAAAATACTGAGCAATGTATCTGTCAGATACAACACGTGTAATCTTTCAGGATCTGGAAAAAAAATGAAGTTAAATCAGCACATATGAAAAATATTTTTTAAACAAATTTAATTTATCTAAAAAAGGAGCTCAGTGTGTGAAGTTTTGAGTTGCTCTGTTGAAGGTCAATTATTATTTAGCTGTTGAAGATGATCTCGAATAAATCATCTCCCAGCACAACCATTGTTATAGAAACAGTATACAGACAGAACAAAACTACCATATTCTAAAACCTATTTCCTTCAGGGGTTACAGCACAGGTTATAGGTACTAGCACAAATTGTAGGTACAGGTTTAATGTTTATAGAAAATGTTATGTTTCCCCACGCCCAAAAGTAAAAAGTTTTAAAAGTTAATAAATTAATTATATAATTAACATTATATATATATATATATATATTTATATATATATATATATATATATATATATATATATATATAAAGGGAGCGGAGTGGCTCAATAGTAGAGCACTGAGTTGCCATGCCAAATGTTCTGGTTCAAATCCTCCTGCAGGCAGGCCTGGCAGGTCTTTTGCTTGGTCCGTTAGCAGCTGGTGATGGATCATATAGGTTCTAGGGCCCTCTTGGGGCTCACCCAGCCTCTAAAATTGGGTTCCCAAAATAACGGGGAAAAATCGGGGATTCGAGCGTGATCTAAAACAAATCACCTCCCTGCACAACCATTGTTATAGAAACAGTATACAGACAGAACAAAACTACCATATTCTAAAACCTATTTCCTTCAGGGGTTACAGCACAGGTTATAGGTACTAGCACAAATTGTAGGTACAGGTTTAATGTTTATAGAAAATGTTATGTTTCCCCACGCCCAAAAGTAAAAAGTTTTAAAAGTTAATAAATTAATTATATAATTTACATTATATATATATATATATATATATATATATATATATATATATATATTTATATATATATATATATATATATATATATATAAAGGGAGCGGAGTGGCTCAATAGTAGAGCACTGAGTTGCCATGCCAAATGTTCTGGTTCAAATCCTCCTGCAGGCAGGCCTGGCAGGTCTTTTGCTTGGTCCGTTAGCAGCTGGTGATGGATCATATAGGTTCTAGGGCCCTCTTGGGGCTCACCCAGCCTCTAAAATTGGGTTCCCAAAATAA
This sequence comes from Arma custos, assembly GCA_037127475.1. Lineage (NCBI taxonomy): Eukaryota > Metazoa > Arthropoda > Insecta > Hemiptera > Pentatomidae > Arma > Arma custos. The sequence goes on along the minus strand of CM073759.1, from coordinate 204,651,870 downwards.
CGGGGAAAAATCGGGGATTCGAGCGTGATCTAAAACAAATCACCTCCCTGCACAACTATTGTCCATGAAAAAGTTATGTTTCTACCATGTACTGAAACTCAGACCCTTCACGGGTTGTAGTGGTACAGGTAATACATATAAAGTATATATATATTTATTTCGCGTAAAATAAATAATATATATATATATATATATATATATACTATCCATTCACGTGTTTACTTCCTTATCCATCTAATTGATAGTTCTATAAAATTAAAAAGATTTTATCGCCGTCGATTTCTTTTCAATGTTAGTTTTAAGTGTGCGGTTTCATTTTATGTTTTACACTTGTTCCGATTAATTTGCATTTAACTACTTCAATGATATATTCTGCGGAAAACAGTTCGAAAGAAAGAAAAGAAACATTTTTTTTATTTAATTACCAGTTGCGTCGAAAAACTGGTATAAACGAAAGGTTTTATATACGCCCCTGGTCACTCAAACCGTTACGAAATTTTATTTTCTCAGCCGTGTCTATTGGAATAACATCATTTTTTTATAAAACTATCAATTTTTTTTTAACTCATATCTAATAACAATATATTCAGATGACATTGTAGCATTTAATGTATCCATCTTTAAACAAACGGGGTGAAACCCAAGTCTGAATCGTCATCTAAGATTGTATGTTATTCTATCAGATACTACTTTTTTTTAAGCCAAAACTAAATTATTTCAAAAATTAACAACGTTAATTCCAAACAGCTTTGGGCGCATGAAATTGTTTGATTATTAATTGTAATATTTAATCAAAAACAAATCTAACAAGGTTTTTGGAAATGCCAAGATTTATTTTTCAGACTCGTGTTCCTAGGACCAAGGTTTTGATTCTTTAAATTAGCTATTAACTTTTAAAACTTTTTACTTTTGGGCGTGGGGAAACATAACATTTTCTATAAACATTAAACCTGTACCTACAATTTGTGCTAGTACCTATAACCTGTGCTGTAACCCCTGAAGGAAATAGGTTTTAGAATATGGTAGTTTTGTTCTGTCTGTATACTGTTTCTATAACAATGGTTGTGCTGGGAGATGATTTATTCGAGATCATCTTCAACAGCTAAATAATAATTGACCTTCAACAGAGCAACTCAAAACTTCACACACTGAGCTCCTTTTTTAGATAAATTAAATTTGTTTAAAAAATATTTTCCATATGTGCTGATTTAACTTCATTTTTTTTCCAGATCCTGAAAGCTTACACGTGTTGTATCCGACAGATACATTGCTCAGTATTTTCATGATCCGTTAGTCGTGCAAGGGTTGACCTACCCCCCCCCCTCCATCTTTTCTATTCCTCTGGCATGTCTCCCTACACAGTTTAGTTTGGTGCTTTTGTATGAGGCGTGAAGTATTCAGCATAAAATGTATAGTGTATCTCTGAGATAGGAATGTTATACTATGAATGTATTTTTTTTTACGATTATACTATTTCAATTTACATTAATTTTGTATTTTTTTATAATTATAGGTCAATTTTTTTATTTTTAAATATTATTATTTTTAAAGAGAAAAAATATGCCCTCGGCCGGGATTCGAACCCGGATCCTCTGTCCTTCCGTGACAGCGCCCTACCATTTGACCAATAATTATAAAAATATATAAATAGTAATATGACGTAAGTCAATAAGATCCTAAAATTAAATTAATGCTCAAAGAACATTCGTTCTAATGTATTCATCGCAAAAATTGCGAGAACGCGAGGACATGGGATCGGATAAGAGAAAAGATACATACATATATATATATATATATATATATATATATATATATATATATATATATGTATATAATGTTAATTGATTCAAACACTCTATTTATTATGTATTGAAATAAAACCAAATTGAGTTTCTCTCTGTAAAAAAATGATTTAAATTTATTTTATTATAACAATAGTTTTATGTAACTCATTTGCAAACTCACCACCATAAACAGTCCTGTAAAAAAAGGAAACATCATTTTAAAGTCAACACTTCAACACTATTTACACATTTACTGAATAATCAAAACAAATCACAATAACCTCCTCGGTTCTTCTTTCACAGCCGTTACCATGGCAAACGTATCTGTCGCAATGAAATGAAAGGCGTCTAGTGTACGTCTTTTACATATATATATACATACATACATACATATATATACATATATATATATATATATATATATATATATATATATATATATATATATATATATATATATATATATGCTACAATGATATCTCTCTTATCATTTGTTACTTTAAAAAGTAAGTTTTAATAGTTAAGAGTTTCAAGTTAAACCGTTTTAATAAATTTTCTAATTTATAAAAATCTTTAATATTAACAAACCCGTTGTTAACCGTTCAGAAAACCAGTAAATTTATTTTTTATTTAACGGCATCCTATATTTGCAAATATCCTTGGTAATCATTTACTAAGTTACTAAGAAATCGCTTATTTTGCTTTATTTTCGTTTATATGAAGTTGTTTTATGATATTGGCGTAAAGGTTTTTAAATAAGGTAATAGTGGAAAATCAAAAATTTTTTAAAAATAAAATTATTTTTCTCTTTTGAAAAAAAATGAAAATAGCGCAACTCAAAATTAAATTTTATGTTAAAATACTGACATAACTGCTATCTAGCGGCCAAATACTCGAGTTACTTTAGGGAGTTACTTAGGTTTTCTTAAGACATAATAAAAAATTTCACTTTTTTTGTTGTGCCGTTTTCCTTCCAAAGGAGCAATGAGTAGCTCCGTTAGCACTGTTTCAGCAGTAATGATCATGTATGGAAATAATGTAGCACTTCAAATATGTATGAATAATTAGATAAATCATTAACTGTTATATTTGTTTAAAAAAAATAAGAATACAGGTGAGAAGAGTGGAAATGATTAAGGTGTAGAATAGAATTAAAACAACAAAAGTTCTATAATTCAAATGTACGAGGTGTTGACAACTTGAGTTTGAAATTAAAAGATTTACTCGCCAAGAAGTTGAAATATCCAAGCAGGTGTAGTAGAAATTTTATTAAGAAACAAAAAATTAAATGTTTGCCCTAATTATGTCTTCCTACAAGACCGAATTTTTTGCAACAGCCCGGCCAAGTCGAGACGGTTATGATAATTACTTACAAAATTATTTTTGTCCCAACAGCTGACTATTATTTTTTTTTTCTCTCAGGCTAAATTATAGAAGTTCTCCTGAAGGCCCAGGGTGCCAGAATATTAACAAGGCTGTCAGATCCCTTTGGAGCCAGAACTGGATGAGTATCGAAGGGAAGGCCTGGAGATAGGGCGGAGATGAGAATCCGAAAAGGGTTATTTAGAAAAGAGCTGGGCCCTTCCATTTGCAGTAAACCGGCTGGTGAAGTGGCCCCATCATATTGAGATGGTTGTCACCAGCTTCCTTCACCAGGTGCCTTATATAGCCTCTCTGTAGTGCCAGTATGTAGCCTTTAGGGCTGGATGATAAACTTAATCTTAGAACTATCAATATATTATTTCAATCCATAATAGACTGTACCGTAATATATAATGAGTAAAGGATAAATGAAAGAATATGAAATAGAACATATATCCGGCAAAGAGGCTACATAAATCATACAGTATTTACATAAGTATTTAAACAATTAATATAAACGTTTTGTTTATTTGTATGGAGTGTTCTGGTCGTGAAAAAATAAATAAATAAAAATAATTTTTATTACTTCTCATGGATAATAATAATAATAATAAATATGTATTTAGGAAATCATACAAATGCCATTTGGCACATATTGTATTTTTGGTGTTCGTCGGAACACCTCTCCTAAGGGATTCTCATGAAAGCGTGTTTTTGTGGTGAAGTAGTCGTCTTAGAAGTGAGAATCGGTGATTCAATTTTTTCTTCAAATTAATTACTTGTGAAGTCAGTCGTCTGTCCATGGTAATTCCCAAGTATTTGGTCTGTGTTTGTCTGGGCATTTCTCATCGATACGAGTATTAATTATAAATGATTAGAGCGTCTGTTTGGGAATTAAGGAGATTTTGGAAAAGTATGGATTTGAATGTCAATAAGGAAGAAGCATGCCGGATATTAGATAATACATGTGTGAATGACGTATACCGTTGCTGGAAATAAGTGACATACTGCTTGCTGGTTGATGGATTGCTCTTTACACTGCTGGCTGTCTGCTTGGTTTTATACTCTATGCTAATGTTGAGATAATTAAGGCAATATATAGAGAACATGCGCTTGTTCCTTCAAGTTCTAGTAGGCCAATTTGCCGTAGTAGTAGGCCTAGGCGGATTAGGGATGACTCTACCTTCACTGGAAAGAGGGAACCATGAGTATGGAAAAGAAGAAAGCAGAGTACTTTTTTATATTTCAAAAATTTTAGTCTACGATTTTTACTAGCTTATTTGATCATCACTCATCGTAAACAAAATAAAGAAGTAATTCTAATTTATCTTAAACTATGGCCGATTAAGATTTATTCACTTGTTTTATTTTATCCTCTCTTCCTTTACTCCTCTGATATTCCGGATTACCCTTGCATCACCATTTATAGCTTTGTTGACGATACAGTTATTCGGGCGGAAAAATACGCCAAAAAATCCTATCAAAGTCTTTATAGCTCTGATTTCGAAAAATGGTTGGAGAAATTTAAAATTAAAAGAAACGCCACAAAATCGAGCCATGCTAGCTTCTCCCTACGGAAAACTTTGAGTCCAGCAGTCAAAGTTGACAACACCTATTCACCTATATTTGATCAAAATACTTGTACATCAAGTAAATACAAGTAAATGTAAAAAGACAAGAACTGACAAGCTACAAAAATCTCATCTTCAGGACTATACTTCACTTGACTTGAGAAAAAAAGACTAATCTACAAAAAACACCATACTGAGACATACTTCGGCAAATGAAGCAGAACTTCCAGTAATACAGGCCTGTATACACTAGATACACACAACACTGTCCAAAATTTTAAGAAAAATTGTTAATGCTTCTTTGTATTTTCGTATACTGTGACACAACGACATGAACATTCTCAATGTAAATTAATATATTTTCGGCAAATAAACAACATATCATTCATCAGGCCGTTCATTGGTAGTAGTGATGAAAGGTTTTTAGAGAATAAGACCTATAAGCTCTTATTGAGTAGATTGAAATACGCTATGTATTGTCGGCACCATGAAAGGGATGCGGAGCGGGGAAAATGTGTCATGTCGGGACACATGAAAGGGAATGCGTTTTGGACAAAGAACAGACCCTTGGTCCCCTTATGGTTTTATGGTCCAAGATGGTGGAGAAGGAAGGAGATGGGGAGAGAAGAAAACTCTTGAAACACGAGGCTGAAGAAAGCACTCTGGAGACGAAGGCGGAACAGGAAGGAGGTACTCTGGAGTCGTAAAGCAAGGAAGACTGGAGAGACAGGCCCTGCGGAAGAAGATGAGTCCCGGAGGTGGCAAGAAGAAGACTGACCTGTAACCCAATCAACCCTTGTCCATAGATAAGTTTTTACTTATATATTAAAATCTGAATCATTAATCTTGTTTTAAATTGATATAATAAACGACTGACGATGAACGATATTGTAATTCCTTTGGTGCTTACATACTCCAGATACACTATTTATTTATAAATAATATATTGAAGATATAATAGATGAGTAAATTGGTAAACACAAGAATAGACCTTTGGAAAGGAACCCAATTAAGATTAAGGAATACAAATAATAATTTGAGTACTCATCCTAAATACGACTCTGGCATCCCAAATATCAATATATATATTCAAGATATATATAAAAATTTCTAAATTTCTAAAAGTAGAAACATAGCAAATAATAACAATGTAAGCATCATACATTATTATACTTTTTTAGGTGTTGTTTAACGCCTTAATCTGCACATAAACCATTGAGGTGATTAAACATTACAATAAAAAAAATAAATAATATACTGGGAACTAGAGTAGCTATGAAATATGTGGAGGGCAATATAGCTGCTGAGCTGAGCAGTATCAGGCGATTCATTCTCGGTGAAGAAAGCGCCCTGGCATTATCCGCGCTCAGTAAATTCACTGCCAAAGTGAACCCCCCTCTCCCTGTATCCCTCACCCCTCACCCCCCTCGCCTACACCCCCCCCCAGCCACACCATAACGGCGCTCTTTATTAAAAGATAACGGCCGATATCGTCCGATCGATAATTATGTCTGCGGCAATTATCGGTCGAATAGGCTCGCCCGGCGGCTATAGTGAGGGGGTTTCCTGTCCCAGACCGAGGGATACTGGATGCTGTATATGTCTTTGAGTAGATTGATATTATTATTAATGTTGGGACATCTTGATGTTTATAATCAATTTTTAATTTACATATCAGGTAATAATAATTTATTCGTATATGAGTTATTCTAAAATTTTCAAATTATGCAAAGATGGAAACAAAAATAAAGAACACATATCAACATATTTATGAACCAGCGTACAAGTGTCACTCTTTTTCTTTTTTCTCTCTAGTTCCACGTTTGCTAAGTGTTAGGCTGTTTTTTGTTTGTTTATTATGATGCTGTTATGGCTAATCGGGCGATACTACAGTGGGAGCTCTAAAGTTAACTTATCTAGGTATAATTAGCATAGGGATCTTTAGCCAGTAACTAACATCGTACAGATTTGGGACCCCCGTTTAACGTCCTTTCCGAAGGACGGCATAACTAAGCAATTTTTAGTTCCTTCAAAAAATCGTAGGACCACCTTCGGGGAGTTACGAATGTGGCTGTCTACTTCCCCTTTTATTGATTATTCAAAAAATAAATATGAATTTGGAAAATGAAGAAGTATACGTACCTTTAATACATGTACGTTTGTTTCTTTGGGTTTGTAAGGCATAAAACCATACGGTCATCAACGCCTGTTGATACATGTACGTATTTTATAGCAATCCTCTATTTATCTCAATCGTTATTGTACGTGTCTTTAGATGTGCATTAAATGGTATTCAAAATAAGTTATTATATTAATAAAGTGTATTTATAGTAATCATGTAGGTGGTTACTTAACCAAGATACACTATATGTTTATCAATGCGATATTGATAAACATAATTAATGAATAATTTTTATTTTCTCATAACAAAGTATTATTGAAATGGTATCCCTTGTGGGGACTGGATATTTTTAATTGTATATTATACAATTTACTAACTAATATTAACTTGATTATTGATATTTATTAACTTCTAAGTACATATCGTTTTCAATTTCTATTTCTATAAGAAAAAAGAAAAGAAAAAAGATAAAAAATATCTTCATATTCATCAATCAAAATTACTAATGTCACAAATGCCAGAGATATTTTTCGCTATGATTGACTAATTGGCTATATAATAGCCGGATGTTTCTTGAGTAAATGCCAACAATTATTTTTTATAACAATTATTAGCAAGATTACAAAATATTTAGTAATATAAAGTTGATTTCTTTTAAACACTACAAAGATCTTTTTTAATCTTTCAACGTTTTCTATACCTTCAATCGTGTCTGTACTGCTAAGTATACTAAATAATTTCGAGCATTTCTATAGCACTTGGCAATTCTGGTGACCAGGAAGATTTCACTTGATGGAGTCTTAAGCTCTCTTTATGAAGATAGTTATCACTTTTGGGAGAACCTAATTGGTTATTGTCGACTGGATATTTCAATGGAATATGTTAGACTATATCATTTGTTATAAGATAGTGTCGATATGAAATCACCAATGCACTATTATCAAATATTAGATGCATCAATCTGTTCTAAGAAAAGTATTGAAACTTTGGAGTACTGATATTTAAGATTGTAATAATAAGTAGTTCATAGTACATTATACGAGTAAATAGTAATAATATATATATATATATATATATATATATATATATATATATATATATATACATTTATATATGATTACCTTTAATACTTGAATATAATAATAATTATAAATAACTAATTACGTATTCTATTGTATATGTATTAGCTTCCTAAAGCTCAGTTATAGTCTTGAGACCGTTGGATCATAAGATTACGCCGTTAGACTTAAGACCCGCTATCTTTGATATTGTTTAGTCCTAGCAGAGGTGCTTAAGAAACAACTGATGCAGCGCCTATTCGAATCCGGTCTAGGCAGTTTAAATTTTTTCTTTATATTTATAAAAAACTACTAAGTTGTTGAACTATTTAAAGGTATGATCTCACAGCTATAAATGAAAGTGACATTAGTTAAATTATTTCCCGGAGAATGTAATTCAAACACTTATTATCTATATAAATTAGTAAATTATGGTAAAAATTCGTCAAAAATAATTATTCACTAATATTAAACTTAATCGATATTTTTGTAGAACATAGATAATGTTGCTAAATAACTGTAACAATAAAGGACTATATACAAGGACCGAGGGATTAGTGATTTATAAGAGAACGAGGCCTTAGCAAAAACATTTACAAGTGTGCTATCTGGTGGTGCATTGGGGAGATGGAAAAAAAGGGCTCGGAGGTGGGAGGGGGGGATTGCGGCGGCCATGTTTTACCCGCTCCAGCTCCAGCGGCTGGACCAATTAATCAGGCCCCATCTGCCTTATCTGTGTGAGTGTGTGTGTGTCCACTGGCCCCGGGATAAATCATAACTTACCTAGCAACTGTAATGGACTCCTGGATCAGTTAGCCTTCCGCCCTCCCCCTCCATTAGCAAGATAGCATCTGGTCGGGCAATGTTAGGACAGTTATAACCGCAGAGGAAGTTTCAGATAGAAGGTTGAGAAAACGAAATAAAGGGGTCGCTGTGATATTAGAAGCATGTGATAATAGAGGTCACGGATAAACACGCACTAAAAAAGAGCTTAACAGCGCTAGGGGGGAAGCCAATTGTGCGTTACATGGCAAATCATAGCAGGACCATTCGTACATTGTCATACATGTCCATAGTTGCTAAAGAAACTATTGTAACTTAATCTATCACATAGATCTATCACATAGACAACTAATCAGAAGGTTGATTTATTACTACTATTTTTTAATTGTTTATAGCTATTTCAGTACCATCTTTTCACAAAATACAGCACCCCGTATTAGTTGCAGATTTGTGAGATCCGTCTCGCTGAATTGATTTATTTATAAATAATTTCTTGTTTATTAGTTATTTATTCCCATGAGTCTCCCCCATCTATCCAGTCTTCAGTTGTCCTGTTAGTCGCCCACAGCAACTTTGGCTTCAAACAGTGGTTCTGTGCTGCATAACATTATTTTAAATTTAAACCGGTCATTCTTTCTCTTTTTGAGTATAAAAGGTGAAACTTTGAAAATCGTAACCTTCTTTAAGACTAAGGATATAATTCCTAGGATACATTTTTTCCAATTACCCAATCAATTCATCCAGTAACAACACTGGTTCAGTGAAACGACATGGAAAATGCTTGGCCTAACCAACGTTCTAGGTCCATTATTATTTTGAAGTGAACCAATGGTGCAGTTATGTCTTTGGACAATCCTTTAAAGACATGCTATGTTATTATTCTCTGTCATACTGTTACCATGGAAATTGGCATTATCCATGAAGCAACCATGATGTTGTTTGCATGATGATTAGCTGTTGTGTGTGTTTATGAGGCTTCCATATTTCCGACTTAAATCTAATTGAAGACAGAGTGACTTTGTTTTACTATTCAAAAAATGCTTCGCTTAAAAAAAGTCACGTTAGTTACCTTAACGTTTGGAAAATGACATATTTTTTTTAAATGGCCAAGCACATGCATTCAGATTTCGTATTTTCATACATATCTCGCGCAAAAAAATAAAAAGGTTTTGACGTTATGTATTTAGGGAGGTTATAAGCCCGACATAAATTTCCAAAAATAATCTAAGAATAATAATCTAATTACAATGATCTGACTGGTATAGTTTTACCTTAGGAACTATATTAAAAATGATAACTTCCAACAATAAAAGGTGATAACACGCTGTACTGAAAGTTCAACCTGAATCTAGAAATTGCCTCTTCTATCATGCCCACTTAGTTAAGTCCCTCAGGAGAAATGTGATTAATTATGCAGAAAGTCTAAGAAAAATATTCTCATTAATCACTGATTCTGGAGTAATCATCGAAGCTTGATCATTCGATTTAAACATAAGATTCGAAGTGAAAGATGATCAATCTAAATTCAGGTAATTCTCAATCTATTATGCCGACATATTGTATCTATAAAAAAGTGACTATGTCACATTATAGTGTGGTGATCCATGATAACAATCTATGATTATTGATTAGTATAATAATATGAATTTATTAGTATGTATTATGTGGATTAGTATTGTATAACTTTAGTTTTAATTATATGTCATTTCATTAGTATAAAACAGTAAGGAGCCTAATTATTTTAATATTTATATGTAGTTTAATTACGTATTGAAGTATTTATATAAGCATTGTATCGGTATTTAACTATTATTTATATTATCCGTTCACCTATGTACCAAAGATAGATAAGAATGTAGGAACGTATCAACGAGGACTGTATGATTGTGTACAGATATTATTATACCAGAGGTCAATTCCTGTCTTCGTCAAGACCTTTTAATGTTTATATTTTTACCCCTATTCTTGTCTTGTCGAGAGTTGGGGGACGCCGCCGTGTCGTGTTTTGGTCTTATTATCAGCCCGTTCTCTCTGTGACTGCCGAACGATCGCTGTTTCCCCGCTCTCTTCTGTACAATTAATCTGTAAAGGCTTGTATTAGATATAAGTACAATTTGCATGTAATAATATCATATATATATATATATATATATATATATATATATATATATATATATATATATATATATATATTAAGAATATACCTTTTGTTTGTGCTTCCATTGTTAAACTTTGTGTTTGTACTGACTTATTTTTTTTTATAATTAATAAATTATTTGGGGAAAGGCCATTACAATAGTTTGAATAAGTTTTTAAATTGTTTAATATACTTTTAAAGAAATGGTTTTATATACTGGAAAGGTTCTGTTTGATGATTCAGGAGAAATGAGATAAATTATGAAGAAGAAAAGGAGCACAGGAGGGAAGAAAGATAGGCATATGAAAAACAAATTTTAAAGTGAGGAACTCATAGAGAAAGTTGAAAATAACCTAATTTTTCCTGAGAGTCGGAGAAAAGGGAAGTATGAGAGGTTTAGGATCTTGCATAATGCCGCCTCGAGTTAGGCACATCTTCATCTGTCAACTCCGGCCGCTGTGTCTTCGCTCTTCCTAACTTCTGCTTTGTTATTTCCACCTTATCTTCAACTTTGAAAAGTGTATTTCTGTGAAGACGAACCATTTATTCTGTAGGTATTTTTCCATGAATTAAGTAAACACAGATCAATATCTCTTCTCAAAATTAAATTTAAAAAAATTAAATTCCAAATTAGTATTAAGACAGAAATTAAATACGTACACTTACTTACTAAAACCAATTTGGACACATGCTTAACAAATTTACGGCATCACTAAACAAACTCACAGAAAACGACTGCAAACTTTTCAGTCAAAATTACTTAGACTTATCACTAATGCACCATGGTACGCCAATAACAAAACTCTGCATACTGACTTAAAAATCCATTGATACTGACACCCAAACCCATTGATACAATAAATGGCCACGACTCTCATCCTTGAGAACACTAGGAGGAGACTAAATAGAATGTGGATGAGGGATCTATTACAGTAGGAAATTAAAGCAAGCCAATGGAGAGGTAGTTGTTGGCTACTGTTCTGCGTCACGCCTTCCATGTCATATTGTATTATTTAAGTCAGCCAATCTACTGATTGTCAATTACTTGTATTTGACAGGTGTGGATGAAAATATAAAGAGAAGAAAAAAAGAAAAAAAAAAGTAAATTACGAGTATATTGGGTTGTACCATATGAAATGTCAGTGAGGGAGTAAATTTAAATTATTAGCAAAAAGATTATTAAACAATACTTTTATTAATCAAAAAAGGATCCTTCGCTTTCAATACACTTCTCTCAACGTGAAACAAGCATAATTTTAAAGTGAAACTTTTATTATAATTTATTTAATTGTTATATGATATATTTTTTAAAAATGTTTTATTTGAAAAGAAAAGATATGGCCAGGACCGGGACTCTAACCCGTGTCTTTCACCAGGTGATACTTTTTGTCTTTTCAAATGAAACTTTTATTCCGTCGCTCCAAAATGTTTTGCCCATCTATCAGCATGTCGTGTTACAGCTGGAGAAGGGGTAAAGTGAAAGGCGCATGACAGAACACCCTAGGCCAATATGGCGGCGCTCAGTTAGCTGACCGTGTAGTATTTATGTTCTCACTTATTCGTGCAAGTGTTCCGCGTTATTTCGATGTCGTAAATGTTTTAATGTTCATTAACTTTATATAAAATTAAATAAATAAAAACGAATTGTTTACTAATAACAAATCTCTTCAAAGACTATCAAATCCTCTTACCAGTGTGTATTAATTGTAGTTTTGATATATAATAATATATTTCATTATTTTTATACTCTAAGGCAGCGGTTCCCAAACTGGGGGGCGCGAGGACATGTCAGGGGGGGCGCGAGACAAGTCAAACATTAAATTAAATTTAAGTAGTCTTTCTAAAATTTTAAATTAACCATGATGTTTAGAAAATTTTCCAATTTGATATAATAGACAAACCTTCATTATGATTAAAATATTTCAAAGTGTATCCTAGTGTATCATGGGAAGCTCTTCGTTTATATTTGCCTTTTTCAAGCACCTATTTGTGCAAAAATGCATTTTCAACACTTGTGGCCATTAAACCAAAGTATCGGAATAAGCTTGATGTTGCTAGTGTCTTGCGTTGTGCACTTACTAAAACTCGAATAGGCATACCAGTAAGAAAAATGGAAGCCCATCCATCTCACTAACCAACCTAATCTATTTTTCTCTTGTTAATAATTTTGTATTTTATGAAAACTGATATTGTTGTACCTTATGGCAGTATAAATAAATGTTTTGTTTTCAATGTAATACTTATTTGTATTTGTTTTGTTCCTAGGCCCACACAATTTATTGTTAAGGGGGGCGTGAGAAGCTTTGATTTCAACAAAAGGGGGGCGTGGTACAAAAAAGTTTGGGAAACCCTGCTCTAAGGCATAATAGCTTACAAAACCTGTATTGTTACTCTAAAGGGACTTGTCCCAGAATAAATAAGGAAATTATTATTATTATTATCTTGTTCTTTTTCTTGGTTTCTACCAGAGAATGGACCAACCGGGACATTAGTCAAGGGTTAGGCTAGAGTTTGTTTAATGATAAAATACATCAATGATATAAAAATACATTAATATAGAATCATTAACAAACACTTTATTGTGGATATCCCTCTTATATAATATTATTCTTACTTTTTATTGTGCGTTTATCATCTAAATGACTGTATTAATTATTTATTCCGTACTCTAATACGCAAATTGAAATCAAATTTTATAGTTGAATATTTTGTTTCCTATTGATTTCCCATTATCATTCCCATTTTTCAATAATTAAATTAAGATAAAATACGCAATTTTAATACCCTAAATCGAATAATGTTCCAATTTTTTTTTAGTTAAATGTCCACAAACCGAAAAAGCCTCTAGGGTGAAAGACCCGGGTTCGAGTCCCGGTCCTGGCCATATCTTTTCTTTTCAAATTAAATAATTAAATAAAATGTTCCATTTAGATCATTCCTGAAAGAAATGTTTTTATGTGGCCTAATACTAAATAATCGAAAGCATAAAGACATTGTACAAATTATAATAAGTTGATAACACAATTGTAATTAATTAATCAAGTATACGTATTAATTAATCAAGTATACGTATCGGAGAAGAGTTAAGCTAAAAGAAAACATAACAATATGCACACAGAGACGGAGAGCCCGGTCGGCAGGAGATTCGGGAAGCCGCCGACAGATGGCAGGGGTGTTTGCAGAAGCCCATCCACTTATATTTACTTAGGACAGCTTCTGTTATACAATTTATGGTCTCACTTATTTATTTTAGTTTATAATGGATTTGAAACAATAATTCACCCAATTTTATCAACTTTTAATGAAATTATCTCTAATATGATTAACAGGAGTTTCTGCTGTTTCCTTTGAGCGAATTTAAATCAACCAGTGTGGAGAATCATTACTTAGTGTGTTACCTCTATCATATTGCAGGATTAGGTGACAATTAATAAGCTATTATGACATTTAATATTCATATTGGGAAAGGTAATAAAAAAACCTTAATTAAATAACATGCCACGCTTTTATGTAAAAATCTAATAACGGATTGGTGATACAAAGAAATGAAAAATCCTATATTTATTAAAATGTACTTCATAACCAATGGTAGGTACTCACAGAATCAACAACAAATAAATTTATTAATTTAAAATTTCTTAACACAATGATAAAATACAATTTGTGATTCTTCAATAATGAATGTCTAAAAGACCAAGAGGATTTTTTTAAAAATAATTACATTCATCCATCGTTAAGAATGAAAACATTTAGAAATATTTTTAATAAACTAATAATTTATTTCTTTGGCAATGAAGTTTATGAACATATAAAACAGTACGGTAAAATAAATTATAAATATACTCCACAAATACTAACGAATGAAAACTGAAGCCTCCTCATGAAAACAGTGAATAAAAACCTTAATAAATCGTTATAATTATTTCGATCAACTATAGAATGCACACATAATTTTTGCAAACATTGAATCCTGTACTATAACAACACATCCAACATTAAGTAAATTAAATTAATTTTAGTTATAGAGATACTATATAACTAAAATTAATATCATAACTAAATCTAAGTTCCAATATAAAAAGACTAAACAATTAAACAGTTACATTCTAATCGGGGAATATATAGTAATTAATCTCGGATTAATCCCGTAGAATACGATTGAAAAGTGACAACTTTTTTTGCATAGGTGTCTTTATTAAAAGACACCTATCCTACCATATCAGGTTTTGGTTTTCCCGAGTGACCCGTGTTCTTGTTTAGATTTGCGCCTTAGGCTGCTGGACTCCACATATATCCTGTGGGTAAAAGACAGCAGCTAATCGGGCAGCGTTGCGCTGACAAGAATACCCCCTCCCTTGCGTAGAGACTGTGAACATGACGGAGCCAACAGGACCCTCCACTACAGCAGCAGCGGTCAGCACTGCAGGGCCCACGGTGACCAAGAAGAGTAAGAGCGACGTCGATGACGGCTGGGAGCAGCCAAAGAAAGTCTGCAGGCAGACGAACCGGACGATAAACTTCTCGGTGAGTACCCAAAACAGTTATTTATCTCTGTGTAGTGACAGTGTTCCCAGTGATAGTGCCCCCAGTGCGCCACCTAAATTCAAAAAACCACCTCCTATAGTAGTTAGTGGTGCGACTAGCACAATAAGAGCAGTAGAAGAGCTTCAGACCGCTGGGTTTCAGGACTTCAGCATTCAAAAAACCAAAGATGGAATCAGAATTTTCCCGGGCACCTTAGAAGCGCACGCGGGAATTGTGAATTTTTTAAAAACAAAAAATAACCCATTCCACACGTACGCGACATCCAATGGATCCAGAACAAATAAATATGTCATATACGGGCTAGACCTCGAATATGACATAGAAGAAATAAGTACATTTCTAAAAACGAAATTACAGGATGTTTTAGACGTGCGCCGCATGAGAAAGAGCAACAAGGACGGAGTAAAAACCGAACTTCCACTTATCCTGATCACCACAGCAGCGACAGTAAAGCTGGCCGACCTACAAGCTGTGCAAGCAGTCAATCGAGTTAGATTCACTGCCAAGATATACAAAGGACGGACAGGCATTATCCAATGCCATAGATGCCAACAGTTCGGACACACTAAAAATCACTGCTCTCGAGCACTGGTATGTGTCCGTTGTTCTGGCCCACATTTAGTCTCTGAGTGCCAGAGAGAAACAACCCCACTGAAGTGCTTCAATTGTGGAGAAACTCATGTAGCCTCATTCTCAGGCTGTGTAGTCAGGAAAGCTCTGCAGGCGAAACTGGAGAAACTCCGCCAAAGTACCAGGACTAGAAGCAAGCCTAATCCAGCTGCACCACCAGCATTTAACGAGAAAAATTTTCCGCATCCCCCCAAACTAACTCAAAGACGGACTGACGGACCAATGAGGGACCGACCTCAACCTCCACCCAGGCAGACCGAATGGACTTCAGCGGAGAGGACCGTTGAAAGGCCCTGTTACGATACTACACCCCCTTGGGTAGAACAACTTATGACAAATATCAACAATTTCACAAACACTGCAAACAGACTCTTAGAGTTATTTTCTGCTCTACTGACAAAATGAATAACCCAATGACGCTACTAAATTTCAATACTGACGGACTCATGCCTAAAATTACAGAGGTATTCGCCCTGATAGCACAGACCCAACCCACTGTAGTGATCCTCACTGATACCAGAGTTAATTTCCAGCGCATACGCATTCCCGGGTACGATCTAACGGGAGACCATTTGGTTGAGCAAAAAGGTGGGGTCATGATAGCCATTCGACACGGTACAAGATGGAGGGATCACCCCACACCAGGGGCCATCAGAGACCCAAAAATACACCACAAAACCATACAGGTTCAACTGGATAAACCCACCATTATTACAGGGTTATACAGAAGACCTAGATCATCCCATGAAGAATTCTCGAGACTGCTCCACGCGTGCGCCAAGAGAACAAACCATTGGGTAGTGGGCGACCTAAACGCCCGGCACACCCTCTGGAACAATGCCTCTTGCAGTGAAGCGGGAAAAATTATTTTAAAAACACCGTTTACAGTGGTTCACCCCGATACCCACACATTTATACATAGGGCTAATGTGGCATTCAGGTCAACGATCGACCTACTTCTAACTAGACAGCCCCATCGCCTTATTGAATGCGTAGCGCTGGATATTATAACAACGGACCATAGGCCTGTGCTTTACTCATTAGATGGAGAAACGCCATTCTCACCTCCACCTACTAAATTTAAATATCAAGCAGCAGATTGGGAGTTTTATAAAGCACATGTCTACCATAATTTGTCAACTGTTCCTACTCTCCGAAAAACGAAAGACATAGACGATTACCTAGAGTTTTTTACAAAAACGATCAGAAGCGCCGCGGATGCGGCCATACCGAAATTTAATCCACTTCCGCCAGCCCTGCGTCCCCTACCAGATCACATTCTTTCACTTATCGCCTTGCGCAATAAGTGGAAGAATAAATGGTACAGGACTAGGGATCATGAGGTAAAATCGGTAGTGAATTCCCTTACTACTCAGGTTCGCAATCTCATGAAACAATTTCGGACTGCACAGTGGCTTGAGAAGCTCCGAGCAATCCATGGCGACCACCGTAAATTTTGGAAATTACTCAGGGCGAGCACAAGGAAGAGAAGCTCTACATTACTACACGACGGAGACAAACTGTTGACAGATGAGGAACAAGCAAGTAAGTTCGCTGATCACTACAGTGCCACTATAGCCCGTCGAACAATCAGTATGACTGAAATCCCGAACGAAGAAATAGGAAATAATTATATGTTTGTATCTCCGAAGCAGCTGAAGGCGATACTCCGTCGTTCGCGAGGGAATAAAGCCCCAGGCCACGACGGAATACAAACTATACTCCTAAAACAATTACCAAGAAGAGGCATAGCTCACCTGACGAACCTCTACAACTCCTGTCTCAGGCTAAGATACTTTCCTGAGGCATGGAAAAGAGCTATCCTCTTTCCGCTGCTGAAGCCCGCAAGAAATGGTAATCAGCCAGTCGACTACCGGCCTATTAGCTTACTTCCGCACATGGGCAAAGTTTTTGAGAAAATTATTCTTAATTATCTCAAAACCTATTGCTCAGAAATAGCGTTAATCCCACCGGAGCAGACCGGCTTCCAGGCCGGACTGTGCCCGGACCACCATCTGGCGAAGCTACACGCGGAAGTAAGCCAGAACGCAGTTAAGAACGAGGCAACCGCTTTGATATCCATAGACTGCACGGAAGCGTTTGACTCAGTGTCCCATAGCCTTCTATGTAAGACACTGCAGGACAACGAGTTTCCCGAGCAGCTATATACTATCATAAGGTCCTTTCTGACACAACGTTCAATAAAGGTACGAGTCGGCGAAGAGCTGTCCAACCCCTTTCCACTCACGTGTGGTGTACCTCAAGGGTCTGTGCTATCACCGGTATTATTCTCAGTTTATACGGCGGAAATCGTTGGTGCCAAATACAAAAAAGCTACTGTGGCGGCGTATGCCGATGACATTGCCATCTACAGTAGCTCATTGAATGCAGAGAGAGCTCTACGGCAGGCGGAGGTGGCCTGTGAGGAAATAACTAAAAGACTGGACGGATTGAATATTACAGTTAATCCCAAAAAGACCGACTGTATTATTCTCTCCTTCCAAAAGAATAAGCGCCCTCTACCTAAGGTTTATAGAGTAGCAGGCAAAGTTAACAAACCTGCGAATAGGATAACGTATCTCGGTGTCACCCTCGACCGGCACTTGACGTTATCCCAACATTGCAATAAGAAGATCAGGTCGGTGAGAACCAAATCTTACAGGCTAAATCATCTTTTAACCTCACCGAACTTATCACTCCGCCTCAAAGTAATGATCTATAAGGCAGTTCTTAGACCAGCACTCCTTTATGGGGCGCCTATGTTGAATAACATTTCGCCAACAACCTCAAAAAGGCTCCAACAATTTCAAAACCGTATGCTGAGGCGTATAGTAAGGCACACTTCTCTACAAAGGACGAAATCAGACATAATACACGAGACTCTCGGACTCCCGACGGTAACGGACTTCATCACACGGAGGCATATCAAATTTTTTGATAGCCTCCAACACTGCACGAACCCACTATTCAACGCACTTACACCGACAGGCCGACCTCAGCGCTGGCAAACACACGTACAGACGCTCAACATGGACTGAGTAAACTACTAACAAACTCCAATCAGACAGAACTAGTGAGCCCCATCACTGGATCCCCCACTCCTTCCATTTAATTAATGCTCATAAAATCCTTCAGACAATCCTCTCTTAAAATGCAGCTGGTGCAGTAGAAGAGATACAATCTATCATTAGAAATTTTTAATATGTTATTTTTTCAAATATTTATAACAACCAAAGGGGTTAAGAAATAAAAAAAAAAAAAAAAAAAAAAAAAAAAAAAAAAAAAAAAAAAAAAAAAACAGTTACATTCTAGTATGCTTACTGAACTATAAATTAGTGGGTCATAACGTGATTCTATATTTTAATTTGCGTATACTCAAATGCGTACACATACAAGTGTTAATGAAGATAAACAAGAGTATAATAAATACTACATATATAAACATATACATATTTATTACATAAGAAAGATTTAAAAATTAAAATAATTCTCTGCAAAATTTAATTTTAATAAAGAACTAGTACTGTTTTTTGTTTTTTTATAGGTTTGTATTTGATTATTAATTAATGGGCTTATTCAATGATAATCAAAATAAATAAATATCATAAATAAAACGAATTAATTGGCGAATCTGAATATAAAGCTGTCTAAACATGCAGTATTTGATTAGAATATCTGCAAGAAATACCTTTGATGATGTTTTCCACCAAAATATATTACTATTGTCCGTGTTTCCTCACCTGGAACATAAAAAGAATAAATGATATATGATTTATAGTACAATAAATATATTATTATAATAATTAATTACTTGAAACTATAAGTTAGTTTAAATAAATAGTTTAAATGATTGATGCTGATGAATGAGGGGCAGGAAAGCTCTGTGTGTAAAGCGCTGAGTTGTTGATCTGTTGGTCCCTGGTTCGAATATAGATAAATTCATTAATCTTATTATATTAATTTTAGCAGCCATAGACCAACCCCTTGAGTTAAGTATATCCTGGGATTCATCCAGTCTTCAAAAGTGGGTAGCCGAAATGAGATAAAAACCTTGAGTTGAGCTTGGTACAACCGTCCAGTTGAAACAATGTTCTCTTCCATAAACTGAGTTAAATTCACTTAATGGATTTGAAGTGGTTGAGGAACATAGCCAATAACATGACCTATCTTGCCCACGTAAATATCTGCAAAAAGTAACCCGTTTCATTTGATCATTCTGCTTATTATTCACACTTTAACATTGCTTCATTAGTGGGAGACTGTTAAAAAACAACAATATGACGAATGAAAACAAAATCGGGGAATACAGTTTAGTGTTGTTGTTGTTGTTTGTCCATTTAACGTCACTTTATGCTGCTATGGCTAATCGGACGACAGTTTAGTATTGCAGCTACATATCTATCATCTCCATCCAAAATTCAATTATACCACTGGACAGCTAAAAGATCAAAGAATTCATGGCGATAAGTGAGGACTATGAATCATCGCGGACGGTGGATGGGTAAGTGTCGCCAATTTGAGGTCATTCTGCTGTGTATCCAGATTTCCATCGATTATAACTTATGACTCGGAGAAGCTAAGACGTTCGTTTATGTTACAATCGATCGCTGTCGTCAAAATCTATCGATTGTATATAAAACATTAGTGTAGAATAGTGACAGTGAATATAATAAGGTGTTAGAATCAAAATAAATATTATTAAAAGTATATAATGTCGGCCTATACGCGTCGAAAACCCCAATCCAAATACATAGATCGTATACGGTTGGAAAGGACTTCTCAAGAGTGATCGAATGGTAACAATAAAATACCAAATGACCCAATCAAACAAACCTATAATTAATAAAGATATACTGTAACACAGTAATTATTTATTTACTTGATAAATAATATTTTGTGTAAAAAATATTCCCCGTTACGTCAAAACATGGCCGTGCTCTTGACACAGCCACACCCCATTTTATTGGGTAGTTCCAGCCTCTTCTCTAGATTAAAAAATTTACTATCTCAGCTGGGTTTGAACCAAGGACCTACAGCATAGCAGCACAGCGCTCTACCACTGATCAACCCTGCTCCCATTAATACAATAAAGAGTCCTTATATTCCAGGTAAATATATCATACTAAAGTTTAATTCGTAATATAAAATGTACTACAATAAACTTTCTCTCAATAGACAAATATTTACAGGAAAGTAGTTGGAAATTGACGATTAGAACCAAGTGATTCTAAAGAATATCGTCACTGTCAAAACATTACCGTATATCTATAATTTAAGCGATTTTACCGGATAGAAAAAAAACCGAGCCATATGTTATACTAGATTTTGCCCGCGTCTTCACTCGCGTGAAATTTGGTCTGCCACATAAAGTTTCGTGACAGATCATTTTAAATAAATAATTCAATTTTTTTTAACTATATGTTACTCGTACATAAAAAATTTCAGATGTCTAACTTCAAAACTGACGGATTCCATACAATCTTTGAATCCCTATTATATTAAGGGGGAAACCCTTGGGGGTGGTTTTTCAACCCTAAATTTCTTTCATAAATTATACAAAGAACCTACCTGCTAATTTCAAGATGGTAAGTTCCTGATTTGCCTTTAATTGTGTACTATAATGGATTCTCCACAGTACCTAAAAAATTGTCTGGGGGGGACTTGCCCCCGTGCCTCCCCCCTAAATCCGCCCATGCTGTAGCCTATGTGTTATTCTGAGGTATAAACTATATTACTGTAAAGTTTCATCCAAATCCGTTCAGTAGTTATTGCGTGAAAGAGAGACAAACATACAAACTTTCGCATTTATAATACGTGTATTAGTAGGATTATCTCATGTATATCGGTTATCTTTAAATTTCTAATTATAGCGCTTCCTTGCGTTCAATCTTAAAAACTTGTTTTAATAGTGTCTAGTTCAACTGTAGAATGCGTTACTGTTACTAACTCAGTAACGGTAACATTGATGGCGAAGATATTACAGATTTGTAGAATAGTTTCAGGAGAACTCGATGTTATTTGTCTGATATAACGCTCAATCGAAATGAATCAATTAAGGGTACCCTCTTTACAGAGTCCAGATTTTCTTAAGGTGTGTGTGTAAGAAACGAATCGCCAAGATAGGCGCCGTATTTCATATTTAAAGAGATTTCATAAGGAGGAAATTGTCCATAGTAATAAGTATACTGTAAATCAAGTTTCTTCTCGGTAGTGGCGGCGATTCCTTAATAAAGACAGAGAATATAGCCGGTGGTAGAGATAACTACACAACACCCTTTCGGGAGTAAGGGAGCACCAACTTTATAATTCGGAACAGTTAATAAAGACCGGGGCGGAAGGGATCCTGGACTAAGTGCCCCTAAAGCAAGCTATTTTATTTCGCCGCTAATCAGACCTGGGAGCGGGCCCTTAAAAAAATTATAAATATTAACTAGCCTTGAGGAGGGGGCCGAAATTGGATCTTAGTGTTTCATTAGAGCCCTTTGGCGGGGGAGGGGTTCCTTATTACAACAGTGTGCCCACCCCCACTCCGCTACTCTAACGACCCATAGGCTACTCAATCAGTAGTCCAGTTTTATTACTTATTAGAGCTTCAATCAGTTTTGAGCCAATTGAATATTCAAACTCATCAATTGATTTTACATCTCTTTTGACGACGTGGGATCATATGAGAGAAAAGATTTGTCCTCTGCCGGCAGGCGGCCTTGGGTAGCTCAACTGGTAGAGCGATGTCACGGTGAGACAAAGGTTCCTGGTTCAAATCCCGGCCGAGGGCCTATCTTTTCTCTTTAAAAATAAAAAGATTTTACATCTCCTTTAAAATCATCGTTACTTTTTTTTATTTTTGTAAACAATATAGCGCTAAATCGGGCGTGATCCGAGTTTGAAACCGGCTGTAGGAGATAAATTATTATTAACATATTCACAGTCATAGATCAGCCCTTGAAGATCTGCATTATCACCCATAGAGGTAGGGTGGCGAATCCATTCCTGGATGAGAAACGAAGTAATTGAGCATGATCACGGCTAAGAAACGATAGTCTCTATCATCAGTTAACGATATTTCTCATCATTACATAACCCTAAATCAGCCTTCTGACCAGCATACTTGGAATCTCCCTTGCAACTTGGAATCCCCCTGCCGCTTCTAGTCCTTTGCTCAGTATTCTGTAGAAATCGAACAAGATATCATCTATCCGTATTGTACATGCATTTTAACCATACCTGAATCCATTGTGAGTAGTTTCGGTTCTAATATCATTGTAAAACATGGAGTAATTTTTTAATGAATGATTTACTAATACATTGAAACTGTCCAACATATTTTAATTTTACTCAGGATCATTTTAATCAGACTCTGATTTATAATTTAATATATGTGTGGAAAAAAGTCATGTTTGGTCCGCATCGGATCTTTATTTTTTAATTAAAAAGGAATTTAAATTGAAGATACTTTAAAGAATATTAAAACTAATTACAAGACATATTGAAGTTAATAAATTAGTTCTGTTAAAAGTTAAAAACCCAAAAAAAATCTCTTAAGAAACTTAAATAAAATGTAACAGGGCTTATTAAGGCTAATCGAACAAAATAGATTTTCTAAATCTGCGGTAGAACGGATGTTAAATAATTGACAAAAAGAATGCAGAGTCCTATTTGGATCCCAACAGCCTGGAGTAATTAATTCTAACTCCCTAGTCCATTCCGAGTCCTCGACTATTTAACTTCATTGCTAATTACCAAGTCAGCTTTATTATCACCAATCGATAGCACGGTCTAGGGTAAACAATCTGCGGCCGAACCCGCCATCGCTTCAACAACTTTCCAGAACGAGTAGAAGTCTACCCTCTGGGGAGTCGATCTTAATATAAACAAAAATCTATGACAAATTTGGGGCATGTTTCTATTTATTTACAAATACTCTACCTAAGCATTTTAAAGTTTATGAACTTTAACAAAAAAAAAAAAATAATAAATAGAAATGGCGTACCAAGTCTTAAAAGATATCTACAACAAAACATCATTGCACTGCTGTACGACCGGAGGTCCTATATGCCGCAGAATGCTTAACTAAGAATAAGAAATGCCTGGTAGAAAAATTGGTCATCAAAGAAAGAAAGATCTTAGGGGAAAAAAATACTTGGTCCAGTTAAAGACCAAAGTGAATACAGACGATGGCATAAAAGTGAGCTTTACACTCATGTTTCAAAAATATTTGAATGTTATCAGAAAAAGGAGAATATCATTTCAAACCCACGAACCGGGTTTTTACGGTATTTAAAAGAAAAGAAGACCAAACCAGTCTGGCTCGAAGGAGAAAAAAAGATTTATAGGAGATGAGGATTACCTACGAGGATGCTCTGGAAAGCAACTGTCTCAGTATGAAACTGGATACGTGAGTTTTCTGAAGTCGGGAGAGAGATAGGGAGGAGAAAGAAGGGAGGAGCACCGGGGACGAATGAGGGAGTACTCGGCAAATATCAAGAAGAAAAAAGACAGTTGAAATGACGTGGTCCGGCTTAGTGGACCGGAAGGTTCAATGCCATGAAGGGTCTTTGGCAACGGCTGCCCAAGACCAGTATCAACATTACGTTTTTCTCCGATTAAGGGTAACCACTTAATAAAGGCTGGTTGAGTCCTAGGAAGGTCTAGAGATTCCACAGGGTCTGTATATGGCTGTTAACTAAATAAATAATTTATCTATCACAGCTGGATTTCAATTCGGTGTATTAACTCTGCGCTCTACCACCAAGCTACCCCGCTCCATTCAATACAATAATAACGCTGCGCTTTACTACCAAGCTACCCCGCTCCATTCAATACAATAATAACTCTGCGCTTTACTACCAAGCTATCCCGCTCCACTCAATACAATAATAACTCTGCGCTTTACAACAAGCTTTTTTAACTTTCTCTTGATAAAAAAAATACATACAGGAAAGCTGTTTGAAATTTCGTTTAGAACCACGTGATAATAAATAGTATGTTAGATTCATGGAATAATTTCAGGAGAATTATTAATGTAACCGGGTTGAAAATTTGAGAAGATTCCTTTTATCATAAAACATTTGGCGTAACGAATGAATAGCCTAAGGAATAATGAAGAAATATCAATATTTTAGAAGAAAACTGACGATATCGTTTTGTAGGTATTTGATTATTCAAAGACTTATTTACATATTCGTTAAAACGAAAGGCAAAAACAACATTTGGTGCAATTTTTGCTTAGATGCAGGACAGCTTCAGCACATACGGATTACTGATCTCTAGGTTGAATATCGGCTTTGTTCTATCACTAGTCGTGAATCGGCACTGTACGATTCTTGAGCTCATCCAGTCGACTTGAAAACACAGTCCCTAACATGTTCTAAATCTAATAATATTCTTATTATTATTGTTGTTACTACCAGATTACTACCAGAATACCAAACAACTGCTTAAGTCTCTAACTTACTGGAGAATAAATGGAGAGTACTGGAGAATAGTCAAGTTCGCCATTTTAGGCTTCATTAGGGCAAATCCTAAAAAATAATTTGCCTCAATGAATATGAAACAACACAACACATCTCATCAAAAGACTGAGACAACAGCCTCACAATAAGACATTCAGTCAAATAGTGAGTCAATTATTTTCAAGGCGTTTTTTCATTTTTATATTTTTGTTGCTACTGCAACACTTACTAAACCCAATTATTTACAAAAGACTCATATACATGACTGTTACAAGACCTATTTTAGTGCGTTTCAGTGGGAATAAGGTATGTCATGAAAGGATTGATATCGTGTTCGTGCCAAATCAGCGACAAATGGGACATTGAGGTCACTATGGACGACTGTATTTCTAACAAAGTAAGGACCGTTAAGGATTTTGTATTGTAAGGATTGGACACGAGAGGAATTCGGTGGCTTAGTGGAATCCCAAAGCTCTAGTCCGTAAGTTCAAATAGGTCTTATATTAGTCATGTCTTTTGCAATTAATTGGATTTAGTAACAACAAGTAGCAACTTAATATAAAAATGAAAAAGTCATGAAAATAACTAGAATAAAATAGAGCCAAAAACTCAAAAAGAAACACTATTATTTATTATAATGCAATTGGGAAAAACCACAATGCAAAGCCTTATGTTTCAAAAATACACCCACTTACCAGTCGACGTTTCGCCTATTCAGGCATCATGATGATGATGATAATGCCTGAATAGGTGAAACGTCGACTGGTAAGTAGGTGTATTTTTGAAACATAAGGCTTTGCATTGTGGTTTTTCCCAATTGCATTATAATAAGTCATGAAAATAATTTATTCACTATTTGACTGAATGTCTTACTGTGATGTTGTTGTATCAGTCTTTTGATATGAGATGTGTTGTGTTTTGTATTCGTCGATGCGCATTTTTTTAGAGTATGCACCAAGGTAATATATATATATATATATACATATATATATATACATATATATATATATATATATATATATATATATATATATATATATA
This sequence comes from Arma custos, assembly GCA_037127475.1. Classification (NCBI taxonomy): domain Eukaryota; kingdom Metazoa; phylum Arthropoda; class Insecta; order Hemiptera; family Pentatomidae; genus Arma; species Arma custos. The sequence continues at coordinate 204,625,385 of CM073759.1, read as the reverse complement.
TATATATATAAAGTCCTCTACAACTTGCAATTTGCTGATGACCAGGTGATAGTCATAATTCATGATACCAGCTGCATTCTAAGGAAACTTCAGGAGGAATATGTTGCTTGGGGTCTGGAAATGAACAGGAAGACAACAGAGTACAAGACGATACATGCGAATACAAACCTATCCCTCGAAAATTAGGAAATGGGAAAATCCTTGAATGCATTTGCAATATTTAATTAGGCTGATGGCTAACAGACGATGGAAGCTCCAATAAAAATATAACAGATAAAAATAGTAAAAGGCAGAAAAGTTATTGGGTGTCTTAACTCTATTCTGTGGAGCAAAAAGGTTAACCTCAAAACAAAAAAATGATGTTCCACTCGTTGGTTGAAAGTGTTATCCTCTACAGATCCGAAACGTGGTCAAGTACGAAAAAAGAAGAAACGAAGTTGTTGACCATGGAGATGGACTTCTGGAGACTCTATAGTGCTGTTTCCAGAATAAAGCACGTCCCTAATAGAACAATTAGGCAATTGGTTGATTAGGAAACAACGATCCTCTTCGCAATAGAATCAGGAAGATTGAAGTGGTATGGCCACTTAAAAAGAATGGTAGAGGACCGATGGCCAAAAACAATCATTGAATATTGCCCTATGCAAAGGAGGAAAAGAGGACGACCCAATAAAAGATGGTTGCAGGATGTCGAGGGGAGCATGGTAGCGAGGGGTATTAGAGAAGGAGACTGGCTGGATCGAGATCAGTGGCGAGACGTAAAACAACCAAGTTTAAGTAAATTTGTTATGTCTTAATTCTTATCTGCTCTAAGCTTTGCGAAGTTAAACGATTATTTGTTCCATTTATTTCATTAAATGAAACTTGTTTCGAAAAGCGATACCTTTAAATATAAAAATGTAAATACTTTTCTCTACAACTGTAGGTGGAATGAATACAAACAAAATTTATTACACTGAAGTCGCGGATTACTTTTATTTATTTTTTTAAAAGAAAGAAAAAAGAAGAAGGTTCTTGGAAAGAGTACCAGGCTTTCCTCAGCGATATTACCAGACTCCCGCGACGAGATTTTATTAATGGAGGCGTCTGGGATCGGAGAAATATTTAAAGAAGCTCTGATTATTATTCAGACAGAACTTCCGCTCCAATGAGGTATGTTAATGTTTGAACAATCTACCGCCTTTTTCTCCCGCCTTTTCCTCCCTTCCCTCCTTACGCTCCAATTAGTCCCGCGTTCTGATATGATTCATGGCGGGAACCCGAGGCTTAATCCTGTTCTGGAGAAAGGAGGAGGCTCTTTTTCCCAACCACCCCTCACATAAATTAAAAATGTTAAGAAGAGAGCGCTCCTTATCGATTATTTTAATTGAGCCGCATATTGCGAACTGTTTGGCAGCGCAGTGATTAACGACTCGCTAATGTATTCGCTCCAATTTCGTATTCAGTCCCGGCTAATGGCACCGCAGCGCTACCTACCGACTGCAGGACGGTTTTGATACTCATTTCAGCCGCATTGGCACTGTTTTCAGATCTTCTGGGATGATTTATGAGTTTCCTATAGGTCCTAAAAAAAAAATCTGTACCACAACGATCCTTGAAGAGTCTTGGGTTCATTACGTGATTTTATCGGGAGTTGATCTGTCCGAGATCACGCTCAACCTCCAAGTTTTTCCCTTCCCTGGTACCCATGTAGAGGCTGGGTGCGCCCTAGGAGGTTCTCCAGATCCCAAGGATCCATCCCCGGTTGCTTACAGATTAAATAAGTTATCTGCTACAGTAGGATTTGAACAGGAATTCTACGGAACGGTAACTCAGCGCTCAACCACTTAGCCCCAATATTCTTTTGTTATTTAGTATATTAGATAATTTTTTTATATAAAGATTTCTTCTCAACTTAGTTGTTTATTGGTCCCAAAAGTTCTCGCCAAAGATCTCGGTCGAGTCGGTCTCCCTCTTTAAGTGCAATCGCTCCTCACTGTCATGCTTGTCATCCGGTAACCATTTCTTCTTTTCCTCCTTCTACCTGGCGACACTCCAAAACTGTTTTAGAACAACGTTCTTTTTATGTGGCCATACCATTTCAGTCTGTTTGTTTATATTGTGTAGAGGATAGTCGTTTGTTTCTCTACCTACTGGTACTGCTACTGCCTTATCGACGTGTTGAATTTTCGTAAATATTACCCTTGTTATTTTTGCAAGATTAATGTCATTTTTATCAAGGGAGATAATGGAGGGACGCCCTGAAGTAGAAGAGGAAGAGATAGACCCTAGAGGCTTCTGGGAGAAGAGCGGATCGCTCTAAATGGAGGAGAATCGTCGAAGAGGGTGGTATGGCCATTACGCCGTCAGATATAGATAGGTTCTTCAGTTGTCCTCTGACCTTTGGAGTGGATAGGTGTTTAACGTGCACTTACGTGAATACATAACCTTACTAATAATCAATAGTTAATATAAATATAATACTCAGTGCTAACTAGTGAAAATAAGTGTACAAGATCTACACAACATAACCGCGGGGCCCTCAGGGGTCAGTGCGAAACAAAATATGGACCCAAAGAGTGCTTCAAAAAAAAGAAAAGTTGTTAACAATTATACTGTCCCAGTAAGCAATAGCTTTTCTTTATTATCAGATGATGAAGACCTAGCTGAATCAACGTGTGAATCAATCCAAAGCAATAAAGTTAAATCGTACCCACCAATCATAGTACACCAAACATTTGATAATTATGAAGACTTAATGAAAAACCTAAAAGAAAAACTAACTGGAGAAATCAGCATCAAATATAAAAGAAATAAAACAATCTTTATTACATATAATTCAACAGATTTTAAAATATTAAGAGAAGAATTAACAAAAAAAGAATATGAATTTCATACTTACACACCTAAGAATGAAATTCAACCAAAAATTGTCCTAAAAGGTGTTCCCCCTAACATAAAAATATATTAAATAAAACAAGATTTAATTTCTAAAGGTTTGAAAGTAAGTAAAATAATACAAATGATTAAGAAAAAAGATGAAACCCCAGTCAAACTACCAGCTTGGATAATCACACTTGAAGATCAAACCCAAGTACATATTATGACCCACATTAAAACAGTATGCAGCTGCATAATTAAATGGGAGAAATACAATCCCAATAGAGCATTAATTCAATGCTATAATTGTCAATCGTATAATCACATCGCTGTTAATTGTAATAAAAAACCAAAATGCATGAGATGCTCAGAATCTCACAAAACCAAAGATTGCCTAAATATAAATAATGATAACTTTTCTCCAAAATGTGCTAATTGTGAAGAAGCCCACCAGTCAAATTCAAAAGAATGCCCTGTCTATGAAAAAACACTTAACATTAAGCTAAGTAAAAATCCACCCAGAAAAACTATTTCAAGCATAAGAAATTACAATGAAAAAGAGAAGATTTCCCACAACTCCCCAAACCTCTATCACATTGGCCTTCGAATTCATTTACTCCACAGAACAAGGAACCCTCTATAATGGATATGATCAAAGAAGCCAAAACTATGTTCAGCTCTCTGAAAATAACAGAAATATTTAAGAATGTAAAAAATATTTTAGCAAAAATGAAAGAAGCAGAAGACGGAATATCCAAATTTTTCATTTTATTTGAAGGAATAATATCTCTACTAGACTAAATGAAGGGTTATTGCAAGATATCCAAACAACTTATTCACCAAACAAGTAAAATATTTATTGTATTTATCTTACTCACAATATCCATAAACATAATATTTAGCAATTTACATACCAATAAAACTCCAGTAATATTAATATGTAACAATATAGAACCAAATATCATTTCATACAACATATTCATAACCTGTCACTACAGAAACTACTTGAGTAGTAAACAAATCCTCTTATCTCGCTCTGTTATCACTTCAATAACACCAAGCTATTTATTCTACATACTTATTTTAAAATATTCAATAAATTTTCAATTTCTTTTGAGATTAAAAACAAACGTTTACCATAAAAATGGAATGAAACAATATAAACTCCATGACCATTGACAACATAAATTGCTTAACCTGGAATGCGCGATCCATAAAAAATAAGTTATTAGAATTAAAAGAATTTATTTCTTCTAATAACACCCACATATTATCAGTTACAGAAACCCATATAACCGAAATAGACAAAATATCTATCCCAAATTATAAAGTTTACAGATCAGATCGTAATCATTATGGAAGCGGAGTTATGTTGATCATCCATAAATAACTGAAACACACATACTGTCCAATACCAACCTTAAAATATCTTGAAGCCGTAGCTATAAACTTAAATAATAACCAAATAATTACAATCATAACAGCATATTTACCTCCTAAAAAACCTTTAATTAAAACAGAAATCAAAACCCTTATGAAATTAAATAAATGTATGTTACTGATGGGAGACCTCAATAGCAAAAATAAAATGTGGAATTGTCACAATAACAATAAAAATGGTAATCAACTGTTAAAATTTGCTACCCACTTTAAACTCGAAATAGTATATCCAAGTTCACCCACTTATTTCCCTACCAACGGGAAGTCAAGACCTAGCACACTAGATTTACTAGTGACCAAATCCATCAGTGCAATTTCTAGGCTGATTTCTTTACCAGCATTAAGTTCCGATCACAATCCGGTCTTGTATCGGATAAAACTAAAACCTATAACCCAAACACCTATCGCCAAATACAATTACAAAGTCGCAAACTGGCTCCATTTCAAAAAACACTTAGATAACTCTTTAGACATTAATCCTATAATCTCAAATCCAGATGAAATAGAATCTGCCATAAAAAATTTAACATCAATAATCAAAAGATCAGCCAATCTAGCAATCCCCAAAAGCTACGCAGCTACCCACGAAGATGAATTCCCCAAATACATAAAATATTTGATAAAATTAAGAAACAAATATAGGCGTAGAGCACAAACCCATCCTAAAAATATAATAAAAACATTCACCAGCAAACTAACAGATCTAATTCGTCTCAAACTGAACCAATGGAGAAACTCAAGTTGGGCTACAACTTCTAAGTCATTTAAAACTGGAGATAAACCCTTCTGGAAAATTCACAAGATTTTTACGAAAACCAAACCGAACATTCCCCCACTAAAAATAGATAATAATAAATATATATTTGATACGAAAGAAAAACTCTCACGGATTGCTGATCATTTTGAGAATATCCAAAACTCACCAAACAGCTTAACCTCATATAAATATATCATAAAAAAAAAGTGAAAAAAACTGTGAACTATTACAGATCAACCAGACCTGAACAAAACAACTTTAAACATACCTCTCCCCAAGAAATCGCAAAATTGATTAAAACCTTAAATATTAACAAATCACCCGGACCTGATAATATTCCAGCAGTATTAATAAAACACCTCTCCAAGAAAACGATAATACATATTACCAAAATCTTCAATACCTGCCTCAGATTAAATTATTTCCTGAATATTTGGAAAAGAGCAAAAGTGATAGCCATTCCCAAACCACATAAAGACCCTGAAATTACATCCAATTACAGACCCATTAGCTTACTAAACATCCTCTCTATAAATACGAAAAAATAATAAAATACCGACTGGTCCTGCACATAACTGATAACAATATATTAATAAATGAACAATTTCGCTTTCGGCACTTTCACTCTACAACCGGCCAATTGGCGAGAGTGGTTGACATAATCACTAAAAATTTCAACCTAAGAAAACATACAGGCATGATCCTCATTGACATAGAAAAAGCATTCGACAGAATTTCTCCTCAATTCCTCATCTACAAATTAATACAATACAATATCCCAAGATACTTAATTCTAACAATATACTCATTCTTAACTAACAGAACATTCTTTATTTCATCAAACAATAGCCACTCAACAAATAGATACACAAACGCGGGTCTACCGCAAGGTTCCTGTCTCAGCCCTATATTATTTGATTTGTTTATTAATGACATCCCAAAAATCAATAATGTAGGTATCGCACTGTTCGCTGATGATACAGCAATACTGTCATCATCGTATAAGATAACTGCAATAATTAAAAGACTACAGGAAGCATTTCGCAAAATTAACAAATATCTGAAAAAATGGGGACTCAATACAAATACTGACAAAACCGAAGCTATAATTTTCACAAAACGAAGACCTATACTCCACTCTACCATACTACTTAACAATATCTCAATACCTATATCAAACCATATTAAATATTTAGGAATTTCCCTAGACCGCAAACTACTATTCAACAATTATATCAATAATAAACTGAATAGCGCCCGCAGAATATTATACAAAATGTATCCATACTTAAACAAAAAGTCAAAATTATCTGAAAAAAATATTTTATAAGGGAGTCATTGGGCCCATGATAACTTACGCATGCCCAGTCTGGAGTTTAGCTAGCAAAACACACATTAACAAAATACAGATCTTTCAAAACAAATGTCTAAGAATCATAAAAAACTATCCAATATATTCTAAAATCACCAAAATACACAAAGAACTGGACATCCCAACAATACAATAATTCATACACCAACAAACCCTCAGATTCTTCACCTCATGCCAACTTTCAGACAACACACTCATACAAGAAATAGGAAATTATACAAAAACAACAACACAAAAATACAGACACAAACAAACAAAACACATACTATTATAAATAATATGCATTTTGTATTATATTATACATAAATTTTGTCTTAAGTAAATCCTATGTACTCTCTTTTCTGTTGGTTTTTTTAAATTTTACCAACAACAAAAACATATTAATCAATAACCGTTGTAATGTGAACTCATTTTCAATGTAAGGGATTATTCCACCAATGTTTTTAAATTTGTACATATTTTAAAATAAAATAAAACAAAATATTTAAAAAAAAAAAAAAAAGATATGTTCTTACAAGAAATAATACAAAATAATTTTAATAACAGTCAGCTATCTCGAGTAATCAACTTTAAATTTCAGTATGACTAGAAATGGGATCCTCAGTTTAAGTAAAAAAAAAAAAATTAAGTATACCAATGTGTGTGTGTAATGTAAAACCAGTACATTATGAAAAATATTTTTAAAGTAACCTGATTAGATTGATATTGGGGGAGGGAGTAAATTCTCATTGGTTTTCCCTGGGACCATTGCTAGTTTTGAAGGCAAAAGGACACTTTAAGTGGAAAGAGTAGAGGACGAGGATCAAGGAATATTAACACATGAACTAAGTAAAAGGACACGGTCACCTGTGGTCTAATGATTAACGTAACAAACTACTAAGCCCAAGATCGCGGGTTCTTAGCCCGGCAGGTGGCCCTTGGATTTTTTTAAGGGAGTAAAAAATCCTTAGTTAGTTGGAAGGGACGTCAAACGGGGATCCCGAGCCTGTACGATGTCAGGTACTCGTTAAAAATCCCTATCCTAAGTAAACCTGGATAAGCAAAATTTAGAGCTCCCACTGTAGCATCGTCCGATTAGCCATAGCAGCATAAAGTGACGTTAAATGAACAAACTAGTAAAAGAAAACGAAATGTATTCAATAAATTTAAAAAAATTGTACTTTCTTAATTTAAGAAGGGAGATAAGACATATTAGCAAAATGATATTGCAATAATTGTAATAAAATGTTTCAAACATCCTATATTTACAATTACTATATTCTTATAAGAAATATTGAGAAACATAGACAAATAGCTCTAAATGAAATAAAGGAAAGGGATCGTAGAGAAGAGAGATGCATCCTATCAGATCGGACGAGACAGTAAGGACTATTCCATCGCCTCCTCTTGAGGATCTTCGAGATGAGATCGGCCCAGCGACCGCCCCTACCTCTGATAACATCCAGTCGTCGCCAGGTAATGACGTTCCACATCGATCTCTCTGTCTCTAGGCACCCTAAGCCAAGGGTATGTGAGGGGTATCCAGAAGAATAGTATCGATTTTGTAATAGATTTCTCAATTTTTATTATCTTTAAGTCGAATGATAAAGGAAAATTTCAATACCCCTTTGCATGGTGATATTTCACCCAGACTCTATAAAGTGAGAACCCTTAATTGGGAGAAAACCTTGTGGTTGGCTCTAAAAGCAGTATAGTCTCTAACATGTACTGAAACCAACTGCCTTCATGAGTTGTAGTTCTACATTTTTTTTTTATATTAAAGGTTATCCAGACTTTTTTTCGCTGGATAGTTTCACTATGGGAAGTAAGGATTTTTGGTATTTCTTATCTCGTAAACAATTACAATAAAATCCTTGATCAAAATAAACGTTCATATAAGGCATTTAAATCATAAATTTATAAACTAGAAAAAATATAGAATTTAAAAGTTTTTACACCAAATGTAAAATATCGTCTGGAGTTAAATGACAGAGCAGTTGATTCCATGTTATTGAACATTATCTTACATATAAATTTATTAATAATTTTGTTTATTTATAAAATTTGTAAAAGACAATTTTTGTAACAATGCCACTAAAGATAAACTTGATAAACTTAGAAGTTTAGGGCTATTTGTAAATGTAGAATTGAGGTATTTAATTAATAATGTATGAATGGGAGTAAACTAAAGAAATCAGCAAAACTCGTTGAGGATTTATGTAAAGAATAAAAGTTTAAATTGGGCAATGTATCCAGGGAATGGCTAAGATATGGGGAAGATAAACCTCCCCCTAACACCCTCTATGCTAAACCAGTCAAATTTATTTCCGACCTTATCCCAACTCGGGCACAGTTCGGGCCGCTCGTCGATATGCTTTTGTTTATATTTTATTCTAAACAAGATATTTCACAATGCGTACACAATCAATTGTTCAGAAATTTTACAATTTACAATAAACATGAAGAAGGAAATGAATTTGAAAGATTATAATTGAATTCCTCATAACAATGACAGACTTAAAAATTATATTTCAGGCATTGGTAATCACTTTGGTACGCTTAATGATACTGCAATTAACTAAAAATTAAAATAAATGAAATTTTAATTTAGATTAAGAAATTGTATTATTAAGGCTATCATCAATGGTCGAGATGTGCTTAAAATTAACTTTCCATGCCCAGTTCTGTGAAAGTCGCCGGAAGTTAGTCATAGATTTCTCATAGGAGAAGAAATTAGCCAATTCTGTCCGATTGGGTGCAGCACATTCCAGGAACGAGATTGAAAATGTTGATGCTAGCAGGAATTAGCTTTTTTATGTTCATCCCCCCCAAAAGTCAGAGTTGTGGACTGGAACTCCCGACGAGCGAGGTCGTGGTTCGACCGGAAGGAAGATGATCTGTCCAGAGTCTCTAATTTTCTGAATAGATTTGGGGTATAGCAACAGGGTAGTTCAATTATTTTAAAACAGTAGAGCTTTATTTTTTGCTAAAAAGATGTTTTGGGTAGGTTTCTTTACCATGTTTTACCGGTGTGCACCCAACCCTTTTCAGGGGGCCATGATGTCTAGGAGAGGAGTCGCAGATATCAATAATACTAAATTTTAATCACCTTAATGTGATTAAAGTGACTATTGATGTGGAAATATTTTATTGGATATATCTTTAGTGTTGTTGAAAATGGCCGAAAGGTGCAGTCAATAATTGTTACATAAAATAAGTATAACTTATTTTTAATTTATTTTATTTTATTTTTTTTAATTTCCACTAACATAGGTCTGTAAATTGATTTTATTTTAGTAAAACATATTTGATTTGAAAAAATGAAATAAATTAAAATATTTTATTTTTTTATTAATTGTTATAATTTTTAAATATTTTTATTTTGAAGAGAAAAGATTTGTCCAGGGGCAGGATTCGAACTCTGCTTGCCCACATCTCCGTCGCAGTGCTCTAACCAACTGAGCTAACCTGACTCGTAACACGGCCAGACAAATCCATTCTCTTCACCGATCCTGTATCCCCGTGTTCTCACAATTTCGCGATGTATACACGGGGAAGAATGTTCATTGAACATTACTTTTGGCTTACGCCATACTTATTTTATTTGTGCCAACGTTTTGGGCTAATTTTTAGGCTATCACCAGAGCTGAGAATAAAAAAAAAAATTAAAAATATAGACAGTGCAGTAACAAACAAAGTTTAGCAGATTATATAAACAGGAATGATTGGAATGACATGAAAGAAATACAATGAACAAAATTTAAATAATGAAATAATTTATGAGAAATAACAATAGTGAATAAAACCTAGAAGATGAAAAGTCGAAAAATTAAAGAAGAAATGATTTCATTACGAAATATTATGATATAACTCCACATAATAATGTCATTTATTATTTATTAAATACATCATCAGACTAAAATTTAGGCCGAATCATTGGAAAAAATGAAATGAAACCTATTGACTAAACCCTCAACCATTTTACACATATCCACCAATATAAGGATTTGAATTTATTGTTTCATTTAAACAATGAATAGATTTTCTGTGTTCAACCTGATATTAAAAAGAATGCAGGCATGTAAAAGAATATACCAACCATACGATAACTGAGTTAAATTACCTGAGTTAAAATAGTTCAAATTTTACAATTGGTGAGCACGTATCACTCACTACATTTACTTATTACCTTATTTAAAATTTTAAAAAATCATTAAATTCCATGGAATTTTCATTTAGTTTTAATTAAATATTACAGCAATAGAAAATATTCCATATGACAATACCTGGGCTTATGAGATTTTAATCACAAATTTCTAAGTTAACTATAACTACTCTATATGTAAGAACTAACTTCCAATAATTATTAAAAAAGCGATAAAATATTTCTCCTTATTTCACAAGTAGTCAATATTAGAATTCGTCAATATTTCACATCTATTATATATCCATTCATATACTTAGTTTTATTAAAACCATTAGAAACACTAAGCTTGTGATGAAATTACATTTCTGGTTGTAGTAAAAATAAAAATGTAACAACAAGCACATTACCATATTTTATTAACAACATTCTACTCGTTCATAACTGTAAACAGTTTTGTGACGCTTTTTTAATGAGTGCTATTTATAACAAATTTATTTAAATATCAAATTTATTTGATTTGGTTGATTGCTTTGCACTTCACAAATCCACGCATAAACCACTGGCATGCCTTGCATAAAATATATAAATATATATTACATTTAATACTTTTATAGTAATGTTTATCTTCTAATATTTTATATTGATACTCATTTCAATTGTGTTTTCACGCAACTTTTCATCTCTGGCTCATGATTGGTTATCTTGTTTAATCGATAATTAATTTCCATTGACATGATAGATTGCACTTGCATGATAGATTCTGATATCGTTTATTTGAATTAATAAAATATTTTTCCATTTCAAATGAGAGATAGCGTTTTGCTTATCTTTAGGGAAATTCTTTTTGCTAATTGACTTTCCTTCTATTAATGATCGTATTGTATAATTGCTTTTCAGCTTTTATACACATTTATGAATCGAATTCAATATTAAAAAACATTAGTCGATATACATATTTATCAAAACAATTAGACTTATAAATGACTTAAAAATTAAGTAATACATCCATATGGTTGTCCCACATAATTTAAAAGAAATAAATATATTAACTACAAAAACTTGTTGCATTAAATGGTAGATTTTAATTATTCGATTTATTTTATCTCAGCTGTACAACATCATACTAATAATCCTTTTGTACTCTTCAATTACTATGTTCCAAACAGAAACATTAATGATATTTTCTTCTACTCTATTTAATTATCATAATATTAGTAATTAATATTACGTTACATATATATTTTTATTTATAAAGATTTGTATGGAAAAAATTAAAATGATTATTGTTTTCCCATAAGAATCTTATAATGAAATTAAATGATTTCAAATAAAACTAAATGAGAGGTACATCAGAGATACCCATTTTGACAATCTTAAATATAAGCGATGTCATATTATTTCAATGATAAAATCCTTATTTTGATTTTCTAATATTAAACAATAATTACTGTTTATTGATGTAGATAATGAGGCTTGATGAAGCCGCAGAACGTTTTGTGAAATAGCATAAATGTGTGATAAATATGGAAGTATGGATGTCACCAATACATTTATGTAAATTCTTGACATATATTTTAAGAACTAGCTGTCCCGGCAGACATTCTGCCCTGTTAACCTAAAACAAAGGGCTTCCAAATTTTCCCCAACCATTTGAATGGCAACTTCATCGATTGTTGGTGCATTGAAACTTCTCGCATGCTTCTCTACAGGAGTTTTATCAGCTGTGATTACAATTTTATGATAATCGGATCGCATAAGATCCAGTGTAGTTTTAAACAATGAAATCATCACACAATTGATTTTGTTGATGAAACAAATTGTTCTACAATAGAACTCCTCAATGAACTGTTATTTGCACAACGCTGATCAATTTTTTCTGGTGTATTGCACATTTATTCCATTTGCAGGAATTTATAGTCACCATCTGTCACCGGCAACCTGCTTTATGATATATTTGGCCTTATGTTTATGTATATTTGTAAGAAAACTCAATCACTACCACAAAAAGCATATTGCTTTTAATATACCTATTTTAAACTATTCAAACAGTTACTACGAAATCATACGAAATAAGATTAAAAAAACTGCGTTACTCTAGTAAATGTCCCAAACCTCTATAATATAAGAAGGAATTTTAAAGAAAATTGAAGAAGAACAAAGAAAAATTTCGAGGTCTGGCGGAACTACCTAATGTTCAGGTAATTGTTTTAATTTAATTAATTTTAAGCTGATTTTTTTTATGAATAATGATTTTTATCAATAGAATTTCAACGCATAAAAAGATCATTTAGTCTAATGAAATCTTTTTATGCTAACTTATAAACATAATCTTTACGAATTTGATGAGGAAATGGTTGAAGTATTGAAGGAAATGGTATAACTTTATTATATTGTGTTGGATTGATGAGGACATGGTTGAGTATAGTTGAAAATTGTCCGGGGGAGGGTACAGTAAATAAAATTTACACCAATATTCAATAATTTGTTACTGCATTATGAACTGTTATTTTTTTTTAAGGGATCAAGAATAGTGTTGTTTTTAATATTTCCTTCGTAATTTTTGCGTCTTTGGGTCTTAGAAAAAATATGAAAAAAAATAGCCGAATTGATCGAGCCGTTCTCGAGTTTTTCGGTTAGTATGGCTTTTAGCGATTCATTTTTATTATGTAGATAATATTTAAGTCTTGCTTAAAGGCAGATTACTCAATTGAATACACATACTATGCTGTGCTAGTATATCTAGTTTACTATGTTTGGTTTCTATTAACATAATGCATATTATAGAATATCTTATTTAATAATTTTCTGACTATTCAAATCTCCAGATGTATTCTCCAAGTATTCATGTTCAATTACGTATTCCGTTGAGTCAGAATTTGCTTATAACATCGGCGTCGGTTTTCCACTGAGTCAAATTGAGTAGATTCCCTAAGAAAAGACCAACTTAACTTGCTCCAACAGCATTCTTAAGAGATTCATCAGACAATTTCCCCTCCGTGCAGGAGCAATCAGAGCAACTCGCCTCCTGAAAGGGACCAGTACTTAAGAGAATCCGGCCTGAATGAGGAAGAGCCTGGCAGTGAAAGAGGTTGCGCCGCGCTCAAAGAAGAAGCACCTAGCGCCCCTATCAACGACTGTTCGGACTAATCTTCTTAGGATCCCTTTCACAGGCGTCTCCTGGAGGGTATTCTCTTCAGGATTCCGGGTGTAGGGGGAATTCTGAGCACGATGCTGCAAGCGATTACAAAATGTCGAGAGGTATAACGCATTAAGAAGAGAAAGGGAAATCATAAACAATTTAACGCCTAAAATCTGGTATTCATGAAAACTGCGGAACGTTGTGGAATTTCGGTACATTATTTTTAATTTTTGGAAGCTCCGTTTGTACAATGATGAAATGCTGAGTTGTAGGTATCTCTTTCGAACCTGGTTATATTGGATAAATTAATTAATATTAATAGGCCAAGTTGGATCTGTAGATCCTTCTTCTCGAGGGGGAAACCTGGCGGTTGAGATTGATCTGGATCATGTAATTAATCGAGGATGCTTCTAGGGTAGTAGTGGTATATATATATATATATATATATATATATATATATATATACATATATATATATATATATATATATATATATATATATATATATATATATTAATTATTTGCATTTTTACTTGCAAGTAAATAAAACTATGAGTAAGTACAATACAATATGCAACACTTCAAAACTAAAATTCTAAATCTCCTATAGTAAGTCATAATTTTTCGGAGATTCATTTTTGTTTCTAATAATATTCAATCAAATATTATAAATTTTAATAAAGTTTTTTATAAATTTTTATTGATATTTACAACTATAATAATATTAAAACAATTAAATCTGCTAATATGTACAAAATAACAATAGGTAGCACTCCAATGAAGTTTTATAGTAGAAGGTCTCGAGGCCATCTTCTTTTGAGACGCCTCGGAGGGTTATCAGGAATAGTATGGAAAGCAAGTTGAGAGACTAGCGGATTCAAGTGTGTATGGAGCTTTTCATGGAAGGATAGGTATCTAGTTTGGGCCAAATCAGCGACATATGGGATATTAAGATCATGATGGATGAGTTTGTTTGTGACATAATAAGGAGCATTGAGGATTTTACAAAGGATTTTGGATTGTAAGGATTGGATACGAGATGAATTGGATGGTTTAGTAGAGTCCCAAAGCTCAACTCCGTATGTCCAAATAGGCTTTTTAACTGTCATGTAAATGAGTCTTTTGTAATTAATTGGGAGCTTTAATAAAGTTAATGGTTAAAATTGAAATTAAAATAATGACGAGAAAAGATTGAAAAAATTCCAAAATAAAAGAAACCTAAAAAATAACAGAATTCTAAAATAATCGTAGGCATTTCAACAATTCAAGCATCATCAGGACAGAATGAAATTAATAAAACTACATTTGGCTTTGATGTTGGTGGGATGCTATCTCTAGTCGGTGTTCTATTGGACCAGTTTAGGATGATTTTTTTAATACTTATGTTATTCTCCTTTTGTCCTGATAGTGTATAAAATATAGGCAACTATTTTCGATTTCTGTCATTTTTGTGACTTTGGCTTTTTGTCTTGTATTTTTTTACTCATCCTAGTATCTATTAATCTTAATTGGAAATCGAACAACAAGAAGTCTTCTGAAGTTGAGCTTTCCAGTCGGAACGTCTAATGCTCCCCTTTTTATTTCATAAGACATAGAATCTAAAAATCAAATTTACCCATATCGATTTGTCACTAAATTTCTCTGGGATTTCCTTGGACTTTGCACGTAAACCTAATCTCACTCCGGGATGATTCATGTAACTCAATATTAATAGCCGTTATGTATATTCCATATACACACCCATCTCTTGATAATTAAAAGCTGATTGAGTTATATACTTGCGTTATATATAATAAATACGAGAATTATATATGTATATCTGCTGCTCCAGTGAAAAAGTGATTGGTGGAATTTTGTCCAGAGGGAGTTAATTGTATTGAAGGAAACTGAATAGGTTCATTCTCGTAGTTTATGGCTTAAAATTCAGTTTATTATTTAATTAAAGTTAATGTCGTTCAGCTATCTTTTAATTCGTTGGAAATATTTCAATACTTTTATTTTTTTTACAAATTACGTTAAGAATATTTGTTCAGATCAATACTATACTATCGCTTTGAGAGTCTCCATCCTAAGTACACTCAGACCAAGATTGTAGAAGCTAAAAAAGAGTCAATGAAAGGAAATCAAGAAGGAATGCTAATCCATCGACAACAGAAGTCACCACTGAGCGGGATTCGATCCTGCTAGGCATTACTTGCTTACTCACAACTGAAGATTTATCTTGCCGATTCCTTAAACCTGAGGACAGATGGCTTCTCCTTAGGGAAGCAGCTCTCAAGGCTCGAGGGTCGGTAGGAATGCCAAATCAGGGAGGAGGTAACTGTTGAAGGCGAAATATATATGTTACAATACATTTCCTTGTCTCAATACTACAAGCGGTTAGTTTGTATCGAAGATTGATTCACTTCACTATAAGTTTGGAAAATAATATAAGAAATTATAACCTAGAACTAGAAATCAGAATATAAAAACCTGGGTCTTCTGATATTTTGCCATGTATTATGCTCTTAAATATATCTTAAATATTCTACTTTATTTTTGGATGCCGGAGTATCATTTAGGTTGATTGCTCAAATTATTATTTATATTCCTTAGTCTTAATTGGATTGTTTTCCAGAGGTCTGTTCTTGTGTTTACCAATTTACTTAGTATTTAAACCTTCAATATATTATTCATTAACAAATTGTGCATCTGGAGTAAGGAAGCACCACAGGGATTAAAATGATTATACTTCATTAAAATGATTTAAACAAGACTAATGATTTAATATGAGAAGTACACTTAATGATTCAGATATAGATAAATATATATATAGAGAGAGAATTTCCATAAAATACTTAACCAAACTTAAATTAAGACTTATCAGTGAAACAGGGGTGGATTGGGTTTATACGTCGGTCTTCGCCTGGCCACGTCCGGGCCTTCTGCGCCGTGCACCATCTGCCGGCTCCCGTCTTCCGCGTCTTCGTGGCTCCTTCCTCCTCGGGATCTGTTCAGAGAGTACCCTCTCAAAGTCGAGTACTCGATCCCCCTCTTTTCTTATCTCTTCACCCACCTTGACCGTTAGTGTATGATCCTTTTTACCTGATCGACCTATTTCTTTTCAACCCAACCATTGCTGTTTGTGTAAAGACATATTTGTTTTTGGAATGCCTCCCTGTACGATACATAGCAATTTGCTACGTTAAATCATTTCTTTTTATAGACTGTTTTATAGATTGATAAGTTCGAAGATATAGAACAACATAACTTTACACATTCTGATAAAAATACACTCAGTACACAAACGTGATAAAAGAATCAATAACTACAAAATAATAAAGTCCACAAATTATAAACTAACATAGATTTCAACTGAACATAGACATACCAAATCATACTTGCATAGATTTTACATAATCAGTGACAATACTTGTTCAATAGACAAAGAAGAACAGACATTTAAACACATAATTTATGACTATCAATGTATGCAATATAAGAAATGCATAGGTCAAAAATAATATGCTATGTACTGATGCAGGCGGCACCTTGAAAGGGATGCTGTGCGGGGAAAATGTGTCATGTCGGGACACATGAAAGGGAATATGTTTGGGACAATGAACTGGCCCTTGGTCCCCTTATGGTTTTATGGTCCAAGATGGTGGAGAAGGAAGGAGAGGTGGAGAGAAGAAAACTCTTGAAAAGGAGGCTGAAGAAAGGACTTGGGAGAGAGACACAGAGAAGGAAGAAGGTACTCTGGAGATGTACAGCAAGGAGGAGAGGTCCGGCAGAAGATAGAGAAGCCCGGAGGCAGCACGGCGAAGAACGACCAGTAACCCAATCTACCTCTGTCCACAGATAACCTGTAATGTATTTATGGCAATCCTATTTATTTATTTAAAATCTGAATCATTAACCTTGTTGAAATTAAATGAATAAACGATCCTTATTGTAATTCTTTTGATGCTTACATACCAGATACACTATTTAGTTATAAATAATATATTGAAGGTATAATAGATAAGTAAATTGGTAAACACAAGAATAGACCTTTGGAAAGGAACCCAATTAAGATTAAGGAATATAAATAATAATTTGATTACTCATCCTAAACGAGACTCTGGCATCCCTAATATCAACATATATATTCAAGATATATTTAAGAGTAGAAACATAGCAAATAATATTAAGAGGGAAACATTGGCCAGTATCTGATCACGATCTGTATAATACATTTCGGCCTTATTCAAAAATTCATTAACAGTATTGATTTCGAAAAGTTGATATCAATTTAAGAATAACATTCGATATAAAACATAAATAATCATTTTATAATTTTTGTTAATTGTAACAGTACTTAAGTAGTAATATTTTTGTACATATTTTAATTACCACATATGTTGTTTATTCATCATGTAAAAATTAAATTAAAGGCACATAGTATAATGTAGTATGGAATGTTCCAATAAATAAACAGTCCTAAGGATTACTTTGAAAGGAAAGAAAAAATAATTCTGGATTGATTTGTATATTTATAAACAAGTATTAAAGTTTTTCAAATATTAAAGTTGAGAGTTCCATAATCCATAATACCAAGAGATTTATAAAAATAATAAAAACATATGTAGTGTGGGTAAAGCATGACGATTATTGTAATGTGCCAATTAAAATAATAATTTTTGTGATATTTTTTTAGCAAAACTACTTATTATAATGAAAACATGTAAATTCCTATCCACAAAAGCTTATTCTATTATTTGATTGATTGTGCTTTTAAAGCTAAATAGGTAATTTCAAAATTCCATTATCGCAATCGATTTAATAGAAAATTTGCTGAGGCATTCGATTTTTCTAACTCTTAAACATCTCCAATAATTGTTATAATGTAAAAAGATTCCTTTTTTTACACACTTAATTTAAAAAAAAAATTGAAAGTGTTTTTGCTGTTAACTTTTTTCAACACTTTAAATAAGTAAAAACATATTTCTTTATCTTAGCATATCCCATGGGTAACTAGCATAGTCCAGGTTTTTAAAAATCTTTTTATCCTAGAAGCAGGTAAACCCATAATATCCCAAATCAATTTTTTTAAATTTAATTGATGCAATCAAACAATAATTGTTTAAATAATTAAGTAAAATAATAATTATTTAAATAATTAAGTAAAATAAGAATTATTTAAATAATTAATCAAAATTAAAATTATTTAAATAATTAAACACAATTATAGTTATTTAAATAATGAAATACAATTACAATTATTTAAATAATTAAACATATATAAATATTTTCGAAGTGCTTCTTCTTCTTGTGTTGCCTTGTTCTACAATTTATTGCATTTTAAGGCATTGCGTGAGTTATGTTACGTTTGATGTTAATTAACTACATCTACGATGGCATTGGGACACGCCACTTTTTGAATTTCAAATCAATAGAGCGGGATATAAAGTGATTTAGTGGACTATGACTGAATTGTTTTTGTCGGGATAAAGAGTCGCGGTCCTTTCGCGGAAAATTATTGAATAATACGACTACAATCAAGAGGTGTTAGATTACAAAATTCATTTTCTAATACACGGTACTCTATTCGGGGCCTCCCGAACCACTCCAGTAATTAATTCCAACAGGTACATTGTACAGGCCCTCCACAACCGCTTTTATTATCTCGCGGGGAGGGCGGACACAAAAGAGCGCCAGGAACAAAGGGAAGCCCCGTCCGAGCGGAATGGAAACGCTACATGGTGGAAAAGGAGCTTCCATATCTCTTTGAGATTTCCCTCAGAACCACTAAGCGTTTTCCTTTAGGTCACCTCGAGCATGAACCTTATCTCCACCGCTTTCCCAGGTGCCCCCGCCTTTTTATAGAATTTTAATACCCCCTCCTCCCCCCAACATACACATCATCGCCCGAATAAACGGTTCACCCGGTCCTCAAAGGCGAGACTGGGACCTGAATCGAAAGCGGCTTTAATGATCTGTGATTTTGAAAGGCCGATATCTCTATGTTTGTTTGATATACGAGTTATAGAAGGCTCAGATTACTGGTAAATGGCTCAACAAATATATCGAATGGAAGTAGGAGATAAAGAATACCTAAATAATATTTAACAGACAATATTTTTCAATGTAGTACAGCAACATATTAAATGTAAACAGAAAAATACGAAATTCCAAGAAACTACGAGTTAAAAATATACTTGACAAACGTTTTATAAGCTGTAATGGTATTACATTTATTTTTTATATTTTAAAATCTAACTGTTTTTCTTCTTTTTTTAAAAAAAGCGAAACAATTAATACAATTATACATCTTCATTGTACGCTGTAACAGAAGTATGTTTAATTTGAAAATTTTCAATTTTCAGATTCCAATTTGACGTTCACTGAGTCCATTAGATCAATTTTTAAAAATCGTTGATAGATTTAAAATATATATATATATATATATATATATATATATATATATATATATATATATATATTGTGAACCATTCTATCCAAAGCAATAAGTGGAAATACAGTAAGGCTTGATCACATTTTGTGCAGCCGAATTATTGTTTAGTAGGGCTACAGGGAAATCCAGTGTAGTTCACACCAGAAATAACAATAATCAAAATAATAATAATCATAAACCAACGATGAAATTAATCTTAATTAAATTCAGAGATATAACTAAAGTCCAGGTGAATAAGTGAGAATATAAGAATAAGAATAAGTATCGAGAAATTTTATAGTTTATAACCGTTTATTATAAGTTATATGAAAATTATAACCGATTTAAAAAAATATATTTATTAAAATTTACAACTGTATACGGATTACGTCTTGTTGAGACAAAGCTTATAAGTTCGGTTTTCGGAAGCGTAGGTTTCGTCTGAATGAAATCGCGCTCTGGGTGTGGACTGTATGGTGTAATTTGAAAAGAGTTCGCAACAACAGAGAAATAATATGAAGAAATCTAAACCATTGAAATAAAAGTTAAAGACCCCAAGACGCAGGCCGGGCAGCTTCGCCGATAACACCTCCTTGGCCACTCGAGCGCGCCAGAACGACCAAAAGAAGCTGGTAGCGTCCTTCTAGCTGAGGTTCCTGTGGTCTAGAAATCTTCCAGGGGAATTCACACGTATTTGCAGGTGAAACGGGCATTACTTGTAAAAACATGAATAGAATAATACAACGGAAAGTAGAGAACTAGACTCGCTAAAATTGAGCTGGATCGCTGAGGGTATAAGCGATGAACGTGTGACTGTTTTTTGTAACTGCACGCTGAACCCGAGATTAAAAAACAGTGCCACATGTGAAGAGAACACCCGTATATCGTGCTCTGGCTGTGATTATGTCAATTAATTGAAGCGTCAGTTGGCCCAAACAACCCCTAGAGAGTGTGCTATTTTAAGAGGTATTTGACACTTTACCTATTTTTTAAGCACAGTAATAATTTATTTACAAAAAGAACGCCAAATGGCGTGAACACATCTAATAAATATAATGAAAGAAAAATCATGTCCTGACATAAAGGTAAGTAGAGAAATAAATTGGTGGTAGTACTCAAATAAAAATTTCAACATAGGTCATTAGGCCATCTTCTTTTCAGACACCTCGGAGGATTATCAGGAATAGAAGAACTTGCGAGGTTTGAAACTATTGGGTTTGATTGGAAATGAAGTTTGTCATGAAAAGATGGATATCGGATTCGGAGCAAATAAGCAAAAAACGGGACATTAAGGTCATTATGGATTACTTTCCTTAAAGCATTGAGGATTTTACGAAGGATTTTGAATTGTAAGGATTGAAGACGAGAGGAATTAGATAGGTTAGTGGAGCCCCAAAGCTCTACTCCGTTAATCCAGATGGGTCTAATGACTGTCATGTATATGCGTCTTTTGTGGTTAATTGGGAGCTTAGAGCGTTTGTCTAGTAAATGTTGAAGTAGCCTAAACGGCGAGCTGTTCCTTGTCGTTTCAGTCTAGTATGATTATTCCAAGTTAAGCGATTGTCAAGGTGTAGTCATAATTACCGGACCTGTTCTACAGGAATCAGTGGGATGTTATTAAACGATACAGGAGGACAGGAAATCGTTGGATAACCGATATTCATTTTAAAAATATTGACAAAACTGAATTGTCCCTATTACAAAGAACTTTTTATTTGTATACATATTTTAAGAAAAAAAAACTACAACAAAAAAGATTATGATCAATAAGATATTGATGATTTTAATCTAATTATAATTCAAATATGTACTTTATATAGGAATGCAATTTTAATGTTTATTAGCAATTACCGGTATTAAGCAAATTTCCTTACTGACATTATCAAATTGATTATATCATAAAAATACAATGTAATAAAAAAATCAATTCATACCCAAGTAATTTGCAACGCTAAGCATATTTAAAGAGTCAATGAAAATGCCTCCTGTTGGCCCAGAAGTGAAGACGTGAAGCTGGCGGTATCAGTTCTATTGACTTTTGGTTTTCTGCTGAGGCACTCCATAGCAAAAATAAACAGGCCTTAGGCCAGTGTAAATAAACAAAAATCGCTTTCCCCTGTGCCAAAACATATCGCCCCTTTCCGACCAAAACTGATAAGAGTTTAGTCTCGCCTCGTAAAAAAGAAACATAATAGTTATAACACCGACTGACTATTCATGATGTTCTTGAAAAGAAGTCATTCTTGAAATGACTCTAGTAGAAAAAGTATGATAAAAAATTCAGATTAAAAAATTCATTTTCTTTTTGATATTCATGATTGTAATACATTATAATCATTCATAGTTTATGTTTTTAATTGTTAATATAATACTTTTTTGTACGCTAGCCACTTTAATATTAGAAACAACTCTAAAAATAACTTTAATATTGTTAAAAATTATTCATCTTGAAATTATTCTGATTGAATGATTGGAAATGATTGTTCTAATATTTATGCCGCAACAGTGAAGAAGCAGACTTTTAACGATAACTGAAGCTGCTTTGAGAAAAATGAAAAAAAGAAACAAATTAAATAATTTGAAACTTAAACGAATAGTAAATATTAGAAAGTGATGAAGCACCTGGTATTGTTTATAAGAAGAGGCTCACCTTGCCTTTCGTAAATAATTCATCTATTTTTGTACCTCTACCAATCATCTTAATCAAATAACTTTTACTAATTATATTGAAACATTTCTAAAAAATGAGATATATCCTTTTCGAGGAAAATTTTTAAAGGAAAATAGACAAAACTGGGCTAGGAAGGCTCGTTGTTCAAGACCTAAATGTGTCTCTACCACAGCAACTCATGAAGGGTCTTGGGTTAAGTATAAGGTAGAGACTTTACTGCTTCTAGGACTGGGAGATCGCTGTGGTGGTTCCTATCTACAAGAAGGGAGACAATAGAATATGCAATAACCATCGAGGCATATCTCTGCTTAGTGTGCCAAGCAAGCTCTATTCAAGAATCCTAGAAGCAAGGGTAAGAAGAGTTGCCGACTGCAAGATCGGAGAGGAGCAGTATGGGTTCAGAAACTCTAATTCTGCTTAAACTCTAAATCTGCTTCGTGGATTTAGAAAAGGTATTTGACAGAGTAAAAACTGAGGATATAGAGCGAGCTCTGTCGGAAAAGCAAGTGGATATAGGCACGATTCTGGCAGTCAGGAGTCTCTACCGAAAAACAAGAAACATTATAAGGACTGGCAATAAACAAAAGGAGTTGGAGGCGATGCAGGGAATACGCCAGGGGTGCAGCCTAAGTCCCCTACTTTTCATATTGGTGCTGGATGGGGTGCTGAAGAGAGCCAAACCAAGATTGCGGCGTTTTCAACTAGGGCATAGGAACCTACAGCCTACTTTATATAAAGTTCTCGCGTTTGCTGATGACCTCGTCATGTTCGCTGCGGATGACCGGGACCTACAATACAACGTAAATATCATGCAAGTAGAGTTTTTGAGCATTAATCCAGAAAAGACAAAATGCATGAGAATAGGAAGACGTCCTCACGGTGTTATGAGAATATTGAGACTGAAGTGATCTGTCCTAGAACAGGAGCAGGATTCAAATATCTAGGTGTCTGGTTCAACGAAAGCGGTTATACCGAGTGGTTATTAGCAGCTGGCAGATTGGTCAACGCAGCTCGGAAGGGTTTCCTCAACAAAAGAGAGGTGACGAAGAAGACCAAGATATCCGTCTACAAGTCTACGTTCCTGCCCATCCTATCTTACTCCTCTGAATCACGGACCCTTACCTCAAAACACAAAGGGCAGATACAGACAGTGGGGATGAGATACTTAAGAAAGGTTGAAGGAAGGACCAGGGGAGATAGGTTCCGCAACACTACAATAAGATCGAACCTCGAGGTTCAGACGGTAGAAAACAATCTTGAAGAAAATAGACTAAGATAGTTTGGTACCTCCTGAGGATGAGCACGAAGAGAACGGCCAGGATAACATATGAGACGAGAATAGACGGAAGAAGATCGAGAGGAAGACCACGGATCACCTGGGAAGAAGACGTGCGATAGGCGTTCAGGAAGCGAGGGATGGACTGGAGCAGGAGAAGAGAATTGGTTCGGGAAAGGGACACCGGGGTCAAGCTCTATAGAGGGCATGCCCACACTGCGCAGCGGTAGAGAGGGAAAGATGATGATGATTTCAACTATATAATATTTTTCAGACAAGGAGATCCTACATTTAAAAAAATCTTTGATAAATAACTGTCTAATTAAAGTAATATGCACATTCTGACAATCGATACAGTCGTACCTTTTTGCAATCGTTTTAAAAGCTGACGATTTAGTAGAATGTATTGTTAACATACACAGCTTACAGTATGTATAATGCTCATATATATGAAAATGTGAGACCAAGTCTTGAATTCTTGACTTCCAAGTTTTTTTTGGGAGGGGGGCTCAGTTATGGATAAGGATCGAGATAGCTGAGTGGTAGAGCTCGGAGTTACTGTGCCAAAGTACTAGGTAAAAATCCACCTGTAGCAGATAAATTATTTAATTATTTAATTTACCGGATCCTGTGGGATCTCTGTACCTTCCTGGGGGCTCCTTTCTAATTTGGGACAAAAGCCTAGCAGTTGAGCGTGATATCTGAAGAGTCACCTACCTGCACAACTGTTCTCCAAGAATAAACAGTCTCTACTCTGTACTCAACCAAAGATCTTTCATGGGCTGTAGTGGTATAAAAAAAAGGAGGTGTATACAAATTAAAACAAATTCTGGGAATCTCAGAGTCGGATTTCTTAAATTTCTAACTTGGTTGTTGTTATAACCAAGATCTTGTTCCTTTTTGGGGTTCAGTAATCAATAATATGCCATCAACATTTTCCTCTGTAAAACGTTGTTGTTGTGATGAAATTCCTTTGTTGCACAACAAATAAGGTGGGTATGAAAAAGATGGTTAAGAGTGAGTAATTACCATATTCACCAATGTAGAGTTTGCAATACAGTACAGTTGATAGATTGATTCCATTTTTACATGACTATTTACTGGAATACACTTCGGCAAAGTAGTGAAAGCAGGCTATAGAAAAAATATAAAAAGAGTCTTGGGAGAGGACTTTATAAGTGAGCTTTGGGGCAAGGCAGAAAGTAGGCTAAGTAGAAAAAATGAGAGCGGTGAGTGGTGGAGCACTTAGCCGACAAAGAGTTAGGTCTGAGGGAGTTGTGGAGGAGTCAGTCGGTGGAAGCCTCTTGTGGGTCACTGGGGGGATCTTTAACTCGCCAATCCCATTGCCCGCTTCCACAATCGATTATTACTAAAGAAAAGAAACAATTTATATCGATTTTCTTACAAGTACTTTTATCAGGACATAACCTGTATTATAATTGTCATCTTCCTTTTACCTACAATATCAACAGCTCTGGTGAATAAGCGATCATTTACCGCAAAATGGGATTCTTTCACTGAAAAATCAGAATCGTATTATATTCGCTATCATTTAGTGGCTTGAAGTTGAGCCAATGCTTACATCACAACTCCTTTCAAGTCAAGAACTATTCCGCTTCCTTCAATATATTTGACTCACTCCAGACAAAATTTGACTAAACCATTTACTCACCGAGGCTGCAGATATATATGTTCGAAACAAATGCAAATTATTAAATCTGAAAAAAAAAAACTTTTTTCAATCGATCAATAGATATATGATATAAAATTCATGTATGATCATCTATAAGTCACAAAAACAATCTGGCGATACTCGCTGATTTCGATTGAATATTTAAACAATTTTCCACTCTCCTGAAAAGTGGTGTTTTTTACCTTCGATATCTGTATCGACGATATGAAGTATTTATCTATTTATCATATGTTCGGAACTGACTAAAGTGTAAGAGCTACTTTTTACGTTATACTTTTTTACATCTTACTAATATTATAAATGCGAAAGTTTGTATGTTTGTCTCTCTTTCATGCAAAAACTACTGAACGGATTTGGTTGAAACTTTACAGAATAACACATAGGCTGTGCATAATAGCAAGAGCGGATTTAGGGGAACGCCCCCCCTGACAGTTTTTGTGTACTGTGGAGAAACTATTATAGTACATAATTAAAGGCAAATCACATGATAATAGTTGTTAAAATAATAGAAAGAACACGATTGAAACTATTTGTTTTGATATCCTACTTATATAAATGCGAATGTTTGTTACTCATTCACGCAAAAACTACTGAATGGGTTTGGATGAAACTTATTGAGTAAAATAGGTTATACATCATAGGCTACAGCAAGGGCAGATTTAGGTGGGAGCATGGGGGCATGTGCCCACCTTTATAGTACATAATTAAAGGCAAATCAGGAACTTAGCATCTTGAAATTTGTAGATAGCTTATTTGTATAGTTTAAGAAAGAAATTTAGATGATTCCACCCCAAAGGTTTCCCCTTTAATATAATCCGTCAGTTTGGAAGTTAGACATCTGAAATTTTCGATGTAAGAGTAACTTATATTTTAAAAAAATAATTAAATTATTTATTTAATATGATCTTTCACGAATCTTTATGTGGCAGACCAAATTCCACGCGAGCGAAGCCACGGGCATAAGCTAGTCTATGTATAATTCTAATGTGCTTAAAATAGTATGCCGGATTTTTTATAGTAAAATTTAATAGCAGGACCTAATTTTAAATTTTTTTTTCTTTAAATTAGCTTTGATTTTTAAATTAAAAATTATTAGTAGATGTTATTTTTAAAATATGGTAAATTAACTTTTAAAATGAAAACGTTCTGTGAGTTTAAGAGAGCACAGTTATAGAGCAGTAACCCAATTCAACTACCTGGGAAATGTGACCACATTGACAACAAAATAGAGAGTGAAATACAAGCCAGAATAGCATCAGGAAATAGGTGCTAATCTTCTCTAAAAGAAGACAAATTCAAGTGTACAAAACCATAGTATGTCCAGTAGTCATGTATGGGTGCGAGTCATTGGCACAGACCAAAAAGTCAGAACTTATGGTCAATACAAGGGAAAGAAAAACATTAAGAAGAATCTGGAGCGAAGTGGCCGAAAATGGTGTATGGAGAAAAGAAAGAACGAGGAGCTGATGGAGCTATACGGAGAGCCGGACATGATGGCGTTGATAAAGAAAGCTATACCGAGATGGATGGAACATGTGGAAAGAATGCCGGACAGCAGGATAGCGAGGAGAATGCTCAATGAGAAACCGGACGGTAAATGAAGAAGAGGACGGCCCTCGTATCAGATGGCTGGATGATGTCGAAGAGGACCTGAAACTGTTTGGTGTACGAAACTGGAGGAGGATAGCACAGGATCGCGGAGATTGGTCGGCTGTGGTGGTGGAGGCACAGGTTCTTGTAGGACCGTAGAGCCAAAATAATAATAATTTTTTTATTACTTTTATAACAAACGAAATGAGAAAAAGGTCACCTGTGGTCTAGTGGTTAGCGTAACAAACTACTAAGCCCAAGATCGCGGGTTCGTAGCCCGGCAGATGGCCCTAGGATTTTTTAAAGGGAGTAAAAAATCCTTAGTTACGCCGTCCTTCGGAAGGGACGTTAAACGGGGGTCCCGAGCCTGTACAATGTCAGGTACTCGTTAAAAATCCCTATCCTAATTAAACCTGGATAGGCAAAATTTAGAGCTCCCACTGTAGCATCGTCCGATTAGCCATAGCAGCATAAAGTGACGTTAAATGAACTAACAACAACAACGAAATGAGAAAGAAAAAAGAAAATTTTACTAATATTTTATTTGAAAAAAAAAGATATGATCAGGACCGGGAGTCGAACCCGGGTATTTCGCCTCTCCATGGTGGCGCCTTAACCATCTTGGCTATCCTGGTCCGCTTCTCGGTCAGTCATATCTCTGCTTTCATATCTGTCATATCTCTTCTCTTATTGTCCCGGTCCTGGTCATATATTTTCTTTTCAAATAAAATATTTAAAAGATTATATCATAATAAAATTTTACTAATGTTGAAAGTTTTACTGGAATAAGAGTAGTAGTGGAGATACATAATGTACTATTGGTAAACTTAAGGTTTTAGAAAAGTATTTTCTTACATCATTTTATTTTTATCTATGAGGAAAAGCTTTACTGAAGGACTTGAATTCAGGATCTTCGGCACGGCAACTCAGGGCTCTACCACTGAGTCTTTGAGCAATGCTGAAAATGGTCGAATATGCAATCGATAAATTTAACATAAGTAAGTACAACCTATTTTATTTGTACTAACGTTTCGGCCTAATTTCAGGCCGTCATCTAGGTGGAGAACAAAATAAAAATATTAACAGTACAATATAAAAGACTATACAGCACTTTAAATTAACAAAAATGTTAAGAAGTACGAAAGATAATATACAAAAGATTAAATTATAATGTAACATAATATGGATTCAACTGGACTATATTATATAATATTTAATTTATGAGGTAAACCATTTTCCAGTCAGTTTTTCTTTTCTATTTTTTTATACAAATACGTTTCGAATTTTTAGTAATTTTCAATTTCTCAAGTCCTTACTGGAATTTTGATAATAGGTCTGTAATTTAACAATATAAAAATAATAAACAATAACAATAAAAATACAACTACACCAATTGTCCTTAAATAACTGAAAAAAATTTAAGTATAGATACCTCGTGTGAATGTCAATAATTTAAAAACTACTTGGAGATACATTTTTTCTCCATGGTCATTTCTACTCTGCATGATTATACTTTGGACTGTACTTATTTATATATGCCTTGATACTATTTAAAATTAAAAATATAAATTTATAAGAGTTTAACAATACGAATGTTTTAATTTATTTATTTTTATTATTTTATTTATAATATATATTAATTGGTTTTAATATTTTATATCTAAATCTTTATATAATGGCAGTATTAGAAACAATGTTATAAGGTTATATGTGACAGGTTATACTAGAGTTATCTATAAGTTTAGGCCATTCTTTATTTATTTCTTTTTTAATTTAAAAAAAAAAAACAGATGAATAAAATTTATTGATTTCATTTGATTCCTTTCTATCGTTAACTACATTATCTATTTTTTCATTGATATATATAGCTTCTAAAAATCTTCTCTTTACTTTATCTTTTTCTCTATGTAAAATTCTTGGTTTATCAAAATTGAAACGTATTTTGTTTAAAAAAATAAAAAAGAAAAACTGACTGAAATATGGTTTACCTCATTAATTAAATATTATAGTTTAATGAACGAAAAATTAAATAATTATGTGAAACTAAGTAATACATTCAGTTTTCGTTATAAAGCTTCACTTTATCATTTGTCACTAAGATAAAAATACTAAAAATATTTTGGAAATCAGTTGATAATCAGTTGATACATGATAAAATGGTACAATGATATTATTTCGCAAATTCTTCACACTTAATAAAATACATATGGATGGATAATTAGTCAGAGACTTCACAAGAGGAATATTTACAAACAAAAAAATTACGGCAGAAAAGTCACCCTATCCGGATATCGGTCGTGGCATATTGGTTGTTGGCCAAATTTATAATTTATTCCTTGAATTTTTTTTTCCATTTATCAATGTATAATATTTTCAGGTATAATAAGAAGTATTTACTTTTTTTTTTATCGTATTTAACTTTATTAAGTTAATGCTAATGTTAGATAATTTTCTTGCTTAGTAGTATTTCATAAAGGATTTTAAGGAGGATGAGTTTCCTCAAAGTGATGCTTTAAATGAAAAAATTAAAATATATTAATGCAAATCGCATGATGAATATGATAAGCAAGGTAATAAAAACAGTCTAAAAGAAAGATAAACACTAGAAGTTCAACAACCTTCCCAAACAGAGAGTAACCGCAACCGCCAATAGCGAATAATAACTTACGGTAACCGGTTACTATTTGTCTTTTAGGGAAGGCAGTAACCGGAGAGTTATTAAACTGGAGTAAACACAAGGCTGTCAGCTCTCAAAGTCGTTTTACATATTTAGGAGTAACTCAAAGTTGCTAGTCCAAAATGTATGTTATTAGTTCGAGAGTACGTTCATTTTGAGAAAAGGAGCTGAATTAGTAATGACAGTTTGGCCAACTTCTAACGAAACTTGACTCCATCAACCGGAGGAGTAAGGGCGGTTTAAACTTGGACTGTAAAAACACGGGAGCGAAATTTTTTTTTTTAAAAGTTGTCTCCAAATTTATGTTGAAGTTTGACAGTTAGCCTCCGTTTACGTAACGAACTCATCAGCTGCGTAATTTTACGACGGTGTTCTCTCGATGGGTGTACAAGCTAAGGACTCGGAAAGAGTTCAGAGATAAGATTCGATGTAGGATTTACGACTCAACAGCAATTCAGGGCTAAAGATCTACACGATTTACAAGAAAGTGCATTTTTGCAAAGTGAAGTTTCTTCTTTTACTAGCAAGATTCCATTGGTTACATATTTATTTAAATAAATACGGATTGGCATACTTTAAAATTTGAAACAAGCAATTGCAATTGCTCGTCATTTTTTTTTATTGCTGGTAGAACCTGATAAGAGCATATGAACATTTTTAGTAAATGCTACAATGCATAGTTCATTTCTACAGACTTTAAACCCAACGTCATGCAGATTGTATTCTGTACAAGGCCTCACGTTTATGGTGTCACAAGAATGAAGCTATTTCCGGAAAAATCGGGGATGAATTTGTATATTACACACAGTAACATTTAACAAACTAAAAGGAGTATCAGCCTCTACAATGGTACCTGGATGGGTTTACCTTTAATTGGGAGAAAGCTGGTGTTTGAGCTATTAGCCTCTTTTTATTTTTTTTAAAATTTTGTATATTTAAGTAATTTCCAACCCTTCAATATTTCAATTTTTTCTCTTATGCTTATATACAGATTTTTCGAAAAATTAATAATTTTTATTATTTATGTATTGTTTTCTTACAATCGGGTGTTACGTTTTCAGATTCAAAAATTTCCTCTCGTCTTTTAAATTCTTAGATGTGATAGAACGAATTTAGTTTCTCTCTGCAATTAATCAATGTGATTGATTTGACACCAAACCTTTTGTACATTAAATTTTTCGAGTTAATAGCTTATCCTAAATTAATAACATTAAATTTTATTCAATATTTTTTCTGAGATATTGGCAAGAGAAGTATTTATGATTATATGCAGCCTCAGGGATTAAATGCAGATTACGCAATTTCAAATTTAAAGTCGAATTAGCTCCAAATGAGTTTCATATACTTAGGAAAGAGGAATTATGTTACTTATGTAGCGAGTAGGGCGTTAAGCCAGGCATTGGCTTAAAATGGAAATATTGCTTATATTACAACTCAATTTCTAGCTAAAACACTATCTCCGGAAAAAATTCAACTTAACAAATTTTTCATTGGAGCTGTACACATACAACTCCACTTCCAAGGTTTACCGATTAATTGTCCAATATAGTTGGTATATCCTTACCCTGTATGACTCCGACCAAAACCGTTAAAGACGAAGCGATCCAATTGTAAAAGTCCTGCGGAGTCGTTAGAGATGTGTTGTGGCAGTTAGAAATGCCCGCACGTGTATTCGCTACAAAGTGTCCTCCAGGCAGCCACTCAGATGGAGAATTCCAGGCCCTCCAGCTAAAGTAGAATTCCTGCGACAATATCGTCCTTTAGTGAGTGGCGAATAGCCGCTCTAATTGGAAGTTATTATAGGTACGAGCAGCCAAGGTCGAAGTCAAAGGGGCTTTTCATTAAGTCTCATTAGGTCCCGTCTTAATGACGGCATTCTTCATCTAAATAGAAAGGATTTTGAGGGTGCTATTTTTTTATTTATTTAAAAAGTAATAATTTAATTTTTACTTGTCAACACATCGTTTCAATGGAGAGAAATTAATCTTTACACTTGCCTAACATATCAAAAATATTTCGAAAAGTAGAAGTCAATAAAAACCAATTAAATCAAGCGTTCTCAATAAGGAGGGTGTGCTCCCAAATAAAATAGATTTCTTATCAGTACTTCTTTATCTCAGATTGGAACTTATAATGGTGTATCATTTATAGTAAAAATAAATGCTTCATTTTCAATGTATTACAATTTATTGGGTAAGAGAGATGGGAGGCTTCCATTTGAACATGAGGCTTGGTAAGATAAGTTTGGGAACCATTTTATACTGGATACTGGAATTGAATGGCTGCCTACCAATATTTTTTCAAGTGCAAATCCTGTTCTTAGGGTTCCTTAAGTATCACCACGGAATGGTTATGGGAGGCCCGTCGGCCTACTGAAGGCAACTCACGATTCCGTTTCGGAAATCGGTTTTCCAGGATGTCAAATAGCCATCTGATGATTGAGCCAAGGAAGTTTCCTTCGGTGGAAGATAGATATACCCTTGGGCGCCTACTGACAAATCTTGCAGGATCCATCCCTCCCGCCTTCTTCAGAGACGAAGGGTAACCGAATTCCTGGAGAAGGAGGCAAGAGGAAGGAGAAGTGAGAAAAGGGAAGAAAGGGCGCTCTCGTTAATCAAACTAGCCCATTGAGAGTGTTAATCAAAATGTTGTGAATCAATGTTCGCCCTGGGCTTGAATTATGGTTGCCGAGAATTAATAGCGTATCTTGCCGGCTCTTCTTGTATAGAAACTGGGAAGAAAAGCTCGCGGTCCGTGTAAATGGCCGCGGTCTAATTTACAAAACTTTTTTATTGCCGAAATTCTGAAGCTCCCAGTCAAAAGGGATAGCCTACAAAATGGCTTTAAAACATTTTCATAAAGAAGCCAGTGTATTCATTCATTCTCTCCCAGGAAGCCTCGATCGATCATCAATATATATTACTTATATTTTGTTTTTCACAGATAACAATAAGATTAACTCATTTCTTTATTGAATTGCGGAAAGATGTTTTCCATAAATTGTATTGTACTCTGTAAGCTTTTTCAAATATTTAGGTCAAATAAGATTTATAATAGGTAAAAATAAATAAAAAAAACATTCATAACTGTATTATTTACATATTTTAAAAATTTATTTTAGTTCAATATTTCTAGTTTGGTCAATTTTATTCAATTATCACAAACTATTAATTTAATATCATTCTCATTCTAAATCTTCATCGTATTATTATCCACTTAACAATTTTCCTTACCTTATTTAACACTTTATCTTATAAGATTTGTAATATATACATATATATTAAATTTTAAAAAATACAGGATGTAGCAGTAATAACTTTTTTAAAAGCCATTATAATGCATTTTGGATAAGTCCCAATGTGGTACCATTGCTAGGTTATTTTATGTACCTCCCGGACCGTCCAAGATAATACAATATGAAAGATGATATAATTATCTACAATGCTAAAAATTTGAACAGCAAATGATTTTCTAGTACAACTATTACACTACCAGTTAGTGGATCGATGACGTGATTCTAAACCTTTTTAAATTCTGAGTGAACATCATCAATTATTTCTAAATTATTTCTTTTATAACCCATACAAATTATAAAGTAAATAATTATTATACATTTTAAATTCATTTGATATAAAGTTTAAATTACTAACATAAACATTCATTAAATTACATAATTATAAATTAAATCTTACTACATAATATATATTGAATGATAATTGTTGACCTTGATAATATATGTGGAAGAAAGTGGTCCGGGTGGAGGTCACAATGATTTTTTCATAGAATTGGGGAAAAACTTTATTGATTAGCCAACGCTTCGACTGAGTATGTGTTTCAAGCTAGTGGGGACCTAACCCCCCAGCCCCCCCTAAGCCCTGAAGAAGACCTACAAAGTAGGACGAAACGTTGGCTAATCAATAAAGTTTTTCTCCAATTCTACGAGAAATTCATTGTGACCTTTACCCGGACCCACTTTCTTCCACATACTTAATATATAATTTCACAAAACATTTTTTAAATTGATTATTAGTTGACCATATAAATATAAAGAAGAAGATTGTCTCAGTAGATGTCAAATAATCAATTTTGATGGACTCATTTTTTCTCTCCCCAGACCTTTTATATTTTCTACAAAATGTATGAATAATTATGGCTCTTAAAAGGAACTAGTTAAATGGAACCGTTGAAATCTAAAAAATCTTAAACATTCATGATTACAATTATTCTATTACTGTATATAATGAAGTAAAATCCAGGTTCAGAAAGGTGTCTATAAATCCCTTACCATTTGATTTAAAAAAAAAAATCATATATGTTTAATTAAGTACCTGTAATATAAAGAATACATATACGAATGCACGAAACATACATAACATCGAAACTAGTCAAAATGGACGGGCATACAGCTTAAATCTTGAAAATAAAAAAAATAAAATTCAGGATTAATCTACTGTGTACCAGGAAATTGAATTATAAAAAAATTTATTGGTGGATGCTGATCAACTGTGGATTATCAACTATGAATATATCACTAACCTATTTTCCATTGGGCTCCACCCAAAAGTAAAGCCTCTTGAATGGAACAGATATGAAAACAACTGTCTGAAAATAATATACCAGTGTATAATGGTTTAAAAACAATTACATTTTAAAATTATTTATAGGTTAAAAATTTAAAATAGTATTGATATGTACGCTCTTCGCTTCTACTTGCATCCTGTTTTACATTTATTTTATTTTTCGAATGTGGCATCTGTATCACTGCCCCCTCCACTCGAGGAGGAGCAGTAATGATGTGGACATAGCTTGTACTACAGGCCATTTACAAGGCGCCCTACTATTTGCATTGCCATGTATAATGGGCACATGCATATTCACCACCAGTTCTTCACCCGTCCTGCGTGTCCTCGATCCTGCCCCACCTGCCGAAGATGTCCTCCAAGAGCTTCAAATACTCATGTAAATATATTTGGGAGCCGTGAGGAGGGTGAGGAAAGACAGCTTCTTTTATATTCTGTTCGCCGTTAAGGGATACAGAAGAAGCCCGCCCTGAGATTAAACACTATATTGTGCATACCAATTTTCCACCCTTGGGCACTCTAAATCTCACCGCTTATAGTTTCATAAGCGAAAGCACTCCCTCCCCGTTCTTTCCCTCATGACCATCCTCATCCACCGAGGATCATCTACCACTCAGGATGATATCCTGGTGAAAGGTGAGGGAGGACCTGGGCTCCTCTGGAGGTGAATAAGCAATTTATTTAACTATCCTTTATATACTTGTAGATACTTTCCGGAATTTGTTTATAATTATATTATGCATATCTTTGAAAGAATTATATATTGCATTTAAACCGTATAAAACACTATTTACCATAGAGTAACCTGCCTGAAAAATTCATAGTACACACATTACCTCATGCAAAAAGTGGACCTTCATACTATGGATTGTGGATCCTATGAAGGAGGGACTGGAGTACTTTTAAGGTAAAACCACAGGTAGGTGGAACAAAGAGGTTGTCTGGAATTGCTACTGCCTTTATCATTTCTAATATTTTATTTCTTACGCTTTCACAAATTAATATTTATTTTTTAGTTTATTATTTTTCAGTTCTCTTTTAGTGGCAATAGTGGCAAATCCATAAAACGCCTTACTAGTTATTATATTCCTGGGTGCAGGGTGTTGCAGAATTTCTTTTCTGTCTTTTTAATTGTTTTTGATTGACTTGGATTTTTTAATTGATAAATAGATCTGTGAGAGTGTTAAAAAAGACAATACAACAGTTTCAAAAGTAACAACATTACTTGTAAAAAATTTACAGCTTGAGTTTAATACGTTTTTTAAATTGTGACTGATTGGAAATGCACTAATAATAACGCCAAAAAAAAACGGTTTTCCAATTTAAAAATTTTAATTATATAATCAATATGGATATTAATTAAATAATAATATAAGTGGGCAGAATATGGAGACGACGATAGAACAGAGAGATATATGACCTCGATAAGACCTCAAATGTTGTCAGGACAATCAAACTTGGCCGACTATGATGGGCAGATGACGTGTCACGGATGGAGGACATTCGGATTCCTAAGAAGATCCTCCCAGAAGGAATCGTAGGGAGACCAAACGTGAAGTGGATGGAAGCTGCATCGGAGGATGCACGTACCCTTCATAAGGCTAGTTGGAGGGATGCTGCACAGAATAGAGCTGATTGGCGGAGAATGCTGGAGGCGGCCAGACTCTGTGACGAGTTGTTGCGCCGGATATTATTAATATAATTAATATGATTAAATAAATTACACGGTAGATAAAAATAGACAATCCATAAACTACTGTGCGGTACTGTCTATTTCTTATTTTCTCTCTTTTTATTTGATTTACTTTCACTACAGCTGTTTTATAATGTTGAGATACGGCAACAAAAACATTATAAACATTATAAACATTGGTTAACGGAAGTGACCTTTACATAATAACGCCAGACGTCATGTTTCACGTCAGATTGTGAAGAAAATAAACAAGCTAGTTTACGAATTCCACCCACACCCTCATGAGCATGACTTATCTCCAACAGATCTCCATCTGTTCAATAATTTGCCCAACTTCCTTAAGGGTAAAAATTTTTAAATATAAATATATTCTCAATTTAAAAACACATTTTCAGACTTTATTTCACCATAAATTCCTGAATGCTGGAGAATGGGATAGAATATGAGGGAAAATGTTTTCATTTCACAAAATTGTTTTAATAAATAATCTTTTCTTGGAAATAGACATTTCACATGAAACGACCTACTATTTGAAAATAATAAGCGTATTCCAGTTTTTTAAAAATATTTTCTGAGGAGATATGTGAAGAAGCACATTTCTTTAAAGTATTTAAAATTAATAGTGCATAATAAGTAAATTAAAAACTTATTGGAATGCCCTTTAGCAGATTTTTTAATTTTATACTTTATTATAATTATTATCTACAATTACAGTTTAACACTAATTTGTTATCAATTATATTATAATTGTTTTAAGATATATATAATAAAAAATGTAAATAATGACACAAACAGTTGGTCCACTCAGTGACAAGTATCTTTTAGGCCATCTCCTGATAGTTATACAGACAATAATACAATTCGCAATTTCGATTAAGTTTTGATTGCGTAAAAATTTAGAATTAGGTATTATGAGAGTGTTACTATATATTTGAAGCACGTCTAACTATATGCATACTAAATGACCTTTCAAATATTTTTATTTTAAAGAGAAAATATAGGCCCTCGGCCGGGAATCGAACCCGGATTCTCTGTCTCTCCGTGACAGCGCTCTAACCATTAAGCCACCAAGGTCACCTGTGGTCTAGTGGTTAGCGTAACAAACTACTAAACCCAAGATAGCGGGTTCGTAGCCCGGCAGGTGGCCCCAGGATTTTTTTAAGGGGGTAAAAAATCCTTAGTTACGCCGTCCTTCGGAAGGGACGTTAAACTGGGGTCCCGAGCCTGTAAAATGTCAGGTACTCGTTAAAAATCCCTACCCTAATTAAACCTGGATAGGCAAAATTTAGAGCTCCCACTGTAGCATTGTCCGATTAGCCATAGCAGCATAAAGTGATGTTAAATGAACAAACAAACCATTAAGCCACCAAGGCCGCCTTCCGCCAGAGGACAAAGACTTTCACTTACCCGATCTCATGTCCTGGTACTCTCGCAATTTTTTGCGATGTATTCTTTGAACATTACTTTTAATTTTAGAATCTTACTGACGTACGTCATATTACTATTTATAATTTTTATAATTAATGGTCAACTATTTTGATTTTTAAATATTTTTATTTTAAAGAGAACTATTTTTAAGCTTAATGGTGAGAGCGCTGTCAAGGAGAGACAGAGGATCCGGGTTCAATTCCCGGCCGAGGGCCTATCTTTTCTCTTTAAAATAAAAATATTTAAAAATCAAAACAGTTGACCACTAATTATAAAAAAATATAAATAACCTTTCCTTTGATATACGAAGCATATTACAATTTTTCAAAAAGTTGTTTGTGAGAGAAGACGTGAAGAAGTGCATGTTATTAAAGTATTAATAAATAACGTAATTTAAAGTACTAAAGTAAACCAATAGTGGATAATTAATAGTTTACAGTTATTTACTATGGTTACAGTAGACTAATAATTAAATTAAGTTATGGGGAGAAAATGGTCCGGGTAGACGTAAAAAAATTCCCTGATATAACGAGAACTTTGTATTGGAGAACCGGAGTTTACAATCTACTAATAGTCAGGTGTTCTTCAGAGGTAGTAAGATCGGGGTCCGACACTAGATCGTTGGGTGCTGATAGTCTAGTGTCAACACCTGATCTCACTAGCCTTGAAGAAGACCGTGGGTCGAAACGCTGGCTTTCCAATAACCAGTTCTGCTATATAGGAGATATTTTTTCCTCCATTCAGACGGTTCTCTTCTTCATAAGGTCAAATAATACTATTCAACATTTTAATTTATGGATATAGCGCGCCAGATTTTTATACTTAGCTTTTCTGTGTATTTTTTGCTAAATCCGACAACTCAGCGAAGTGTTTATCCAAGACGGAAGAGGGAAAAAAGGGGATAGAGGGAGAGACAAGTTGGTCCGTGGAATTTGAGATTAAGGAGGCCCTGGGAGAGAGATTCCCCTCATTTCCGACACACACAGCTCCTTTCATTAGGAGGGCCCTGTCTGCTTCGCTTCCTCCCCACTCTACTCCCCGTCCTCCCCGTCCTCCCGATTCCTGTCTTATTGCCGCCTGTCTTATATAACGTTCTCCATTACCTTATTCCTGAAATGATGGATGATTGTTAGTTTCTTTCAAACGAAAAAAAAAATTAAACTGGAATGTCAAAGCTAGTCCTATGTTTTATTTCCTCTTTATATATTTAACCACGCCTGTCAATGAAACAAATTGAAAAGACCTTGGAAAAATTCCAACGAAAAGCCCTCAAGTCTCCGAAATAAAAGAGAAATTGAAAATATCTGTCCAATATTTCGCCTATTCAGGCATCCTCAGGGTTGAAAGAGAATAGCAGCAAAACAAAACATGAATAATGCACCCTAGGTACATCCCACCACCTCCAAGGCTCAAATGCAACTAATGAATCATACGGAAGGTTACTCGACCCCAGCTGGATAAGGATAGATAAAAACAGGCGATAAATACCTTAGAAATTTAAAAATCTACATACACTAGCCAAACTTCAAAAAGCACGACAGGAAAAATAAATAATAGTAAACAACACAAAAACATAAGACAAAAAACCATATGAAAAAATGAAAGTAAAAGTGGAAAAAAAAGAACATTTTTAAGTCTCCGAACTTCTTAGGGTCCGATGTTCCTAGGGTGCATTATTCATGTTTTGTTTTGCTGTTATTCTCTTTCAACCCTGAGGATGCCTGAATAGGGGAAATATTGAACAGATATTTTCAATTTCTGTTTTAGTTGGAGACTTAAGGGCTTTTCGTTGGAATTTTTCCAAGGTCTTAGCTTTTATGTAAGGTCTCTTTATACTTTGATAAAGTTTTCAATATTAAAACAAATTGAATATCAGTAGATTTTAGTTCTTTAAATCCACGTTCTCTGTAGTCTCCGCCTTGTGTCCTCAGGCATAAGATTCGTCCCCACTTGCCCTATCAATGGGTTTGAGTATCTGTAGTTTTTCTTGAAACGGTCTGTAGTATGTTCGTCGACCGTTGGTATTTTTAATTCAGCATGTATAGTATTTTTTATTGACATAGGATGTAGATGTTTTCTGATAATCTTTTTGCGACGCCATTAATTTATAACTCATAAATCCAAACTGGTTTTTGGTGTATATTTACTTAATTTTTTTCTAATTTGGATATTTTCCTGTGAATACATTAAATAGAGTTTAAGATCCGTGTCGTCGTTTAAGATTTAAGCTTCGTGTCGAGCAGTTAAAATTGACAACGATTTGGTACCTTCCAAAAACTATGTACGTTATCTCGGACTATACTTGGACAAAAGATTTACATGGAACGTA
Organism: Arma custos; assembly: GCA_037127475.1. NCBI lineage: Eukaryota > Metazoa > Arthropoda > Insecta > Hemiptera > Pentatomidae > Arma > Arma custos. The sequence continues at coordinate 204,585,340 of CM073759.1, read as the reverse complement.
CATACAAAATTAAAAAGACAAGAACTGACTAGACGGTACAAACACCTATCACATCTTCTGGACTACAGATCGTCACTTGACTTGAGGAACAAACGACTCATCTATAATAGTATACTAAAACCTATTTGGACATATGAAGCAGAACATTGGGGTTCAGCAAAAAAAATTTCACGTACACAAGATACATTCTCAGAAATTCTCAGAAAAATTATTAATGCACCAGGGTATATTTCGAATCAAACTATACACAACGACATGAACATTCCCACTATAAAATCATATATTCATAACATTCCACTCATCGACATAATATCACCCAAACCCGTTCTTCCGCTTTCCTACTCCCTGTTGAAAAACTTGACTTGATAAAAAAAGGTTAAAAAGACATTGGCCAAGAGACCTACTCAACAATTGACATATATATATATATATATATATATATATATATATATATATATATATATATATATATATATTTCCAATATAACTGAATAAATCAGGTAGAAAAGTGAAGAGAAAGACACTTCAATAAAATTTGCTGGATGCGCAATTGCGCAGGTGCAAATGCAAATTAAATAATAATAAAGATATAGTAACTGAAGTTTTTTCTTAGCACGAGAACCCTATGTCGTTTTTCTATCAAATGATAGTCCAAGGCATTATACAATTTCTGCCTGTGGAATGGGTGAGTTATTAAAGTAAATGAGAGGGCATGTTTCACCTCTAAGAGTAAAATTGATGTGTTATGACTTTTCGTGGTTCAGCATAATTTTCCATAGTTCGCACCACTGATTCAACTTTTGTGAGTTATGTTGTAAGTTTTGTGAGATCTGTGTCGCGTCTTGATGTTTGGTGATTATGGCAGTGCCTCAGTGTAGAACTTTGTGGAATATTGTGTGTATATGTTACGTAAAATAGCGGTAAAATATTGATCCTTAAGGCACACGAGCTAGGATAGGTCTTATTGAGGACCACTCTGAGCCCTGTCGAACTAAGAAATTTCTGCTAGGAATGAGAGAAGAATTAAATAAGAAGTTTGTGGTGGGACAGTCTTGAGCTTAAAGAGAAGGCTCCGGTGCCAGCCTTTGCCGAATGTTTTTGGAGACACCAGAAGCACTCTAGTTGCAAACAACTTCTGCGCTAGTACTGTAGTTGCTCTGTGTAATTGTTGAGTTGTGTGTGATTTTAGAAAACCATATTGGTGGTGAGGGATTATATTTCTGTCGGCCAGTACTTTAATAATCGGGGATATCCCTATGTTAAAATGAAAAGAAATACAGATGGTAGTATAAATTTAATAGTTAAACATTGTCATGAACCTAGGCCAGAATGTCTCGCAAGTCATTCCAGATACCAACTTTCAATAATTTCTATCGATCGATTATATGATAACAACTATCGATTTTAATACGTTCTGTTACAGAACTATTTACAACAATTAATTATTAAAATGATCAAGTTTTCACTTATATGGGCTAATAATGAGAGGTGATCAGGCATAGAACCATGGAGACTCATGTGAAAAAGTCAATTTTTTAAATTTCTTATAATATAAAAAATTAACCGTAGATATACACGCCAATAAACAAACGAATTTAGCAAATGCATTTTTCATTTTTTATTCAGCATTACATTTTTGATTTTCCATAGAGTGAAATTTTATTTGAGAAAGCTGAATATTAATAAATAAATATGGCTACTCATAATTTTTATAAATAAATTGTTTTTCTCAGAATAAAATCCCGAGGTGATCGGTTTGTTCAGTATAATTTGTTAAAAAAATTAGAACAGTATTTATTTCAAACGTACATATTTGGAATATTTACACATTAATTTTCTTTTTCTCTTTATGTTTGCACCCACACCTGTCAAATAAAACAATGACAATCAGCAGATTGACTGACAGTAAGGTAAAGTACAATGTCATGAGAGGCATGAAGAACACAATACTTAATAGATAATTGCGCTAAAATGCTGGTGCCTTTGAAATTTACGTTAATTCTGGTAATTTTGTAAATAATTTGTATTTGCTGTCGGCAATTTGTTCTGGCTTTAAGCCACGTGATGAAAGAGTTACTAGATTGTATAAAAAAAAATTAAAAACAAAGATTAATTAATCGATTAGCGATTAATCAAAAGCCGCAGTAATTAACCTTTCGCTGTGCCAGGCTCCAAGTCCCACCCTGAGCCTTGCAACAACCTCGCTTCAGGACAGGCCAATCTAGGCGGGTTTGAATAGCTTCAAAAAAAAAAATGTATTGTTTTAGTTAACCTTATGTTGTATTACATTTTTAATAATTTGGTCAAGACTTCATGGTAATTATGAACCACTGCATACTATGAAGGCAACGGCTGTGCAGTAAGGTGATTTGTCCGAGATTATTCAACTTTCTGGTTTAGGTTTTCTTCAAAGGGCAACTTATATATGGGACCTTACCATATAAAGGCTGATTTAACCCCAGGAGAGTCTGTAGATCGTATGGTACATCGGTTAACTGTTAGTAGAATAAATAAGCCATATGCCAAAACTAGATTTGAAACCGGAAGGTTCAGCATATCAATATAAATCATAGAATTATAGTTGTTTCAACTCAATCCTGAAATAATTATTAAAATAACTTCTATGCTTTGTATGTAAACATAAATTTTCATTTATTAATTTTAAATGAGAAACAAAAACAAAACATTCACCACTACTACCCATAACACTTCATGGGTTCAGTGCGTGGTAGAGACTGTTCTGTTTTCAGAACAACGCTTGTGCTGGGCGGGGATTTGCCCTAGATCACGATCAACCGCCAGCCTTTCTCCATAATTAATCATCCACATTTTACCGAGACTGAGTAAGCCTCGGGAGTAGAGACCTGGAGTTGTCGTGACGATGGTCCATCCCCAACTGTTAAAAGATTAAATAAACTTTCTGACACATCAGGGTTTGAACCCAAGACCTTTGGTACGGCAACTCAAAGTTCTAGCACTGAGCAACTTCAGCCCAATTGAGTAATAACTCTCCTTAATCTACTCTAACGTTTTTAAAAGAAGGATTACCAAATCCCTTGATAAATTTATATGTTATCAATATGAACTGTTATACTTCAAGTCAATCAAGTCAGTAACGTGTTAATCTCAACGTGACTTTCCATTTTCTCATTAAAAAGAATTAGGCTAATAAAAGTTCATGGAGATATTAAATTTGCACAGAATTAATTTTTGAGCCGGCCTTTATTACAATTTTTTCTCGCAGTGTTTATTTTTTATTTCAATAAAATGAATAAATAAAAAAGTTGAGATAGTAATTTTTGGTATAATCCAGATAACCTCAAATAAAAGGATATCATGACTCTAGTGCTGGAGGGTGGAGTAATCCGTTCCATCTCAATTTGGTGACAATGGACGATAACTACAGACGACACGACGACCTCATCCCGGAAGGAACGCAGAAGATAGAGACATAACGGCGGCGAGAGGGAAAAGAAAAATGAAGTCGAGAGAGGGCCGGAAGAAGTGGCATTAGGAGAGCAATCAGTGGCGGTTCGGGGGAGGCAGAGTTTTCAATCAATTTCATAAAAGGAATTCCCTCAAGTAACAGGTTAATCCATCCTCTTGTCTTCGCAGCCTCCATTTGTTCGGGGAGACGTCCTCAAGAAGGATCGCCCCTCCATGCTCTTACTAATGGTGTATACTCTCATCCGGGCCCGCTTAAGATGTATTATTCTCCTTGGTATCTACAGGTGAATAACCCAAGTTAACGATGTGGAAAAGAAACAATTTAGTAGCCATCCCATTACTGGGTAAGCAAAATAATTTTTATAAATTCTGTTTTCTTGTAATGGCGGAAATATTGATTTTTCCCAATAAACGATTAATATCTAGTCCATACTTCACGAAAAAAATATAAATAGATAAGTATAATCTGTGGTTTGACCATGTGAGAATCGGGTATCATTGACATTATTTATACGAAACAAATGTACACACTACTTTTTTCACATTCCTCACATACGACAACAGTGCTTAGAAATCCTTTTATGGCAAATCAAATCGCGTTTGTAAAAGAAGAAAGTTTTCACTTTTTTCCGTTAATACTGATCCGTAATAATAGTTGTTCTAGTTATTAATAAGAATTACTTCTATATTTTGGAACATGTAGGGGAGACCCGGGCAAAGTGGCCATCACGGGCAAAGTGGCCAGGTTACTGGGTCCGTAAGGTGCTGCTCCCCAGAGCCAGTTATGGTAACTCCATCATTTGGACGCCATTATTTATCTGAGGAAGTTTGGGTGCGATGCGTTTGCGTTTGTCAGTTTTATATAGAAAACATTGGTTTTTACTACTGCTGATCTAAGGTGGAGTTTAATACTATTCGATTTGTACTTTTACTATGATTTTCTTAGGTTAATTAACCACATTGCCTAAGAAAAGTATGAATTTACGCTCAGTTTAATATGCCAATCAACTGTGCAGGTTTCAGTAGATGTGGGGGTAGAGCGATTTCAATTAATGGCGCCGCGGCATGCCATATGGCCACTTTGCCCTACCCGTGTGGGCAAAGTGGCCATTTGGTAGAGTTTAAAAAAAATTTTTAAAAAAATGCAAGGGGTTACTTATAGTACTACACCTATATACCAATATACAGGTAACTTCATAGGCTAGGTATACATGTAATATTGTTTCTACAAATTAACATTTGAAAAATATATATGTATAAATAAATAAAATTCCCTTAGAGTGGCCGCTTTGCTCGGATCTCCCATATATTTCTAAATTCATTTAAACTGAACTGCCTGACCGAATTCCGCAGATAAAATCTGAAGAGGAAGACGAAGATTTCAGATTATACTCAGAGAAAGATGAAAAAGGTGTTATCTCTGTTTCGAAATTTGCCGAAATACCTAAAGCCGATTAGCAAAAAAGTTATCAAGTTTTGAAATTAAAATAACGGTTGGGAGTTGCTTGGTATTTTTAATGCCGAGAAATATCGTTGCTGCATATTTAAAAAGTTTAAATTAAATATATTAAAGTTTTAACCGTATTGTTATCAAGCATAACTTAACTCCGAAATTAAATCCAATCCAAAACATTAATTATAAAATAAAGTATTCTAAATGAAAAAAAATATGTGCGTAACAATAGGAGAAGTCTGACAGAGTTGTGTTGTGTCAATGTTAGCTGTAACCACATCAATGATAAAATATTGATTCTTAAAAAATGAAAAATAACTATGTAAAAAGTTGTGAACTGAAAATATATCTTTTAAAACTCACGCATTTTGGTATGGAGACTAATCGACACGCAGAAAAACTTATGTCCTGTCATATTGTGTATTATTATCTTATCACTTGTTTTATTAAAGTTTGTTAAATTTGTGTGTGCGTTAAGAATGGTTTTCCGTACACCTACTTATTTTTTACCTATCGTCTATTTCAGTTTCTTTTTTAGTTATAAGACTGAAAAGACAAGAAACTGCTCAACGTTTTCGCCTGCTTCAACATTTACTGGACAAACGTTCAAAACTCCCAATTAATTACAAAAGACTCATTTACAAGACAGTTATCAGACCTATTTGGACATAAGGAGTTGAGCATTGGGGCTCTACTAAACCATCCAATTCAACTCGTATCCAATCCTTACAATCTAAAATCCTTCGTAAAATCCTCAATGCTCCTTATTATGTCACAAACAAACTTATCCATCATCATCTTAATACCCCATATGTTGCTGATTTGGCCCAAACTAGATACCTATCCTTCCATGAAAAGCTCCATTCACACTTGACTCCGCTAGGCTCTCAACTTGCTTCCCATAGAATTCCTGATAACCCTCCGAGGCGCCTGAAAAGAAGTTGGCCTCGAGACCTTCTACTATAGAACTTTATTGGAGTGCTACCGATGGGTAGTTTCTCCACAAGTGTTTTTTTTTTCAAGTCCTTTATTCATACAGCAGATTTACTTGATGTAATATCAATAAATTATTCTATTCTAAAAGAAATTTTTTTGGGTTATATAATTCGGCGTTTTTGCCTCATTAGTTTTGTTACTGTCTATTAAAAGTTAAGAGGCTAATATTTTGGGAATTGCTGTCTTCGGAAGAAGAATTCAAATAGTAGAAGGTCGAAATAATTTGAAAGATTAATTAAGTGAAAAAAGTTATTTTGATTTTGATATATAGATGAAAAACATACTTTATCTTCGAAAAAAGATTTCAATAAGAAAAAAAATATGGCTCCAGAGGACTGGAATTAGCATTATACTAATTTTGAATATTTAATTTTCCATAAATATCAATGGGGATATAAGTAAGTGATGTAAGTATCAGAATTATCATTGTTTAGGCTGTAAATAATGGCGTATAACTGTCCATGGCGATCTGCTAAATCACAATTTAACCAATAAAAACAAAAATCCTATCAAATCACCTTTAACGTCCGTTGTAAACCAATGACTTCCTGCCCTCCTGTATCGTTTAATAACATACCACTGATTCCTGTAGAACAGGTCCGGTACTTAGGACTACACCTTGACAAACGATTAACCTGGAATCCTCATACAAGACTGAAACGACAAGAAACAGCTCGCCGTTTCAGGCTACTTCAACATTTAGTAGACAAACGCTCTGAGCTCCTAATGAATTATAAAAGACTCATATACATGACAGTCATTAGACCCATCTGGACTAACGGAGAAGAGCTTTGAGCCTCTACTAAGCCGTAGAATTCATCTCGTATTCAATCCTTACATTTCAAAATCATTAATGCTCCATACTTTGTTACAAACAAAATAATCCATAATGACCTTAATGTCCATTTGTTGCTGATTTGACCCGAATTCGATGTCAATCTTTGCATGACAAACTTTATTCCCACTCAAACCCACTACTTTTAAACTTAGGTACCTCTTCAATTCCTGATAATCCTCTGAGGTGTCTGAAAGGATATGGCCACGTGACCTTCTAAGTTTAACTTTTTATTTGAGTACTATCACTGGGTAGTTTCTTTACTTGTCTTTATCCATGCCAATATGTACCATTCATACCATTTACTTGTTGTATTGTTATAATACAGTTGTAAATTTCAACGAGTAAATTATAAAAAAAAAAAAAAAACTATAAAAACAAATTTACCTTTTTATTACTGCTAAAAATAAGTTACCAATGCATTTTTAGATTTTTATTTTTGCAAATAAAATAACAATTAAAATAAAAATAAAAATCAAGCGAATTTACTTGGACATAGACTTAGATGAAGTTTTATTATTGAGCATATTCAAAGAGTTTAAGAAGTAAATATAACTAGCATTGTTGTGTGTTCGCACATTTCCTAATCACGATCTTAAATTAAAATCATCAATTGTTCTAATAAACAAAATATCTAGCATGTCATGATATTCATTGTCATGAATGAAGACTTCTTGTAAATGAACACCTATTTTTAGTTTATTTGGTTGGGTATACAACGTACAAGTTAAGACACTATGAAAATTACAAACATAATTTAATAAAATTGAATAATTACACAATATCATATGAACAAATATTTTAATAAACTTATTGTAAGAATTTTATTCTATCTAAATATTTAAATTCAGTTCTCAACACAGACATACATGACAAGATTACCGAAAATAGCAGGATGCACACTTAAGCTTCTAAATTTCTATGTAAATATAATATGGGTAAAGAGTCACTGGTATTGAGTGCATTGAGATAGCTGATAAATTAGCAAAAGAGGCAGCACGAAGTGATTTGTCTCCATCTTTTTAAAAAACACTAATTTTGTTCATAAAATTCAAAATTAGGGAAGGACCAATTATGAGGTGGAATGAACGGTGGAATAGTTCAAAAAAATTTCCTAGTTTGCATTGGTTTATTCGAAAACTAACAAACTAATAACTACAAATTAATAAAATACACTAACTACAAACTAACTCAAGTTTTAACTGAACATGGACATACCAAATCATACTTACAGAGATTTCACATGAGCAACGACAGTACTTGCTCAATAGACAAAGAAGAACAAACATTTAACCGGTTAATGATTTTGAACGAGCACTGCTCGCGTGCGGTCGCCCTACTCAAACGCACCAACCCGAGCGCTACTTGTCATTTGTACCGGCTTCTGCATATAGTTTCTTTTCTTATAGTTAATAAAACTTTTTACAATTTTCTGTGTGTGTTTTTTGAAATAATAAATGAATGATTATAATTATATGTATATTATAATAAAATAAAATGAAAATGATTTTTTCAATTTACTATAAAAAAAGAAAAATGATTTTTTCATTGATAAAAAAATGAAAATTTTTACTCAATTTCGTAAGATATGTTAATTTATATTTATTTTGATTAGAAAAAATTGAAGTATATTGAATAATATTGAAATAATAAAACTATTTTTTGTTATTGTTAGAGAAGATATTTTTTGTTCTATTTTTACATTATTTTTTTTAAGATTATAAACTTTAAATACAAAATAAAAAAAGCTAATGTTTGTGGTTACATTTTTGTGAAAAAAACCCCGAGTGTCAAGGGGTTAAACACATAATCTATGACTGCCAAATGTATGAAGGACAAAAGTTGAAATTAATTATCAGCACAATATTAAAAGGGAAAGTTTGACCAGTATCTGAACACGATCTATCCAATACATTTCACTAAATTTTACGAATTCACTAAATTTATTTATAGTATTGATTTCGAAAAGTTGACACCCATTTAAGAATAATCATACAATGTAATACATAGATAATCATTATATAATTATTGTAATTTTAATTTTGTTAACGTTCAAAGCTCCCAATTAATTACAAAAGACTCATTTACATGACAATTATCAGACCTATTTGGACATACAGAGTTGAGCTTTAGGGCTCTACTAAACCATCCCATTCATCTCGTATCCAATCCTTACAATCCAAAATCCTTCGTAAAATCCTCAATGCCCTTTATTATGTCACAAACAAACTTATCCATCATCATCTTAATATCCCATATGTTGCTGATTTGGCCCAAACTAGATACCTATCCTTCCATGAAAAGCTCCAAACACACTTGAATCCGCTAGTCTCTCAACTTGCTTTCCATAATATTCCTGATAACCCTCCGAGGCGTCTGAAAAGAAGATGGCCTCGAGATCTTCTACTATAGAACTTTATTGGAGTGCTATCAATGGATAGTTTCTCCACAAGTGTTTTTTTTTCATGTCCTTTGTTCATACAGTAGATTTACCTGATGTAATATAATTACAGTTGTAAATATCAATAAATTATTCTGTTCTAAAAAAAAAAAGAAAGTTTTGTTAATTTGTAACAGCATGTAAGCAATAATGTATATTGTATTTATGTTAGAATGCAATGTTTGTTGAAAATTTCTTTTTTTGTTTATTTTAAAATAAAAGAATAAAATTCGATAAATAGAAATTGAAAATTCTATATTTTAAATCTGAGGGAACAGAAGTAATATTGTTGTCTTAAATCAGGATACTGTTGGAACAACAAATACCCGCAAATAGTGAACAACACAGAACCGACGATGGAAATCAGTCAAGTTGAGCAAGAAGCAGTAGCACTGAGTGCGCCCAAAGTAATTTGCCTGTCAACTGGGAATTGAGAACAGGCAACCAATTCAGGCTAAACGTTTGCACAATATATTTCTTGTTGAAGCAATTGCGCCTTTAATAATAGCCTACGATCTGTTATCAGCGGCTGCTTCTAGTTACAGATTCTTAGCTACAATCCTGTATATAATTGGCAGTAACAATAACTTAATATTATATGCTTACTGATAATATCATCAATAGCAAGATTACAATTTTCATACATTTATTTATAATAATGAAATCAATGGTAAACAATCATCAAAAGCAAAATTAATTACATGACATGAGCTAAACAAAGTATTAATTAAATTGCATTAACATAAAAATAGAATAAAAACAATTATATTGATTGCATGACATAAAAAAATCAATTAAAATGTAAGAAGAAAAACAAAGTTGGGGTCTGTTTCGAAAAACGCATGCATTCAGTAATTATATGAAATAACTCCATATGTTTCAGAAATTTAACATGTAACCTAATTATAAATGCAGTTATAACTTTTATTGAAAACTGTTATGACCTAATAGAAATAAAAGAACATATGTTTGTTTTTATGTATAATTTAAAACATAACAAATAACCAAGACAATTACAGATATACATTTTTAATTTGGAGGACAAGCATCCACAATATTCTTCAGGATCAGCTCAAATGAATCCCTTTTTTCGTACCTCTTTCTCCAAATTTATTCATATAGGTACGAATCTATCAACGTCCGGTGGGTACCGCATTCTCTTTTGTTCCTTCTGTTGAGTGATGACCATAGAGATTCGATTATTTGAGTAAGAGCTCCTGAGGTTACTTCATATCGTGTCCCTTGGATCAGAGTCTTTATTGATGTATAATACCCTTATCTTGAGCATATTTTATGCTTGATTTTCGGCACTTCTGAGAAATTCATTTTACTGACTGAATAGATCATACTTACTATAAGTAAACTACACGATTTTCTCTTTCATTACATTTTATAAGAGTTTTCTAGTAGTAACTCTAACCTTTATCAGTGATTGAACCAGCAATGGTCTAATATTACAACACTTTGCATAGCCTACTATGTACTATGTGGTTACTGTACATGATTTTCTAAGATATGAAGCATTTATTTTTTCTAAAACCTGACACAATAAGGATATACGAATTTCACCATTTAAGTCGGCAACCAAAATTAGACGAGGCATTTTTTGAATAGTTTAAAAAATTTTCTTTATAATATAATTTCTTTCTTTTTAATATAAACTTCGGAGGGTACTGATGAATAGTGATATTCAGATTGCAAGAAGCATATGTGCTAAATGCTGTAACAGCCTCAACATTTTGTTGACTTGACATTTTTATTTCTATTAGGTTATAACAGTTATCAATAAAAAAAAAAAACTGATACTTAATAACAGATATTTAAAAAATAATCTGCATGCGATTTCCAAAACAGACTCCAAAGTTGTGCCGCTACGACCCATGAAGAGCCTTGAGTTAAGTTCGTGGTGGCCACTGTACTGTTTCTTGGATAGCGGTAGGAAGGTGATTTGTTCGAGATGACGCTCAAATGGCTGGTTTTTCCAGCAGGAGGGTTTCCAGATACGGAAGAAACTAATTACTGGCAGTCAACAGATTAAATAAATGATCTGTCACAGCGGGATTTGAACCCAAAACCTTCGAGACTCAGCGATCTAGCATTGAGCTAATCCGATCACGAAAAAGAAAATCATAATTAAAATTAATACTGATTCAAAGCTGCTGGGAGTTGGAAACATCAAGATTTTAGGTTTCTTAAGATGAACACATTAAGGTAACACAATATCACGATCTAACAATGAAGCTCTTTTTAAAAGCGTTGGTTTAAGTTATAAATGTGGGTTTGAACAAGAAAATATGATGAACATTATTTATTTGTTATCATATTATACGATTAAAAAAAGAGAAAAACACTGGTGACGTTATTGTTACTCCAAGTATAAAACATTTAATATTTTTTTACTTATTTCTCTCTGACGCTCATTAACTCTACTATGAGGAAAAACATATAAACAAATTTCTAAACACGAAACGTACGATTTTTCAAATTATAAATATTTACGAAGGATTAAGTACTGGTCTCAAACAAAATATTTACCATCGGTAACAAACAATTGCTAATCCTTAATTTTCAAGCAATATTTGTTATTTTCCAAGGAAGTGTACAGATTATTTCTCTTAAAGATAAAAATATTTAAAAATGTACAGATTTTAATTTCATTTCGTTCGTGTCGATGGAAAGACACCATTTTTATGATATCTAATTTGTGCCTACTAATGCCAAGGCATTAAAAATTATCAATAAGGTTTTTAATAAGGAAATTCTACTAATGGAATATTCCGCCATTAGTTTTTAAAATGGTCTTAATGAGAACGACAAACCTGAAGATCTTAATGAAGCTGTGGATGATGACTTGAAATTTATCGGAAAGACTCACAATCTGGATCCTTGTTTCACGTATAAATGTCAGGAGCTTAATTATTAATATTTTTTTCTTGAATAATAACATTTGAACTTATATATGTTTATAGGAAGAAAATGGTCCAGTTAGATGCAAAAAAAAAATCTCTAAAACAGGGAGAACTGTTTATAGGAAAGCCAATACTTCGACCCACATTGCAGATCTTCTTCAGGGCTAGTATACAAAATACAGACAAATTATAGATATATATATATATATATATATATATATATATATATATATATATATATATATATAAATGTAGAGTACTGTTAATAATTAGTGAAGTACTGTTAATTATTAATAGATTTAAAAATAAAGGACTTGTGATGTTAAGACGTATTCTCCCCTCACACGATACACTCTCTTTTCCCACAGAGCTTGAAAAACTTTTTTTACGAATTATTCAGATATTCAAGATGAATTTTCTGACTTTATTTCAACAATTGAATCCAAATGTTTTGAATCTGGGATTGACTAAATGTTTGCGAATGTGTGTTAACAATCATTTTGATTTGTTAGTCATTTGTTTTATTTACTAGCTTTTTAAAAAAGCGGACATTTGACATGTTTAATTAATAGATTTCCAATACGAAGTCATTATAAAACTTTAATGGAATTAATAAATCGATGTAATTCTTACTACTAAAATTTTATTTCATACACTTTAGACTGTTATCTACGTTAAAAATATTCATGCAGAACTGATTAAAGTCAAATGTATTTTCGTACATACAATGAAATATGAATTTTACCTTATAGAAACAGCAGAAGTGGAATACTAACCTGAAACAAAAGAAACATTTTTTGTTTAATAACACAATAAATTTAATAAAATCAAATTAATCAATATATTCTAATAATACATTATAATCAATGAATACATAAAAAACCATGTTTATATTCAAACAAAAGATACATCCTACACAATAATAACCTCATTACCAATAATTACTATAATAATTACTTGCCAATACTCAATTGTATATACTCAGGATTCCATGATTAACAATCAGAAAAATACATAAGAAACTTCTCACCTGAAGAACTACTCTTAAAAATCTGCCTTATTGGAAAAAAATGGTTAGTTAAATATATTAATATTATTATTATAAATTAATAAATATAAAAGCGGAAATCAATTGTGACTAATTCCCTCTTTTGATTTTAGATTTTCCTTGGTCTCTGTCCGCTGCTGAGCTCGATCGGAGCCATTCGACTTACCTCTTTCGATCGAGTGAATATCTTTTTCAAAACAAGACAAAAGTAGTATTCCTCCTATCAATTCACATGACGTATTCCCTGCCGTATTGTTTCCGATATGTCAGTCCACAACTCGAGGTTCTATCACTGAAAACCGAGTGCCGTGCACGACTAGATTGTTTTTTACATCTCTGTCTGTTAATGTAAATATTATTATCTTAATTATTTATTATTATTATTATTTATTTAATGATGTATCATTAAAGCTATATATATATATATATATATATATATATATATATATATATATATAAAGTGAATTTTTCTGCTTTTGCTGCAGAGCGTAGAGATGGAAGAGTCTTCGGCCTTACGTGAACAGAAATCAAAATTCTCCGGCTGACCACAAGAGGCCTACGGATTTATTATTTATTATTATTATTATTTATTTAATGATGTATCATTAAAGCTATATATATATATATATATTATTATATATATATATATATATTATATATATATATATATATATATATATATATATATATATATATATATATATATATATATATATAAAGTGAATTTTTCTGCTTTTGCTGCAGAGCGTAGAGATGGAAGAGTCTTCGGCCTTACGTGAACAGAAATCACAATTCTCCGGCTGACCACAAGAGGCCTACGGATTTATTATTTCTCCCTCAGAGAACAAACAGTCTTCCCTCACGTACTCTTTACTGTCCGCCCCGACTAATTCCTCAGGGAGGGTACGGGACAATCACCGAAATACTGAAGGAAATAACAGTTATTGACAATATTTAAGAAACCATCCCAATAGTTATCCAAAACTGCGAGAATTTCTAATAATATAAAGTAAAACAAAATATTTTCGTTAATTTTACATCTAAATAATAATTTCATTTAGAGAAAAACGCGTGCATGTAAAATAGCGAAGTAATTGTTCATCACAATGTTAATGAATATTTCATTAAAAATATAATACTAACACACTTTCTATTATTTCGAAAGATAATTTTTAACTATATAATTACCTAAGAGTTGTTTTATTTACAATACATACAAACATATGTATTCAGCCTGTATGTATTATGTATATATTGTTTATATACAGTATGTTTGTCTACTTAAGTGCCACTGCTGTACCTAGAGTACCATCAAGATCAATCGGTAATGCAAGGGATATCAGACAGGTACCTTATACTCCATGGTATATAATTTGATGTCAGGAGTGCAAGCAAAAGATAAATTAATTAGCTGTATAAAATGTAAAATATCTTGTGACTTTTCTGCCAAACGTCAATAAAATTTGTTTAGTCGTAAATATTGTCATAAATGTTTTCCTTTATATGTTTTCTACCGTATTGGGTGCATTATTTGATGTTTTGAAGTACTAAACTCAACCATATTATAATAGCCTCATTATTAAAAAAATATAACTCAATTTAAAAAAACGGTTCCCATAATCGCCTCGTCTTCTATTTGCCTCGAAGATGGCCTACTACGTAGGTCGAAACGTCGGCACTAATAATAAATAAGTTTTACTTATTCGGTGTTATTTATGACCGCACCCACTCAACTAATTGCATCCTTCATTACATTTTCCAGTCAATTATTTTCCTCTCTTGCATCTATAGTTCAACGGTTCACATAGCCGCCTCTCCTTCTATTTGCCCCGAAGATGGCCTACAACGTAGGTCGAAACGTCGGCACTAATAATAAATAAGTTTTACTTATTCGGTGTTATTTATGACCGCACCCACTCAACTAATTGCATCCTTCATTAGATTTTCCTCTTTTAAAAAAACAAAACAATGTGAATAAATAAAATATCTATACTTTTTCTGAGAACACGCAATAATTTCTGTAATTTTATAATATTTGTAAGTGTTATAACAATACAACCAATAAATGATACTTAATGGCACGGAGAAAATTTACTCAGTGGTTGTTAAGGCGTGATTAGACTGAATAAAATTTGATAGAAGCAAATGGAAGTACCTCGGGAATTGAATGAAAGCTCAGATATTAACAAAGCGTTTGATTTATTAATTTAAATAACATGCGAGATTTTCTTAAATACTATTAATATACATGTAAAAGATACAAATTAATAATAGCGTCTACGAAATAACTTAAAACTAAATATGTAACTTAGCGATCTAATGAACAAATAAATCTTAGACAAAAAAAAGAAGAAAAAAATTATTAACATGAATGGGAGCGATAATTAAGAATAACAGAAATGCTCCATGCTAGCATAATGGCCAAAGATATAAACAACAAAATGAACGTTATACTGAAGAGTTCAAAAAGGCGCGAAGATGTGCGAATTATTATTATCTTCGCCAGTGATCACGGCATGAAGGAGCAATGAGTATGATATCATGAATTACGTTGATCATCCGGAGAAAATTAGTTGACAATTTGAAGCCTTATGGTAATGAAATGTGACTTACAATTTGTGTGATGTATGCTCAATTATCATCATCTCAGAATAGCTTCTGGCGAGTAACACACTTCAATACCTCTGGACGTTCTCATATGAAGAGCGGCTTGAAAGTAGAGTGTGCGATGGTCGTAGCTGCGAATGGTGCGAATGCGATGGTGGTATAACTGCTCCGCTCGGTGATCTAATGACAGGTAAGCGAAGTGACTCAATAGCGTCGCTCCCCCTCTCCTTGGTTTTGGCGGTACAGTACATTTTTCGATTTTAAAGGCAATGATCTGTCCGTTCCATCTGGCAGGCAGTCCAGGTCCGCGACTAAACATTCCCCCGCCCATGGCACGAAAGTGGCATTATTGAGATGGTAAAGGGCATATGCGGGTGATTGGGCGCTTTATGATGCCGAAAGCGGTTCGGAGGCTAGCGACTCGGGCGATACCGTCCGCTCCGGGATGCAATTCGGTAACCCGTGCTAATGGCCAACGCAGAGGAGGCGAGTTATCGGTTTGGATCAGCACGAGAGCACCGATAGTTAGTTCGGGGGCGGACTCCGTCCAGCGGGATTGCTGCTGGAGTGTGTGAAGATATTCGATGGTCCATCGCTTCCAAAAGGACTGATGGATCTTGTCAGTAAGTTTCCAGCGCGCCACGCGATTGATGGGCACATCAGATAGGTCCTGAGTGGGGGGAGCGGTTATCGGTCGACAGATAAGAAAGTGTCCGGGAGTTAAGACTTCGAGATCATGGGGGTCGGATGAAAGCGCACATAAAGGTCTGCTATTGAGTACGGCTTCAATCTGAGTAATTTGTGACTTTTTACTTGAATTTTTTGCAATACAGAAAATATAGGTCCCAGAACATGTTCCAATAAATTTATGTATTATTTTTTTGTTAGGAATTAAAGTGAATTATCTCCCCTTACTTTATTATTATTATTTACTATTATTATTTACCCTTACTATATTATTTTCTCTTCCCTGCGCCAAAGGTCTCTGCCCTGTCCACTCAAAAAATCCATTTTTAGGGCCCTAAGAAATGCCAGTTTTGACAGAGGGTATCTTTAATTCTTAGAGAACTAAATGACGTCAAAAAAATTGACCATTTCACGCTGATTTTTTTTTGTTTGGTAATTTCTGTTCCTTCAAAAAACCACTTTTTCTGATATTCACCCAAGTAATGATAAAATAGACGAGAATAAGGAAATTAAAAATATAACAAGTAATGAAAATATAAAAAGAAATAAAAATATAGTACGTGATGAAAATATAATTACCGAGGATAGTTTAAAAACAGAACCTCAAATGACAGAAACGATAAGTAATTTCCCAGTACCTCTTGATAAAATGTCGACAAGAAACTTCTCAGGTTAATCTGGATATTGTCAAAAAAATATCAAAGGGAACGTAAAAATAACCAAACCTATCTCGGAATCATAACAAACAAGAGGAAGAGACAAGTCGACAAAGTTCCAACTTGTCTGCAGTACTTAAATTAAAACCAACGACTAGTTTACAAATAATAACCAGAACAATATTCTAATAATATAAGAACTCTAAAGAAATTAACTTTTACTTTTTACTTATACTCGGGGCTAAGTTCAAGCTACCCAGCGGGTGGTGGATAGCGGGACAGCCTGCCAGCTGTGAATATATTGAATTAGCAGCCCCCAACCACGAACGGGAGCACTATCAGGGTGGCGGAGAGTGATTGGTGGCGCGACTCACAAGTAGCCCAGGAGCCCAATGACAACGCTGTGACAAGGTGAGTATGCACCGCCTCTAAATAAGTGCAGCCTCCCCTGCTCTGCAGGGGAGGGGGCTCGTGAGTCAGGGATGGCAGCCAGTCTAAGGGAAGATGACCCCGACAGAAAATCCCTGGTCCTCCAGATTGGGAGTTTCTATCAGGCCAGCACCCTGTTAGTGAAAAAAATCAACCAGCTAAAATAGGTAAGAGAAAGTGGAGGGACGCTCTTACTTAACCAGGCAAGAAAATAAATATGCAAAAATTAACAAGAAATAAATCAGGTATAGGAAACAATATAAGAGCACATCAGATTTTATTTAGGAGTAAGCGCGCGGATGTGCACTATTACCTACGGGGGAAGATTAAGAAAAGATTTTAAATAATTTATTGCCGGATGAAATATTGTATAAATCCAACGACTGGAATTGGACTACGGATATTAATTAGATTTAACAAAATTAATTAAAATTAATGGAAATAAATTTAATTAAAATAAAAAATAGAGAAAATATTAGTACTTAAAGCTTAGAAATATAAAAATAGAATAAAGAATTAATAATAGAAATATAAAATTGTATTATAAATAATAGAATGAAGTTCAGTTATCTAAAAATAATATTCTATCAATGAAAGTCATAATAATTAGAGCTTAGAACTGTAAACATAAAAAAAAAAAAATCAAATTATAATCAAACGAGCAAATAAAGAAGAAAATAATTTTTGTAAACCCTCTTTTTTGTTACGAAAAAATGAATTTTTCGTAACAAAAAAGATACGAAATTATTTTTAATAGAAAAGATGACACAGACTATCCTTTACCAAATCATGGAACCAAATAAAACTTACGGAATTTATTGTTCATCTAACATTCAGACTTTAGACAAAGTTGATGACGAATACTTCCAAGAAATACTAACAATCTTTGAAGATGAATTCCTTTCAGTGAGAATAAAATGATATTTCAAAATTATTCAATGTTGAGAATTCCTCGAAAGATAAAACCTGAATACCCATTACGGTACGGAGATGGCGTTTAGTAGATTTAATCGCGGCTTCCCAAAGACTCCCGAAATGGGGAGCCCTGGGAGGAATAAAATGCCATTGAATGCCCTCGTGCGAGGAATGGTGAACAATAGTTTCCTGAGTATTTACGTTTCGGAAGAAACGACCGACTTCGCTGATTTGACGGCTAGCTCCTACAAAGTTGGTTCCGTTATCGCTGTAGACATCTGAAGGACGTCCTCGTCTACCACAAAAACGAGCAAAGGCGGCTAGAAAGGCTGCGACGGATAGTTCGGATGTAAGTTCTAGGTGAATGGCTTTAGTGGTGAAACAAACAAATGCACAGATATATGTCTTGGTTACGCGGCATCCTCGGATGCGAGCAGAAGATACGGAAAAAGGGCCTGCGTAATCAATTCCTACCTTTGAAAATGGGTATGTGGGTGTGATACGATCACGGGGCAGGCGTCCCATGGTGGGGATGAGTGGTTGAGGCTTAACGTGGAAACATTTGTTGCATTTAGCGAGGCGATGGCGAACTACGTTTCTCCCGTCCAATATCCAGAATCGCTGACGAATAAAGGAATGCGTAGCAGAGGGACCAGCGTAAAAATTTTGACAATGAGCTTGATCAATGACTAAGTTGGTAAAGGGATGATCTTTAGGAAGCAAGGCCGGATGTTTAGCGGAAAACGGTTGAGGACCATGATGGAGTCGTCCACCTACGCGTAGGACCCCCCGCGGATCGATGAATAATTGCAGAGTACGTTTAAGATTTTGATGTTGGGTCATCGGCTGCTTGATACTCATTTGTGAGAGCGACTTGCTGAATGGCCTTAACTAATATGTCTAGAGCAGCAGATAGCTCAGCGGCGGAGAGAAACCCGGTAGTGCGGCACATGGGGTTCCTGACGTTATATGCGAAGCGGAGACACCACGCAGTGACGCGTTGCAGCCGGGATAGAGAAGAATAGCGGCTCTCTAAATTAAGAGTGGTAAGGGCGGTGCATGAGATAATTTCATGAGTGGTTCGCCGTTCAGAATCAACGAGACCAGGAGGTACGTCGATGCGCGAGGTAGGCCATGAAGATGGCGGTTGAGAGAGCCAGGACGGACCTTTCCACCATAAGGCATGATTGGCTAATTCCTTAGGAGAAATCCCGCGAGAAGCGCAGTCGGCAGGGTTGTCCTTGCCGTCATTATGGCGCCATTGAGAAGGGGTATGCTTTCTTGAATTTCCGTTACTCGGTTTGCTACGAAAGTTTTCCAACGGTGGGGTTCGCCACGGATCCAGGCGAGAGCTACAGCGGAGTCTGAAAAGGCTATCAGGTCTTCGAATGGCTGGGCAAATATTTCTGTAATTTTGGCGGTTAACTTAGCAAGGAGGTGAGCGCCACATAGTTCCAATCGCGGGAGTGATACTTTTTTCAAGGGGGCGACCCTGGATTTGGCCATTAAGAGGCTGACGGCGATTTCCCCGGAAGAGGAGGTGGAATGCAAATATATAGCGGCGGCGTAACCCAGCTCGGAAGCGTCACAAAAGGCAACAAGGCGTTGGCAACTGCGCGACTCTTGATAATAAGGAAAGCGGCGAGGGATAGAAACGTGAGATACTGTTTCCAGTTCTTCTTGAAAGGAGTTCCAATCCTGGCTGATATCCAGGGGAGCGGGTTCATCCCAATCAGAGTGTCCGACCCATAAACGTTGGATTAATAACTTAGCGGTGAATGTTACGGGAACTAACCATCCAGGAGGGTCATAAATGCGAGCTAACTTGGAAAGAATAAGCCTCTTAGTAGCGGGAAGTGTTTCAGAAGACACGCGATAAGAAAAAGTGTCTGTGTCAGCTGACCATACGAGACCGAGGATCTTAATGGTAGAGTCCTCTTCGGAAGAGAATTCGAATGAATGAGTCCCCACACGACAATGCTCGGCTGCTAGATTGGATAGAATTTGAGGATGATTTCGCAGCCCATTTGCGGAGTTCAAAACCTCCGGATTGCAATAGAGCGATTAGATCGTCCCTTAATTGAACGGCTTCTGGCTACGTAGAGGCTCCAGTAATAATATCATCTACGTACGTGTCCTTGCGAAGAACGGAGGCGGCGTGAGGAAAACGAGCCTCTTCATCATGACTTAATTGCTGAAGAGTTCGAATAGCAAGGAACGGGGAGGAGCTGACACCGTACGTGACCGTGTGGAGGCGATAAGAGCGGATCGGCTCATCGGGTGAGAATCGCCATACGATTCTTTGTAAATCTCGATGTTTAGGAGGCACTAGTATCTGACGATACATCTGCCGAATGTCGGCAGTGAAAATGTATCGGTGCGTTCGAGCGCGAGTAATCAAAGTGACAATATCAGATTGTAACTTTGGCCCGGTAAAAGAAATATCATTTAGTGATTTTCCATTGGAGGATTGCGCCGAAGCGTTGAACACCACTCTAATTTTAGAGGGCGGATCGTCAGGGCGGTGTACAGGATGATGAGGGAGGTAGTATGTGATACCGGAAGCGTCATCAGGCTCAGGAACGGCAGACATATGGCCTAACTCCAAGTATTCTCGCATGAAGGCGAGATAGGCTTCACGTAACGCGGGCTCCCGATGAAGGCGGGCTTCGAGTCGGTGAAATTGTTTCACTGCTCTGTAACAAGATTCGCCCAAGTCGAGCGATTTCAGAGGTAACGGAGTTATGTATCGACCATGGGCATCGCGGGAGACGGATATTCTAAATAATTCCTCACAACGTTGTTCTTCGGAGGAGAAACGAGGTGAAGTGGCTGTGACCTCCTCGAGGTTCCAAAAGCGTTGGAGGTCAAGGTTTAATTGGACATTGGTGAGGGCGTTAAATACTGATAATTCGTGACGCTCAGGAGCGACAGTATTAGCGATAGGTGAAGGGGAATTGGGTGTCAAATCTGCGGAAGATTGAGCACGACGGGAACGAAGCGGGGGGGCGAAAAGTCTTGCCTTCATTATCTTTTACTTCTTTGGCCCAGGTAATATGGCGCTTTGTCCGACGAGGACGACATTCCCCCATGAAACACCATCCAAATATGGTATTCAATGCCGTGGGTCCACCCTTAGGCGATGGTTCGATTCCGAGGAGGATTCTTGGGAGGGCGTCGACTCCGAAGAGGAGATCTATAGGGCCAGGATGGCATAGCGATGGATCGGCGAGCGGGAGTTCCCGTATGTACGGCCAGGGTGATAAGTCCACAGGCATGGCCGGAAGTGAATGGGTTATGTTTTCGATCACGAATAACTGAAAGCTTAACGGATCAGAGTCCGGAACTTGAATGGTTGCGGTGGTATACCCGGGGCAGGATAGGTTCGACGATCCCCCCAGGACACTTACCCCGACTGGGGATGATGATACGGGGAGGCCCAGATGAGACACGGCCCTGATGGTGATGAAGCGATGCCCCGGAGCAAGGATGGAGCAAGGTGTGGTGGAAATCTTGGCAAAAATGACAACGCTGGGTGGATTGACATTTATCCGGTGGGTGTTGTCCGAGGCAATTGATGCACAAACCCTTTTTACGAACAAACCCTAGGCGATCCCGACCGGATAAGGTCTTAAATTCTCGGCAATGATAAAGGTTATGGGCTTCTTGACAATAAGTACACCGCAGCGCAGCTGCGAATACACGAGCAGAGCGATTGACAGATTGCGGTTGCCGATGCATAGGGGGGTGCTCTTTCCTCTTAGGTGACGATCGACGGCGATTATCTGACGGTGGTAATTCCGACACGGATGCGGTAGCAATTTGAAGTCGTGTGATGTAATTGAGCAGCTCAGAAAACGTAGGGAACTCCTCAGGATATTGTAACTTAAATTCTTTTTGAGTAACGGGGTCTAAACTCCGGAAGGTTAAGAAAAAAAAATAGTCTCCCAGATCAGGGATGTTAGTCGCGGTTAATTGGTGACCCAGTTCAGAAAATAATTTAAGAACGGATTCCAGGGCCTTTTGCGATGGATGCGCGATGGGTTGGAAATTTAACATTTCATGGAGTATCCGAGACGCGAGCGCTGCTTGGTTGTTATAGCGAGCAATTAGGGCGGCCCAGGCGATAGAATAGTTCGAGCCCAAAGTATCCAAATGGCTTATGACGGCTAAGGCTTCGCCTGAAAGGCAACTCTTTAGATATGTTAGCTTAAGTCCGTCATCGATGTCCTTATTGCGGTGTATAAGCGGAATATAAGTGGTTTTAAAATTTTGAAATTGCGTGATATCTCCGTTAAATTTCGGTAAATCAAGGGGGGGCAGCCGGACTTCCGGTACCCGGGGTGTGACACGTGCGGTCACTGAGCGGTCCAATGATTGGACTTCTAAGTCCATAGCCTCGGTCTGTGCTCGAATGAATTGATCCATAAGATCGGAAGGAACAGGTATCTCACATTAATGGATTCGGTGATTACGGCATTATGGGTTTTTCTCATTTCGTCTATTAATTGCTTTAATTTGTCAATTCGCGTTTTAACTACTGCCTCGTCATTCGCAATCATTGCCCCTTTACATTCATCGGCGAAAATTCGAAATTGGGTAAACAATCCTAACAATATTGTTTGGGACACATTTTTAACTCTAGCTTGGCGACGATTAACCATTTTGATTTTATACAATTTACTAGAAAGCTGAAAGAAAATGAATAATTCACAAGAGATAATATTATTTGAATACTTAATTATCTATAATAGTCATGCGTTAAAATATATGATATTGCAAATTAGCAATTAGATTATGAAAATAAATGAATTTACAAGAGATGATATGATTTAAATGCTTAATTATCACTAATAATTATACGTTGGAATATAATATTATAATTAATAATTAAAGTCTGCATGCATACATTAATATTTTGCTTTTGACAAGGCTGAAAAGACGCTGTGTGATTCACATAAGTTACAGCGGAGCCGGATATCCCTTCTACAAAGAAAACCTACCTATTGTTGCGCAATGTCTTTTTTAGCTATGTTAATATCTGAGATCGTAATTATTCCCGGGTTTTACGGCACCAAAATGTTAAGCCGTGATTAGACTGAATAAAATTTGATAGAAGCAAATGGAAGTACCTCGGGAATTGAATGAAAGCTCAGATATTAACAAAGCGTTTGATTTATTAATTTAAATAACATGCGAGATTTTCTTAAATACTATTAATATACATGTAAAAGATACAAATTAATAATAGCGTCTACGAAATAACTTAAAACTAAATATGTAACTTAGCGATCTAATGAACAAATAAATCTTAGACAAAAAAAAGAAGAAAAAAATTATTAACATGAATGGGAGCGATAATTAAGAATAACAGAAATGCTCCATGCTAGCATAATGGCCAAAGATATAAACAACAAAATGAACGTTACACTGAAGAGTTCAAAAAGGCGCGAAGATGTGCGAATTATTATTATCTTCGCCAGTGATCACGGCATGAAGGAGCAATGAGTATGATATCATGAATTACGTTGATCATCCGGAGAAAATTAGTTGACAATTTGAAGCCTTATGGTAATGAAATGTGACTTACAATTTGTGTGATGTATACTCAATTATCATCATCTCAGAATAGCTTCTGGCGAGTAACACACTTCAATACCTCTGGACGTTCTCATATGAAGAGCGGCTTGAAAGTAGAGTGTGTGATGGTCGTAGCTGCGAATGGTGCGAATGCGATGGTGGTATAACTGCTCCGCTCGGTGATGTGATGACAAGTAAGCGAAGTGACTCAATAGCGTCGCTCCCCCTCTCCTTGGTTTTGGCGGTACAGTACATTTTTCGATTTTAAAGGCAATGATCTGTCCGTTCCATCTGGCAGGCAGTCCAGGTCCGCGACTAAACAGTGGTAGTAGTCAAATATCAAATTCTACTTAGAAGGCCACAAGACCTTCTTGTTTTTAGATGTTACGGAGGATTATGGGAATTTGAAAAGTTGGCTAGGTTTAAAACTATTTTGTTGTAAAAAGACTGACATCGGTTCGCGCCAAAGCGGCAACTAATTGGACATTCAGACCATTATGAATTGATTTATTCGTTAAAAAATAAGGAGCATTGAGGATTTTTCGAAGGATTTTGGATTGTAAGGTTTGGTTTCGTAAGACCAAATTAGTTTTATAAGATTCAAGTATATAAGTACTCTTACTAACGAAATAAAAAAAAAATATTTTAAAGAGCTATTATCCATTCCGCCGTGCTTCTTCACTACCTTCTATTAAATCCTTGCTTTTCCAACATCTCCTGGCCTCCCAAAAAGATGCTCTCTATGTAGGTTAGTCATTTGCTTAAATAAATCAGTATTCATTAATCAATTTTGTTGATTATTTGTTTTGTTTTTTTTTCGTTAAGAAGATGTTCATTATGTAAAGAAATTATTACATACTTGCTAGTGCATTTATTTTATTCATTAAATTATTTATTCTTTGTAATTGTTAATATTCTCTCATGATTCTTAATTTTCAGTTATTTAATAGTTTTTTTTGACATTTTTCAAATACTTAATGATTTGTATTATTACGTAGCATTCTGGCAAGATATATATTATGTTTATTTTTATGTTCATGCTTATTATTCTAAAGGGACTTAGTCAATCTAATATTGGAAAAGGCTTATATGATATTTGAAAAATATAACACTATGTAAGTGATATGCAAAATACACAGTCATTGTGAAGTTGTTAACATTGGCAAAGCATCGAAATAGCTAATAAAAATATAAATGATTTACATTATATACTTATATGTAACTACTTAATTACTTTATGGATGTTGTCGATTTACTCCAGCAGGAAGAGATAAGGTAAACACGGCGTGGGTAAAAAAAATTATCCGAGGGAGAAGAGGCTGAAGCGTCCGGCAGGGGCCATGTTTGCTGAGAGCCGAGACAATATTATTTTTGGCCATGTTGGTGTGTTGGTAATTAGCGAGGTGTGTTCTAAGTGCCCCTCGACTCGATTACTCGATTATCTGACAAATCGAATTATAACTCGACCATAATGCTCCTCCCTAACTCCTGTACTCCATTATTTCCCCAGTCCCTTCAACAGCTACGTTCGTGTCCGCCACAAAATTATTGCAAGGTCTTAGCTCAGAATATTCAATATTTCAAACTGGAAAGTCCCATTTGCATACAAAACTAAAAAAAAAAAAAGCTATGTGTCATACTATATAATTTAAATTCAAAATAAACTATGTAAAGAGACCTAAATAAATCTGGAATACGGATTGAGTATTAGTTCATAAAATCATTAATAATTAAAAAAGTTTCGAAAGGAGAAAGATTTACTTTTGAAGAGTGTGAAGAATCTATTTCTAGGTTCACTCAAAATCAGTGAGTAACATCAAATGTATTTTATTTATGCCATTATACGATGCTTTTAATGTCTTATAGATGACTAAAAATTATCAATCCTAAATCAAACGCTTAGATCACAAATAGAAAATGTGTTTCTTTCCCATTCGATACATTTCAATCACATTTATATCAATGATATCTTAAGTTATTTAATAGTTATATGATATAATTTTTTTAAATATTTTATGTGAAAAGAAATGATATGGCCAGGATCGGGACTCGAACCCGGGTATTTCACCTCTCCGTGGTGACGCCTTCTTTTCAAATAAAATATTTAAAAAGTTATATCATATAACAATTAAATTATAATAATATTAATGACTTAAAGTCAACAAGATCCAAAAATAAAATAATGTTCAATTAACATTCTCCTTGTGTATACAACGCAAATTGCGAGAACACGGAGCTACAGGATCAGCGAAAAGAATCGATGAGGCTGGCCGAGAAACGTGCCAGGGTGGCCGAGATGGTTGAGGCGTCACCACGGAGAGGTGAAATACCCGAGTTCCGGTCCTGGTCATATCTTTTCTTTTCAAATAAAATATTTAAAAAAATAATATCTAAAGATTTGAATGGATACAAAAAAAAAAAAATCCTTTTCCTCGAACACAACAGGCAACGAAAAACGAGATGATTTTGTTCTGATTCAGACATCCACAGGACAAGATCTAAATAACACAAAAATAAATTCCCATCAAGACACCAACCTGAAACAACCACTGCCACCCTCATGACACAAATGATCATAATCATGCCGAAAATCATAGGATGTCTTTTTGCCCTGATGAAGCACGCATTGGAGAAACTATCTAGCTTTTTTTCTTAGTTTGGCGGATTTCTAAATATGATAATAACAATGATATACTTATGTAAAGTAATTAATTAATATGAATGTGTAGTAAAACAAGAAATTGTAATCATACCGTGGCTGGAACTATGATGCCTACATATAAATTTCTTCGGCCATCATCTACCTAGTTCCTGAACCTGGGATGAAGATGATATATCTACTTGCAGCTAATGATAGCAATTGTAAAGGAATAGGTTCTTATTTTTTTTTTTTTTATCTCGGCACTACAACTCGGTTACGAGTCTTGGCCTCCTCCACCAGCCTCCTCCAGTCTTCTCTGTTCTGCGCAGCTGCCATGAAGTTCCTCACTCCCAGGACATCTCTGGCATCTCTCGCCACACCATCCGACCATCTCAGCTTCGGTCTCCCTCTTCTCCTTTTGCCATGGAGAGGTTCAGTCAAGGCCCTCTTAGGTATTGCCTCGTCCTCCATCCTAGCCACGGGTCCAGCCCATCGCAATCTTGCAAGCTTCATAGTCAGAACATCCTCTTCATTAAATATAGCATATATTTCGTTGTTCGCTCGCCTTCTCCAGTTCCCGTTAAGGTGGACTCCTCCGAAAATTCTTCGGAGGATTTTCCTTTCAAAAACTAATAGGTTCTGCTCGATTCTTTTGCCTGTCGTCCATGTTTCAGATCCATACCACAGGACTGGGCGGATGGAGTACAATGTCTTGTACAGATGGAGCTTGGTCTGCCGTGATAGAAGGCGGGAGGTAAACTCTTTGCGGAGGACAAAATAACACTTGTTGGCCATCAATATTCTTCTCTTCACTTCATCCTCAGGTGCGTTATCTTGAGTGACCAGTGACCCTAAATACGTGAACTGGGCCACTTTTTCAAAGTTGAAGGGGCCAACATTGATGGTTTCGCCAGGTTGTGGGTCCTCTCCTGTGGCCATGTACTTAGTTTTTCCTTCATTCACCTCTAACCCAAGTTTTCTGGCGGCATCCATCAGAAAAAACTCTCTCTCACAGACTGAAACGACCTACCCACGATGTCCACATCATATGCATAGGCTAAGAGTTGGACCCTACGGTTGTAAACCACCCCGCTAGTCTGCAGATTGGCGTCCCTAACTTCTAAGGTTCTTATTATGACTTGAAAAACCTGTGAACATAGGTATACAAGGTTGGCTGAAAAGTTCGTAGGCTAACATAGTGAAATACATTTTTTAGTCAAATTCTTTTTTAATATTCAACATAGTTCCTTTCGAGAGCAACATGACCATTATAGGGATCATACAATTTTTTCGATACCACTTTTATAGTACGATTTCTAAATTATGCCCCACCCTCAGCAATTACTTCTTAATTAGTGCTAAATTTCTTTCCAGTGAGCATTCTTTTGAGATATCCAAACGGGAAAAGTCACTGGAGTCCAAATCTGGAAAATGTGGTGGAAGGGAAAGCAATTCGTAGCCTAATTCATGCAATTTCGCCATCGTTTTTATTGGCTTGTGACACGGCGCGTTGTCTTTAGAAAACTCCACTATTTCTTCTTCGAATATATATATATATTCGTAGAGGGCCGTTTTTCGTGATTTCATCCTTCAAACGCTCTACTAACGCTATTAGGCCTATTAAAAGCTAAACATTATACCTTGCGCATCCCAGAATACTGATGCGACAACCTTGCCATCCGACAGTTGCATCTTTTCACGCATTGGATTCAGTTTATTGCGAGCAGTCCATTCGGCTCACTGTCGATTGGACTCTGGAGTGCGATGAAGCCATTTTCATATATCTACGGAATAATTCTTTTGTTATTACGGTTGAATATCGCTAGACTTTGCTCCAAGCCATCAACGGGTTGAAAGTTATCTCGATTGTGTGCTCCTCAGGCACTTCGCACAAAGCTTTGGCAATAAATAATCGTACATTATATGTTAAAAACGCTCTTTTGATATCTTCAGAGTCTCAGCTATCTCGATCAATTTCAATTTTGGGTCATTCATAATTATTTTGTGAACTATTTTATATTTTTGTCTTGAACAGCCCATTTCGGGCGTCCATTGCGTTTTCTTCGGTGCTGATTTCGCCAAGTTTACTAGCTACTTTTAACGGTCGATTTTCCTGGTGGAGACTCATAGGCATGTTTATCAAGCCAAAAAACTGACTTCAACAGTTTTATTTTTTCATGAAAAAGCAAAGCTTCAGCGAGCAGTACACGAAATTTATTTTTATGATTTTTTTTTACATTGACAAATGTTGCTTCATTTACCATGGTATATCTTAATCAATCGTCCAATGGCTATCAAATTTATACAGGCATCCTTTGAAGATTTGTACTGACTAAAAATCATATAGATTTAATTTTAGTAACACCAATTATATGTCAGCCTACGAATTTTCCAGCCGACCTAATATATAAGGCATGTGTGTATATAATTCTATATGTGTTAAAATTATGGCGTATTTAGGTAATACACTGACTTCATTTAGATTAATAACAAACTTGAGTATGGTATTTTTAAAAAATGATAGTTATTGTATTAACTTATTAATAATACCATTAATGAGGTCTATTATAACACAAAGGCTCGATATCGATACTACCAATTCCTGCTTACAAACTTCCGCCCACAAACTAATATCCCGCCTACTCCTTGGTATACACTAAGAACATTTACCAATCTGTACAGCTGTTATTCCTTCATTAATCCTAAGCATATCTTCAACGTTATCGGCCTCTTTTAACACCGAAAGAGAACGATTGAAAGAATGATAGTTTTACTTAATTCTAATTTTTCAAGTTCGAGACGATAGTCGCGAGCATAGTACTGACTGGATCGAAAGATATTAAGAATAAAATTCAGTTTAGTTATCAATCTAAAACTACCATACCTTGAAAATTCCTCTCAACAGGTCTTCGACATCTAGAGAAGATCTGATTACTCCGAGAACAAAGCTCCTCAGAGAGAAGACACGGCTAAGTAAGACAGAAGAACTCCTATATCAGTTAGATAGAGAGACCCCGGGGGAGCCCAAGATTCCCCAGTTTCCCACTTCATTTATATTCATTAGATCCGGCAATCAATTTATTTGCCATTTTACAGAAGGGCTAGAGGCTAATTTATGAACGGTAGGGGGGGGGGGGATATACCTTCGGGGAAAAACTTCGCGGTGGTTCGGAGTACAGTTTAGCTGAGGTTTACAACCGATCCTCTCTCCTGAATTAATAATTTCTTTTTTTCTTATTTTTCCAATTTTTTTTGGTTCTGTTTGTTTGACTAACAGCCCTCTATTATTCATCGGAAGTTTCTTTTCTGGTGTTTCTTTTTTCTGAACCGTATAAATAAATCACTTATAATTTATTATGAATATAGAATACCCTCTTTATATAAATTGATGGGAGTTATTATATCGCATTTCTGGAAAACGTAAACCGGGAAGCTTAAAGATGATTTATTGTTGATGATGAATATTATATTTTAAATTGATAGATGGAGCGATTAGGTAGTTTCTTTCTTAGCAGATTAAGATATATAGAAATACGGATTTTAATCGATCCAAAGGCTACAACTCTAAATGGAACAATGTGACATTATAGTGGAGGAACTCTACTCCACCTTCCAATATTTTCCTATTTTGATGGATAATTAAAATAGACACGTATTGTTATTTTATAATTGATCCTAACCAGACAATACTAAATTTCCAGTTATTAGATTAAGTAAACCCGATTAATTTTAGTAATATAACTGAATTTCTTCGAAGTTTTGTCTGCTTACAAAGACTACCCTCTATTCTAATGCTACCCATACCTCTTTAGAGATGGAAGTTAATATTCAAGAATATTAATCAAGGCACAACATATGTACTTTGTGAAGTAAAACATTTTGGAATTGTTAAATACCCATCCATTGAATCTTGAACGAACAATAACTGTACTTACTAAAAAGTGACAAGGGGAACGTCCTGATTTATTTCAATAATGATCAAAACAATAAATCCCATATTTTCCTGTGGAATAATATTATATAAATATAAATTCATATGTGGAATAATTATTCATTTTATCATATTTCCACTCCACTTTTGATATTATTAGCATTGATTTTGTTAGCAAATTAAATAATTCCAGAAATCGGACAGTGATTACCTTACAAGCGAGCCAATTTAAATCGGAGGAATTCGGTCACCATTGCTTAATCTACTGCCCCGGTGAGTAATTGGGCACGAATTTTGTCCACAATGTGTTAATTGTATAGAGAAAAGCGTAGTAGTGTCCATTTACTTAGTGCATACTCTGTCGCCATGCCAGGCTTACAAGATGAGAATCACAATCACTGCTTTTACTCATCCTGGACAAAATTGGAACTAACGAATAATTCACTGGGGATGCAGGCCTGTCATGTTCTACTCCCATAATCGATAATCGGATCGAAAGAAAACTATAAGTTAGTCGCGGAGTAATTATACTAGTGCTCGACAAAAAGATTAATTTACTTTAGCTTTTATTAGATTTAGAGCCTATGTACATAAAAGATATTTTTAACATAGTTTAATATTTGATGTCAGATTATCGTCTTATTCTGAAGAATGTCCCGTTGATAAAATTTACAAATAAAATGATAGGGAAATCAGCTCAACTCTCGAAAATCAAAACATACAGAATCTAAATAAAAATCCAGACAATTTAATATGAAATTATAATTTATCCAATTGTTATATGATATAATCCCCTTAAATATTTTATTTGAAAAGAAATAAAAAAGTAATGTTCAATTAAAACTCTCCCCTTGTATACATCGTAAATTGTGAGAACACGGAGATATAGAATCGGTGAAAAGAATTGATAGGGCTGGCCGAGAAACGTGCCAGGGTGGCCGAGATGGTTGAGGCATCACCACTGAGAGGTGAAATACCCGGGTTCGAGTCCCGGTCCTGACCATATCTTTTCTTTTCAAATAAAATATTTAATAGGAAATGTTGGATATCTTTTAGGCAATCCCCATTGGATGATACTTTTTTTTCCCCTTTCAAAGTAACCCTTTAAAAGGACCGTTTATTCATTGGCACATCACACATTACTGTATGCCTTTAATTAAATTTTAACAATATGAATAAATAACATATATATGGTAATTTCAATATATACGAAAACATTTTATTTTGATATGAGATGATACTTATTTAATTTAATTTTATGTCTAAAATATAGGTTTATTATAAAAATAGTATATGATAATAAACATCAACTATGAAGTAAATTCATTGCACAGTTAATTTATTTATTAATATAATAAATGAAAGTGAATTTTGTGACAAATAAAAAATATAAAGAAATATTCAAATTCAAATCGCCAGGATAATGAGACATTATTATCATCGGTCCTTTAAAAGTGTACATAAGGTATTGAATTAATTCGATTTTTTGAAGTGACTGGACCCAAAAATCCTTTTACATAGATACGTACATACAAGATAAGCTAGTAAAAGTGTGTTGAAAAAGTGACCAATAACTAGATATTATTAATATATAACAATTATTCAACTTGTTCTACAGCTCTTAATATCTAATTTTAATCGTCATAGGTTAAAACAAATAATTTAATGAAGAAAAACAATAAATTAAAAGCTAAAACAGATCAAAACCAATTAAATCTCTCAACGACAGACTAATAGAAGCCGCAGAGACGAAGTTACCTTCCCAGTTACTAATTGATCCCGACATTTGGGCACCTAATGTCCTCAGGATTAATCCTCTTGAGAGCTCTACCATCTCATCTACAGATTACATTGTATAGCTTATAGTTATCGATGGTTGGTCTCAGGATGAAATAATTTGTATCAGAATAATTACTATTTATTAATTCGAAGTGAAGACTTCAGTAAATAGTGGATAATTGTAATGAGATCGAAATATTTAACCCTTAAACGATCAAAAATATGTAATGATATTTGTTCCTTTAAATTTTCAGAACTAAAATAAATGAATACAAATATTAACAGAAGATCGGTGTGGTTTTGTTTTACTATCTATGGCAACTATATAAAAATCGATAAACTTAATAAAATTTCAGAAATAATGGGTTTTTAAATTAAATCGAACGATTGGTTAATATAAATTAAATAGTCTCAATTATAATAAATAGATCTGGTAAAAAAAAATATTTTTTTTTATTAACAGCTTATACCAAAATAATATTGAATTATTATATGTTTTAATAACAAATAATATATTAACAAATAGACAAAGCATTAACAAAATCCATAAAAATTAAAAAGAATAAATTATTAAAAATGAAAAAATGACACATTCTAAATCTTTCCTAAACGAATAATTATAACTTACTTAAGCCTATATTAAAATTTATTATTAACAACAATCATTAATAATATTATTAAAATCAAACTACAGACAAAGTAATTAAGATAAATTAATTTATTTGAAAGATAATCCCAATTATTATTGTTTCAGACTTATAGACTGTACATATAGTCGGGACGACAAAAGAAGGTGCACGGGGAGTGGGGAGGCCTGAAGCTGTTCCTTCCCCCCTCCCCTAACCTGACTTCGCCTGGAGCCGACAATTGTACTACAGCTCTTACTCGCTTTTCATTCTTTATATACCAGCAGCCAGGGCCCAAAGTAATGTATCATTTTAAGACAATTTGTATTACGAAACATTGAAAATATCCACAATAGTCACTGGATAGCTGGCCCGAGAGGGGTGGAGGGGAAGTGGGACTAGGGTGGGGGAAAGAGGGCGGAGCTCGTGGAGAGGGGTGGAGGGGGATGCTCGGTGCACCTTCTTTCATCGTCCCGACTATAGTTTTCATTAATTTTTTTTTTATCAGATAATTCTTCACCTGAAAAAATACGATATCCGATACCAAGAAATGACACCCCAACAGAAATATTGAAACATCTCTTTTAAAACATTGCTATAGCAGCTTTAAAGGGTTTGAATTTAAAATACAAGCCAATGCGTGGAAATATGAACGTATTTTTGAAGTATTGAATTATAATTCTACTGTATCATACTATTATACCTTCTGATTTATGTATTGTCACCAATTAATGCCATTCGTCCAGGCATACATATTACACTGGTCGACAGGGTTTTTTTCACAAGAGATCTGAATAGTGAATCTAGTGGCATTTTCCATCCTGAATTCAGATATGTAGTCAGAATTTTCCCATCAGGCATAGTTTTTCTTTAAAAGCTACTTTTCAAAATATGATTTTAGCGTTTTCTTTGACCTGTCATAGGAACCGTTACCTCATATATAGCTATTTTACTCAAGCTGTATTATTGAAATTATTAGCAATGTCATGCTGAAGCGCAATAAAACATGACTGTGCAGGTTCATTGTTGTTCATTGTGGTTGTTTATACATGTTCAGACCTCTTTGGCATTGTGATGTGTCAGTATTGAGCTGACTGTGAGATTGTTGAGCAGTGAAATATTTCCTTCCTTTCTGTTTAGAAGTGTATTGTGTATGTTGTGCATGTTGTATTTCTGTGCTTTATTTTTTCATCATGCCAAGAAATTGTGTAAATCATGCAGATAATTTCTGCCATTTTTGTGGTGAGCTGACCTTCAAGTCTCAGAGGCGAAATTTGACCCCACTTGTAAAGAAGTGTTATAAACATTACTTTGGCTGTCAAGTTGGTGATGTTGATAAGAGCTGGGCCCCAAATACATGCTGTGTTTCGTGTGTTAGACTGCTGACTGGTGGAAAAATGGTACACATCATATGCCATTTGCAATTCCAATGATTTGGAGGGAAACGAAGGATCATTTAACTGACTGTTATTTTTGTTTGAAAAATATTAAAGGAATCACATATAAAACAAAATATACAGTTAAGTATCCGAATTTGCAATCTGCAATGAGACCTGTCTTACACAGTGAAGAGTTCCCCGTAACAGTATATGCAGATACAACCTTAAGTGATAACTCTGGTTCTGACCTGACTGAAACTTCAAATGATTCAGATGAAAATAAAAATGATCTTACATATGAAGCCAGTAGCTGTTCATCAGAACCATACTTTCCCAATCAGCAAGACCTTAGTGACTTGATTCGCGATTTAAATCTGTCTAAACAGCAAGCGGAAGTTTTAGCTTCCAGACTCAAAGGGTGGAATCTATTCCAAAAACTGTTGGACTAAAATGGGAGACGTTCCAGATGCAAAATATACCCGAAAATCACTATCTACCACTTTCTAGGTAAGTCAGAATCAGTAGTTATAATTTTGAGTTAGATAGCTAGTTACGGATTTTTTGGAATATTATAAAAAATTCAAATGAATATCACACAAAACTCCTGCCCGATGGGGAAAAACTGTAATTATATTTGAATTCAGCACGAAAAATACTTTTAGAATTTGTTATTTTAATTCTTGTGAAAGAAAAAAAGTTAAATTTTGTCGACCAGTGTTATTTATGGCCATTAGCACCACGAGTTTAGTCCCATGTTAGCATAATTGTCCAAATAATCATTGGTTCCATTCTTTGAGGTTCATAACAGTTATACTGCAGTCAGTGTTCAATTGCTATGCATCGTACTAGGCGTGATTATAAAAATAAATTAAGAATTAGATCAGACAGGCAAGTAGCAAGACCAAAGCAAAGACCCCTTCATGAGGGAGGTTGAAGAGATACGGAAGAAGGGGTCCAAGACTCCACCTTTGGAAAAGTACTTTCAGAAAGAACCCGAAGAAGAAACTCTACCGTAGATTTAAACTAGATGTACTATTTTTACCAGATAAATTTATAAAAAAAAATAATAAAAATAAAAGATAAATTTATGTTCCGTAAATATTGTATGGCAATCACCTATTACATCTGATTCATTAATCGCAATTTCTAAATGTATATATTAAGTGATAGTCCAAAGAAACTTATTAATAAAGTATGTTCATTACAATTATTTAGGTGCTTCCTTAACAAAGATGCTATATATACTTATGAATGCTATATTGTTGGTTTAATTAAGGCACTAAGTTTACTGTTTAGTAAATTGGCAAGCACACAAAAAACATGGAAAAGAATCCTATTTAGAATAATGAAGAAATAAAGATTTGATTAGAGAAATAATAATTTGATTAATTTTAAAAAAATGATTACTCTGACGTCCCACAATAAATAGAATATTTAAAATAAATTTAATACACACAAACATAGTTCAATTCACCCATTCACAATAAAATTTTTAACTTAAGAAAACCTTCAGTTTTTGCATTAGTTATACGCTATTTTATTTTTAAATGTATTACTAATTACAAAGGGGTAAGTAATTAAGAAGAATAACAATCATAGTAGTATAAATTGTTTCAACCGATGATCCTGTAATCGTAAAATATCATATTTCGATTATAATTTAATATCGACTCCACTTGATGGAAATAAACTGTTTGGTATTTCACATTTCACTTATTGAAAGGAGTCAATTTATTTTTTCCGATAGTAGCGGCGGAGATAACCGCGGAGCTCCGTGCCTTCCTCCGTACCATTAATCACGGGAGGTCGGGGCGGCGATAAGAAGACCTGATATATATGCTAAAACAGATCCTATATGGGCCTATGATATATATCCCCCCCTCCCGCCCCTCGCCTATATAAGAGCGAGTCCTATTTACAGTTCCCGCGAGATATCGATATATAGACTCCACCTACGGAATCGAATTAAGCCCCGGTGAAAAACGACTCCACTACGAGCCGACAAAGGCGACTGATTTAGCAAGTCGGCCATAACCGATACACTTTATCGGGGAGGAACCCGATACCGGTGAATTATTAGGTCTCCCCTGGATATTACCGAGCCGCTTTCTCAAATATTTAACATAGCCTCTCTATTGTAAGGAATCTCCCTTGGTGGTCGTAACGGCCCACCTTCAATCGAAGTCAGATACCGTCACCTCTAAAAATCGATCTCCGAAAATTTGTATAAGTTTAATATTTTTTCTAATTTTTGATTTATACAAAAGTACGGTTAACTGTTTTACACATTTGGCTTCGTATATAACTCAATGTGTAGCGAAATCTTTTTTGGAATAAGTTTGTAATTATCCAAGATCCTGGTCAATTCTTCAGGATAACTGATTTATAACATGCTTTTATTAGTTTTAACCACATTGCAACCTCTCAGATTTTTCAATAAGATAAAATTCAATAATCTTTGATCTCTCAATTTTTACCAATATGGCAACAATAGAAGACAAATTTAATATATTAATAGAAAAAATTACAGGCCTAGAGAGCAAGTTGGATGAAAATAAAAGATGGCAAGAGGAGGAATTAAATAAAATGAAATTTGAGATAAAGGATCTATCCAGTGACATCCAGAGTTATAGGGAAAGAGAAGAATATAATATTCGTAGGAAAAATATAGTAATATTCGGACTAGAGAGAGAAAAAGCAATGGAAATGAAGACTACGATATTTAGAATATTGTATTACATCATACCAGATTTCAGACCTTATGATATAACGGAGATAAGGAAAATTAACCCTAAAAATAAAGATGGGCCAGTGTTAGTGAAATTAAACTCGATAATTTTAAAAATAGATATTATGAAAAACAAATCTAAATTAATGAAACTGGAAGAATTTAAAATGATTAAAATCAAAGATGATATGCCAAAGGCTGTCAGGGAAATTAGAAAAGAATTATTTACGTTTATGAAATCCCACTGGGAGAAAGGAAACAAGGCTACCCTGAGATACGACAAACTATTAATAAATGATAATTTGTTTACCCTAGAAGAGCTGCAGGCCCAAGAAGCCATAAGAAAAAGGAAAGAAAGAAGTGAAGAAAAAGAAGAAACTGTCGGAAAAGGAAAAGAGCAAAAACCAAAGGACAAAAAGCCAAAGGAAGCGAAACCTTATCATCAAAGGACAAATAGCCTAGACACATTTTTGAAATATCATGAAGAAAAAATATCGGAGGAGAGTGGTAATAAAAACTTGGCTTCAAAAACGAATTCCAAAGACCCAAAGATTCGCAAATAGCATATAAATTGGAGAGAGCAACCAAAGTTAATGAGAAAAGGCATCGACAAGGACAACAAACCGGACTCACTTCCCCCAGAATGTTTGGTCAGCAAGGGGGAATATGACCTAAACCTCCCAAAACAACATTCTAAAAAATTCCAAAAATTAGAAATAGCCACACTTAATGTCAGAAGTCTATTAGCCGACTGGAGAATAGAAGAACTGGAAAACGCGATGTTTAACTCAGATATAACAATCCTTGGATTATCTGAAGTAAGAAGAAAGGGAGAAAATATACAACTAAGGAAAAGTGGTAATTTATTTATTCAATATGGTCAGGTCAGTGGACATCGAGGTGTGGGATTCATGATTCGAAAAGATGTTAAAGATAATATCACGGAAATAAAAGGCGTCTCCGATAGAATTGCTGTATTAAAAATGAAGATGGACGATAAGAAACTAGTTTTAATACAAGTATATGCGCCAACGAGTGCATCTTCGGAAGAAGAAGTGGAAGATTTCTATCAACTCCTTAATGAAACAACCTCAACTATAAAATCCAATCACCAGAATTATCTGATTATTATGGGAGATTTCAACAGTCAAGTAGGAAGAAAAGCCTGTCCAGAAGAGAACTGCGTTGGTCCATATGGGTACCCGAAATCGAGGAATAAACGAGGAGAAAGACTGGTAAATTTCAGTATAGAAAAGCAATTAAAAATCGTTAATACCTTTTTTAAGAAGCGAAAGGGAAAGAAATGAACCTGGTTGTCTCCAAATGGATTATATCGTAATGAAATAGACTACTTCCTATCTCCAAATCATACTATTTTTAGAAACATCGAAGCATCCCATCGATTTTCATTCCAGTCTGACCACAGAATCCTAAAAGCCACTATTTATCTACCCAGGCGTCCCTTCACCAAAAAAAAACCCAACGAAATACCAAGGAATGTTACCGAAGATGTATTCATTGCAGAACTATCAAAATTATTAACTTCCGAAGAACTAAATTTTTCTGAAAACATTCAGACAGCTTATAGTAATCTCGAAAAGGCAATTAAAATTGCAGCACTAAATTCTAAAACGACAAAAACCAACGTTGGCTTTAAACCTCCCGAAGAAACCTTGACATTAATCAATAAACGAGAAAATCTCAAACAGAAAAGAAATAAGTCAAAAGAAGAAAAAAATAGATTACAATCTTATATGCAAACTTGTGAAATATAAACTTCGTTCTGACCTCGAAAGACATAACCAGGCCATTGTCGAAAACTTGATTCAAAAAAATACATCCCTTAAAAAAGGCAGGAAGTTGATAACTCCCGGAAAAAACTGGCTTTTAAAACTTAATAACGAAAAAGGAGAAATTCAAACTAGTAGAACTGCAATAATCCATACTGCTACAAAATTCTATAAACAGTTATATTCTGAAAAGTATCCAAACAAAATTAGACCAACCAGCGGAAATGAAGATAATAACGAGGTGTTTGAAGATTTTCTGGAAGAGGAAATAACAAAAATAATAAAGGAGCTCAAAAGAGACAAAATGCCTGGACGCGATATCATAACTGCAGAATTAATTATCACAGCTTCAGAACTAATTGCTCCTATATTAACCAAACTGTTCAATGTAATTATGAAAACTAGGGAAATACCCGACCAGTGGTTAAAATCAGACATTGTTTTGATTTTTAAGAAAGGTAGCCCATCGAAATTAGATAATTACCGTCCCATAAGTCTGATCCCTATCTTCGCCAAGGTTTTCTCAAAAGCTCTCAAAACCCGCTTAAAAAGATTCTTCGATGAGAACCAACCAATAGAACAAGCTGGCTTTCGAAAGGGCCTTTCTACAATAGATAATCTCCATGCCGTTAACCAAATCATTGAGAAATCGAATGAATACCAAATCTCAATATATTTTGCATTTATTGACTTCAGTAAAGCTTTTGATACAGTCAAGCACTCATTTCTTATCAACAGTCTAAAACGCCAAGGCATTAATAAACAGATTTTGGATATTCTTCAATGTTGGTATACCAACAGCCAAGCGAGAGTAGTTCTGGACTTAAATGGAGAGGATTTTCCAATCGAAAGAGGGATTCGTCAGGGCGATCCTTTATCACCTGATCTATTCAACGCGGTCTTGGAAGATGTTTTCAGAAACCTTCACTGGGAGAATTTTGGGATAGACATTAATGGTAACAAACTGTCAAATCTGAGATTCGCCGATGATGTACTTCTCATTTCACACTCACCATCTGAACTGAAGAAAATGCTAGAAGAGCTAGTCCTAGTAGGAAATGAGGCTGGACTGGAGATAAATTTTAACAAATCAGTCTTAATGACAAATGCCGAAGAAGAAGAAATATTTCTCGGTACCAGCAAACTCCAATGGGTTAAAGAAACAATATACCTAGGGCAACTCATATCATTTGCAGATAAATCCAAGAAAGAGGTGAATAGAAGAATTAAAATAGGATGGTCCAAATTTTGGTCACACAAAAATATTTTTAAAAGCAACATGGCCATACATCACAAGAGAAAAGTTTTTGATGCTTGCATCATTCCCTCTTTAACTTATGGATGCCAAACTTGGAGCCTAAATAATGATACATCTAAATCCCTAGCAATCACTCAGCGTGCAATGGAGCGAAGTATGTTAAGGAAAAGTAGAAGGGAAAAAATAAAGAAGACAGAACTACGGAAGCTGACTGGTACGCGCGATATTCTCAGGACAGTATCTGATCTTAAATGGCAGTGGGCTGGACACATTGCAAGAATGGCACCAACACATTGGGCTAAGGCAACAACGGATTGGTATCCAATACACCGCACTAGGAGAAGAGGGAGACCAGCTACGAGATGGCGGGACGACATACAAAACTTCATAGGAGTATTATGGCACCGTTCTGCTTGGAACAGACGTAGCTGGGGTAAATTGGGAGAGGCTTATGCCCAAAGAAGGGCCTTTTTTTCTTTTTAAAAAAAAAAAAAACTTGTAAATAAAAACCATGTAAAAATTGTACATAGAAGAAAGAGGAAAAATAAAGCTTATTATTATTATTATTATTATTATTATTAGTTTCTCCTATTACTTGCAGTGCATGAATGCAATGGAACGTTCGAATTCGATTTTCAGCCTCTTCGAATCGAATTGAAACTTTACACACTTCTCAAGTGCCGATATCAATGCAATACATCAATAAATTTGTCTTATTATCCTGATCAGGATATTTAGCGATTTTGTATCTGCGATGACATGATTGTGCCAAGAACTAAGCTATGTACTGAGGCATACATAGATTAATCTTCGAGATAATCATATGGCTACTGGCAGGATAAAAAAAAATATTTAAAAACATGCTTTTGTAGCAAGCCGAATAAAGCTGAAAAGCAGAAAATGAATAATAGTTTTTATAGTAGTTTAAAAAAACAAAGGACTAGCAAGATTAAATCCATTATATCCAGCAAGATTAAAAAGTAACAGTAACTGTTTTTGTGCATAAGTAACATTAATTAATAACATTACAAGCAAGTACTTACGTAAAATACATTTCTCTTGATTTTTCGGAAAAATACCAATAGATTATGCTTATGTAACATAATGATCCGAGGGTTATTATTTTTCATAATATTTGTTGAAATTTGTTTGTAGTAATTATATGTAGTAATCTAATAGTTTGTAATTAAATTCAAGAGTACAGTAAGTGTGCAGTTATATAAGTATTACTACGGCAAAATACATACTTCACATCTACTTCGCTACTTAGATCAGACTTGAAGAAATAAGCAGAAACTATAAAAAAAACTGGTTGTGATATAACAGTCATGAGAAAGAAGTCTTAAACTAGAGTTCTCCGCTGCAGAGCTGTAAAGCAGTAGTTACTCAGATTTAGTAGAGCACTTTGCAGAATCTGCAACACAAGTGCTCGTCCCTGTGTCTTTGCTATCTTATATTTCAGTTAGTTCTTCCACACTTCAAGTTAATGCAATTAAGTAGGAGGTTTATCATAACAAAATTGGCAAAACTAATATTCTTTTTTAGGAATCCATTGTAAGGATATAAATATTTTAAAGGTAAGGGATGTATTTTATATATGAGTAACCAATTTTTTAATAATGTTGAGATACAAAAATACATTTGCATTGATATGGAGATGGATCAGCATAGATATAATGAATATGTAGAAATCGGAACTTGACTGAACCAAATCCAAACGTCCTGATGGTTGTTGGCCTAAAAGTTGTCCCAAAACGTAGGTTAAACACTTTCTTCTTTTATACATTTTTAAGGTAATCTTAATTAATTTAGAATGTGTTTTATTATCCAATTAAGGTAATATAAATATAAATACAAAAAATTTTGAATTTGCTAACCGATTTGAAATGATTAACAAATTTTTTCTTTGTTCGTTCAGCGTAGAATAGCCTCAGTCCATCGGAGCCATCCTTCCCGGTCTCGACCCATCCTTTCCATTTGGGCCCGGTTCTCCCTTCTTGCTCCTATTCTTTGGATGAGATCCAAACGGACCAACACGGTCCGTCTATTTTCTACCGACCATTCCGTGAAGGTACTTGATTTCTCTACTTTTTTACATACGTATTACGGCTCATGTGTTTGCTAAGTTGGCCCAACTTTCACTTCTGATGTAAGCGTTGGTAGATAGACTGCTTTATATATGCGGAGCTTCGTCTACGTTTCGGCATCCAACTATATTACTGTACATCTGCTTCATTGATTCTGTTATCGATTTCTTCATCTACTTTACCCACTGTTTCATCTAGTGGTCCACTGCTTCTAGATGTTTATTGGCATTTGTTTAGTTTGGATCTCGTCTTGAGTATATATATA
This sequence comes from Arma custos, assembly GCA_037127475.1. Lineage (NCBI taxonomy): Eukaryota > Metazoa > Arthropoda > Insecta > Hemiptera > Pentatomidae > Arma > Arma custos. The sequence goes on along the minus strand of CM073759.1, from coordinate 204,542,854 downwards.
TATATATATATATATATATATATATATATATATATATACACACAAACACACACACACACACACACACACACACACACATACATTCACATATGAAATCGCTAAATGAGGAAATGGTAGTATATTTGAGTTAGCAATAGGCAGAGAAGTGACCACAGTCTGTATATGGTACAAGCATATACAGCTGTGCACTATAGTCATGGGGAAAACTAAGTAACGACTGGGGTATTAAGCTGGGTATATTGGAGAGAGGAATTAATAAAGCGGTACAATGTGCTCGCCTCCGATTGTCTGCTACAGTCCGCATCGAGTCCGAATTGCGACTTTAATAAAATTATATTCGCGGCTATTTTCATGGAGAAGGGGCCTGGACGTGAAGGCCGCTGGGGGGATTCAAATCGAAAACAGGCCCGCGCTTGATAAATTAATCCACGACCCAATATCCCGCTTTAATTTGTTTAATTTAAAGGAGCATCGGTCAGCCGGGATTATCTTCTCGTTTCCCTTCGTTTTAATCGAGAATTCATCGAACCGAAAATAACTCGATATCTCACGTTCGATTTTATGACACACTGATTCGATAATCCGGGCCGGGATGAATTCTAAATACACTGTCCACTAAACCTAAAATCGTATATATACTCACACATAGATTTATTAAATCCTAATTTTTAAAAGAAGTATCTTTGTTTTATTCACCTTTTGCATTATGCATACATCTATATATATATATATATATATATATATATATATATATATATATATATATACATATACATATTCGTGAATTCCAGCCAGTTCTTACATTTCTTTGGACAAGGTGTACTTACAAGATTTTGAAAAATTGATACTAAATCATTAGTCAATTAATTACCTTCCAATATTTCATGAAATGTAAATATTGTAAGAGTTGTGATCAATGAGTTAATTTAATTAATTAAATTTCCATAACACGACCTTGAACATACGATTTTTCGTTTAGAGTGCGGTTTTTATATTTCTGTATAGTTATAATTTCTTTTATATTCCGTTTTCTTTTGGTGTAATATTTTAGGTTTATCAAATTTAAATTTATGTTTAAAATGTGTAGTGGGAGCGGTTTTATTTGGTTTATTAGAGTTTTTATTACCGATTTACAACTATATTTGTGTTGATACACTCTACGGTTTAAGTATTGTACCAATGTTCCGTATATATGTTCCACTGAGTACTTAAATTTTTCTGGTCTTAAATTTAAGAAATGACTGGTTTTCGAGATCTCTTTTTGTGTGAAGTGTGTCTCACTCGCATACGGTGCTTCTGGTTTCAGTGTTAGTTAAGTTAGTGCGTAACTTTTGTGTGTAGTGACAAGCATTTTATATTTATATATATGTATATTTATATATTGGTTTCTACTTGTCATGACTGTTATGGAAATATATTGTGTTTAGTTCTCGAGTTTAAGTCTTTCTTTACAATACTTAAAACGTAGAGTGTACCAACACAAATATAGTTGTGATTCAATAATAAAAAACCCAATAAACCAGATCAAATAGCTCTCACTACCTTTTAGAAATACACAACATACATTAAAAATTTGATAAATCTAAAATAATACACCAAGAGAAAAATGGTTTCAAGCAGAATATAAAAGAAATGATAACTATAGAGAAGTATAAAAATCGCGTTGTAAACAAAAATCGGATGTTCAAGGTCTAAGCTCGTGTTATGCAAATTTGATTAATTCATAATGAAACAAAAATAAAAATAACCAAATATGATTCAAAATAATTGTTGTTAATTAGTAAATAAAACTGCTTTTAATAAAAATAGATTACTTACTCATTGATCATAGAGCTATTGCAATATAAACATTTTATGATATATTGCGAAGTAACTGATTAATTCAAACTGATCTGTTCTTTGGAACATGAAAGTACACCCTATCTATTACAACGTGTCATTTATATTTATTTTAGTGTGCTATTTAATGTTTTTACTAAAAGTTCTTTTTTTCACTGTCAGGGTATGAGTATGAGACTAACCTAGTCTCGAAACGTCGCCTAAAGAAGTTTAAAGAAGGACAGAAACTCGAGAATAAACGCAATATATATTGGGGATTGGGACTGTTAAGTGAAGATGCGGAAACTATAAAACTAAATACAGAAACGTTGATGAATACCTAATGAAATAGGGAAGTAAGTAGGGTAAAGGCTAATTTTATGTTCAGTTAAAAAAATGGGAGAAATTTTGGTGATATTGTAGTAGGTTAGATAAGTTTGAACATGTCGAGAAATTCGGCCCAATGCTAATCAGAAAAAAATAAATTCAAGAGGAAATATTTGCGCCATATACAGTTTATTCCGCAACTTTAGATATTTGGAAATAAGGTGTATTACCTGAGAAATAAAGGTAACTGGGTGCGAGACAGTGTAAGTGACAGTATTTTTTAAAGTAATTTTTTGCACTATTTTTGATTCTGGTAGCGGCACAAATGTTAATGTCTGTAGTATACCAACATCATCCTTGGTAAATAAATCTGAACCAGAAAAGGACTGCTTGTTCAATGAGAAAGCACCAGACGGATCCTGAATTGTGAGAGGAATCCGTGCAGAAGATTGGTGCCAATTTACAAACAGTAGAAGGGAAAGTACAGGTCTGCATATTGGGCCCTGGGGGACACTCAACTGACCCGAAACGACGTCATCTGCCTGTATTGTCCGCTATAAAACCCAGCTCCAATCTCACCACGCGCCCATGCCTCTCTCTAATATTGTCTTCATTCCTCTCCTCCGGAATAAACTGGATGACAAGCATCTTATACAACAACGTTATCGGAATTGGGAAAATAGTTGATGTACTTGTGACAACCATCTGTAAAAAGAGATAGAAACTATAGCATTACAGGGCACTGAAAGATCCGGGTTAAAAATAAACCATTAATCAAGGATAATTATTTTTATTTTATTTTATTATTCAATGAAATTTACAACTGTATTATACTAATACGACAAGTAAATAGGATGAATGGTACATATTGTCATACATAAAGACAAGTAGAGAAATTACCCATTGGTAGTACTTTAATAAAGGTAATGATAAACCATAAAGAAACTGGTAGGAGATATTGTTCAGGCATGATAGTTTTTAGCATTAAAAAATTAAAGATTGAATCTGTTCGGAGAAGATGCGCCAGTTGTGTATTGTTAAAAAAAATTGTTTGGAAATAGATCACATATAAATAAAATGGTTATGATTTGTATGTAAGCATATATTCCAAATCGATTTTACCCAAGAAGCAGACAATAAAGGATAGAACAATTTCCTGGAAGATTAAACAAAATGATATTTATTTACATGTAGCGAGATAAAGAAATTAATAACATTTACATTCATAATATCACTTAATGAAAGTGCTGATTTACAATATTCCTTGAGTTAAGAATTAGATTTAATATTAAAATAAAATGATAATTCATTAGCACTGTTAATGAATTAAGATAATTAATAGAAATGGTGGAATTTTGAATGCTCAAATTGAATGAATGAATAAAGATATAATAGAATTGTCAATTGGATTGAATTGTAGAGATATTTTCTATTAGTTACCTATATACATGTTAGATACGAAATAGCTATGAGTGGATCAATAAAAGGTTTAATTTTAAAGTTTGTATAACTGTTCTTCGGAGAACTGCCCGAAAATAAATCGTTGACTGACCTTATCAGTTGTGAACTGTGTACCTTGGGTACGGGGGTGATAGTCGGCTCCAAGTCGAATGTTTGATGCCTTCAGCCTTTTTTTCTTCCTGGAGTTTATTCACGACGAAAATTTTATGGAAGGGACACCCTGGGTGAATCTACATATTTTGGAGGAAGGTAGAAGAAAACAAATAGTCGGCGGAAATGTTCGCCAATAGCGATCAGGACCGACGATGATCTTATTCCCTCAACAGTTGAGACAGCACTGGTCGTATATGGAAGGACGTCGTTGGCAGTAAACAGTTGTCCGATCTTTGATTCCACTTGTATAAACAATTTACGTTCCTATATATTACAGTTTACAAAACTATCGATCAGACTAATAATAACGGATTCCTTTAAATTCAATTAGAAAATAAAGTTTCCATCTGAATATAATTATATTTTAAAATAAAGAAAATAATGAATTACATTGTAAGGAAATAAGAACTGATTTTATTTAATAATTTTAAAATAATATTGTTTCTGAAAAAAGGTATTATACCGCTGAAAATCTGTAACTTTTTTTTATTGATGTTTAAAGTTCTTTCCTACTATGGCCATTCATTTACATTACAAATGTATTACCAGAATGTGAAGGTTGAGATTAAACGAAACAAATTTAAACCCACCAAAACCGGGGCTTAAACTAACAACTTTGCAGTTAAGGAATTAATAGAAGCGGTCATCAAGGCCTTTCAATTCAGTTACAATAATCAATAAGCTCTTAATAAAATATCTTCATTTTAAAGAGAAAAGATATGCCCCCGGCCTTCATATCTTTTCTCATTAAAACAAGAATATTTAAAAATCAAAACAATTAACAAAAAATTATAAATTAATAAAATATCAATCATTATGCTTTTTTATTTTAATTTTTTATTTCCTCTGGACACCTCTAAGTGCAATATAAGAGTTACTTCGTTAAAAGAAATATTTATAAGTGCGAAATGTGCGATTTATAAGTGCTACCATTATCGTTGGAAGTAAGTGCAGCATATTTCTTTAACTATGTCATCGGCCTAATAGTACCTTTCTATCACATGTGAATAACAATCGAGTAACAAGTAACTGATTCTAAATAAACTCACATCCCATCTAGTGTTTTGGGGTTAAAATTTAAGTTTAGCAGTTATTTTAACCAATGTAACAATTTTTAATTGTTTTGAGAATTAAATATAAATAAGTAAAAACTGTATCATTTAATTTGGAATTGTAAGAGTTTTATCTGCTGGCTTATTTAATGTCACTTTATGCTGCTATGGCTAATCGGACATTGCTAAAGCAGGAATCTAAATTTTGCTTATCCAGGTATAATTAGGATTGGGATATTTTAGGAGTTCCTAACGCCATAGAGGCACACGACCGTCATTTTACTTTTTGAAAGATGTCTACTATGGAGTTTTTTTCAACTGTTGTGTAATAATTTCATATTACAAATAAGCGTATTAATTAATTTATATTTATATAGATTATTTATATTTGTATCCTGGATTGGAATACTCATTGAACTGAAAATATGACCACTAATTCAGAAATCTTGACGCTGCTAATAAAATGTTATGCTATGACCGAAGTCATAACTTTTAATGCACTATTAGCAATCTCAGACTTTTATTATATCACCTATTAAATGCGCGGTAATAATACCGTTTATACCATATTGAACGAAAAGATAAAGGTTCCTGTGGTCAAATGATTGAAATAACACTATAAAATAAATAAAATAATATTGATTAGAAACTTACCCACAACCTCCCCATTAACACACACACACATGTACATCTCTAAGAAGACATCAACAAAGACGTGAATTGGGATGATATTTGTAGCGAATGGAAGACGAACACGTGCGAGGGGAGTCGCCTAAAAGCCGCTACGTGTCGAACGATAAATGACGTTATTTTCGACCTCACGTTCCTTTGATGATGTCCCGAGTTGACCGTCGGCAACTTTTGGGGGCCCGCTTGTGGGCAGTTGTCCCTTGTACTCAGGCCCCAATCGTTCCCCATTTAGTCCCAGCCTCCCACTATTCAATGCTGAAGTAAGCCTTCCCAATATTTTTTGTATTTTATACTTCGATTTTGTAGTTTTTAACAAATTATTAAATATAATTAATTAGTAATGCTTCTAAGTACAAAGCTATTTGAAAGCCATTGACATATATTTATTCTAAAAACCACTCGTCAAATTTTGTTGAAATTAAAATTAAAGTAATGTTACCGATCAGTGTAAAACTAATCCTGTATCAATCATGTCAAGCTCATCCAATACATTTTCTTTTGAACCCATAACAAACGAAATTTTGGAAAAATTTAGAGAAAGATGGATCTATCAATTTGTTACAAATATCGGCTATATTTGTCTACGCATGTGTATAGAATTATGCAGTAAGTACGAATGGGCTAAGCAAATCTGTTACCACAAATGTAAAATGAAATAATAATAAATAAATACATAGCATGGAAAATGGGAGCAAAGAAAAAATATTCGTCGCTGAGATGGACTTCTGGAGTAGTGCATCTGGATTATCTATGCTTGAAAGGATATCCACTTTAGTACTTCAAGGCATAATTGGTCTATAAAATACCATTCTTGAAAAAATCACTATCAAGTCGTTAGAGTGGTTTGGAGACCTACTGGAAGACAGAAGAATACCAAAAATGACCCTCTACCGGCACCCTGAAGGAAGAAGAAGATGCCGACCAATAATCTCATGGATAAATCAAGTTTAAGAAGATAAGAAGGCAAGATATAGTAAATAGGTTGATGAAAAAAAATTAGCAATTGATAATGACTAAAAGTCGAAACGAATGAAGTATGACTGGATAATTTTTTTGTCTTGCTTTATTAGGATTAATTAGTTTGGATGATTCCTACAAAAAAAAATAATGAATTCATGGGTAAATTCAAGAAATGTACATGAAACGGTACTGACATTCATGATAAAATGTGTTTTCTGTGGACTGCATGTTATATTATACGAAAGAAGTGAAGAAATGTTTTCATTAGGGTCATATTGATTCGAAACTTTTGTTGTAGATAGTTGGTATGACAATTGGAGTAGAGAGTAATGTAAGACAAGTGGGAGCAAGGAGTATCTAATATAATAATAACTTAGGTTCGATGCCGATTTCTGCTTTCAAACTTCTGTCCCAGAACACCCTAATAAACCCTAAAAACACGCTATCCAAGTCCAAATATGCCCGAACACTATTAACGCAATCCTCCTGTCTGCGTCTCGGTCTACCCCACAGACGCTTCCCTATCGGCACAGCGATTTATCTTTCTGACACTATCATTTGAATAATATTTACAGGATGCATGCTTCGCGATTCCGCGTTATGTAATCTTCTATATTACCTAGTGGTCGCATCCTTTTTTGGACCGAATATTCTACGCAACACCTTATTTTCTAATACTTCAGCGTTAGCGGCCAAGTTTCACTTCCGTGAAGAAGTGTTGGAAGGATGACAGTTTTATAAATACTGATTTTTAGACTTCGGGATAAAAGACGTGAGCTTAATAATGTCGAAACCAAATAATAAGAAGCATTTCTTGCCTTTAATCGCGCTTGAATTTCCTCTTGAATTTCGTTTTTTCTAGCCGTCTTCCCTGGCTATTCTAGACAGCTAAGAGTATAGGTAGATTATGTATATGACATTATGTTCAATTGTAGATAAGGAAAAAATTCTGTCGTAAAATTTAGTTGGAAAAAATCCAAACTTGGTAAAGCAATAATTAATAGCGTAAAGCCATAGTAATATTTATTGTGTAATTATTACTATGAAATATTGTTGAAAAATGAAATGGAATTTATGCTAATATTTGTTGTTTTCAAGTAAATCAACAAAAATATAACAGGATTATGGTTATGTACGGTTTGAATATTATGTATAAATTTACTTACATGATTGTTGTTGTGCTATTTAATCCATATCCTTCCGAAGTGAGTAGGCTATGACAAATCGCTGTAAATGGGAGTGTAACGGCTTGGTTATGCTCATCACCTCCAGAAGATATTGGCTAAGTTGGAGAGCAAGTTGGCCGCCGATGGAGCAGTCCTACCCGAGCGAGGCAGTAATCCAATTTAAGTTTCGGCTTGACAATTTCCCCTCCCGTTCTGAATACTCTAGCGGTGCCTCCGAGCGAGATCTTCCCCGGCCCAGCGCCTCGCCTTGCATCTTCAGGTAGTTGTTAATTCCTAACACCTTGCGATCGTCTTTGATGTTTATCTTATCTCTAAGAGGCATAGAGTTACTAATTCAAGAACGTGATATATATATATATATATATATATATATATATATATATATATATATATGTATGTATAAACTCAACAGGAAAAAAACCGGACACCACATATTTTTCGTATTAAAAGCTTAATTTTCAGCAATGTGTTTGTTTTTGTGGGTATTCTAGTTATTACAGAAAATGTAGGGTCTAAGTCCATTGAACACCTTCAGGATTATTAAAAAATTAGATAAAACTCAGATTTGATTTATTCTTCTTGAAGTTGATTTACCTGTCGGACCTATTCTTAACTGTAAGTAGTTTTTTACCCATTTAAACATCTTTAATTTATTAACCAAGCTTTTTCTGTGATTAATATACATGTTTTTTTTTTTTTATTTTGTTCCAGAATAATGCTGTATCTCAGAGGTAAACTTGATCAAGATCAATGATGAACTCTAATTATCATTGAAAACCTTGAACAACAATAAAAAGGAAAATTTAACATTAAAACTACTCTCCTGTAAAGTTTGAAAAATGTCAGTTATGATAGTTTACCTCTGAGGTACAGAATGGTTCTTTCAAATGTTGACATAGCCCGAGCTTTCTTTATTTTGTAAATATACAATAAGATTATTCTTTTTTGGCAGATTTTGTTTAAATAATCTATAAATTAACCAATTCTTACCATAAATTAAAAAGATTAATATATGTATTTAACAAAATTAGTGTCCGTTTTTTTTTTTGCTGTTGACTACTTGAAAAAATATTTCTGTAACATGTACATTTTCAGCACGTGTTATACCATAAAACGTCAATCCACGTTGATTTTTAGAACTTACCACACGGTAAACACACCTTCATATGACCACATGTAGTGTAATGGTTACAATAACAACCTGCTATAGGCAATGGAAATTCGATTAGATATGTAACTGAGACGTAAAATTTTGAAAGATGAGGAAATGGACATGAATAATATGTATAACAAAACTCTGAATGGGAATACAAGTAAATGAAAAATTGAAGCAAGGCCAAATATGTGTGCATGAAGCAAAAAATAAAATCTAATGTGTTTTAGAATATTTAGATTATTTTAAACGTAGTCACTAGATATAAGAAGGGAGTCACCTATGGTGTAGTGCATCTACCGAATATTCTTAGTACTTGTATAACAACCTAATATACACTAGAACCCAGCGGTTTGCCTAAGGATTTTTTTTAAGGTAGTAAAAAATTCTTGTTTATGCCATCCTTTTAATGGAACATAACTTGGTTTCTAGAGCCCAATGAATGAGGTGACAGATACTCATTAAGATTTCTGTCCCAATTATCCCTAGAGAGTCAAAAATACAACTCCCATTGGAGCTTCGTTTAAGCATTCATATCAGAATAATGTGGTGTTAAATGAATAAACAAATAGATCATCATCAAAGCTCTACTATCCATCGTAGGATTCTGGCCTTCTCATGCAGCTTGGGCCAGTTTATTCCATTAATTGCAGCTGTCCTCCAGGTTCGGAGAACAACTGGTTTGTTGAGGATTTTTTACACCACTACTCCATCATAATTTCGGGCGTCCTCTTGCTTGTAGTACAAGTAATCTCATTATTACATAAAGGATTATTTTTTAAAATTTCTTTATTATAAAATACCCTCAATTATTGTACAGAAAAATCCATCCAACAGTATCACAGGGGGGCCGCAGGATGAATGAATTATTATGTTCAAAGACGCTAACCTGAGGAAGACTCTCTTACCATTAAGTTCAGTTAAGTAACAGAACTCAACTTCAAAGAAGATGATAATCCGATTAACGGAATGATGCTACATAGATATTGCTATATGTGACACTATTTGGAAAGTTAGGAATATATAAATAAATTGAGCAGATACCTCTACCCTTATGATACAAAACAGGCAGCTGTAGGCAAGAAGAAGTGGCAGTAGATTGTCACAGCAAGCAAAAGGCCCCCCTTTTTTTCTTTGTTAGTAGAATTATAATTTAATGTGTAACTATGATCAGCACACTATTCAATTTTATTCTTTTATTCAATTAAATGAAAAAGGATTTCTTAAATATTTTATTTGAAAAGAAAAGTTATGACCAGGACCGGGACTCGAACCCGGGTCTCCCACCTCTCCGTGGTGATGCTTTAACCATCTCAACCATCCTGGTTCGCTTCTCGGACAGTCATATCCCTTCCTTTCACTGATCCTATATCTCCGTGTTCTCTCAAAGGAAGGGATATGACTGTCCGAGAAGCGACCAGGATGGCTGAGATGGTTAAAACACCACCACGGTCAGGTGGGAGACCAGGGTTCAAGTCTCGGTCCTGGCCACCATATCTTATCTTTTCAAATAAAATATTTTAAAAAAATATATCATATAACAATAAAATAAATTCCAGTAAATATTATTCAAGTGATAATGTCACAAAGATAAAGAAGGGGATGTAAAGTTGCTGGGCCTTGTAACGAACGAATTCCTTAGATTTTAATAAGCGCTGCACAGACTGGTATTTTGACCTAAAACCTGGCCAAAAATATATTGGCACATTTTTCGGAAGACGATAAAGTGAAGGTTAATCAATTTTACGGATTGATTAATTAATTAAGCCAGCAGGTAGAACAATTTCTTCGTTAAGTCATTATATGTTCTTATCAAGAAAACGAGCATCTGTGCTATTGCCTGCAAGCCATTTTCGTTTATAAACAGCAGAAATTGGTGGTATTCGGCATTGAACTTTCGGTTTCGTTTTAGATATATTAGATACTCCAGGCTGTATTCCTTGCTCCCACTTGTCATCCATAACTATCAACAACAAAAGTTTCGAATCAATATGACCCTCATGAAAACATTTCTTCACTTCTTTCGTATAATATATAGTAACTTTCTGTCCAGAGAAAACTTACAGTTTATCATGAATTAGTACTGTGTCATGTATATTTCTTAAATTTAGCTATGAATTCATTTTTTTTTTTGGTATCAATAAATGATCCAAGTAATTAATCCTTAAATGTTCAATTCATGAATAAATTTAGCAATTCTGATCAATGTCTATGAAATTTATTATATGTCAGTACCGTGGCACGAAAAATTCGAAATTTGGTTATCATTCTCGATATTTTGAAGTTGTAGCGAAATCCTCTCGGACTTTATTTGTTGTAATAAAATAGAGTAATAAAATGCATTAAAAAGCTAAACCGTTTAACTATAGAGTTAAAGTGTTTTTAATTCTGTAATTAAAACAGTTTGGACAGAACCTCCCACCTGTCAAGAATAACTTTTACCATATCTTGCCACGTCTTCTTAGACTTATTCTTCTAAAAGTATTCTTCCGTCTTCCATTGTCAGTAGATTTCCAAACCACTCTAATGACTTGATCGTGATTTTTTCAATAATGGTATTTTATAGACCCATTATCCCTTGAACTGCTGCAGTGTGTATCCTGTCAAGCATAGATTATCAAGCTGTACTACTCCTGCTCAGTCGCGAATCAGTATAATAAATTCAAATTTAAATCTCCCAGTCTCGCTCAGAGATGTGGCGATTATGTTTTTCTACCATTCACGGGACTATTGTTTCTCCCATTCCGTCCCCGGGCGAAAGCCTCCGCCTTAGCACTTGGCCTCCAGATCACAGTGCTAACAGAATTGAGGTAACGAATACTTCATCAAACCTAAGTCCACCTTTCAGCTGATTAATAAGAGAGAGCTGATCACCGTTCATCACAACCCTCAAGGACGATATTTAATTCGTCATAAGAGAGAAAGACTCTTTAATCATCACCATAGAGCCGCAACAGTCCAGTGTCACTGTTAGTAATTAGTACAATTCCTTTATATTCGGAAATAACATTCAATGTTTAGTGCATCAAATTTATCCAAGTGATTCTTCGATAGAAACGATATTATCATTTCTTGTAACTTAATCTAAGCTACCTTGTTTAATCTTTTCTATTTCTATTTGTAAAATTACAACAAACGACTTATCTATAATAGTATACTAAAACCTATTTGGACACATGGAGCAGAACTTTGGGGTTCAGCAAAAAAACTTCACATACACAAGATACAAACAACATAGTCCAAAATTCTCAGAAAAATTATTAATGCACCATGGTATATTTCGAATCGCACTATACACAACGACATGAACATTCCCACTATAAAATCATATATTCATAACAAATACATAACATTCCACTCATCGACACAATATCACCCAAACCTACCCTTTCTTCCGCTTTTCTACTCCCTGTTACCTGGACTTGATAAGAAAAGATTAAAAAGATATTGGCCAAAAGACCTACTCAAATATTGATATTTCATTCTAAAACTCGATGATCCTGTACAATAGCAAAGAGAAAACACCTGGATCAAATTTACTGGATGCGCAATTGCGCAGGTGCAAATGAAAATTAAATAATAATAATAATTTGTAAAATTACTCATTTCATATCATTCTTATAATGACATTGTTGATTGATACATTTTTCTTAGAATTAATTGACTACTACATGTTTCAGAATCTGATCTAATTTATTGAATTCACCGAATCTATTCTACTAATGTATTTTATTATTTGTTTTCTTCATTCAGTCTAATTACGCCTTAGCAACTCCAGAAGTCCATCTCAGCGATATAGGGATATAGAAAATAGTTTCCATGCTATGTATTTAATTATTATTATTTCATTTTAAATTTGTGGTTACAGATTTGTTTAGCCCATTCGTAATGACTGCAAATTCTTTACACATCCGTCGACAAATATATATGATATTTGTGATAAATTGATAGAGCCCATATTCTATCTTTCTCTAAATTTTCCCATAAATTCCTTTGTTGTGCGTCGAAAAGAACATGCAGAGGATGAGCTTGACAAGATTGATACAGGATTAATTTTACACTGATCGGTAACATTACTCTAATTTTCACCAAATTTGACGAACGGTTTTTAGAATAAAAATAAGTCATGGATTGCGAATAGCGCTGTTCGTAGAACCATGTTTATCAGTTTTGGATCCGAGACAAGAACATTAAAAAATTGACTTAAATGGAATTATAAAAAATGGGTTTTCTAACAGTCATATTTGTCAAGTGCCTAACCCTTTCAGATATTGGCGAGTATAACGACCCATCTAATTTTACTGAGCGCTAGACGAAACAAAACTATCGATCTATCCTATCACCAAAATCCATTACCTGCGGTTCCTCAACCTGAGTGACACCTGCGACCTGTACCTCTCTTTTCTTCAACCTTACCCTTTCTGAATAACTGCATTATTGAAGGTACTTTTCAATTCACATCGCATGACCAAAGTATGTCAATTAAAATCTTTTGATGCTATCCAATATCTTGAAGGGCTCCGTAATAACAAGGTGCTTTCATGAAACTCTGACCTTACGCCGATAACACCACATAATAATAATAATAATGTCTTTATTTATTCTGGGACGAGTCCCTATAGAATAACAATACAGGCATTGTAAGCTATTAAATCTTAGAGTGTTAAATAATTACTTTTAATTAATTATTACAATTAATTTAATTAGTGAGAACGAATAAAAAAAATGAACAAATAAAAAATGTGAATTACCTACAATAACAGTATTTCAAAAACATATTAGAAGAAAAGAAAGAAAAAAAATTAAAATAAGTTTACAATAATTATATAAGAGAAACAAATTTATGGTCACATATATCAAATTTATGCCAAGAAAAAAAACAAAAAAGAAAGATTAAACAAGATTATCCGAGATTTACCTTTCATCCCTTTTTGTCTTTTTTAATATCTATCTATATGACATTAATAATACATATGTACGTGGTTTAAATTCCACACACTCAAATATATGAATACAAAATAACACACACAAATGTACATCTAAAAACATCATTCATTCATCGAATAAAGAGAGCATTAAGTCAATACTGATCCCCTACTGTTTTCGATTTTTTGGGAATTGTAGGGATAATAGGTGCTGGAATATACGGGATTTGAAGGTTGGAAGATTATTGGAACGACGAATGGAAGAAGGTATAGAGTTCCAAAGGGAGGAGGATCGGATCAGGAAAGCTCTGTCAAAAGCTGCAGTTCGGTGGGATGCTGTATATAGATCAGAGAGCCGAGAACGGGTGTTGCGGGAGAGGACTGTGGTTTTGAATTGAAGGAGATCGAAAATGTAAGATGGTCGACGGGATTGGATAACTTGGTAAAGGAAAGATGCTAGGACGTACTTACGGCGGTAGGAAGGGTAGAGCCATTTCAATTCTTCGTAATATCGGGTCACCGAGGCATCTCTAGGAATCCCAAAGATGAATCGAACGAAGCAATTAAGCAACCGCTTTAATTTTGCTTCGAGATCCCCAGAGATACCCCCATACACCGAACAACCATAGTCAAAATGGGGGAAAATTAAGGAAGAAACTAGGAGTTTACGGATTTCAAAAGGGAACAGGTGACGAAGGTAATTGAGACGCTTTAAGGTGGAGAAGGTACGACGAGAAATTTCAGAGATATGTTTTTTCCAGGAAAGGGTCTGATCAAAAGTAATTCCAAGGTTTTTGACAGTTGGGTAGAATTTGATAGGATTATTGTTTAGAAGGAGGATTGGATTATGGGGAATAGTTTTAAGGAAGTAGTTTGACCCTATTATTATTGCCTTGGTTTTGTCCACGTTCAACTTTAGCTTGTTATCCATTGCCCATCGATTTATTCGATTCAGGTCATCTTGGAGTTTTTCGGTGGCTAATATTAGATCGGAAGGGGAAAAGGATAGGTACACTTGAAAGTCATCGGCATAGAGATGATACTGGGAATGTCGGATAAGAAGTGGAAGGTCGTTTATGTAAATGGCAAATAGGGTGGGGGATAGTGATGAACCCTGTGGGACACCACAGGATAGCGGAAGGGTTATGGAGGGAGGTTGACCGGGGACCAAAACATATTGGGAGCGATCTGAGAGGAAAGACTTGAACCATCCTAGAGCACTGTTGGATGTAGGTAAGTTTCGTAGCTTGGCGAGAAGGATATTGTGGTCTACTGAGTCGAAGGCTTTGGAAAAATCTAAAAGGATCAGAATGGTTAATTTTTGCTGTTCAATTGCAGTATGGAGATCATGGGTGATTTTGAGGAGAGCGGATTGAGTTGAATAGCCTGGACGAAAGCCGGATTGGAGAGGGTTAATGAGGGAACGTTCTTCTAGAAAATTTGAAATTTGGTTTTGGGCTAGGCGTTCTAATGGTTTTGAGAGGTTAGAGAGAAGGGAGATAGGGCGGAAGTCATTTGGAGAGGAGGGATTTTCAACTTTATTTAGCGGGCGCACTAACGCGGTTTTCCAAGGCGTGGGAAATATGGAGTTTTGTAACGAGAAATTATAAATATGATGTAATACGGGCATTAAGACAGGAAGGCAGGATTTTAGTAGCTTTAAAGGAATATTGTCGGGGCCATAGTCACTGGTGCGCGATTTCAGAATGGCGTTTAATAGTTCGTCATATGATACATGGGAGAAAAAGAAGTTATCAGGGTTAAAGTTTATATGATCAATGTCGGTAGCGGATGAGGATTTAGGAGATGTGATGGGTACGAAGTGGTTATTGAGATTGTCTGGCGTGATTGAAGAGGAACAGAGTTTACCGGATACTGTTGGCGATAATTGTCGGAGTATTTTCCATTTGGATTTGGGATCGGTTGCATTGGTGAGGATGAATTGGATGTGGTTTGATTTTGCACGACGTATTGCAGATTGTGTTTCATTGCGAAGTAGTTTGAAACCTGCATAGTCTACTGATAGACGTGTGCGACGAAATTTTCTCCTTGCTGCTTCTCTTTTCTTCATCATTTCTTTTATTTCCGGGGTTAGCCAAGGTGCCGTTGGACGGCGTAAGGTAAGGGTTTTTAAAGGAGCGTGGATGTCTAATATGGATTGCAGATTGGAAGTCAAGGTGGAAACCATCTGATCGATGGAACTATAGGAGTAAATGACGTCCCAGTTGATGGAACTTAAATCGGATTGAAGTGATTCCGGATTGATATATTTATATTTATACACACTCGTCTCTTACCTCATGTTTTATATTTCTTAAATAAATATATAGGGAAGACATAGTTGACCCTGGAGAGATGACTGGTTTTGACGGAGGCTGGTGGTAGTTGCCTGGTAGGAGGAGATATATACCAGCGTCCCTTGCTCGATATAAGCGCCACTCCCGCCGCCCAGGAAATTGGATACTAAACTCCGTAAAAAATTGTGTTACGGAAATCTTGCCCGGTTTCCTCCCATCGCCACCCCTCAGATCGAATATTTTCTCCTCCTGCCCCAACGCTTTTTTTACCCTTGGCAGGTCTACAACAATATTTTTCCATCCGCCAGGATGAAATGAAAAAAAATATACTAAAAAAAAAAACAAGATAGAGATAGAGAAGGATATTGGAGTCCTGTGTACGAGGCAAATCCGATTTAACTTATGAAAGCTTTTATTGGTAAACCGCAGGATAGGGGGGAGGGAGGGGGTGAGGAAGTGTGGGTGTATACATCGGCCAAAAATTACTTAGCGGATAAGGGGCGTGCTAACTACCAACGGGAAAGTAAACCTGATTGAATTCCGTCAGTTTTTGTTATATAAAAATTTCTATTGTAATATAAAAATAAATAAATATTAATGGTTTTGATGATTTAAAACCTACGTAATTGGTATTTCTAAATTGTTTACAGGTTTTAAAAATACTTCAGAATAGGGAGTTTTACTTTTGTTTGTCCGACTGTGTGTAATGTCTTTAATCAACTCACAAAAGTATGTGACATAAATTTCAGACTCGAATCATGGAAATCAGATGATACGTGTTATCTGTGTTATTATATAATAATTACGAAAAATACGAAAGATATAGTTTGGTCATGTTATGTGAAATGAAAAGTACCGTCTGCTGCAGTCAATCATACAGAACAAGATTGAAGGAAAGAGAGGTCCGGGTCTGGAATTTTTTTATATGTTATATTTAAGGGGTCATTTGCTCTTGCAAACATACAATTATTCCTATAATAACGCCCGGTACAATACATAACAACCTATTCCAGATGTTTTCTGGTAACCTTCCTTATGATTCAGTAGTTCATTTTGGTCTTGAAGGTGGTGGAATGTTTCTCTGGTTCTTGTCTTGCTAAACTCTTAGGTTAGGATATGCTTTATTCGTTTGTTTTCTGTCCCGAATATATATTTATTTCCTGTTAAAAGACTTAGCGGCTTCTTGGTTGGAAGTTTCTATTCAAGAGTTAGTAATGTTCCATATACACTAGTTTACTGTGCTAACGAAAAAATAGTGGATTTGTCACCTTCTACCCTTGACCCCATTATAAGCTCTGCAGAATTCTAGGAATGTTAATCGAAACATTGGCTTTCAAGTAAAAAGTTCTACCCTATTTAACAGACATTTTGTAAGAACATATATATATATATATATATATATATATATATATATATATATATATATATATTATTAAATTATTAAATATAACATATAAAAATATTCCAGACCCGGACCTCTCTTTCCTTCAATCTTGTTCTGTATGATTGACTGCAGCAGACGGTACTTTTCATTTCACATAACATGACCAAACTATATCTTTCGTATATATTTTTTATAAATTATATCAGCTTATAAAAAATTAAATAATTTATAAAAATATATTGGAGCACCGTTCATTTTTACTTGGTGAATGGTCACTCATCCCAGTGCGAACCACGGCATATAACGTTCTAGTGTACTCGACGTTACTTGACTTTGATTACAAATTGAAAGGCCAGTCCAAGTACAAATAAAAGAAATACAAATAAATACCATTTTCTGAAGTCTACATAAAACATGTTGCCACTTTATAACTACCTGTTTGTAAGTTTTAAATCATCAAACTATTTATAATATTCTCTGTAAAAATATTGAAATAACAACTATAGTACTTATTAAAGTACAATAATAAGTATAAATCCTCCTCGTTGAGTATTGTTAAATACAGTAAACACCCCTATAATTCAAAAGCCTTGAAGGAATGAATAGATTTTGGTCTTATTTATAAAGATGAAGTCACATGGATTTTCTAGGATATTACAATTTATTCTCTATTTTTTTATCTTTAAACTTCATGTTTACTATCTTTACTGAGGCATGTATCACCTTATTATTTATCTAGAGAAACGAAAAAAAATAATGATACTAAATTATTAAATATAACATATAAAAAAAAAATCGAATGCAACTTTTCCAACACCTTGACTCAGACCTGCACTCAGGAACTTTTTTTTTTTTTTAAACGAGTTAGAGAGTTAGCTATAGAAGGGGAAATTGAATGCTAAACAGGCGAGTGGCTAGAAAAGTTTGCAAATGCAATTTTAAAATGAGGCGCATAAAGAGGCATTGAGGACCCCATCCCCAACTTACTAAGCCCCACAATAACTAATGACCAAGATTAAACTTTAATCCCGCGGCGCGCTCTCTCCCTCCTTCCCTAAGAAAATATTGACAATAAAGGAGTCGCTTGTTTTCCTTAAATGAAATATTCATCTGTTGATATAATAATATGGAGGCGAGCAGTGTAGGGAGTTCATATTTTAAAATGTATGACTTTTTATGACTGTAGACCTTCATGCCCATTTCCTGGGGGCAATCTTCGTGTAATTTCCCTTTGATCGCGCTTTTTAACACCACTTTCTTTTACGATCCTCATTACCCTAGTTCTACGACGGGGACTGCCCCGAGATTGGGGCTAAATAATGAAGAGCGTTTGACCTGAAGCTGTTCTCCTTTATTTTTTTCTCCTAATTACCAAAAGAGATTACTTTAATGACATTAGCAATAAAATAGAATTATAACTATTTACTCAGGAAACCGAAAGTTCTAAGTTCTTATGTAATAATGCGAAAGATGATAAGATAACAATACGATAGTTATCAAATGGGTTAACGTCCAAGGGATATGAATATAATTATAGGTTCATTCTCTGGCACTTCTCTCAACTTTTATATGAATATATCTCACCTCCTCTGAAATGCAGATAGAGAAGAATGAATATGTAGTCAATATGTTACTTCATAATTTATAATGTTAGCTTAATGTTAGTGTTACAGTCAAAGAGAGGAAGACGGAAACAAGGGATTAACGTCTTAAGCCGTCGGCGGGAGAAGTTGAGATTGGATTAGAACCTTCTCGAACGCCTCCTTTCGTCGGAAGAGATCAAGAAGGTTCTAGACATTCCCAGAACAGTCTTTCCCTACTTCCGTGTTCTAGAATGTTCGGCCTTGCCTATTTAATACTCCTCTCGTGTCTCGTGAGTGCAATAAACCGTTCCTGTTTATTACTGTGTGTCAGTTTGTCATATTTGGAGATTATTACGGTCGGTGGACTTAAATTAGTGAACTGTAAGTGTTAATTTGTAGTTATAACCTCTTGCGTAATTTTATTGTATTTGTACAATTTTATGTAAATAGTAAAGCTATTTAGTATTAGTAATATCTTATATTATTTTAGTAATTAAATAAGCCTAGATTATAATAAATATTTAGAATACTGTTATTGTAAATTTATATTAGTTTAATAATTGAATTGTATTCTTTCTTTCATGTTATTAATAAACATTAGTATCTTTAATTTAGTAGTAGTTTAATTCATTTTAATACCCAGTAGCCCGTAACAATAGTCAATCTAGTTAGTTTATAACAGAAAGTCCTTTAGTATGATTATGTAATATCGTTGCATTGTACATTAGAAATAATACATTTTTACAAGTCTAGCCTACTTTTTTGTTTAATCAATACTGTATTCGTATACCATTGCACAGAGATTTCAGTAATATCTGAATTACCAACATGTTCCTACCATGTTTCCATATAATTTCATTATTTTTTTAAATTTGGATTAACGCTCTATTATATTCTAGCTAAGAGAAATATTTTAGTTTTCATATAGATTATCATCTGCTCAATCTAAATCAATCGTCCTACTTATTCCTCAAATCTTCCTCTACCTCCTTGCTACAGAGGTCATACCAACATCTACATCGCCTAGGCCTCAGCTCGACCAGTTTCAGTAGTACGAGAGAAACAGAAACAATTAGGACCATGAGCTCCATATATCACAGCATCCTGGAGTAGATCTCACAGCAGGTAGCCAGCAGGTTAGGGAGGAACCAGCAATCAACATCCGACATGCAATTCACAGAAGGACAATAATACGTAATTATCTTCTTCCTCTTGTGCCTGTCAGCGTCGAGGTACCGCATCAACCCAGGATCTCCATCTGTCTCCATCTCTCACCATAATCCTCAGATCCTGCATGCTCTTCCCTCTTGCTTGTCCCAACTTGGGAATGCAGTTGCAGTACGTCTGCCTTGGTCTCCCTCTAGGTCTAGTGCCCAAGGGTTTGGCTTCCATTAACTTTCTTGGACCGCCGTCTTGACTCATTCTGTGGGTATGCTCAAACCAATTGAGCTGACGCTTTAGCTCCTCTCTAATAGCATCAATGCGGATCCTATCTCTTCTTGTCTTGGAAGTTACTCGTCGGAGAAATTTCATTTCGGCAGCTGTTAAATGGCTCTAGTCTTTATCCAGGAGTATCCAACTCTCAATCCCATATAAGGGAACTGGCAAATATACGCTTTTGAATATACGGAGATTCACGTCCTTTCCTAATTCACTTTTGCCTACAATAGTGCTGCAGATCTGGTAGAAAACATTATTTATTTTTTTTAATCCCGTTTGGAATCTCTTGTTCTATTTTTCCATTCTGAAAATCATTGTGCCCAGCTATATGAATTCCTCTACGACTTCCATTTCTTGTTCATTGCATACAATATGTATATCTTCAGGATTTCTTCCAATTTGCAATAATTTACATATATTAACATCGTAATTATCTCTTAAATTATTATAATATGTACAATAAGAAGTTTATATTATATACAGTCCACTCGCAGAAAAGAGGGAAGATATCATATTCTAAAAGGGGAAGGTATCTTTTCTACTTTAAACATAATCCTTTCTAATCAATTTGGAAAGGTCATGTTTTTCCATTGCAGAGGAAAAAAAGGGTTGCCCAGTTGTATTCAATACAGGATTTCCTTAATTCCTATCCTAATCCAGTATCTGTTTAAGCGTGTTAAAAATTCAGGTAACTTTCGTTTCAGTAAATCACCTACCTTAGTGCATCCACCACTACGGGCAAGAATTGATTTCCTTTTTAACTGTTATCATCTGAATATCAGTTTTTAATTTTTAATAATTTTATTTACGATTATATATAAAATAATGTTTGATGGCGTAAATTAAATACTACATAATTGTACCAAAACAAATACACCGTTTTTAATTGTAAACACTTCAATCATTATAAGGCAATTTTCATCTGAATCTCAATTGGAAACGAATATACGGCAAGATAATAATTTGGAATCTTTAGATTTTACCGAAAATTGAAAAAAAAAATAGAATTTTAACCCAATTATTTAAATTCTTTATGTTTAAAATTTTTTTTATAGAAACGAATCACTAGCAACATCCAGATAAAAAGTTTCAACAGCAGCCTTTTAACGACGTCAATGGTTAAAATAAAATAAAAATGATAAAGTAGAGATTCAATCGATTTGTTAGTCGGTTTCCCTGAAACCATTAACTTTTCCATAGGATTGGCGCGATCAAATAGTTACTTACATTCGGTAATACTTTTTCCGATACATAGTTAATCAAGAAGGCCTCTTTGGACTTGTCTTGGCCCCTTGTATGGGTATACGTAGTGTTTAGCACTTTTGTACAAAAGAATTATTTTGTAAATTCCGGTTCCATACAGATAAAATTATCGCATATACAAACGAGATAATGCCTAGACCATAACAGGAGGTTGTGGCAAAGCTATTCGTGGCAGTCTGGCTTCAAATACCTACAGTACGCAACAGTCAGCTGTAAAGATAAAAATAATTTTTAGAACGTAGAAAGACATTAGGAAGCGAATTTTTACCAGAAACGACGTCACGATTGGAATGTCCGTAAATTCTTAGCTAATTCTTTATTACCAGTTCCTACCTCAGTAATAGAACCTTTAAAGAAAACCATAGTTTTTCCTGCTCTTGCCTCTTTACCCAGTCTGCTGGTGTTCCTCAAGGTAATATCATATTGGGTCCAATCCTATATGGTACACTATATATACAGCTGACATCCCAACCCATCCAAGCACTGTCCTCACTACGTACGCTGATGACACATGTGTGTTATCAGTAAAAAAGGATCCATTTGTTGCATCCCAACCTCTTCAATTTCATACCTCAAATCTTCAAGAATGGTGCCGAAATTGGATAATAAAAATAAGTCCGAACAAATCTCACCAAACTACTTTCACTCTTCGTCCTAAACCGACGAATTCCTGCCCTACTGTATCCTTTAATAACACTCTACTGATCCGTATCGAACAGATACGTTACTTAGGACTCCATCTGGCTAACGTCTCACTTGGAATCCTCATACAAAACTGAAAAGGCAAGAAACTGCTCGACGTTTTCGCCTACTTCAACATTTACTGGACAAACGTTCAAAGCTCCCAATTAATTACAAAAGACTCATTTACATATCAGTTATCAGGCCTATTTGGACATACGGAGTTGAGCTTTGGGGATATACTAAACCATCCAATTCATCTCGTATCCAATCCTTACAATCCAAAATCCTTCGTAAAATCCTCAAAGCACCTTATTATGTCACAAACAAACTCATCCATCATGATCTTAATATACCATATGTTGCTGATTTGGCCCAAACTAGATGCATATCCTTCTATGAAGAGCTCCATACACACTTGAATCCGCTAGTCTCTCAACTTGCTTCCCATAATATTCCTGATAACCCTCTGAGGCGTCTGAAAAGAAGATGGCCTCGAGACCTTCTACTATAGAACTTTATTGGAGTGCTATCAATGGATAGTTTCTCCACGAGTGTTTTTTTTTTTTCAAGTCCTTTATTCATACAGCAGATTTACTTGATGTAATATCAATAAATTATTCTATTCTAAAAGAAATTTTTTTTGGTTATATAATTCGGCGTTTTTGCCTCATTAGTTTCGTTACTGTCTATTAAAAGTTAAGAGGCTAATATTTTGGGAATTGCTGTCTTCGGAAGAAGAATTCAAATAGTAGAAGGTCGAAATAATTCCAAAGATTAATTAAGTGAAAAAATTTTGATTTTGGTACATAAATGAAAAATATAAGTTTTCGTCGAAAGTATAGGAAAAAGATCTCAATAAGAAAACAAATATAGCTCGAGGGGTCCGGAATTAGCATTATACTAATTTTGAATATTTAATTTTCCATAAATATCAATGGGGATATAAGTAAGTGATGTAAGTATCAGAATTATCATTGTTTAGGCTGTAAATAATGGCGTATAACTGTCCATGGCGATCTGCTAAATCACAATTTAACCAATAAAAACAAAAATCCTATCAAATCACCTTTAACGTCCGTTGTAAACCAATGACTTCCTGCCCTCCTGTATCGTTTAATAACATACCACTGATTCCTGTAGAACAGGTCCGGTACCAGTTATCAGGCCTATTTGGACATACGGAGTTGAGCTTTGGGGATATACTAAACCATCCAATTCATCTCGTATCCAATCCTTACAATCCAAAATCCTTCGTAAAATCCTCAAAGCACCTTATTATGTCACAAACAAACTCATCCATCATGA
This sequence comes from Arma custos, assembly GCA_037127475.1. Lineage (NCBI taxonomy): Eukaryota > Metazoa > Arthropoda > Insecta > Hemiptera > Pentatomidae > Arma > Arma custos. Next base: position 204,519,172 of record CM073759.1, on the reverse strand, counting down.
TCTTAATATCCCATATGTTGCTGATTTGGCCCAAACTAGATGCATATCCTTCTATGAAGAGCTCCATACACACTTGAATCCGCTAGTCTCTCAACTTGCTTCCCATAATATTCCTGATAACCCTCTGAGGCGTCTGAAAAGAAGATGGCCTCGAGACCTTCTACTATAGAACTTTATTGGAGTGCTATCAATGGATAGTTTCTCCACGAGTGTTTTTTTTTTTTCATGTCCTTTGTTCATACAGCAGATTTACGTGATGTAATATAATTACAGTTGTAAATATCAATAAATTATTCAATTCTAAAAAAAAAAATTCAAACTTCCTAATCTCTATTATGTTCCAAGAGTCACCTTATTCTTATAACAGATTCACTCACGGTTTAAATATGATTAAAATTGAGATCATCCCTGACAAGATTTTTCTGGGTAAAGGAGCTCTAACTAGTTTTTATAATTGGTCCTAGTTCCTAATTGTGTTTGTATTTATATAAAGAAAAGAAAAGCTAAAAATTGACTGGATAAGTTTAAATTTTGACTACGAAGTTCATCTGTCTCAGCAATAAATAAACCGTCCTGACGGACCGAATCCATTCCTACGGTCTAATACCTGTTCATGATTCATGGAAAGGACTCGTTAAAACTTTTTACCCCGAAAATGTACAACAATATGGACATCATATCTTGTTTTGCAATAAAAAAATAAATCAAATTTACAGTAAAAGAATGTCATGATTAGGCAATATCCCATATGATGTTTCGTAGAGACTTGTTTGATTGACGATAATTTCTTTTACCTCCATGGTTACATGATTATACACCTTTTAGAGGTAAAGCTGTAAAAGCAAACACAACAGGGCGCGGCAGCGGTGGTTTGCTAACCCTAGTTCCATTATTTCAAGAACAAGTATTGTATATACCGGCAACTACTGGTTTTTTGTCAATATTAAAATTAATAACAAACTATTAACGGTTGTAAACATTTTCTTGCCCCCTGTATGCCCCCAATTATTCGAACACTTACTTGTTTATCAATGGTGACTTATCCTAGAATCTTCTGATAACCAAAATATCCAAGCTATACTCCATATCGACAGTGTAGATAAGTTAGATAAATAAATATATATATATATCTAAGGAACAGAGGCTATTCAATTTACATTATTTCAATATCACTATTTATTTCATAATTTATAAATAAAAGATTTATTATAAATAGTATTAATCCAATCAGTGTTACTAGATGGGAATCCATTATTAATTAACAGAGGTGTTGGAGTGGTTAGTATAATATTTACTTCTCAGCAAACTTGAATACACTTAGGAAGGGCAGAGTGCGTGCCGAGGGAAAGATGAATATCATCGAATTTACTGAGAAGAAAAAAGAAGGTTGTGAAACAAACATCTTTCATTTGATGGGATCTCGAACCAATCCAAGAAATGGAGATTTATTTTCATGAATAAACCCGCTTAGCTAATATTATTTTCACATTTATATCTTTATTTTTTTATCATGTGGTTATATAATGTAGTAAGGAATGCATCTTACCAAGCCCGTATCCGTTACTAATTAATGATTAAGGATATCATTGAGACGTATCAGCCTATAAGTTTATTCATAATTTTTTATTTACAGTTTTTCTATAATAGTGCACCCTGTCTTGACAACACTAAGCGATCAACTATCATCATCAATTTTATCTTCAATTAATTATGTTATTTGCGTTCTATTTTATTTTCCTCTGATTTCTTTTGTTTTAAATTCAAACCACATTATAGTCATATATGGAGGGCGTGTTATTTATATCTTTGAAATCTATTGAATATTAAGTTCGAAAATAACTCATTATTTGGTATGAAATAATTTTTCATAAAATCTAACGTATTAAGAACTTGAGGTGCCTAGAGGCGAATGGATAGTGACTTACACCGACTATGTAGAAGTTATCAAAGAGAAAGGATAAAAAGCAGCTTGTCATTTTTGGTTTTCTTAAATAATAAATTATTTATAATTTTTTTAAATTATAGGTCAATTTTTTGAGTTTTGAATATTTTTATTTTATTTATTTTTTTTAAAGAGAAAAGATAGGCCCTCGGCCGGGATTCGAACCCGTGTTCAAAGAACTTCGTTCTAGTGTATTCATCGCAAAAATTAGGAGAACACAAGGGCATGGGATCGGATAAGAGAAAAGATTTGTCCTCTGCTGGCAGGCAGCCTTGGAGGCTCAATTGGTAGAGCGCTGTCACGGAAAGACAAAGGTTCCGGGTTGGAATCCCGGCCGAGGGCCTATCTTTTCTCTTTAAAAAATAAAATAAATTATTTAGTTTTTTATCATGGTCCTGTATTTCTTTTAATTTAAAACTAAATCTAATGTATTGACATCATAATAAAAGGATACTGAATTAAACATACAACATAAAACTGCATATTATTGTGTTTCATTTTTTAAAATAATGAAGATTATGTTGTTACCTTATAGTTAATGAGAGCGTTAAAGACGCCTTACCTGAAACAAAAGAAAATATTTTTAATTAACATAAAATCTATGAATTCATGGGTGATGTAAAAATAAATGGGTGTGTACATCACACAAATTTCATTTCGTATGCACTTAAAAATAATTAAATGGCTTTGAAAGCTTCCATTTAGTTTTTTAAACTTCCATAGAAATATTTATTTTTATTGATTAATTAAAAAACCTAAATTACAACGATTTAAACTAGTAAGGAATCTCTGTAACTATAAACCATATTATTTGGTTAATATAAGTCGAACAGAAGTAGAATAAATAAAAACACTAATCATATCTAGCATATCTCTAGAATAGCGGAAAATACCACTTGTGAACGTTTCATAATAATGATATAAACGAAAAAATCACATTAATGAAGATCGCGAAAGCACATCTTACATCAACAGCTAACAAATAAAGCTTACATCAATCACAGAACATCAGTCCGTGTTGTCCCATATAATATTGACTATTATAAAAAGCTTTAAATTACCCTAAATATTATAAAAAAATTCACTGCAAGATTTATATGAAGATCTGATATAGTATATACACTTTATATGCGCAAAATAAAAATAGACCTGTAGGGTGTATTCTGGGCAACAAGATCCAATATAAGAGAAGCTAACAGAAATAATCCTATGGAGGCCAATATAGCGAGGTAAGGTACATCTTCGCACAATTAATTTAGTGCTCTACGATTCGAAATTTATAATGTTTCAGTTTTAAATGCGTTTTTTTTTTTTTTACAAGACTGAAAAGACAAGAAACTGCTCGACGTTTTCGCCTACTTCAACATTTACTGAACAAACGTTCAAAGCTCCCAAATAATTACAATGATTCATTTACATGACAGTTATGAGACCTATTTGGACATACGGAGGATTTGGGGCTCTACTAAATCATCCAATTCATCTCGTATCCAATCCTTATAATCCAAAATACTTCGTAAAATCCTCAATGCTCCTTATTATATCGCAAACAAATTCATCCATTATGTTGCTGATTTGGCCCAAATCATATATACCTATCCTTCCATGAAAAGCTCCATACACACTTGAATCCGCTAGTCTCTCAACTTGCCTCCCATAATATTCCTGATAACCCGCCGAGGCGTCTGAAAAGAAGATGGCCTCGAGACATTCTACTGTAGAACTTTATTGGAGTGCTATCAATGGATAGTTTCTCCACAAGTGATATTTTTTTTCATGTCAATTGTTCATACAGCAGATTTACTTGATGTAATATAATTACAGTTGTAAATATCAATAAGTTATTATATTCTCTAAAAAAAAAAAATGCGTTTTCATAAATACAATTATATGATATCGTATATATTATTATGTTATATATTATGGTTATGTAAATTAAGAATAAAGTATACCTTTAAAATATTCAAATTTTAGCGGCGAAACATAAATTATAAACATAAAGCATAATAAAATCGTGAGTATTAAGTTGTATAAAAAAACATACAAATTTTCATTTTTCATTCTCATTAAAAAGTACAAATTATAAATTTCATTATAAAACATACTGGATTATTATTTTTAAATAATAACAACTAACAAATGTCGGGTGTCTCCATTTTTCTCCACTTTTTTAAACTATTGGGCTGGATTACATACAATTAGAATATATACATCAGAATAAGGAATGTTTCAAAGGAAGTAATATTCTGGTGCCTTAATTTTCAATCAATCATACAGAAGTGAACCGATTTTCAAGGAAAGTGTTCAGAATATTTAATAAATCAAATATATCGAGCTCAGGAAAGAAATCAATACATAATGACTGCTTTAAGATCCTATTAAGAAAACTCTGCTGTCGAAAGGAAATAAATTAAAATTATACAAACCATTAATCATCTGTAAGATCGGAAACAATATTTGTTCCAAAATAAGGCTTTTTGATTAGAAAAAATTATATTGAGTGAATTTATAATGGTACAGACTTTCCTCTTCTCACCCTAGATTAGACATGATAGGTATTTTTTAATTCAATTAAAAATATTGGTGAATTGTTAGTGAAGTGGAATAATTATTAAACCCTGGTGGTTTTGCCATAACCGAAGCCAAGAGCCACCTACAGAATCTCAGAATCAGAATGAATTTTTTGTGTTTCGTCATTGCATTAATGAAAAAAAAATATCATCTTATTGATATATTTGAACAAATCGATATTATTGTCCAGTTATTTACGCCTTAATATACGGCAATATTGATATTGCTGTGTGAAGACTTAAAATGTATATTTGTTTTATAGGTTTTCATAGAATTCTATAGTGAGCATTGTAGCTAAGAGTGAAGGGTGCTGAGTTACTATGCTAAAAGTTCCGTATTAAAATCTGGCCTTTGAAGATAATGCTATGTATCGTACCGAGCGGCGTTATAAAAATAAGTATGTTTTTGCAATGACCGTTTGCAAAAAATAGGTCGCTCAGGTAGAATGGTTTGCCCACATGGTCATGGCAATACGCGGTCCAAACTGCAAAGGGGGCGTCCAAAACTCCACCTTTGAAAAGGAACTCTCTGAAAGGTTCCCGAAGAGGAAGGATCGAGGACACGGATGAAGGAGGCCGACGAACCATGCTGGGAGCAGGAGCATCCGAAGGCAGCCAAGCCAAGACCTTACCTATAGACGTGATCTACTCCTGTTTCACAAGATAAGGTGTAATTTAAGTTCCGCATGTATTTTATGGAAATCCTCTATTACATCTGAATCATTAAGTATATTCACCTAGCGGCCTCACCCATTAGCCCTGAAGATGACCTACAAAGTAGGTCGCAACGTCGGCACAAATATATATAAGTCCTGACTTATTTGGTGTTTTTCATGACTGCTCCCAAACTATCTCCATTCTCCATTAAGTATATTACTTATCAATTTATGTATTTAATCATTAACCTTATTTCAAAAAGAATTAATATAGTATATTTATTATAATTCTTTTGATGCTTACCCGGATGCACAATATATTTATGAATAATGTATTGATGGTTTTAATAGTTAGTAAATTGGTAAATACAAAACAGATCTCTGGAAATGAATCCAATTTAGAATAAAGTTAGAGAACTATTTCTTCCTTATATTAGAATAATGTTAGGACGTTTGAAGAAATAATAATTTGAGTAATCATCTTAAATTATTATTCTGGCATCCCAAAATCAATTACAATATTTAAAATATATCGGTTAGTATTAAAGTCGGTACCCTTAATTAGGAGAAAATTCTGTGGAACGCAGTTGAGAGTGGTCACGGATAAATAACCTTCCTGCATTACTTGTTCAAGGATAAGGGATATGTCATTAATAAAAATTACTATGCTATTCGTTTTTTAAATCAGTTAAGAAAGAAATATATTTGTAATTTGATCATTAATAATGTGGTTAGCATACTCTGGTACGGAGAACGCTTACGAATGTTTCTTGTTTGCAAATGTTTGACATTTCAAGATGGTGATCAATATCACTTAACTTCAGCTTATGCAATTGTATAAAACATTTTTCGAGTAATAAATATTTATTTTTGCATTTTCACTTATTTCATTTTGTATTAAATTGTAAATTATTAATTAATACAAAATATTCAAGAAGAAGCCACATCGACCCCTGGAGATACCTAATGAATATTTGTAGCACTAATCCATTTGCGGGGCACGTCAAACAGAGGACATCCCCTCTTGGCAAACAATGGCTCCTGATATAATAACTGGCAACTTGGGAGGGGACGTCTCGACAATCTTTACGGTCCATCCGCATGCGATTGCAATCCCGCAACGTCCCCTTTATGGAGCACTCACAAGTATATTCGGTATACGCATAATGCATCTTAAAATATACCAAATCGTGCAGTAGCTGTTCAATGAATCTTGTTGATATGAACCAAACTTTGGAGAAGAGAGGGACATGTCTCTGATTTATTAATGGTATAGAATTACTATGCATTTAGTATAACGATCTCAAGGTGGCATACCATTTTATTACTTAAATATATCCAGATCAAAGAATATGACTTTTCCTTGAGATTATAGCTTGGGCAGTGAAGCTATCATAACAAATGATAATAATTAAAACTCCTTATTCTAAGCCACACCATATAGAATAGAACAAATCTAGCATTAAATATTTCAGCAATAACTACTTTTAAGCAATATTTACATGGTACTTATAATAAATGGTAGTACTGAACAGGTATTTTGGTTGATTCATGCGTTAGTAACATTTTGTTATAACAGTAGTTTTAATAGTTTCAATTTTATATTGAGACTAGAGTGCTATTTAATACTAGTTTTTGCCCATGGCTTCGCTCGCGTGGAATTTAGTCTGCCACATAAAGTTTTGTGACGGATCATTTTAAATAAATAATTTATTTATTTTACCTATAACTTACTCGCTCATCCAAAATATCAGATAACTTCAAAACTGACAGATTCCATACAATATTTGTACCCCTCTTATATTAAGGGGGAAACCCTTGGGGGTGGAATTTTCCAAATTCCTTTCTTAGCGCTCATTTAAGATATACAAAGATCCTATTTGCGAATTTTAAGATGCTAAGTTCACTGGTTTCTGCAGTGCGTTGACCGCTGGTTGTGCTAGTCAATCAGGTTACAGTTTTATATAAACTTCACATGTGTGGTGTATTGATAAAAAGTAACCTATGTCCTTACCCGGACTTGATATTTCGGAAAATCCTTTCATATCGGATGCTTACCTCATACAAAGAACACACCCTCGAAGTTTCAGGTCTCTACGACCAGCGGTTTTGGCTGTGCGTTGATCTGTCAGTCATTCAGGACAAAGCATTTTATATGTATAGATATTCGCTAAAAGCCTATTTTTTTCACAGTTGATGATAATGAGAACAATATAGTCTCGAGCCGTCACCAAAAGAAATTTAACGAATGGAATCTCAAATTTAATCGAACAACAAAAAAATAAATACATACATTTAAATTTGATACCCTTAATATAATACACAACGAAATAAATACTTTCAAACACAATGTAACTGAATTTATTAATGTAGCAAAGTATAATAATCGGACTGTAGTATAATTAATTACAAATTAAACTCGATCATTTATTTTTTTCAAGGTTTGCAAGAAAATTGAGATTTTTCACAAGCATAATTAGTTTCTAATTATGTTTAATAACGTTGAGCTAGAAAAATTTACCAAAAAGAATTCGTCAGAGCTGAGGCCAATGAGCCCATTAAACACTAATAAATACAGGTTGTTATATATTATGTGGAGAAAATAATTATCCAGTGCTAATGGAAAAATCAATTCAGTCCTTAGTTGAAAGAATCATCGGATATTGTTTTCTTATTCGTGTTTCGTATTATTATCGACCACATTCCAATTATTTTTTCATAATTTTTGCACTTACAATTACAGGTTTCAACATGAAGGAAGATAATTCATAAAGTTAATACAATTTTAATAATTATAGTTTTAGGAAATAATATATTTGTTTTTTTAATATAGATTTTCAGAAAATTATCAACATAATGTTTTTAAATATATTTTTTGCTTAACCCACTCAATGGTGATGTAATGATCAATTACTTTTAAAAAAGAGCATTCATTCATCAGCTGTGAAAACTCATTAATGTAGTTATTAGAAAGTGTGCCTCTGACAGTATTTGTGAAGAAAATAACCTGCTTTTGATTGTTTTCCTCCAACAGTTACCTTTTTTTTTTTTAACCTTCAATTAAAAAGCTAAAAGGTATTTCTCCTAGTATTTTTTTTTATTGAATCCGATGAATAATTTCAATTGCACACGGAACCTTACATTGGACATAATTAAAAGATTATATGCTTGTTTTACTTGAAATTTATGATTTATAATTAACTTCTTCAAATATAAAATTAATTCAATACGATTTACTTCAGCAAAGATATTCCAAAACCAGCGTTATTCTCAAAGAGTTAAAAAATCAGTTTGCTTTGAAAAAAAGATAATAGAAAAGAATTTGTAGTTTAGTTGATATCGGTCTATTCCGATGATACATAATTGTTTAAATTTAGAGTTATGTCGACCATCTGTCTATCGTTTAAAGCTATATAATTTCTGTCCAATCGCATCTGAGTCTTTGGCTTTTAGACCCACATCTTCCGATGTTTTGATGAAATTTGCGAAATACTAGATTACGGCCCCTCATCAAAGTTTTACAAATGGATCAATTGTGAGTGCCTAACGCACGTGAAAAATTATTTTCTGCGAAAAGCCAAGATCTAAGTACCGAGGATTGCAAATAAAATATACTAAGTTGAAAAATTGGTTTTGGAGAAATGCGGTTGAAAAGGCTAAGGTGCCTTGTGTGAGATGTTTCTACTGATGAAACCCACCAAGTCACATCTTTATTTTGTTTCAATTGAACATAAAAAACATACGCCCCTTCTTCCAGGCAACTATTCAATTGTTTGTAATCATACTAAAATAATAAGAACTCTAACCTTTTCATCAACAATTTCTCCAAACCATGTTTTCGACTGGTATTCACAGGGTGTCCCATTTCAAGTGGATAAAACGTTTTTACCTTTTAAACGAAACGAAATTCAGAAAAACGATTCAGGTAAAAGTTGTAGTTATTCAGGCCTACTTTGAAGAAATAAAAAAAAAACATTTTTTGGGGTTTTCACATTAATTGGTCAATATCGACCTTCAAAAAATTTAGTTGCCTCTTGACGCCCATTTTTTTTTATTTTTCTGAAATGTACAATGCAAAAAATGTATGTAACATTTTTTTCTATCTTTCGTAGTTCAAGTAGAAGAAGTATCTGAAGCTCACTACTTCAGTATGCTGTCTTCACAGAAGGTTTTTAAATGTCCAGACATTTTCTGAAAGATTCAACTTACCTTTTATTCAACATTTATTTTATTTTTATTCAACATACCTTGATTAGTAAGTTATTACGACTAAAAGCTCGTAAATAAAATAATTTAATGCTACATTACGTTTCCTCGTAATGTAATGTATTCCTTAGGAATACTAAGGTAATCAACTTTGAATGTTTTTTCTATTTAACTATGAAAGGTAGAAAAAAATATTACATACATTTTTTCCAATTTTTGGATTGTAAATTTCAGAAAAATAAAAATAAATGGGGGTCAAGAGGAAACTACATTTTTTACAGGTCGATATGGACCATTTAAAGCGAAAAAACAAAAAATGCTTTTTTTATTTCTTCAATCTAGGCCTGAATAACTACAACTTTAAGCTGAACCGTTTTTCTGAATTTTGTTTAGTTTAATAGTTAAAAGCATTTGATTCACTTGAAATGGGACCCCCTGTATATCATTTGTAACCCCACGATATGCAAGTATATATTTTTTATAGTTAATATTTTTTGTATGTACTTAGGTAAATATTATATCATTATTATAATTTAACCTTTAAAGGACCTGGTCCCAGAATGAAATTATTTTCTATTCTATTCTATATTACATTGTAGTTTATTCATTAATTTAACTTAAAAAGATCAAATATAAACGTTTAGGACCTGAATAAAATGAAAATAAAAGTTCGCCCTTGAGCTTCCAAAAATCTTTAATGGCTAGAATAAGTTTTAGTTTTTTATTTTTGAAAATATATAATCTGGAAATTACTCAAAATTAGTTTGATATGTCATCCTCATTGAGCTTGACAATGTTTTGCCGATCACCTTTCAAAAAATCGACTTACTTTTCGGCTGTACAACATATACACTATTGTTTAGTATAATGTATGATACAAAGTGTATGAAATTATTATTATCGTTTCCTTTTTGAACATTAACCAATTTCTCTTTACAATTCCGAATGAGATAATTTTACCGATAGATGTACATTCTGACAAACGATGACCGCAGATCGTTCGACCGATCATACTGTCATCAAAGGGACTTCCACTTCATGGTTAACCAAACGCAATGATGTAGCTTCGCATTCAATGTTATTTCCTATCTGTCTCTTCTCGTATCAGTTGGATATAAGGACATGCTGGTACATTATCGATATAGTTTTTCCGGTTATCACTGAACACGAAAACCGTAAATTAAACCAAACTGCCCCCTAACAGGAAATAATATGTAAAACCGAGAGCATGTAAATGGTGCTTAGTAAATAACGGTAACTATCGCTAAGAGACTTATCGACTAATCCACTATCGATTAATAGTTATTAATGATACCAAAGCCGTATGTTTATCCAAGTATATATTATGGATAACGGCTATGTATGCATGAGGCGTAAACTGCCGTAGCATATGCTGGCCAACGTTCAAGCCCTAGGCGTCCTATTAATTGCTACAGCCTGGGCCATCTTCAATATGCAAACTGCATAGTAATCTCCCGTATTATCTATCGCTTACATCAATGCAGGATCAGCTGATCCCTTCCGGCTTCTCATTAATAGCAAACTGATATAAAAATAAATTGTTTATACATAGTATCGAATCCGACAATATTCGAAAAGTTATTATTCTTTGGTATCAATCAGATGCAATGAAAAGTATTAAAAATATTTTCATAATAATTTTATTTCCATTGCTTACTACACGTAAGAGCAGATGGATGCGCCCCCAGTATGGTTGTGCAAAATGTGAAAATAAATTGAACATATGCAATTTACTCAACCAATTCATTGATTTTTAAATGTATATAATTAACGAGGATGCATCTAATGAAAATTAAAATGAAATATAAAATTTAAATTTCCCCTTATCAATGTTATTCATGTTTTGTAAATATTTATTTACGCAATAGTTCAATTTGTATATATTAAAATTGCCAAATTTACTATTTGCTTCTGACTCTTTCTGCTATAAGAAATGACATATTATTTAAATAAAACAGTTTTTTTTTTGCTTTTTTTTTCAAGATTCTATAAAAGTGGAGCTTTTAACGATAAGAGCTATCGCGGTACCGCGCCTGTGCGGTGTCTGGTATTCGTTAAATATTCCTAACTATACTGAAAAAGAAATATTTATGACTCCCACTGTAGCCTCGTACGATTAGCCATAGTAGCATTTGGTGATTTTAAGCGAAAAAACGAACAATAAACGAATATACCAATCTATGAGCGTTTATATTTGATGTTTTTTTTTAACTTGATTTTAAAGTTGATGTTTAGTTAAAACTTCATTTTTTTCTTCTCGTCCACAACAATAAACGATTAGACTTATAGAAGATACTGCTAGAAGAATATTAAGATGTGTTCTTAATGGTGGATATTACTCTATGAAATTACTGTGCTAGTGGAAAAATTAAAGTAATGAATAACAAATTCAACTCAAACTATTTTTACTGAAATTTATGAGATGTAGCTTCAGAAATTTAAATATGATGAATAAAATTTACTTGATAAGTTTAAATTTATTTAACACTTTATTGCTTTAACTTATATTTAAATAAATAAAAAATATACTTTTCTTTATCGATATAGAAGAGAAACATTCTGGAAAAAGTTATATTTGGAAGAAGCGTTAGAAGAAATTATGACTAAATTGAAAATTGGAATAGAGGAGTAATTTTTTTCAACCTTATTTATAGTTAAATCTCATATTAATAAATCTCAATGATTGTTGTATACAGGTTATTCAGGACATACATTAACAGGTTTGTTCACGTAGGCTTCCACGGTCTGCGGTATTGTCCATATAATCTTTTTCCGGGATGGACCGTGTAGTGTTGGTTTTGTTTGCCAAGCTTTCGCTCATCGTGTTGTGAGCTTCTTCAGGGCTAGTCAGTAAAATTTTACTGACTAGCCCTGAAGAAGCTCACAACACGATGAGCGAAAGCTTGGCAAACAAAACCAACACTACACGGTCCATCCCGGAAAAAGATTATATGGACATTAACAGGTTTATTTTTCTCTAGACGGAACTCAGCACAGCACGTGGTAGGTTATACACTGCCTGCAAGACTGAACTGCTATGCGGGTTTCATTGTACATCACTGCCCCTTCCTTCATGATTTTTTTCAATATTCACTTTACCCCAATTATTTTTTTAATTTATGCCAAAGATATTGCACCATAATACATTTATTATTGTCAATAATAATGCACCACAAATACATATTAACAATCGATTAGAGTTCATCTTGTCCCAAAGTAAATTAATATTTATTACGTTATAAACACTAAAACACCTTCATAAAAATTTATTTTCAGCTTTATTGAGATTTATTATAATGAAAGAAAATTATCAAGCAATTATTGTTGCTAAATAAAATATAATATTTTATTATATTAGTTTATTAAACGGAGGGTTGCACCCTTCAACACATTAATGGCCCGCGAGATCAATCTCACATTTACAAAGTATATATATTTGTTAATCGCTAAAGTAGTGCATTCGTATAATCAAAAACTGGCTGTCAAAATTATGAGGTAAAACATGATATAAACATTTTATGATTACAATGAGGGTTTATTTCTATAAATTTATATTTTTATTATTACTATAATTGAATCATAATATCAATTAGCATAATAATGACTCATTATGTTTTAATTCTTCATTCAGTCTTTAGTGAGTCTAAATCTTATAAGAAATATAGAATTTTATATGTGGCACGCAAGATTCTTTAATATAATTTATTAATTCTTGAATGTAAATGAATATATGACCATTAAAATGTATTTAATATTAAACATATTAAATTACATCCAATTCGTTAACATCAAATCCGAATCGTAGTCCATCATACGTGTGCCTGGCCCCTGACAGGGAAAGGTCGGTGTAGGGCAACCTATGACATATCCGATCGGACGTTTGAATGCCATCTCTCGACTGGTGATGGCCTGTGTTTACAGGGTCAATGACGGCTCTTGCATAAATATGGCTGCCTTTCAGTTGAAATTAAATTCATTGCTTCGAGTTCCACTTACGATCTCCATCGTGCCAAATTTAGATATTCCCACGCATGTGTATATTTGAACGCCAATCTATTTTAAATAGACCTCTTAAGTTAAACGCCCTGGCTATTGTGTAATATAATTCGAGCTATTTCCATCTGCCTGCAAAATCAAGGTAATAACAAGGTAATTCTTTTTTCTAGCCCAAAAATATTAAATCCTTAATTTAATCTCTATTAAATACGGAAAATTTTGTTAGTGAAAATTAATGGATGCCAGTGGATGAGGCAATTAGTAATTCATCCTACATTAGGACTCAAAATTCACACTAAATTGAAATATCAAATCTAAATTGGCCGATTTACATTAATTGAATTTCTGCCTCTATTGAGGATATTGATACTGATAAGGGACCGTGTTGATTTAAAGCATTTTTTATACGCATAAACGATTTTTAGGATTTAGAAAAAAATAATAACATATGCATGGTTCTATTTATTATCATTGATATTCAGAAATATAAAAAAAAAATATGTATACCATCTTTCCATATCATATAAAAAGAGGCAGAAACCAGTTATTCCATCCGGAATGAAACCGGTCATCTGTTACAGACGACCAATTATTTGCATCTGTAATTGATATTACTGTTAGCTTTTAGCGCTGTAAGTACATGACAGAAAACTGCAACAACTGCTTTTCTATACAGAAGTCTTTAATTGTTTTTTCTGAGTTCGACCGTGTCACTAAATTCCTGGCCAATGTTTTGCCAGACATACTAGCTTCCTTGAGGCTTGAATTGAGACTGAACAAAAAAAAAAATATTGTTCTATATCTCAAAAAATAAGAAAATGTTGTTGTATAATAAAGGTATTATAATAGTCGGAAAATTATTATTCTTTGAATTGAATGAGAATATAAAGATCCCTTCATACCAAATCCACGTAGTGTATTGTTAATATCCTATCTGAGAAGTTGCGGAACAATATTTAGGAGGTTCTGTCGGGCGGGGCTTACTGGTTCCGGAAGTGGGATTTGTTATTGGAAAAGTGGGTAGTCACTTCCGCTAAGCCGTCAAGTTTCTCTTAATGGCTGGCTCACGCTTTTCCGAAACTTTTACATTAAAATTGTAAATCCGACAAAGGTAGGGAAATTGTTGTACATTCTGTAGGGGATGCTTTATTCACTTACTGAAATATGCTGTTATTATTTTTTCGAGAATTCAATTTTTGAAAGGATACCGAGTTCACAATTAAGTGGACATTAAGCATTTTAAATTTGATATAAGTTTCAAAGAAAATTGAAAAGGGCGAGAGAAACATTCCTTCTGTAAGTGGAAATAAGATTCGAAATATGATGCAGCGAAAATAGAAATTGCAGAAAGTTGAAATATGTATACGTTTTTATAAATTTTGAATTTAAAATTTTTATAAAATCTAACTGATGAAAAACAAAATAAAATATAAATCATAGTACATTTCATTATTTTTGTATAATGACAGTGGTAAAAGAATGAGTCGGAACGTTCCCTATTTAACTCTAACTCTTTGTCACTAATATTTATTTTAATTTGTTTGAAATAAATCCCCAACAGATAAATCTATTTTCGAGTACTATTTGGCAAGATATCAATAAGTTTGCCACAGTTACAGGCGGAGTTAGTATTAATGATTTTTGAATTAAACGAAATTTTAATTTCTCTCTCTCTCTCTCTTTCATATATATATATATGTCTTATCTAAGTATAAATCTAATAAGAGTTTAGGAGTAGTAGTAGATTAGGAGATTAATGTAGAGCCAATTACTACTTGGAACTCCAGAACTGGGTCGTATTATCCCCTAGAAACATATTTCATTTATCTAGCGTGATTCAGGGTAAATTACTGTATTGGAGTAGTCGTCAGAATAATAAGTAATATTTTGCTTCAATTTGATATTTTTTAAAAATTTGTTTTTCATTAAGGAGTGGATAATAATTTTAAAATATTATCAACTCCATAATGAAATAAACAGAACCCAACCGATCCTATTCAAATGAGACAGACCTTTTTTACCTTGATTCGTGTTATTATTGCTAAGTAACAGCTACCGACTTCGGCATGTTCCAGAAAATTTCAAGGATTTCTTTATAACTCGATATTCATCGTAGTTTACATTATTACTAGCTTTTGGGAATTTTTTTAAATTTTCTTCTTGATCCATTTTAAAGGTTCAGTATTGAAAATAATAACGATAAACCATTCAATTCGTATATGTAATCTTTTATTACTTTATTTTACTATAAGAACGAAATTAATCATTTTATATTCACTTTGTCGTAGATGTATTTTTCTATTCATTTGCACCTAAATACGTAAAAATCAGTATTGCTTCTGCACACCCACTACTTACTTATCATTTATACGTAATACACCTTTTATATTCTACACACATTAAATGTAAATTAAAATTGATGGTAATTAAAATGTTTTTAATTTAAAAATTAAATGCACCCTAATGACAATGGTAAAAAACACTCCTTGAAATGCCATGTGAGGAAAATAAAGAAGAAGATAAAAATTATGAAATACGCTATTGATAAAACAATCATAAAAGAAAATATTACTAGCTCATAAAATGGTATAAGTTTATTTTACATATATTCTTTCGGTTTGTTAAAAATCGTATTATCAAAATTTTAGTGTATATCTGTGATAGTCATGTAATATTTTTTTATTCCATTTTGTATACTGTAGATGCTTAATGTTAGTATTTATAATATAAAAACTGAAATAAGTGCTCAACTGTGCGAAATTTTTTTTTGTTGTAATAAATAAGTTATGTTCGTTAACTTCAACTGATTTTCAGAATATTCCTCTTGTTGCTATATGTTTTTATTATGAAATAAAACTCATCAAAAGCTCTACTAAGAATTTTTAGGACAATTCTTGTAAACCGTAAATAATAATATTTCATAAATCTATATTGTTGTTTATAATTTTGTAAATGCGGTTTAATATGGTATTATTGCCCTATAACATACAGCTAGAGAGGTGGTTCGGAATCCGTTAGGCATACGCGTGCTGGGTGCACACTCTATTTAATTTACCACCGGGAGAAAGAAATCGAACTCAATAAATCAGATGCTTACATTTCAATATTTTTCCCGCTCAAAGGCTATAGATTATATTTTACGAGGGCATTCCGTGACCAGGAGCGATCAAAAGGCTGTTTAAGGCAAGCACTTAGCTAATTGACCGAGCGTAGTCACCGAGGCTTACTCCTCTAACCAAATTAGATCCACTGTCGTTCCTGTAGCTATTCTTAGTGGTTAGTCGTGGGTAATTTTTTTCTATTCTCAGGCTTGTATTGGTTATAAAAAAATCTTGAAAATTCATCATAACGACGTATTTATAGCCGCTTAACAATATAGACTACTATGTCGAATTTTCAAAACAGGATTAAGTATCGTGAGTAAATAAAATAAATAAATGAAATAAATGCCTAATATCTTCCAAAGCAAAGTATGAAAGATAAATTCAAACTGAAGAAGAATAGCTCATTTTATAGCAAGTGCTCTGACTAGATGGTTAGGAAAAAATTCAGAAGTGATTTAAAATGATTTCGAATAGTAAATAAAACGACATCCGAGCCATGGCGGTATAACCATCACGAAGTGCAGGAAATGGCATTTCGGGAGCAGAAGGGGCTCCTAGCCGCAGTGAAGGCCACCCGTCTAGGGCTAGGGTACTCCAAAATCAAGATCCCTAGTCCTCCAGGTTGGGGGTTGATGTTGGGCATCTCATCATCATAAAAAATAGCAACCTGCTTTCAAAACTGACAATACAAAAAAAAAAATAAAACACCATTAACTTGGACTGATAAACGAAACCCTAATGTTAAACAATAATTTCCTTAAAAAATTAAACAGATATTAAAGATTTCATTATTAGGCATATAAATTAAATGAAACGATTAGTGTTTTCGTTTAAAGAAATAGTAATGAATGTAAATAATAAATATATTCGCAATTAAAACTTATGAAAGACTTATTTTAATACCAAACAGAGAGTATATATATATATATATATAGTGAAACCTCAACATCAATAAAAACTGGACACTTCATATTTTTCGTATTAAAAGCTAATTTTCAGCACATTTAAACATCTTTAATTTATTAAACAAGTTTTTTTTTTTATTTTGGTCCAGAATAATGGTTCTTTCAAATGTTGACATAGCCCGAGCTTTCTTTATTTTGTATTTTTTTGTAATTAATCAATAACAATTACTCACTTTTTGCAGATTTTGTTTAAATAACCCATAAATTAACCGATTCTTACCATAAATTAAAAAGATTTATTTAAAGATACCATCAATTAAAAAAGATCAGTTGTTTCTTCTGGTTAAGACCGTGTCACACGGTCTGAAATATAAGAATAAAATATAAAAGTATTTTGATCAGAGTTTTGTCGTTGAGGTGGCATTTTCAAGTATTTAAATCTTATCGAAACGGAGGAAAATTACCCGCAAAATTTAGGAAAAAAATTTAGGAAAATTTTGGAAAAAATGAACCGCAAAGAACTTACCATATACTAACTTGATTCATAGAAATGTTTAACTCTCTTTATTTTCTTCCACTTCCACCTACACTTTTCCACCAAATGATTTTATATGTACAAACAATTCCATGACTATTTGTATTGCTGTTATTTGTATGATTATTCTCGGAAACATTTCAACGAGTTCCAGCTGTCAACTGCAGAAGGGTTCCGTTGTATATGGAGAACAGATTTAGTTTTAATATGTTTGAACTCAAAATATATATAATAAGCTAGCACTAAATAATTTTCTGACTTATGACTACACAGTACTTATTTTAATGCAAGTAGAATAGATTTAGTAAAACTTATATTAAAATACTGTACATTAATCTGTCTGCAGCTAATCTTGAAATGACAATAGAAAAAAAAAACCTGGAATGCCGAACAAAAAGTTTAATTTTACAATATGATTTTTAAATAGTCCTTTCGCCTGAGTCATCAAGGAAGATTCAAATCTTTTATTTTATGAGCAATATAATCTTCCTTTATTCGTTTTCGAAACAAAGACGCTTGAAGTTGAGGCATGCGAACATACATAGGACTACATATACATATACAGGACTACATATTCTTTAATACTTCCAACTAAATTAAGTAACCAAAAACTGTTACAAAGCTCCTAATCTAGATTTATGTTGGTGTGCTCACAGAAACTGATTCGAATTCCAGGTAAAGAATTCGCAATCGGTTCCGCCACATTTCCACACTTCCTTCTGCTCTGATAGTTTCCAACCTCTGTTTGTTCTTGCTCTGTCTGCATTCTTTCCTGGCTTGTGTTAGAAATTCTATCCGCCTAATACGTTGATATAAACTGATCAAAAATGAATCGGAATATTACTAATTTTGGGGGTATTAACTTTTCCTAGCCTTTTTATATCATTTTTAATATAACGGAACGAAATCTAATTTAAACTGCTGACACTGGATTCTCATACTAGTAATAATATTTGAAACATTGTGTTCAAGATGATGTCTTTCCATGTTTCCATGAAAAACACAAGGTTGTTTATTTATAAAATGAGTAAAGTTTATATTAACTATTCTTAAGAAAATTTGTTGTTACAAACAAAGATTAACAATTGTGTTGTTTATTATTTTCTATATCAATTGAACCAACCATTACCTAATATATAAGCTAATTTAATAAAAATTAACATGTAAAGAATAAATTACAAATATCCGTGTTTATTTTTGAGCAGTTTATATAAAACAAAAACAAAATTACTTAAAATAAATATTTAGTACGAACTGATCTATCATTTTCGAAAGTGGTAATATAAGACCATTTTTCACATATAGAATCGGATTGTTTAAACTACATGAACTAAAAGGAAAATGGATTTTAACCACTTTAAGAAATAGTAGCTTCTTCTATATAATTTCATTAACGATTTTTTTCGCTCCAATATTTTTAAATATAGGATTATTAGATAAGGCCAAAAGTAAATATAAATTTTTATTTCATTATTGATGTATATGAGGAAGACTTTAAATTCATTTTCAAGGAATTGCACCTGAAATTATCAGCAAACGTTATGCTTTAACACTTATTCACTTAGCAAAGTGTGATATTTTTCGATCTATCTGAACCTGTAACAATACAACCCGTGAACGATCTGGGTTTCATTGCTTGATAGAGACTGTACTGTTTCCTGGACAACGGTTGTGCATGGAGGTGATTTGTCTTAGATCGCGCTCAACCACCAGATTTTCCCCTTATTTTGGGTACCCACTTTATAGAGGCTAGGTGAACCCCAGGAGGGTTCTAGATCCAATAAGATCCATCTCCGACCGCTAACAGATTAAATAAAAATCAGCAAGTGAAGGGGATTAGCAAGACCTTTGGCATTGCAACTCAGCGCTGTACCATTGAACCACGATGCTCACTTTTCAAACTATCTACCTTTTAAATTTTATTATGAAATAATAATAATAAAACTTACTTAAAGAATAAATGATTTTTTTTTTCCATATAGGACTTAAATGGGCTTAAATATGATTAAAAAATAATAGCTCAAGAGTTTTTTTAAAAAACTGTAACTAAATTATCGTAACAAATAGGCTAGAAAAGTTGTAATAATTGAATCTAACATCTTATGATTGAAATAAATTCTTATATCTTAACAACCCGTAAAAGTAATTTTTAAATTTTTTATTATCTAATTTCTCGCTTGTTAGTTTTCCTCCACTGCAAGAAATATAAACATGTCAGACACGTAACATAAGGCTATAATCTGTTTGTCAGAGCTACCCGGTTCGAATGAAAAATAGAGAACATAAGAGGGTCGTAGAAAGAAAATGAAAATGTACAGAGAAAAACAAGGGGTGGAGAACAATGGGGTCGGAATCGATATGGCAAAAAATTTCAGGAGTCAAGATAAGAAAGACAGTGGCTGCGGGAGTACATTGCGCCAGCACCACCATCTGCTTTTTGGTTGAGCAGATAGTAGACTTTTTATGGCTATTAACCAGCTCCGGGGGGTTTAAATGGGTTTTAAATTACAATAGAGTTTCAGGTTCAAATCGACCTGAAAATATTAAAAAGATATGACTCTGAACGGTTATTATCAGGATATTACAAAATAGGCTATACCGAACAATAAACTAGAATAGTAGTTTTTATTAGTCGACTATAAAATTATATGGAGGTGGTCATGTGGCATGACAAAATAAACTGTTTAATGAAACCCAAGGTTTCGATTAAGTTACATTCCTTCATCAGCATAGGTATGCTAAACTCAGAACTAAATCTCCCATAATCTGGATAAAAAAAAATAATGGGTATCAGTTCTTGCCGCTTCGATTTAAGTCATATAAGTTTTGACTTTTTTTTCATTTCCTTTTGAATAATATTCTAGAAAATAAAAATAATTTTATTGTTTTTATTTAATAACTATTACCGACTATATAGAGATTAAAGAACCAATTTTATTAATGAAAATCACTATTTCTTTGACATTTTTGTTTTTCGTTAAAATACGTGGTTTATTTTTAAGGCTTTTGTTTTTAGCAAGTACTAAGTTAAAAGCTTTTAGGGCTAGACTTTATAAGCACACATACACACACACATTACAGCTTAATGTGGCTGTGGCCTGCACTGCATTAGCAAAGTTATGTTTATTTTCGTTTCCACCGCCGAAAGGAGTTAACAAAACATTTACTACAAGTACATAACAAACAATTGAGGGGGTTGTTTCCAAAACAAACAATTCTAAAATTGTTTGTTTGTTGAAAAAAAAATGATTTCTATGAAAAAAAATGAAATGAAAAAAAAGAGTGAAAAAGTAGTATATTAAATTTATTTTAGAACGAAGCTTGATTTAAATATTTAAAAAAATAATAAGATAAGTTCTTTTAGTCGAGGTGTTCGTCCCGCATTGTTGGTTCAAACATTGGAAATTCTCTCATAGAAAGCAGCTAATCCTTCACAGAACTTTTGTCTAAAAAATACAGCTTTCTTCATACAGTATTAATCACAGCTCGCCGCGTTTTCCCTAACCGTTTTCCTCTATCCAGTGTTTCCTCTGTGCTCAGCTATCTACTCGTCATAAAATTCTATTATGATGTACAAATTATGCGAGGCAGCCTAGTCTTCTTCCGTCCCTGTTGTGTCCACATCCAGGTCTTCTCAGGAAACCTATCTTAACACCTTAGTATACAAAGCAAGGATAGCACACCCGAGGAATGACCTTTCTATTCCTCCAGGATATAAACAGAAATTACTTCCAAGGCCATAAATGCTACAACAAACAGTTGGGCCGATATCTATATGCAGTTAATCGCTGGGAACGTTATTGAAATGACAGTCGCAACTGTCTCTATTTCTTCGAATTATCGGGCTGAGCAAGTAGTCATTGAAGTATTGAGATTGCTTAGGACACTGAAGATACCTCAGAACTTCGAAATCTTATTTCTTACTGATGCAGCGTCAATGTTACAGTTTCTCATGGCAAAGCGCAACAAAAATCTGAGAAAACTTGCCAAGGAACAGGAAACCTTGACAAACGGAAATGAGAGGGCACACCTTCTGGCTAAGGAGGATGCTTCGAGTTCATACTTTGATTATGCTCTCAGCCTCGAAGAAGTTAAAATCCTAAAAACGCTTTCAGCCTATGGTGGATCGGAAGACACCTAGATCATAGATCCCTCTGTGATAGCGGGGAAGGTGAACAAAATGCATGCCACATCCTCCAGACTTGCATTCTCTTCCCTGTGCAAAGATAGTTGGTTTGACCCTCTCCGATGGAGGTGAGGAAAAAGCTGTATAGGAGGGAGGATCTTAGGGGGACCATTTAATTCCTCTCAACTAGCAATCTAAGAGAAGAAGAAATCCATACTGATTACTATAGATTGACTTTATAACATTAAAATATAGAAAAATTTCTAATCTTTAATACGTCCTACAATAACTCATTTTTTCTAGTTTTTTGATCCGGAAATGAACTTGTGAACTACAGGAGTCAAACCCTGCAAGAGGAAAAGAGCACGTAAGAAATGTTTCGGCCGGTAGCGGGGAGGGATTGGCTGCCAATTAGTCGAGAGGTGGACTGTCGCCGACCGACTGAAGGCTTTATTAAATTAGCCCGAGACCGGATTAGACCCGGCTCACGTTCAGGCCTAAATAAGAGAGGAAAATGTTATCGCTACGTGATCCGAATCCCGGGGGGGTCGCAGTTGAGAGCGGGGGGGCACCTCCTTGCCTGAATTTATTAAAACCGCCTCTGCCCCTGTCTTCCCATCAGCTGCAGCCATTTCCATAAAGCCGTACTTATCTTGAATAAGTGCCTAACTTAGCGAGGAATCCAAAACGCTTCTTAAGTACGCTATATCTGCGAATTGTTCATTCTCTCGGCGGGAAAATTGACTACTTTTGGGTATAATATAATAGAATAAAAACCACTGAAATTAAAAGTCGAGTAATAGTGCATGAAAAGGCATTGGAATATGATCTTGAAGTGGAGACAGAAGGTAAAGGAGTCGCGGCCACGATTAACGTGGGCACAGAGTGTAGAAAAAGATTAAGACAATTAAGCAGTGGAGCACAGAGGATAAACTAGACAGTGAAAAAAAGAAGCAGTAATTGATCAAATGATTTCTAATTTTATGATTTTTTAAATGAATAATGTATGAAAAAAAAAGGTTTATTATAAAAAAATAACTCAATATTTCAAAACACCCATGAATTTTCTGAGGGTTCTTCGAAACCTTAAAATCCTCCTCGCTTTAGAAACTAATAGTCCAGGATCCATGGTCCATTTTTGCACTTGATTACTATCAAGCTGAATCTTCGTGAATAGCTTTGTTTCGATGAGACGCCCAAGAATTTCCTTACTCTTTGATCAAACTATATATTTTGTTGGACAAATATTTTTTCAAATAATTTAGATAATTATCTTGAGATCTAACAAAAAAAAAAAACCCAGTTAGTAATAAATTTTTGAGAATCATCAATTCGACATATTTTATCCTTGCTACCTCTGTTAGCTACGACAATCGAGAATTTCCGTAAAGGAAATTGTTGGGCGTCTTATCGAAATGAAGCTATTCACGAAGATCAGCTTGATAGTTATCAAGTACAAAAATGGACCATGGATCCTGGACTATAAGGACTAGTTTTAAAAAACAGTTCCATTCAATCGAAATTCAATAACTGTACCTATCAAAAATAATTCCTGTAGTATAACTAAAAGTATATAATTTTCAAAGAATTTTTTGTCAGTGTTCCATTATAAAATATTTTTTAATATCTAAAATAAAAGTTGAAAGAATCATCGTCCTTTAGTTAATCTCTTTAAACTTCAAAGTTACAATAGCATGAGGAAAGTTGAGAAAAGTTGTCGCTAATCGAACCTTTCAAATGAATCAGACAGCCTTTGAGTAGATTTTCGTTCAACAGCTAAGCTATTTTATTGATTCAGATAATATCAATAATATCTGATCATTTTCTTTTATTTGTGCATAAATTAATATTTTCGGTTTTTATTATTGAATTTATATTACGATTTGATTAGTTAATTATATTAATTTTATGAGTATGCAAGGCAAAGGCAGATGGGTGAATACTTATTAATAATTATAAATCTAGACACTTCTTCTAATAATTAAGTCATTGATTTCTTAAATTCTTTCCAATGTAAATCCTTTCATAAATTGCATGATACAACTTATAAATCTTCCTTTTTAATGGTTGAAATATTTATTTTATCTTTCTTATTTATTAATTTGATTGGGTAATATTCATGAATTATTCTCTTCAACTGAGATAAATTGTTTCCTAACCAACTTCCAACAAACTCAGGTTTTAGTCCTATGAAATTACTTTTCATATGTAGTAATTAACATACTAGTAAGTAATATTAATATATGCATTACTAATATTTGATCGGTAACAGTTTTAAACCCCCTGAAAAACTTAGTTATATCTTAAAAATATATTATATCAATACAAGTGTCCCTTAACAAATCCTAAAACACCTGAGATGTGATTGTTCTTTAACAGGATAAAGGTCCCTAAAAAAACAAGGTTGAAGAACATTTAATTAGAAGGATTCCCTAATAGAACCAGGAGAACTAAAATCAGAGAGAGCTCAATCAGAATAAAAACGGAAGAGAAATTCGAACAATAAACATTGAAATGTGGATCGAAGCTCGTAAGCCTGCCAATCCCACTAATGGTTAACACAAATGGTCCTCCAAAAGTTTAAACAGAAAAGTCAGCTTCATTCTGTTATAGCGAAGGATTTTTAAGAATATTTTTTTCGAGGAAATATGTCATAAATTAGAATTAGAGGAAAGGGTTAAAAGTCAAGAAATTAAGCATGAGAGGGTTAGGAAGATTTTCCTCAATGCTTCGAATAATTAATCAGTAGAGCATAAAAGATCTAAGAGTTAAAAATTAATCAATTAATTTAGATCATAAGAATAGTATAATTAAATAAAATCAAGAAAACAAAAATAAAAATATTACGATTCATGAATAAATATAATTCTCAGAATTTAAGCCTTTATTCTGACATACATTGTCGGCAGTGATGCGGGTGGCAAACATGAAAGGGAATATGTTTTGGACAAAGAACAGACCTTTTGGTCGGAGCCTTTATGGTCCAAGATGGTGGAGAAAGAGGAAAAGTGAGGGCAAGGTACTACTAGAACTAGGCTGAAGAAGTCATTCTTGAGATGGACACAGAGAAGGAAGGAGGTACTCTGGAGACGTACAGCAAGGAGAGATCTTGCGGAAAAAGGAGCCGGCGGACGAAGCGGACGGAAAAGATGAAGAGTCCCGGAGGCGACAAGAAGACCAACCTGTAACCCAATCTACCCTTGTTCACAGATGAGTTTAATTTATTTTCTGTAAGGCATTTTATGCAAATCCTTTTTATCTATTAAAATCTGAATCATTAACCTTGTTTGAAATTGAATAAATAAACGATCCTTATTGTAATTCTTTTGGTGCTTGCATACCCCAGGTACACTATTTATTTATAAATAATATATTGAAGGTATAATAGATGAGTAAATTGGTAAACACAAGAACAGACCTTTGGAAAGGAACCCAATTAAGATAAAGGCATATAAATAATAATTTGAGTACTCATCCTAAATGAGACTCTGGTATCCCAAATATCAATATATATCAATATATATATATATATATATATATATATATATATATATATATATATATATATATATATATATATATTTATATATATTCAAGATATATTTAAGAGTAAAAAAAATAGAATAACAAATACATACACAAAGTTTGAAAACAAAATTTTTAAATTAATATAATTTTATTTAATATCGTCAACAATACTTTGAATGCCAATTAATCATTCACTTCCTAAGGGACACTCGTAAAATCATAAAAATGTGTAATTTATTCAGTTGAGATGTAACAAGATTCTTTAAGATGATTAAAACCGGTATTTATTAAATATTACTCAAAGTCAAGTTTATAGGAACTTAACGAAAGAAACAAGTTTTCGCTATTAAAGATAATGATCCTTAAATAACCCATTCATGACTGAAATATCGCAACATTGATCCAACTATAAAGCTATTAAAAATATCAATAGTATTTATTTATCACAGCATGAAATTTGAAAATAGATTTAGCCAACCAGTTCCACCAAAAAAAAAAAATAGAACCAATTTATGCTACCGAAAACAAGGAAAATAATTGAAACTAAATGCAAAGAAAAATTTAAGTATCTATAAAGCAGACATAATAAAAATAAAAATATCAAAATCATGTAAATAATTATACAATAGTACAAATTTTTCAAACAATAAAAAAAAAAATTGAAAAAATATTGATCAGATTCACCCATATAGGCTAAGTTGGTTTTAAAGCAGTAACGTGTAAAGTCCTTTCCTTATAGCTCAAACATTTTAGCCTTAGTTTTTCTTTTAACATCTACTTAACTATTGTAAGCGGCTGTAATCCTAAATGTAACCTGTCTACCCTGACCGTTCACAATATACATTACATTCTACTCATTTTCTTAATTTTCCTAACTAATTCCGAACTATTGCTGTACAGTGGATGGAGGTGTTACTGAAGTTCTCGACGCAAAACTAAAACGGTTGATGAATTTCTTCGTTCGTTTCATCTTTGGGATCCCGAGACGCCCCGGTCAGATCACCCGATATTACGTAGAGTTGAAGTTGCTTTACCCTTCCTGTCGCCGTAAGTATTTCCTAGCTACCTTTCTTTACCAAGTTATTAATTTCAGCTGGGCATCATGCATTTCCATTCTCCTTAAATTCAAAGCCTTGGTCCGCTCTTCTAACACCCGTTCTCGGCTTTCAGACCTATAACAGAGTCCCATCGAACAGCAGCTTTTGATAGAGCTTTCCTTATCCGATCCTCGTCCCTTTTGAATTCTATACCCTCTTCCATTCATCGTTCCAATAGTCTTTCAGCCCTCAAGTCCGGGATAACTCAGTTTTCAGATTAAAATGTTCTAATTGATGAATGAATATTTGTATTTATATATAAGTGCATATTTTGCATATCATTGACGCTCCACTGATCTAGTTAGATATTCCTAAACACAAGTTATCTTAGATGATATTGTTTTCATGTTTGTTTCATTATTTGCTTTGTTTTTTTTTTCTACCGACAGTTTGCACACATAGTAACTATCAATTGATTCTTTCTCTATAAATATTTTTATATTATTTCTATATGATTTTTAATTCTTGTACTCTGTTTTTTTTAGTTTTTAAATATTATCAAACGATGAATTGAATTGGTCAGGGGGTACAGTCAATGATAACACAAAAATTAAGCAAAAGTTAATTTTTACTAATCGTGCCAACGTTTCGGCCTACATTGTAGCCATCATCAGGGCAAATAGTGGGTGCGGCGACATGACACATTTGCAACTGTCAACTGATAACTCTGATGACTAAAAACTGTGAGTCAACATTAGCGAGTTGATAGTTGACAGTTGTAAGTGTTGCGACAAGTTATCGCACCCATAATTAGTCCTGAAGATGGCCGACAACGTAGGCCGAAACGTTGGCACGATTAATAAAAACTAAGTTTTGTTTAATGTTTGTGTTATCATTGACTGCACCCCCTGACCAATTCAATCCATCATTTGAATTATCCAGTCAACTATTTTTTCATTCCATCTCAACTTTAAATACTACCATTGGAGGTAATTCGCAAAATTTTTTTCATTAATTCTCTCTCATTGGTTAATTTAATTCTAATAATTATTTAAATTTAATTACATTATACTATAAGACATAATATTACCCTGTATAGAATACCTGTATCGTTATTCTAAAGGAACTTGTCCGAGAATAAATACATATTTATTATATATATATATATATATATATGTGTGTGTGTGTGTGTGTGTGTGTGTGTGTGTGCCCCCTCAATAAGAGCTGGTTGAGTTCCATTAGAATTCATCCCTGCCATAGTTTCGTATGGCCTTCGTTGACAGATATATATAAATAGCTTAGAACTTTATGTGCATATCAACTCTTTATAGCACATAATGTATATTCAAATATGGGTTAAATTATAATTCCTGAACTATAAACCTACTAAGCAATCGTAAATATTTAATGGAATCATTAATAATACTTGTTGGCCTAGTACTCCTGCTAACTCCTGCTAATGGTTCTCAAGCAGCATAATTTATAAGCATAATAAGATTCAAATGTACTTTGATGATAAGTACGGACTCTTGTTGTTTAGTCAAACAAATCCCTGATATAGCCTGGCTTCCAATAAACTCGACTCCCCCTAGATCGTAGATCGAGAGGAGGCCTACCCTCCTAAGAGCTCCAGGAAGAGAGGACAATATCGAGCCAGAGGACTCAGATGGCGAATAAGAAGACCCCAGTAATATCTTAACTAAGGAACAGCCCCCAGCCGACACATGTTCGTATAAGAAGGGTATAAATTCAATAAGAAAGAGGAATCTTGGGAGGGTGAATACGTTAGCAAGGGGCATTGTCTGTCTTTATATCGAGATGGGTTCTAATACCCCATTCACATCTGCTATATATGAGAACCCGGGTTTCGATATCTTTGTCTACACGCTCTCGCTTTTAATGTTATTCATATCCCGGGCCTTTTTCTCTACATTCGGCTTAAATCTTATTCCAGAGGTCCCTTTGATAAAACTAGGCTGTTCACATTTATTCTTTAGAAAGTTTCGTTATATATAAGAACGTAGTTGGTCTTAGGATGATAGGATTTGGGTGTAGGATGTTGGCGAAAATCAGAATAAAATGAAGTATAAAAAATCTAAACGGCCTCTTTTAACTAAAAGATCTCATTATAAAGTATATAAAAAAACAACAACACAGAATTCATCATACATAAGCTAAAGCTACTTTAAACGCAGTGACCATATTTAAAGATAAACGGAGACTAATTTTTTTCCACAGAACCAAAATATTTCAGCGTTCCATTCTCGCTCATCCCACCATTCTTTGGAACTCACTCCCACCTGATATCCGTCATGCGTCTTCCTTATACACATTCAAATCCAAGTTATTTTTGTATTCTCTACCAGAACATACATATTAGCTTTTATTTATTTTTTATATATTTATTCTTATATTTATAATTATTTTTAATTTTTACTTTATATTCATTTTTTACATTTTAGTTAGTACTTTTTTTTCTCTGGCTTTTCAGATTGTAGACGATGCTGCAGTGAGAGTCTTAAATTTTGGCTATCCCTGTGTAATTGGAATAGGGATCTGTAACGAGTACATGACGCTTATAACCACTTTTTTACATCCCTTTCGAAGAACAGCCTAACAAAGGATTTTTTACTCCCATTACAAAACCGCGATCTTAATATAGTAGGCTGTTGACCACTAGACCACAGGTGTCCACTGAATGACAACACAATCTTGAAACACACGTGTAACATTAATGCATTATGCATATCTATATTGAAAATCCAGGGCACAGGAGAATCATATAGTATAAAAAATTATTGTAGAAAGAGTAAATATTAATAATAAAAAACATGTGTAAGTAATGTATAACTCAAATAAAAAATTAAATAATACAGTAAAAATACTTAAATTATTATTGATATAAAATATTGAATTGATATAATAATAGAAAACATATTAATATAAAACAAATAATTGAAGCAAAAATTAGATGACCGAATTAATATTTAAGAAAAAGATCCAAGTGGTCATCACGAAGAATTAAATACATATGAATTGAAAGCATACATTCTAGTACTGCAGCAATAGGTATTTTCCCTGGGGTATTTTTTCCCAAGCGAACAATCATTTTTACATAAAAATAAAATATAAACACATATAATATTGCTGGGATTATTGATGAGTTCAGTCTACGAGGTACACGGTTTCAACTCCAAAATGGAATGTGTGAAGACAAGCTGTATTTAATTTAAGTTTTAAGAACTATTTATTTTTCAATGAATGCTTACAATTTTATAATTAATTCAAAATTTTTAATTTTAGCAAAAATTGCAATAGCTTAAAAATATACAACGTAAATACAGAATAAAAATTAGAATAACACAAACGTTAGATACCTGCTGTAGGTATTCAAGTCTCTCCATAACCTATACTTGTCATAACCAAAATAATTGAACTTCGACCTCTTGTACATGTTCTACAAAAATATTTTAGCAAATTAAGTTGTCATATTGGTTCCTAGTTCCAAAGAGATTCTTTTCTACTTTTTAGCTTATTTTGTAACGGATAGGGGGAAATCATGTTCTATAATCCTAGTTAATTGAGCTAAAAACACATGTTTTGTAATAGCTGGAGATGAAAGAAGTCAGATATACATTTTGCGTAAAATTTATTGACTGCACCCTCCACCATTTTAAACATTCCATAAAACTTAAGTTATCATATTTCTATATTATCGATAAATAATTTTCGTAAAAAATATATATAAGTGTTTTATTTCTATTTTAGTCAACAAATTTTAAAAGCTTAACTTTTTTTCCAGTAGAAAGAGTTTAGTAAATAAAGTTGTATAGAGGTAAATGTATTGTGTTTTTCAATGCTACAAACCCTCGAGCGAGCGGAGTGGTTAGTGGTAGAGCACTGAGCTGCCATTCCGGAAATCCTGGTTCAAATCCCGCTGCAGGCCATGATTTTTATTTAGTCTATTTGCAGCGGGAGATGGATCATATAGGACCTAGGACCCTTCTGGGGTTCACTTAGCCTCTATAAAATATATTACAAATAGGGTACCCAAAATAAGAGGGGGAAATCTGGCGGTTGAGCGTGACCTTAGGAAAAGTCATTTCTTTGCAGAACCATTGTCCATGAAACAGTACAGTTTCTACCATGTACTGAACCCCAGACCCTTCATGGGTTGTAGTGGTACAGGGTTTTTTTTTAGTGACCCCAAGTTGGTTTTACATCTGACAATCTTAGCTTCCCCTCTCCAGCCCCAAGGACACGTTTATTATCTCCCCGGAGGAGTTGAACCTCCTTAATGAAGACAAAGGAAAAACAACAGACCTTTTAAGTTTTATATTAGTAATTCTTATAATAGAGGCCCTTTGAAGGGAGGATTAAATGACCCCCTCCAGCCAATCCTGAGGGCTCGAAGGAAAAAGCAAAAGAACGGGGACAGGACTGAGCTTTAAAAAGTGCTCCCTCCCTGTTATTGCCTAACAAGGACTTAAATTGAATGAGAGGGACTTTGAAGAGAGGGCTCACTATCTGTAACTACGTAAAACTGTTTACTTCTTCCTCGGGACTCCTCCCTCCTAACGTCATCCCATCTTCCTCCCTCTTCTTCCTAACGCCATCCCATCTTCCTCCCTTCCTTCGGGAACATCTGATTCCTAAAGCCAGCCGTCCTTATTCTTAGTAAACAAATCGAGTTATTACATTATTACATTTGTTTTATTCAGTCTGTTTGACTTTTTTTTAAATATCTATTTTTGTTTAGAACATTCCAACTTTTGACAGCACATAGTATGAATTATTGGGTTGACTGACAAATAATGCACTCTTCACGTGACTATTATTTATTAAAGATTTTTTTCCCTTAATTTTCTTCGATTTTGGATATAGCATTTTGGTTAACACAAAAAAATTTCATGATAAATAAGAAAACTATTAAAAAAATATTGATGCGAATAAATATAAGCATTTTGAATTTACTAGCTACTTTACCTAACGGATGAATTCAAATGATAATCTGTTTGAAAAATTTGAATAGATTATATTGATTTAAAGGGGTTATAAATTGAAATTTTCTAAAATATATAATATGGGTCAATTAAAAAAAAAAATGTCATTTTAGATCTCTAGCTGAAACTAACGTGAGTTTTTAGAAAAAAATACTGTCATTCTACCCTTAATTGTTTAAGGGCTGGGAGTATGTGAGCTGGGAGTATGTGAGCCTCACTTAACTATCTAACACTAAACTAAACGCCACTAAATCAACTACAAACCGAGCGGCCGTAACACATAGTTACCTTCATCATTCAGTAAGTAGTGGATATTTAAAAAAAAAACTGAAATTGTTCTATAAACTACATTTATCAGCTGTAAAAAGAGATATAAAAGTGACATTTTTTTTTTTTAATTCACATGTATATTATTTTTTTCAATTAAAAAAATGTCACTTTTATATGCAGGTGGAAGGAAGTTGGGCAGCATTCAAGAACATAGTCATGGACGAAGCTGAATCAACTTGAAGTAAAATCAGGACCGGCAATAGAACCAAAATAACTGCCTGGTGGACCGAGAGGTTGAGGAAGAAATAAAAAAGAAAAAGCTCAGATGGAAGCAGTATCTGAACACCAGCACTGATGCAGACTACCATCCCTATCAGGAAAAAAGAAGGAAGACCAAAGATGTTGTCGTAGCTGCAAAAAGGAAGGCCTAGGATGAATTCGGAAACAAGATGTAAGAAAATTTCCGAGAAAATCAAAAACTGTTCTACATGGTTATTCGGGTTATGCGTAAGGAGAGCGAGCCAGCAATAACAAGGAAGGGAACGTCCTCAGCAACCCAAAAGACATAATGAACAGATGGGCCGAGTACTTCAGGGAGCTACTGGAGATGGATAGCAGCGATCAGGAAGCAACAGAACTGAACCATCTTCTACAATCGTGCTGTGAAGAACACGACTTCATTAATGAAGATGAAATAGCAGAAGTATTAGCGTCTCTCAATTTAGGAAAAGCTGCAGGAATGGATGGCATCACGCCAGATATAAAGAAATACGTGGGGACCACAGGAGAAATGATGTTTCAGCATCTACTCAACTTGGAATGGAAGAACAAAGTAGAGCCAAAAGACTGGGAAATCTCTGTCATAATACCAATATTTAAGAAAGGAAACAAAAGAGATTGCCACAACGATAGAGGAATCTCCCTTCATAGTGTACCCAGCAAAATATACTCCAAAATACTAGAAAGACGTCTTAAGAATGCAGTAGAACCAATGCTGGGGGAATACCAATATGGATTCAGAGGAAATAGAAGCACCCAAGACCTTATCTTCGCACTGAGAAAAACATCTGAAAAGATCATAGAAAAGAACAAGGAAGTCTTCATCTGTTTTGGCGACCTCACAAAGGCCTTCGACAGGATCAGAAAAGAAGATATTATAAAGGCTCTCAGGGAGAAAAAAGTCAATCTGGGATTCCAGGAAGGAATCTTAAGTCTTTTCAAACTACAGAGAAATGTTGTGAGGGCATGTAATGAGACATCACAGGAATTTGTAACAACCCAAGGGATCAGCCAAGGATGTAGCCTAAGCCCATTACTTTTTATTTTGACACTGGACACGGCCCTGAAAAGACCTAAGTCAAAAATGAAACAGTACCATCTAGGGTATAGAAACCTTAGGCCAACCCACCTTGTAATTATGTATTCTGGCATTTGCCGACGACATAATTGTTTTTGCAAACAATTGGAGGAAACTCCAGTTCAATTTTCGCAGCCTACAACAAGATTTGGACGTGATTAACATGAAAATAAATACAGGGAAAACCTAAATCATGAGAATAGAATGAAAAAGCGAGCATGGGGACCGAGTCGTAAGACTAAACAACACGAGGTTAGAGCAAGTAAGGGATTTTAAATATCTCGGTGCACGAACACGGCTGGATAGGTGGCGAAATAAATTAACGAATAAAAGCTGCCAGTAGGAGTTTTAATTCCCTCAAGAAAGGATTCATCGGGAAAAAAGAAGTGTCAAAAAACACAAAAAAGTAGTTTATAAAAATACTTTCTTACCGATTCTCACCTATTCAAGTGAACCTTGGACTCTAAGCAAAATAACTCAAGAGCCAAATTCTAGCCATCGAGATGCGATACATAAGAGGAATGGAAGGGAAGAACTGAAGAGACGGAGTGCGAAACGTAATAATACGGTTAAATATCGGACTTCGGCCGGCTGGGGATATTATCGAGGAGCATCAGCTGAGGTGGTTCGGGAATGTTTCCAGAATGGCGGAAAACAGAGTGGCGAAGGCAGTATTTGAGACGAAGGTGAAGGGATCCTCCCACCGTTGGCGGTAGAAGAGGAGAAGATTAAATAAGATAAATAAATGTATTCGTTTTTTGGGAAATTTGAATTAATTAACTTATTAGATTAATATCATTTATTCAAATTCTTCAAATAGATTATCGTTTGAATTTATTCGTTACTAAATTAACTAATAAACTTTATGTGTTTCGCTTTTATTAGTCAAAAATTCGTATCAAAAATCTTTAAATAGTTTTCTTATTTATATTGATAATTTGTATTGTACATTATGTTTCTTAGGAAGAGTTATTGTTAGAATTATAATTATATCTATTGAGATCGATAAGATGACATTTTTTAAAAGTAATTTTATTCATTTCTGACCAAAAAAAGGTGTACTATATTTAATAAGGGTTGTAATTGAAAAGGGCAATACTATATTAAAAATCGAAGAAAATTATAAACCGAATATTCACTGAATCAGAAGTTATAACAAAATTGGATAGAACGAAAAAAAAAATACGTCAGACTAGAGAGAAGTGGAATGCCATTTATGTGTTAATAATAATGCAAATTTATTCATTAGAAGCTAAATCTAAGCTCAATTAAAGCAGAATAACCTTGATGGCTGGTTTACGACGGCGGGGACAACTGCAATGTCTGTTGAGAGTTGTAAGTAGTCGCAGTCCATTGTAATAGGGCTATTATTCAAAATACCCTTGTCTTCGTTTGATATTCATTTAATAATTGTTTCAGTTACTGTTCTAATCTCTACATCCATTCCTTAAGCTGTGTTCAATTCGATACTAGTAATTTTATAGAAATAAGAAACTACATTTCAATAGTGCCCCCTCACAGGTAATTGATCCATGTTTTGAAAAGAAAAATTAATCTTGCGAAGAAATCCAAACATCACAATGAAGATTATAATTTTTAGTTTTTCTTCCCCTAGCCCCTTGGCTTTTATCATTTTCTTGAAAATAACATAATAAAGATACGAGGAATGTGAATAATATTTGCTTGAGATTGGTAGTGGTAGGAGTGGGGGGTCTAGTGATGGGGCTCACTAGTTCTTTTTTATTGGAGTTTGTTAGTAGTTTACTCAGTCCATGTTGAGTGTCAGTACATGTGTTTGCCAGCGCTGAGGTTGGCCTGTCGGTGTATGTTGATTTGACGAGTCCAAGGGTCTCGTGTAGGGTATGGTCTCGTGTGTGGTGAAGATTGTAGTGTTTTGAAGCTTATATGCTTGTGTTAGTAGGGTTTTTTTTCCAGAAACACTATTACGATCCAATATTAATATTGTTACAGTCACAGAGAGGAAGGCGGAAACAAGGGATTAACGTCTTAATCCCACCGACGGGAGAAGTTAAGATTGGATTAGAACCTTCTCGACCATACTAGAACCGCCTTCGCTTTGTCGGAAGAGATTAAGAAGGTTCTCGACAATCCCAGATTCCGCCTTGTCTATTTAAATACCCTCATCGCCTCGAGTGAGTCAGTCAGAGAGTAGACCAGGCACTGTGATGAACTTAATTGATGTAATATGTGTTAGTGTGATAAAATATTCAGTATTGAACCGGCCAATGTAATAAGTGTATCAGTGGACTGTGACAGTCTTGTGAGTGTAATAAACCGTTTCTGTTTATTACTGTGTGTCAGTTTGTTATATTAGGAGATTCTTTCGGTGGACTTGGTGGAAATCGGTGGACTTTGATTAGTGAACTGTATGGTAGGTGTAAATTGTAGTGTAATTTTATAGTAATCGTACAAATTTATGTACATAGTTAAGTCATTTAGAATTAGTAACATCTTATATTATTTTAGTAATTAAATAGGAGTTAAGTTATAATAAATATTTAGAATATTGTTATTGTAAATTTATATTAGTTTAATAATTTAATTGTTTGTAACATCATTGTATTCCTTTTGTCACTTTGTTAATTAATATTAGTATCTTGAATTTAGGAGTAGTTTAATTCATTTTAAAACCCAGTAGCCCGTAACAATATTAATCTTAAATATTAATCCAAATAAATAGAGCTTTAGCCTTTTTTTACTGTTAAGCTTTCGGTGTCTCTGTATACAAAAACAAAATATAATTAGTTACATAAAATATAACTTTATAGAAGTTAAAAGCATAATTATTTTTAATTACGATACATTTTAAAAGACCGGTAGGTCACCAATATATATAAATATACATTGGAGTAATGTATATCATTACTCCAACAAATCACGTTTAGCCCAATCTTATTGCAGATAAAAAATAACTAGTGTTCCTTGCCTTATCACTCAATTATTTTTATTTAATTTTAAGTATTTAATGATTAATGGTGGACTTATTTTAATATTCCTAAACCTATTTTAATATTTTCAGTTTATTTTTGTTAGCACGGTCAAAGCAACAGCTGTCATGAAAACTTACTACAAGTTATATTTTATTTCTTATAAATAAATATCAATTTATCTCAATAATATTAACAATTTAATCTCATTTCAAGCTATTACTAAAAGTTGGTTTTCTATCATCAAAATATAACTTATTACACGGTAAGTTCCGTGCTCATTAGTTTCAAACTAATTTCAGCTACACGAAGAGTTACTACATCCTAAATATTTATAATGAAGGGAAGTAGCTATATCTATAATAGAACTTTAAATTACCGCCCAACTTTTAAAAAGGGCGTGCTGGTTTTTCGTTACTCCGGGCACGATCTAGAGCATTTCGGTTAATAGCGAAAGGAGGCTAAGCCGAGACCTATAATTTTTGTAGAGAAAAAAATATGAATGAGGTGAAAAAAGAGCTAATATCGATTGTAAAAAAAATATATAATAGCATATCTAGATGTGATCAATCTTGTGCCCAAACACGTAACTAGCCCTGATCAAATTAATGGGAATTCTGAATATTCGTGAACCTGGTTGGAATTCGTGTTTTGTAAATATCTTACATAGCATTGCGTCGTGACCAACCGTGGTTCAAACTGTAGTCGCGTGTTGGATCTATCGATGAAATAGAATGCATTACTCGTGATAATCAATGAAGTTTAGTTTGATCAATTGAATCTGCTTTAATTCAATATATAAACTTACTAAGAACCTCGATCAGGTTCAAAGATCAAAAATATGATCATTTTAGATGAAGAAATGTTTCTGCTGAATTAATTACTGAGATAGTCAGTCATCAGAAATCTAAATACATATGTACTTCTTTTAAATTAATTATTCATTGAAATTTACAACTGCATTATAACAATACAACAGTTATATGCAAGAATGATACATAGAGTCATGGATATAGACAAGTAAAGAAATACCCACTGGTGTAATTAAAATAATAATTTTAAGTAAGAAGGTCATGAGACCACTTCCTTTTCAGACGCCTCGGACGATTATCAGGAATTGAAGAAGTAGCTGGATTTGAAACCAGTGGGTTTGAATAGGAATGAAATTTTTCATGAAAAGACTGGTATCGGGTTTGACCAAATCAGTACCAAACGGGACGGACATTGAGGTCATCATAGATAACGTTACTAAATGTATAATAAAATTAAACAGAATCCGGGTCTTTGCACATATGTAAGCACAAGGCAAGATGATATCCTTTTCATCAAATTCAAGGAAGAGATTTTAAAATCTATTGGCTAAAAACTAATGTAGAGTACGACAGCACTAGTAGCTTGTTAAACAAATGACTTGGTTAAAACTCCCATATATATTTAATTGGAGGCTTGTAAGCCTTTTCACCAATTATGTTATACAGTGAAATCAAGGATGTGTCATTTTCATGGCAAGTTATAGGATATAATTCGTTTGCAGACTGTGAGTAGCCAAAATCCATGGGTCAAGGCTGGTTTGTTATTGTAAACTATCATACACTTCTGTTCAAAAAGAGTATGTAAGATTGAAGAACGTTGGTTCAATGAAAGTATTTCACTATCCATTTTCAAAATTACGATGTTTTGCCGTATTTTTATAGATATATTTATTGTGATAATTTTCATTTTTAATTAAATATTATTTTTTAATAAATTTAATTTTTAATTGATTTTTTTCATTTCTACCTTGATTTTCGTAGAGGAATACATAAAATTCATAAAGGAACATTACTGGGAACAAGGGACATTCTTAGGCCTTTCCTGCCCCTCTCTCTCCCCCCCCCTCTCACACTCTCTCAATCTTTATATATATATATATATATATATATATATATATATATATATATATATATACATATATATGCGTGCGTTATTTTTCTTTTGCTCGTTGGAAT
This sequence comes from Arma custos, assembly GCA_037127475.1. Taxonomy (NCBI): domain Eukaryota; kingdom Metazoa; phylum Arthropoda; class Insecta; order Hemiptera; family Pentatomidae; genus Arma; species Arma custos. Next base: position 204,480,980 of record CM073759.1, on the reverse strand, counting down.
CATAAACCATTATGGTATTTAACCACTTGTATTCTTCTAGCTGACAATCTAAGGCTACACGTACACATACAGTACATATAGTCACTCAAGATTACATATCACGAACAATGAGTAAACATATTTATTTGTCATCAAGTATAATTAAATTGAATTCTAATAGATTTAAAGCATATTTGGTATATTGTAACAACCTTAAATAAATACCCTCTTTAGTTGCTACGGGCAATATTTTCAATCCATTCACCAGGTGTTTTCGACCGTTTATTCAAAATCTTTGCTGACGATTCGCCGGCCATACTGCAAGCTTCCTCAAGACTTATTCTGAGTCTGATTAAGACATTAATAAAGATATAATTTAGATTATTAAGATTCTCAGATTAATCCCTGATGAAGCTAGTATAGCCAGCGAAACGTTGGCAAATAATTTGACTTCACACTCGAAACAAGAAAAAAACCCAGATGAGTGGATTAAAAACCTTAAATAACTATACTAATGATACATAACGAATTATTGATCTTTATTTTATATAATAAGTCTTCACTAGGGTTTACCCTTTAGGTACCTACACCTTCAGCATCCCCTAGAGCTATCCTCTATAAACAATACCGCCCGCATACAAGAAACCTCTGTTCTCGGGAATAGAGAGGCGATAAATATTTCCAGATCTGGCTGGAGGCCGAGGGCGATGTAACTGGAATTCCAAATATCCAGGCATCCATATATCTCTCCGGGAACTGTAAAATATTCCCTATAGGTCGGACCAGTAGGAGGACTATAATTATGAAGAGGGGACGGCCACAGTTATATATCTTCATCAGGACTCGAGAGGGATTACACGACATATTTTTGTCCTCTCGGCGAGATAAATCTGATTAGGGGTCGCGCAAGGACCACTATTTCGACCATTATGGTCTTATATTGCGTCCAGTTTATTCCGAGCACGATAGGGTCAGAGTGGTTGTTTTTTCTCTCTCTTTCTCGTTCTAAATATGTCATTTCTCTTTAGTCGAAAAATGGAATTTACAGAAGTATAAATTTTATATGTGATGAACAATAGAGCAAATATTTTTTTTTGCTAAAAAAAAAAGGAGTTTGACCGACTCTTTTTGATACATATTTTTTGTGTAATGATAAGAAACATTTGTAACCAAGTTTGTTAGCCCGTATATATCTCAAAAGAGGGGTGTAAATTATACACACACACACACACACACACACACACACACACACACACACACACATATATATATATATGTATATATATATATATATATATATATATATATATATAAAATATATACAAACATATATATTTATATTTTTAAGAGGAAATAAAGCCAGGAAATACATGTTATTATTCTGTCTCGACATTATTAAGCTCGTGGGATGAATGCGTTGAGGGTGATGTGGCGGATTTGTGTTTGGATAGTGGTCCGTGGACAGAAGTTTGTAAACAGAGATTGATGGTATCGGCATCAAGTCTTCGGATTTGCAAAGCCTTATTATTATTATTATTATTCCATCAATATTTAATGAGCGAGGTGGCTCTGACGTAATGGGCTGAGTTCCGTTTCGAAGGCTGCGTGTAAAACTCCGGCTGTAACAGATTTTATTAAATCAGTTAACAGCCGGAGATGAATTCTTTGGGATTTGTAGACCCTCCTGGGGCTTACCCTCCCTCTATAATGTGCGTAACCAAAATAAACCTGGCAGTGAGATATTTTATAACCTAGCAGATAATTATTTTATAATAATTTATTTAAAATAGTTATATAAACCTAGGAGAACACCTGAAGGATACAGGTTGAGATCTAATCAAGGAATCAACAAGGAAACAACAGACTTAGATACTGACGTTAACTTGGGAAGGCTAAGGTTCTATTGACACATTATGAGGATGAATCCTGGAAGACAAAACCATAAAATTTTTCAGCGAATCCACTGTAACAAACATTCAACAGGATATTTCAAACAACTTAAGGATTATATGGAGCAACAGACAGAGACATTATATGGGGTTAACAGACAGAGATGAATACAGAAGGACGATCAAGGGAATAAAGTTCTTGTGGGAAAAAAGTGCACCAAAAAGGGTCTTGAGTTGTCTGAGGAGAGAAAACGTAGGGATGCAAAGCTCATGAAGGACATATGGGAAAAAAGGAAACAGATGAGGAAGAAGCATTAGAGTTATGATATTCGCGTGGTCTTTAAGGCCTTTTCGTGGAAAAAAAAATATTAAAAAAAAAAATGACCAATTAAACCAAACTTACAACTTTATGCTTCTCAGTTGCAGAACTGTAAAATCTGATTCCATTATGAATCCAAATAAAAGTAAGCTCCAACATTTCTACAGTAACAGCTTTACAATAGAGATAAATATTTTTACCAATTGAGGTAACTGTTTTGGGAGGCAAGTTTTCAAGCAAAGAAGGTTCTCCTAATATATGAAAAATAAATCATTAATACAATGAATAAACAAGCACAATTAGGTATTTTTTTCAAATTTACATATATATTTGATGCAAACAAGATGATAGCTGAGAATGTAATGAGATGTTAAATACATGGAAGTCAATTTAATATTTAATATGCACCAACTTTTTTAAGTTGTATATCTTCTTTGGGGCTATGATGTATTAGAAAAATGTAAGGAAAATAAAATTAAAAAAAAAAAAAAGTAAAGGAGAATAAAATGAAAAGTTAGCATTAAATGCACTCCTTATCTAATAATGGAAATTAATGTTTATGTATGACTGAAATTTCGATCTGATCAAAATAACAAATCTAATAGCTCCATGAAATGTTCCATTAAAACATTCAATATTTGCATTAAACAAACAAATAAATCTATTTCTTACTTTGAAAAATAATTAAAAACTGTTTTCATTTAAATTAGAAAAAAATAAAAGAAAAATTAAATTTTACCTAGAATATTTATTTAAATTTTTCAAATTTAATTTTCAATTATTCAATACCAAGAGCTTTAATGCAGTTCTTTTCTAATGAATATTTAATGCTCTTACAAATCTCCTCTGTGCACAACCCTTATAGAAACAAAACATTCCTAATCATGTTATGTACCTCATGAGTATTCTTCATCACTTGTAGTGGTACAATTGTTTTATTTTAAATATTATGTGCAGTGATGGGATGTATAAATTATAGAATATATAAAACGGTCCAATTGGCAGACATGTAATAATTAAATTATTTATTTACTTATTAGACAATTTTATTTAATCGCTTTACAATCAATAAAACAAGGAACAGATAAAGATTAATGAAAAAGTTAATGTTGAAATTTATACCAATACTTTATTTAATATTTTTTATAGTCCTTATTTCCTGGATCGTTAAAATGCCAGTATATTGAAAAAGATTGTTGCTTTTCCTCCTTCAAGTCGTTTCTTCCAGCTTATAAAAAAAGAATTATAAATATGAATCTGTAAGTATTCCCTATTCTCTTTGAACTAAATATCTCTATTAATTTCAGTCAATGGATAATTCTATACAAAGATATTTGTATAATGAAAATCGAAACGGTTGAGTTCAAACACTTGTATTATTACCATGTTTTATTATCTCAATTAATTAATTTAATTATATTATTAATTTAAACCACCGTAGTAAAAAAAGATTAATTTTTTAACTCTTAGTATGAATTCTTTCCATCCACACTTTCAACTATCATCAAACTTACTTGAATCGCTGGGCTTGAATAAAAAGTTTTTTTACTTTACCTCAACACTTTACCTCTTATTCTGCATATAAATATTTTTTTAATGGCTACTTATAACTTCATATAGAACTTGATGAATTCTTATTGATTCATTCCATACTGAATTCAATATTATTTCAATTATTCATAGATTTCCAGAAAATTCTGTCAGCCCGTGGTATTGAAAATTTGTCAAGATTAACAAAAATGCCTGCTGTATTCTTTTTTTTTTTTCATAAACAGTTCCAAATATTGATATTTATCAGGAAGTTTTAATTATGCAATTTAATGAAGACAGTTTTTTTTTTTTTAAGAATTGCAGATAATATAGCTAAGTACTTGATAAGGCGTGACTTAGCCCCTTCCGGCTTTTCCGCATTAATAATATAACGCCAATACTATCAATTAATAACAATATTAAAACTATTATTACCAAGTATTATTGGATTGATTAATGCTCCATTAAAATAAATGGACCATTTTCCTCTTTTGTATATTTTTTCTCAAGAGTTGTATAATGTATTTTTTTAAAAAATAATAATTAATAGTTAAGTAATAAATGATGTTTTTAATTCAATGGAAATCTCATTAAGTCCAGTTTTCCTTCTGAAAGTTCCTTCTGTTTTTTTGTGAATTCAAACCTGTGATAAATAAAATTTCCCCCCGATCTGAGTAATGAGCCATGTTGGAGGCTAAATTGGAAATTTGATCCAAAGGGAGGGGGTGTAGTCATCGATCTCGAAACGTTAATTCTGCACCTAAACCGAAAACCATTTTTAAGAATTGTTTTTGTTGGATGATTTTATTCATCATCCGGTGAATATCAAATTAGGAGTTTTCGCGCTCAAGGGACTCTCAATCGCAGCCCCCTCTAGTGGGTGTTATAGTCAGACTCGGCCATAAACAATTAATGTAAGGGCTCAGTGTGATATATCTTGACACTATATTGGAAATAGGTGACAATGAATTTGAAAACATGTTTCATTAATTTCAAACTCCTGCATGAATTCCAGACGTACATAATACTTAAATACCGAATTTGAGACGAATAGTCCTAATTAAATTCGTATAAATGTTGTCAACATTTTCCGGCTTCATTGATACCGATTTCGGTTATTAAAACGTATTTGTTTTCAAGATTCTTACAATATACAAACCCATGAGGAACAATAAATACGAGGGGTGTCCGTAAAATAAGTTCCCCTGTTGTGGCACGGCCGTGCAAGTTGCGGCAGGTCCCTCAGACGGCACCAGCGTGTCGCTTGGACTCCCCCCTCCACATCCCAACCCCAGTCAACTCGCTGCCACCATCAGTTCGACCTTGACAGCCTTGAAAGATGGAGCTCCCAATCGCTTCCCCCGCCAGGTATGAGATACGATCCGTGATCCGTTTTTTGTGTGCTAAAGGCAATTCGGCGACCGAAATTCATTCCCAACTTACGGAAGTGTATGGTGAAACATGCATGAGTGTCCAGATGGTGCGCAAATGGTGCAAAGAGTTTAAAGAAGGGCGCACAGATGTGCACGATGAACACCGTGCTGTTGTTGTGCGAATTTTTGCCAACGGGCACGACAGTCAATGCTGAACGCTACTGTAACACTCTGAAAAATCTTAGGAGGGCCATACAAAACAAGAGGAGGGGCATGCTCACTAAAGGAGTCCGTTTTCTTCACGACAACGCTCGTCCGCATACAGCCCGCGTCACTACCGCTCTCATCGAGGATTTCGGATGGGAAATCATCCAACACCCACCCTACAGCCCCGATCTGGCCCCAAGTGATTACCATCTGTTCCCAAGCCTGAAAAAACACCTAGGCGGAACGAATTTTGGGACAAGAGAGGAATTGGAAGAAGAGATCATGAAGTTCTTCAACAGTGCGGCGGCGGACCTCTATGATCAGGGCATAAAAAAATGGTGACACGGATGCAGAAGTGCATCGATGTCAACGGGGGCTACGTAGAAAAATAGTTTAATGTTCAAGATTTCTAATGATGTAATATATAATGGTAATAAAACATTTTTTTCACTTTTAAAAAATAGGGAAACTTATTTTACGGACACCGCTCGTATAAAGTAATTTCAAAATGATTTTAATGCAGCCAATTAATATTCTACTAAAATACATAAATGTTTAAAACATGTAGTTTTGTGGTGTTGGTGTACGCCTCTCGCAGCATTATTCATTTATGTTCATTTATTCCTGTTTATTCCCTTTAATGGAGCAAATAACCAATTAGTTGGAACTTTTTTTAATATTTTTTTAAATATAATACCAACATAAATAAAAAAAAGACAGTAATGATATGACTCAAGTAGCGATCAAGAACAAGATATAAAGTGATTATTAATTTATGTATTTATCCAGGTTTCAGTTTCTTATAAGGACTATAATTAAATAGACGAAGTAATATATGGGTGTAAAAAGTAAAAACCGTACCATAGCCCATGGAATGTAGTGAATGCATGAGACTGTGGTGTTTCCTAGGCATCGGTTGTGCAAGGTGATTTGGTGATGATCACACACAACCGCCACATTTTTCTCCAAATTAATGGTACTTAAATTATAGAGGTTGGGTGAGGCATAGTACGGTCCCAAGATCTCATTTTTACCTCAGAGTTTATTCACAAGCGATAACTTGATGTATTATATTTCAGTCTGATGAGATAATTATGGAACAATCAGTCCCATAAATTTAAAATTATTTTAAAATGAAATTATACTGTAGGAAAAATATAATTATAAAAATGTTATCTCTTTAAAAGTATATTTATAAAACAAAATAAAAATATGGGAGATAATCAAAGGAAAAATTTCCTTCTTCTTATACTGGCATCGTATTCTCTCTCAGATCATCATTGAGTAATTTCAAACGAAACACAAGGACAAAATTAAATAAAACTAATGCTCATTTACTTTTCAGAATTATTAAATATAAACTCAGGACGATTATAAGTAAAACAGGACTGAATTCTTCTCAACTAAGTTAATTTTAAACTAATGCCAGTTCCAGAATCAGAAGCATCTGTTGGAATTCTTGGAGTATACGCTCTGAATAAAATTTGTCACGGAGCTGAAGCGTAAAAACCAAGCGACTTGAAATAGATCCTGTAATTTTCGGAAGGCGTTACAGCTGCCTACAAAATGGTAGAGAAATTATATGTTTCCTTGGTCTTTAATGTATTATCCTTTAATTGTTTTAATGAATTATATTATAATACTAATCCCAGTTCCATATAATATATTATATCATATCATATATTATAATAATCTTTCGCCCTTTCTTTCTTTCTGATTCAGTCATCTCTTCTACTTTACAGGGTAGAGGTATAATAATAATATTATATATAATAACAGTACTATGTATAACAACAATGAGCAATAATAACCTGTACCACTACAATCTGTGAACGGGTCTGGGGTTCAGTACATGGAAGAGATTGTACTTCATTGGAAACGGTTCTGCAAGTAGGTGACTTGTCCTAGATGATGCTCAATTGCCTGATTTTCCCCCTTATTTTGGGTACCCTATTTTTATAACATTTTATACAGGCTGGGTGAGCTCCAGGAGGGTTCTAGATCCTATATGATCCATCTTCGGCCTCCAACAGATTAAATAAAAGTCTTGCCTGCAGCGGGATTTGAACAAGGATTTCCGGTATCACAACTCAGTGCTATTATGTTTCAGTAAGATAAAATTATGAAAAAGAAAGTACTAATAGATAATTCTTTCTTACAAATCAACTGTCACAACATTTAAAAAAAAAAAAATCTGTACCATTACAATAAACTATATGAGGAAAATACTAGTCGTTTTCCAGTCTTCTTAAAGTATCTGTAAAACGTTTATTTGTTTTGACGGTTATTTTGAAAATTCCAACTTCTTTAATATATTTTTTCAATATATTAATACAGTGGCTAACAGTCATAATGATACACCATGATAATGATAGGAATATTTGAACAAAGACATAGTTCAACTTATAATACATTAAAACAATAATTTATTATAATCGCTTAACATCCTAATATGTTTTTTTGTGAATAAACATATAAAAATGAATAATGATTTAAGAATAATAATAAAGCACATATGTTTATTATTCCTAATCTCACAGTAACCTCTTTTCCCAATATTTGTTTATGTTATACAATTTTACTTTTTTTTTTAAACTCTTGTATTGAAATTTTTAGGGTCTTTTCCTAGTCAGTCTCACAAAATATACCGAACGTTTGAGAATTTTTCAATAATGTCGTGTGACAATATGATTTGGTCATGCAACATTTTAATGATGGTAAATCACCCAACCAAATAGTCGAAATTATAAAATAAAAACGCTTTTGACTGTCCAGGGTACAAAGGAGAAATTCAAAAAGGAAAACCACATCACTAGAAAAAAGTTAAAAGTAATAAGAACGAGACGCATCGTCAGGGAAATAAAACAAAATCCACGTTTCAGTGAACCCAAAATATAAACGGAACTATCCAAACGCTTAAGTAAACTACAATAGTAGTTAGAATAGTTACAATAGTTAATTCAGAAACAGCAATGCATCTCCTGAAGTCAAAAGGTAATAAAAAGTGAGTTGTATAATTTTGACTAAGAGATGAAATGATTTAAAATTTATATGAAGTTAAATTTTTGTTTATTTATTTTTTTAAATAATCGGACTTGAATATTTTTAATTGTAATGTACATATTTAAAATGATACTATAATTAAATGTGTAAAAGAGTTTCTGGTATTGTTTCCTGAACCATTTAAGTTTTTATTATTTTTTCGAATCTCTACAGAGTGTATCAACCGTTCTATGACCCATTATAGTATATTAATATATTTCTGTAAATTGAATGAAAATATTTTCTTAAATACAGTTCAATGAAAGTGATTATAGTGCGATGAAAGATTGTCTAAAATTTATACCTTAATGTTACCCTGTTGTAATGTTATCCGATACACTTCCGCAATAACAATTAAGCGTTGCTCATGCACCCTTGCATCAAAGTCAGAAGTAAACAAAACCCTAACTTGACTGGGACATATGGAGGCTTCAGACATAGCCATAATGAACCCCTAGCTCTATTCCAGTTGATCACACGCTAATGGCTGCTAGAAAAAAAAAAGTAGTGTTGGCGTTCCTTTGAATCAAAAAGCTCGGTAATTAACAAAGGCCAAAGCGCAGAAAGAGGAATGACCATGGCTGTAATCATTTCCTAAGCAAGTCCTTCTAGGCAGCGGGTGATGGATTGATGGATTGTTTACCTTTAACTGGAATAATCCATACTTTCTTTATTAACTGTATGGTACAAATATTTTAATGCGTTCCTAGTACGTGGTAGAGACTGTTCTATTTCTAGAGCAACTGTTACGCAGGGAGGTGATTTTTCCTAAATTACGCTCAACTGACCGGGTATCCACACTATAGAGGCTCTTAACAGATTATATTTATTATCTGCCATAGCCGGATTTTAACCTTGGACCTTCGGTACTCAACCACTGAACCAACAGTGTAAATCCCTCCATGTATATAAAAAGAATAATAAAATTGTAGAAATATTTCTAATATACAGAATATAAAGCATAATACAGCTATCGAAAAAATATTTTCCAGGAGAGTTATAGAAGATTTTTGTAGTAACGATAAAAGCGATACATTATTCGTGTAACAATAATATAAGTATGGCAATAAATGAAAATGTGCGATTCATGCTCCATATTAGATTTTTTTTATTTATGAAAAATTGTAGCGTATTTAACTAACATCATTTTTGTATTGATTACGGAAACAATAGTAAAAACATTCCATCACCCCTAGATAAGTCACAATTTCACCTGAAAATTTCTTATTTTCAGGACTCTGCTCCCTCCCCAATCCTGCTATCCACACACGATCGATCATTCAGGTACCGATGACCATAAGCTTTTCTCTCAATCAGACTTGAACGATTTAGTACGAGATCTGGGCCTTCCAAAGGATTCAGCGGAAGTTTTAGGGTCCAGACTTTAAGAAGGACATATGTTAGCCTACGGTGTTTCAATTTCATGGTACCAATTTAGAGAAAAGGAATTTTCCCATTTTTTTACACAAGAGGGTGAACTAATTTTCTGGAACAATGTACCAGGAATCATGGAAATGTTCAAAATCACGTTTGAACCGGAGGAATGGAGACTTTTCATCGATTCATCAAAAAGGAGTTTGAAAGCTGTACTTCTTCACAATGGTAATCGTTATGCTTCTGTGCCTGTTGGACACTCAGTCCATTTGAAAGAATGCTACGAAAACTTTTGAGTTTGTTCTTAATAAACTCGGCTGCTCTGACTATAAATGGACCATTTGTAGGGATTTGAAAATTACTTTCATGCTACAAGGTCAACAAAGTTTAAATTTAAATTTTGAGTTTAATTACAAAGTGGTTACACAAAGTTTCCATGTTTCCTCTGTGAATGGGATAGCCGGAAGGAGAAAAAACCTATCTAAGGTACTTAATGACAACGAAGCTACAATATAATCACATGGACGTTTAATTTTTTTAAAACACTTCTCTCATAAAAATTGTAGTATCTGTTCAAAAGTCCTTTTAGCAATTCATAAAAATTCGTGATCTGTTGCACCTTTAAGCACCTATAAACAAGACATTGGCTTTCAAGTTATTGTAATTAAAATAAATATATTCACATTTAGTTTCGAATTAAGTTTAAAAGTCTGTGTTTTTTTCATATTTGTTTTGTAGTAGGTTATAAAAAATCAAATAATAAGAAATAGATTGAAGTGCGAGACTCTGTTTAAAGACTTGATTAATATTTAAAAACAAATAGTTTTATCTTAATTTTGTATAAATAATCTACAAAAAACCTGATTCATACTTATAAATTACAATAATTTGAGTTTTTTTATTTCTGAATAATGCATATCCCTGATAAGACCATGTAATTGCGTTAACTGAGTATTAATAAAAACTAACGTTTTTATTGATTTGGATTATTTTAGTTTTAATATTATCCGTGTTGAGACAAAGCTCGTTAGTTCGGTTTTAAATTTCTTAAAAGTAAGCGAAGGTGTGGACTTTATGTTGTAATTGGAAAAGATTTCGCAACAATAGAGCGAAATAATAGGAAGAAATCTAAACTATTACAATAAAATCTACTCACCAAAGATGCGATTCCGGCAGCTTCGATAAGACCTGTCTGTCCAGACAAGTGTATCTGATTGGTCAAAAGAGGCTCGTAAAGCTTGTGGTTCTGATAGTCTGGAAATCTTTCTGTACACATTTTTGCAAGTTAACCGGGCCTTAAACTGGTATAGAACTTGAATGAATACAAACGGAAGGCAAGGATCTTGGATATGAAAAAGACTCGCGACTTGAGCTGGATAGCTGGAGGCATAAGCGATGAACATGTATAACTACTGATTGGCTGCACGCTGAAGTCACAAATGAGATTCAAAAAAGCAACATGTGACGAGAGTACCGGTACCGCGCTCTGGCTATCATTATGTATATTAATTAAAGTGTTAGTTAATACCACTAACCGCTAGATGGGGTGTAGTGGTATATTACAAGATTTATTTGTCACTTTACCTTTTCTCATTTATTGAATTAACTTATTTACAAATGAACGCCAAATGGTGTGAAAAAACCGTAATTTTAATTTATGTTGTTTGAACTGAATAAAAAAAATACAACAGGGAAATAAATCAGCAATTAAAAACAATGTTTTGCCAATAATAGTAAATAACGATCGTAATTTTATAAGTAAATAAAAAATAATAATAAACATTATTAAGGGTAAAAGTTAATTGTGACATAATTATTTATAAAAATATTATTTATTAGCTAATATTAAATTTTTCGAATTACTAGAAACAATTTAGAACTTTATTTTATTTTAATTATAGATAATATTCTGTCTATATTATATATTATATGTTTAATAATTATTTATTGATGTAGTGAAAGTTATTATGGCTCTAAGATAATTTACTGCTAATATCCAGTATTAAATATATTAAAGCATATTATATTAATAAAATTGTTTATATTTTATCTGTACATATTTGAATCACATCCATTCCTCTTGTGATCCAATTATGTTTTCATAGGTCATGCTATACTCTAATTATATTTAGTTGTTATTATTTGTGCTAACAGTTAGTATAGGTGTATTCAGATGCGACTAATAATATTTATTAGTATAAGGTATTTTATAAAGTACTAAATTTGTTCTTTTTCCGTCTAAATTTGTGTACGGTTGGCTGCCCCAATTCAGACTTTCCTACGTCAAAGAATGGGCCTTTTTTTCAAGGAAATATTCGAAATGAATATTCGTTCGGTATTTACGAAAATGTAGGAATTTGATTTACCTCTCGCCGGGTACGGCGTAGAGAACCCTCTCTTTTTTCCCCTGTCACATCAAAGAATTTTCCCCGTTACAGTAGGAAGGGTGGGACAAATTGAATTCGTGTCTGAAATTCAGGATAAGTGTCTCAAAATAACAAGAGGATATTCTCAAGTACACTCCTGGAGAAATTTATCCTTTGGATTTATTCCTTTTTTCGATGGAATGAGCAATATATCAATACATAATTCCGGGGCAGTTGGATCGTCTGATTAGAATAGAAGAAAAAATATATTTCAAATTCGATGTCAAACGATTCTAGAGAGATAAAGTGAATGTCGGCGTCGATTTATTGCTTTTAAGAATAAATAAATAATTTCTCAATACTGAAGGTATCGAATATTGCGACTTTGAAATGCGCATTAGTATGTAATTTAAAAACACTTCAAACTCTTAAATTTATTTCCTAAGAAGTTATTTCAAATTATAATATAAAATATGGAATTTTTATTCTATATTTTAACATAATGATGTATAACTACTTTTTATTTTAATTTATAAGTGAAAAATGGTGGTTTAAACGGCGGCTTATTCTGAACAGATTTAACTTTCACTAGTAGGTACAAGGCTGATTCATATGGCAATTCCAGTTCTATATCTGGAAAAATGATCTGTTTGGCGGTAAAGAATTTATTCCATATATAGTGATAAACTGTTTATTAAAAATCGACGTTTCGATTATCACTGCAGGCTTTCTTCAGGGCTTGTGATGCAGGTCACAAGTATAGATGTGAACCTTGAGTCGAATTGATGTACAATTTATCGTTTGAATATGAATAGTTTAGATATCAATAAACAATTTACCGCTATTTAAGGAATTAATTCTTAAAACACCCGGACCATTTTCTATCCTTTAAATAAAATGTCAAGTAACAATTATTCAAGTTTATATTGTTTAACCCATTCGACCGTGTGTGCAATAACAGTAATGTGCAATTATCAGTTTTTCTGAGTAAACTAATCGTCGAAATAAGATTTTTCTTGAACTAATAAAATCTGTATTGTACAGGAAAACAAAATTCGGCATTGGATTTGATGTGCACCAAAAAATCTAAAAACTTGTTTTTTTAACTTTTAAAAAATTTGCTTTGCATTATATTCTGTTCTTTATTATTGAAAGCAAAATAAAGAATTTATATTATCTAGCTATTTTTGAAATAAATGTTTATGAATTTTTTAATGATGTATTTTCATTTTACCTTCATTAGGGCGTTCAATCCGCTCCTTGCAATATAAATTTTCCAAGGAGCTAGCTGCACACCTGGTGTGCAATGATCTTTTTTATGTGAATTCACCTACGAATTGAGTGATTTCCATAGTCAACATTTTTGTAATATTAAAAATGAACAATATAAAGAAGAAAAAATATTTCGTTCCTCGGGACCGGGTTCGAAATAAATATTCGTCTCGATTGGATTAAAAGCAAATAATTATTTTCTTCCAATAGAAAATCATTTATCAAAAATATCCCTTGAATAAACGAACTCATGCTCATTAAGTCCTTACTGATATAAGCGATAACTGTTTGACAATATAAATATCTTGACAATACAAAACTTCGCTTTGCCATATGAATTTCAAAGAATAAACATAGTATTGTTTTTAATGAACTGTAGTCAACATGCATAAATTTTCTTTTTTTTTTGACTAGACCACCTCATTTAATAGTTTATAAATACACTTTATTGTTTAGTAGGGCTATAATTACAATAAATTTAATATTACAACTTCCGTTCTATTATTAATCCCGTTTTTAATTTTTTATTTCAAGTCCGTTGTATCATCGTTGTATATTACAATTAGACGGAGACAAAAGCTGGGAATTAATACGTGATTAGGCAGGTTACCTGAGCCCAGGTAGAAGGCAAGGGATGGATTGAGGTCGGGCTAATTCTATACAGTGAAGTTGGCGAGTGGCTCTGAGGATCTATCCTCATATCACGTCGGCATTAAGATGTAAAGGCTACTCCAGGTTCCAAGAGAACTTCTATCTGGAATGAACGGTCCCTAACTTCATACCTCCGCTCTTAGCTTCGGCCACTTGGGGGTTTAAGAAATAAATAAGTTTTATTATAGAATGAGTATAATACAGTTTATAATAATTGTATAACGATACTTATTATAACAGCTAAACTAGAACTAAATATATATACAGTGTATGTAAATACTGGAAGTGACAAAGACAAGTAATCAGGTTGAAAAAAATGAGAGAAAAAGATCTTACTGCTCATTCTGTAGTTATAAACTTTTAAAAAATCCAAAATGATGTGTGACGGTTGCGGGGACCCTATTTGTGGAGAGCATCACAAAAAATTTGTCCTAATTGTAACATAAAATTAAAATAAATGTAAATAAATTTTATTTTTACGACTAATTTTTAAATATCAAAAGACTGAAATTTTTTATCAAATAAAATGTTAATTTCTAAAATTATTTTGTTTATTTTCCTTGTCTAGTAATAATAATAATAGTAATAACAAGCTAATAATAAACTTGATCAATGTAAAAAGCGTGTCAAGTGTAGAAAGTAAATTATTTTTGGAATCTTAATCTCAATGGGCTTGAAAAGCCTAGCATGTCCCTTAGTGGTTAAAATTAAGGGTGTTACTGTCAGGGATATATATATATATGTATATATATATATATATATATATATATATATATATATATATATATATATATATATTTCTTTTGGTGTATAAACAGAAAACCCTTTAGTCCAAACAGTCATTGAATTCATTTTTTCATTACATATAAACGTTTCGACCCACGAGTGGTCATTTTCAATACACGCTTCACATCACCATTTAGTCAGTACACCTCAATCTGCAAAAAAACATCTAAAAAATATTCGAAAAATCGTGAACTCAACATTATAAAATTTAACATTATAGAATTTTTTTATATATAAAAACATGAATTTTCCTAATGCTTTTTATCAGCCACACCACTATTCACGGCATCGTCAAAATGTATTGCATAAATGTTACAATTTTTACATCATTGGTGTCCCTACAGCAGAACATAGATACCTTTTTTTTCTGTAGACTTTAAAGGAAGCTGGGTGAGGTCCACCCATAGTCAGCCACTGCAACCAATATGTAGAGCTGGGACTTTGTCAAGTCTGGATTATCAGAGTAATAATAATAGCTTATTGTGTTTTACTTATTATGTATTATTTTTATTTTTAGGTAAAATACAAACATTATAGGTATTTTAGAACATTCTTTTTATTAATATATATTGAGGACTATCTTTTTGTTCTATTTTATAATTATCCGAAATCTATTAGTTTTTTGTTGTTATAAACATACTAATTTAATAGGTAGATATAAAAAAGAAGAGTTGGGTGTGTTAATAGGTTGAAAACTTTTATTTAAATTTTATTAATATAAGCAAGTTGATAATTTATAGAATTAATTTTTATTTTTATTTTTATGTTCATTTAATTTTTAAAAAATGGAGGAGCAGTATTTTGACAAATCTCCTCCTTCCTTTTTATCATTTACTACATTAGTTATGTTATTCGTTACATAAAGTGCTTCTAAGCATTTACGTTTTATTGTATTACTGTCCCTATATAATATTTTAGGTCGGTTGACATTAAATGTATGGAGTTCTGTTTTACTATGTTTAGATAATGATGTGTTATTTTTATATGTAGGTTTTTGGCTGTTTTTGTGGTTAAAAAATCTATTTTTTAAGTGTGTATTTATAATTTATGTTATATACTACATTTTTGTTTTCTAGTAGTGGGATTCTGTATTTTTGATTATTGATTATGTTTTTAATAGGGTTTATGGATGAGTATATTACAGTTTATAATAATTGTATAATGATACTTATTATAACAGCTAAACTAGAACTAAATATATATATATATATATATATATACATATATATATACATATATATATATATATATATATATATATATGAATTTTTTATATTTGTATTCCAAGAATTCCAGTGTCCTACAAATGATTGTAAAGACATAAAAACAATTGAATTTATCATAATTTTTATATCAAATAATTAGAGCAGAGTAGTTCAGCTTGTAGAGTGCTGAGCTGCTTTGTTGAAAGTCCTGGGTTCAAATACCGCTGTGGCAGATAAATCATTTAATCTTTTAGCATACGCCGATGAACCCTGTAGGATGTACAGAACCTTCTGGTGATCACCCTGTCTATATAAAATGCGTAACCTTAATTAAAAAAAATCTGGTGGTTGGAGCGTTATCTCGGACGAATCATATCTCTCAAAAACTTTGTCCTCGAAACACTTCGAGCTCTATCGTGTACTGAACCCAATACTCTGCAAGAGTTGTAGTAGTCATTCATAATGCATAGTGGGAACCTCGGTAAACTGACTATATTAATATATATTATATTTTTAATCTAGAAAACCAAAGAAATGCTATGCTATGGTTCTTCAATGTGAAATTAAATCATCCAAACAACCTGTACCTCTACAACCCATGAATGGTCTGGGACTGAGAACTGATAGACAAATGCTGCTTGCAAAACAGTTCTACAGGGAGGTGATTATTCCTAGATCACACTAGGCTGCCAGATTTTTCCTCTTATTTTGGGTACCGACTTTATAGAAGTAAGTCCCGGGAGGGTCCTAGTCCCATAGGCCGTAAACGGATTTAATAAAAATATGCCAGCGAGCGCGGGATTCGAATCAAGGACCTTCGACATAGTAACTCACTACTCCGCTGTCTGAGTTAATTGTGTGTCTAAACAATCTCCTTGAACAACCGTTGGGTTAGATTCATGTATCGAACACAATAATCTTCATTGATTGTTGTGTCTAATGACTAAAAGATCCTATACTATTAGGAACTATTCATTGTCTATTAAATAGTTTTTTGTATGCAAATGATATTTTTTTCAATCTCAATACTTACATGCGTATTAAAATCTCCTCGGCTTGAGGCTTCCTACAACCAAAATTTTCCTTTAATTCATGTTTCTATTTATTTATTATTCAGATCTTAATTTTCGTTGACTAGATTGTTTGGAAAGTATAGCCAATATCGAAAAATAAATTACAAAAAATAAACACACAGTTTATCCTCGCCAATCAACGTAAACTACCCATATATCAAACGAAACAAGCTAGCATTGCGCTAAATCCATTTTACCTTAAAGTCGCCAGATGCACACCTCCTCCAGTCACGTAGCATTATCGTCAGCCGTGAGGGTGCAACATTGATTCCGATTAAATGGAAATAGAAAACTATCCATTGTAGTCGATGGGAGACAGGTTAGTGATAGATCAGAAGGAGCTGGCCAATCAGGGAGTATTGTAGCCTTCTCCTTTACCGGGACGTGGCATACATTGTGTATGTGCTCGGAGCGTGGGCCTTCTATGGGTTGTTAGCCCACTACGTGGCGGCTCTCTTGGGCACGTAGTGGTATTTTTTATTTAGGAGGGGGCACGCTTTATGCCTGCATGTCCGGTCGGGTCATCTGCGATGGTGGATGGGGAGCCCCGGGAAAATTCCAGTTCCGATGACGGTATTGACTTGGGCGAAGTGTGGAAATGAGAGTCGTTCCGGGCTCTTCGAACAATGTCATCATCAGGACCTTTCAGAGGGAGAAGGTTGATTTGTTATTGTTAATCCATAACTATTTAAACTTGTATAAGATAAGGAAAAATATTCTACAAAACTATTAAAGTTTTTTAAATTTAAAGGCATAAGAGAAATAATACATTTAAAAATGTATTCGAGAAAAAAGTAGTTTTAATATAGTTGAAAGCATGTGTGTTCACAGCCTTATGTCGTCCCTGCCATCGCAAAGTATCGAATGTGAAAAAAAAAAAACGCATTTTTCATTTTCGACTTGTAGTTGCTTTAGGATTGATAACACAAGGGAACAAATTTTTATTAATTTTTTGTTGCATGGAGTTTTAGGCCTGTTGTTTACTAATTAGAGGTTGGTGATTACAAATCTAGCCTCAGTTTTTCTCCAGCACCTTTTGTTTTTGGCAAACAGCTGATAGACATATATTTGTACTAGTCACATTCAAACTTCAATTCAACTGAGTTGTTTAGTGAAAAAGTTTGTGCTCTTGTGTTAAATAACAATGTCCAAGTTAAGAAATATCTGTAGAAACGATCCAAACTATTTCTGTAACATTTGTGGTGAATATACATTCAAAAATTGTAGGTTAAGTGTGTCAGAGTTTATAACACAGGTATATTTTGATTACTTTGGATTCGCTTTGGACATCCGTGACAAGTACTGGATCCCTCATATGGTATGTAAAACATGTGTTGAGTCTTTGAGATTATGGGCAAATAAGAAAAGACCCCATTTTAAGTATCAAACACCAATGATTTGGCGGGAACCTAATAATCATCAAGATGATTGTTATTTTTGTGTGATTGATATTAATGGAATTAATAAAAATAACCGGTCGAAATGGTCTTATCCAAACTTGTTATCTGTTACTCGACCAGTCTTGTTCTCTGGCGATGCACCAGTACCCCAAGCTTCTTCATCTGTACAAAATGATCATGATATAGAAAAACAAAACTATTCTTCAAGTGATGAAAGTCGGACAAGTGATTCTTACCCTGATTTTACTTCTGAGCCCCAGCTCTTTAATCAGGAAGACCTCAATGCATTAATCAGAGATCTTGGTCTTTCTAAAAAGACATCGGAGATTCTAGGTTCTCGATTAAAGCAAAGAAATCTTTTAACCCCAGAAACAAGAATTTCATACTATCGTAACCGAGAGGCAGAATTGCTGTCATTCTTTTCTAAAGATGACGACTTTGCTTTTTGTTCAGATGTTCCTGGTTTATTGAAAGCAATGGGAGTACAGAAGTATGATCCAAATGAATGGCGTTTATTTATTGACTCCTCTAAACGTAGCCTGAAATGTGTACCTATGCATAACGGCAATAAGCTGGGTTCGATACCGATTGCACATTCAACTACAGTCAAAGAAGAATATGCTACTGTAGCTTCTGTAATGGATAGAATCAAATACAACGAACAAAAGTGGTTGATAAGTGTTGATCTAAAAATGGTGAATTTTCTTCTTGGACAACAAGGTGGATATACAAAATATCCATGTTTTATTTGTTTATGGGACAGCAGAGCTAGGTCTGAGCACTGGATTAGAAAAGATTGGCCTTCCAGGCAATCTATGGTTCCGGGACAACTGAATGTAATAAATGAGCCCCTTGTGCCCACGGATCGAATAATACTGCCACCTTTGCATATCAAACTAGGGCTCATGAAACAATTTGTCAAAGCTTTGAACAAGGGTGGTGATTGCTATAAATACATCTCTAAGAAGTTCTTTAAAAAAAGAAGAGCCAAGAAAAAATTAAAAATGGAATTTTTGATGGTCCCCAAATAAGAAGGTTGATAAAGGATGAAAACTTTATTAGTTACATGACTGATATTGAAAAAAATGCCTGGAATGAATTCGTTTGGACTGCTCAAAATTTTCTGGGAAACAAAAAGGAAGAAAGCTATGCGGAGCATATTGAACTAATGTTGTTACACTTCCAGCAGCTTGGTTGTAATATGAGCATCAAAGTACACTTCCTCCACAGCCATTTGGACCGTTTCCCTGAAAATCTTGGTGATCTGAGTGAAGAACAAGGGGAACGGTTCCATCAGGACATTCGAACTATGGAGGAACGTTACCAAGGTCACTGGAATGCTCACATGATGGCGGACTATTGTTGGAGCATTAAAAACAGCCTCCGTGAACCGAATCAAGCCAGAAAATCTAACAAAAGAAAATTTTTTGATATGTAGTGGTAATTTTTTTAATAGTTTTCTTAATAAAAAATATTTTCATCTTAAAAAACAGTTTATAATTATAACCCCAAAAGTAAAGCTGATACAAACAAACTGACTTCAGATCTTAAATCAGCACCTCGAGGAAGTAGAATATTAGTCAAAATATTTCATGCAACAAAAATGTTGTTCCCTTGTGTAATTGATATAAAATTCATATAGAGGGGTCTATCATTCACAAAAACAATGTAAAATGAATAATTGGTTTGACTATATGCATTATTTTTTATTGAACCTTGAAACTGTTTTTTTTTTTTTTAATTATTCTCAAAAGTACCGATTTTCACATTCGATAGTTGGAAATGGCAGGGACGATATCTTTGGACTACCCTATTTATTTTATAGTTTCTTGTATGCTTGAAATAAATCAGATCGAATGCGAGAATATATATATATATATATATATATATATATATATACATATAATATATGTACAAAGATATTCAGCAAAGACCTATGTTTTTGTAAACAGAAATACAGAATCTGGGATTTCAGAATTTTTAAAATTAACACGACTAACGTTACAGGAAAATTGGGGCGACCTGTGGTCTAGTGGTTAGCATAACAAACTACTAAGTCCATGATCGCGGGTTCGTAGCCCGGCAGGTGGCCCTAGGATGTTTTAACGGGAGTAAAAAATCCTTGGTTACGCCATCCTTCGGAAGGGACGTTAAACGGGGGTTCCAAGCCTGAACGATGTCAGGTACTCGTTAAAAAAACCTTATCCTAATTAAACATGGATAGGCAAAATTTAGAGCTCCCAATGTAGCATCGTCCGATTAGCCATAACAGCAAAAAGTGACGTTAAATGAACAAACAACAAAATTTGCCTTACAGAA
Source organism: Arma custos (assembly GCA_037127475.1). Taxonomy (NCBI): domain Eukaryota; kingdom Metazoa; phylum Arthropoda; class Insecta; order Hemiptera; family Pentatomidae; genus Arma; species Arma custos. The sequence goes on along the minus strand of CM073759.1, from coordinate 204,460,195 downwards.
AGTGTAGCGTACTACAGAACAATTAATGCAAGGCAATCGAGAATATTTTATTTTTGTGTTTGTTACGATAAAATATATGCACACAACATATTTTAAGTAAAATTGATTCCATTTTTGCAGACAGAATATTACTCGGCAGAAGTGTTTGTTAATTTATCTAAAGCAACTTTATGCTACTTTGGCTAATCGGACGATACTACAGTGGGAAGCCTAAACCTTCCCTATCCAGGTATAATTAATAAGTAATAAGCAACCATTTCGTCTAAATCCTAGACGAATGTCGTCTCCGATTTCTATCCAAAGGCTCCTGATGGTTTGGGTTATCGTTAAGTCTCAGAAGAAATAGGATGAGAGGGTTAAGATAGGAAGAGAAAGACCTCATTATAACGTCATACGAGAGCCCTTAGAATTTATTGCTTTTTTCTTGCATCGCATGGTCACACAATAACTTCTTCTGGAGTGTAATTAAAGATGCTTATACTAGGTGGTTTTTCGGTGTCTGAGTTTTCGAGATATTGATGCACGAGTAATCAAATATTGTTTGCATTTTTGAACACAATATTCATCGCCAGGTTTTCTTCCCATTTAAGTGAAACAAATTTAAAGAGGCTGAGTGAGCCACTGGAGGGTCAATAGATCCTTGTCAATGGAGGATAGTTACATATTATTTATTATAACCTGTTCTTTTGGTATTGATACACAAAAAAAAAAATCACATGAAATACAATTAAAATTTATCAATTCCAAATGATCACCAAAGATGAATCGAATACAATTAATTTCAATAACTACATCATAGAAGAGTGAAATTTTCTATAGTTCTGATATTTTAACAATTTAGGTTGTTAAATTGAAAAAGAAAATGATATTTTCAATAATGTAAATATTTTTATTATGTTGTATTAGGAAATCATCATTCATAAATTATTTTTGATATAGAATTAATGCAATAATAATAATAATTAATATATCGCAAATAATCTGTGCTATTTATATATGAATAAAATATCTTGAATTCGAAAAAGTAGATGATTATAATGAAATGAATTAAGTTTTCATAGTAGACTTAGTTATAACGTCATGAAATTGTATTGATAACAGTTTAATCTTAAACCTTTATAATAAATTTTAAATTAAAAAATACTGAACCTTCATGATCCGTTTTCTGATACCTAAAACGGATCAAGGATATACATTTTTTAAAATTTTCTCTAAAGCATTAATAATGTAAACTACGATAAATATCGAGTTATAAAGAAATCCTTGAGAGTTTCTGGAGCATTCCAACGTCGGTAGCTGTAACCTAGCACTAGTAATCCGAATCAAGGTAAAACTTCTGTCTTTATTTTTAAAGAGAAAAGATAGGCCCCTAGGCCGAGGGCCTATCTTTTCTCTTTAAAAATAAAAATATTGACCAATAATTATAAAAAATTAAAACTTCTGTCTCATTTGAATGGGATCTGTTAGGTTCTGTTTATTTCATGAACAATCATTAGGAGTGGATAATAATTTTAAAAATATCAAATTGAAGCAAAGTACTGCTAATTATTCTGACAACATGAAACAGCACGCCATTCAGGTTATTTTAAAATTTACTAGACAAACGTTCTAAGCTCCCAAATAATTACAAAAGGTTCATATACATGACAATCATTAGACCCATCTGGACTTACGGAATAGAGCTTTGGGGCTCAACTAAGCCCTCAAATTCCTCTCATATTCACAAGTAACAATCCAAAATCCTTCGTAAAATCCTCAATACTCCTTACTTTGTTAGGAATAATGTCATCGATAATGAACTTAATGTTCCATTTGTTTCTCATTTGGCCCGAATCCGATATCATTATTTTCATGACTTGCCTTACTTTCGCTCAAACCCTCTAGTTTCAGACCTAGCTACCTCTTCAATTCCTGATAATCCTACGAGGCGTCTGAAAAGAAGATGGCCTCCTATTTACTTCTTAGATTAGTATTATACAGTTGTAAATTTCATTGATTAATAAAAGAAATTAAAACAATTAAAAATATATTTTTTATTTCGTCTTTATGTTTTCACCCTAACCTTCGTATTGAAAATTATCTTTTATTTGTCGTTAAAATACCGTCTTATTTAATCTTAGAAATCATAGAAAAAACAATCAATTGGTATTTTTTATTACATGCAATATAAATACATAATTTATAATCTATATGTATATTAAGTACAAAGTTACTGGATGATATTCGAAAAAAATAAATCTGCCCTTAAGGCGCGAGGGATTAAGCCACTCGTTTCATACATATTCAGCAATATTCACCCTTCCACGGCCCTTCTCTGTTTAAGTAGGCTTAATTTTTTCTAACATATTGCTTCTGCTCACGGGGGGGGGGAGGAATCCATTTATATATATCTAAAGCAGAACACCTCAGTAAATTAAGAATTGAGTTTACTTTGTGTACATACAATTTTATTTAGGTAATCCATAAAGAAGTGAGCGATATTTTCGTAAACTAGTATAACAAAATTTTAATATAATGACTCAATCATATATAATATAGTATGTTATAAATGTAATAATATAACATAAATAGCTTTTTATCAGATTTGGAGCGAGCTTGTTTAGCTACAATAAAAAACAAGGTATTATAATATAATGTCAAATATAATGTCAAATTATATTTCACCATACTTAAAAACAGAGTACCTGTGGGAAATGCTTTTCGAGGAAAAAATTATTATAAACGAGAACTTGAGCATCATAAGTACTGAACAATAAAATTAAAAAAACATAGAGGTGAAAACTTCATTAACAGATAAAAGATATTGTGATTCAGATCGTTTTTTTTTTCATGGACCTTCAAGATTGGGAACTTGAATGATACAAATTTGGAAAAATATATGGGTCAATCAAATTCAAAAATTAAGTTGGTTGTTCGACCAATCTTAAATATTATTTTTTTTATATGTTATTATTCTTTTATTGAGGAAATAAAAACCGTTTTTAAAAATGCTTCATTTGTAGTCAATTTTAGGTCTAAAAAGTAGATTTTATAGTACTAATCATTTTTTTTTTCTAAATTTACTGTATTTTAGATAATAACCAATATTGTAAAGCAGACTTGTCTAAATACAATCGTGTCAATTAAATTGCTGTTATAACACCGTGCAGAGATATTCAAAGTATCTAATGCTAGTTTCGTCTAACTGGAAAACCATTATGCACTTATAAACAAAAATGGTCACCATTCGGGAACAATGCTAGATAAACTTATTTAAAAAAAGGGTTTAAATTTCTCAATAACCACATATATTTATTTAGTTAACAATATTCTCAATAACAAAAAAATATTTATCGATTAAAATTAGCCGGTTATTGACACCAAAATTCTGCACGCACTTCCATTATTCATCTTTAAAGGAAAAAAAATCTCAATTCCTAATGAAGATAAGTTGAGGCTTGATTAGCCGATTTGATTTTCAGATTAGTGACAAAAAGATAGGGGAATTCTTCAACGTAGTCGTTTCGTGACTTCGAGTCACATTTTTTCTCGCCTAATGCAATGGCCGACAATTCTCTACAAATACCCGCAATCAACTCCAATCAGACGATTTGTCGCGCCTGGTCTTATCTGAGGTGGTTCGTGGATAGCCCCTAAGTACGTCGTTCGTCCTACTATAATGTGTGTAAGTATGGAAGGTTTGATCGCTTTCTCTTTTGTGTATATATCCTCATTGTTACTTTCTTCAATGTCTCGAGTTCAGATTTGTGTTTTATTATTATGAGGATAGACCCTAAAGTATTTATTTATAATGTATTCAGATTGTACAGGGAATGATTCACTAAGTCAGCCATTAGCTTGAATTGGAGTTCTTACATGTATTACAACTCAATTTTAAGCCCAAAACTTATTCACTGGAGCTATAGATTTATGGTTTATACATTTTTATATATCTATTAAATTATATTAATTATAAATAGGATGCAATAGGAAAAATCCATTTCTGAAACAAAAAGAGCCAGTCTCATTGCTTGTGTTTGTTCAGGTGATTTTGAGACTTTTTTGGATTTTCCCTATTGCATCCTATTTATAATTTATGTCTTTCTTTTATTGTTGTATTAATGATATATATACATTGTGATTTAATATTATTTGTTAAATAAATAAGTACGAATAGCTGACAGTGCATTAATTCTACCATTGTATTATATATATATATGAATCTATGAATCCATCAATGCATATTTTATACCTTTATTTTGGATTTACTGTATTTTTAATGATAGTTTAAACATATCGAACACTTTTTCCAAAACATTTACTAGCAATTATATTTATTTTTAAAAATAAATCCACGGCCCAACTGGTAGTAGATAATGACCAGGAGAGGAACATATTTCAGACGACACTACAACAGGAGACAATGGCAGTTGACACGTATTGTCCGGCCTCTGCTGTCCTGATTTGTCTCACAATTAATCTTAGCTCCTCCTCCTTAGGCCTTAGTCATTAATGTCTTCCCCGTGTCTTTTACCGGAAGGGAGGCGTCCGGGACTTGTCCCTTGTCCAGACCATCTGTCGCAATGGAACTCAGGAATGGCATTAATGAACGTGGGGGAGATAGGATCAACGCATTGTGATTTAGCCGCTTCAGAGCGTACAACAATATTAAATGAGCAGTATGGGTCCCGATGATGGACGAAATGTTATTAACTAAAAATCCTCACAAGATTGCTGCAATGAATTTAATAACCATAATAATAATAAGAAGCCTTAGCGAACCGGAAAACTCGATGTGGATACTACCAATCTCTGTGCGGTTTCATCCTTTTTTTTATTTAGTCTATTAGCGGCCGAAGATGGACCTTATGGGATTTAGGGCCCCCTCCTGCAAATCACATCCCTGCACAACTTTTGTCCATGAAACAGTACAGTCTCTACCATGTACTGACCTCCAGACCCATACATTTTTTTTCTAGTTATTTTCTGAAGCACCAAGAATTATACCATTATATAATAATAAACAAGTTATGTTAATAAAAATTATAATAATATATAGTATATGTTAATATATATATATAATATATATATATATATATATATATATATATATATAATATATATATATATATATATATATATATATATATTTTTTTTTTTTTAGTAATGAATTACTGTGTGAAAATGGACCTTGTTTCCTATTTTGCCTTTCAATGATGGAGGCATTGCAAATAACATGTTTTGGTTTTGTAAATATGCTAAATACTTTTATACGAGCATAAGCTACTTAAGTAAAAATACGATGTCCAAGATAAGGAATGATTAAGATTAATGAAAAATTAGCAATTTATGAATATAAAGGCGGCTTAATTTTAACATTGATATGATATATGATAAATATTATTTTTAATTTACCCTTTTTTTAGTAAAGGGAAATTCAATACAGGTAAAATTATAGAATAAATAAAAATAAAACAATTCTTTTCCATCTAGTAATTAGTATAGTTTAATCAACATGTCAGAGTGTATTCTGAGACATTAATTGGATACAAACAAATATGCAGTGCCTATAGATTTTCTAGGAAGTATTGAAATTTAAGCTAACATCAGATTACAAAAATTTCAAAAATATGTTGAATGAAAATATTATTGCGACATAAATCAGATAATAATTATTAATCATTTATAGATCTTCCACCGCACAACGGTAGAAGAGAGGATTTTGGCGGTGATATATAGTATAATAATATAATAACTATAATTAATATTATAAGAATCCTAAAATATCAAAATGAGCTTGAAAATATTAATGAAAAAAATAAAATAAATCTAACTATATCCCTACTTTTCATAATATGCAAATGACTCGTAATAAACCGTGCTTAGTGCTCACTTCTATTTTTAAAAAGTAATAAAAATGATAATAAACCTCTAACTTCGTATTACTGAATGTATTTCAAAAGGATAGTCAGAAGAAAATTCTATATTAAATTAAAAATCATTTTATTCTTCTTATTGCTTTGAAGAGTGGACATTCAACTAAATAGCATCAGTAACCATTGCCATAGATAGGAGATTTAAATTTTTTTTTCTTAAAAATAATGATGTAAAATAAAGGAAATAAATAATTTCTATAAGAAAGGTAGTTGGCATTAATGGGACCCCAAATAAGTTTTTAATTACAAATGCCTGTAAATGACCTTGACGTAATTGTTGTTATGGCAAATAGTAATATTTGTACTTACTGTAGGTATCTCGAAAAATTAATATCCTTTCTATAACAGTACATGCTTAGATAACAATTATGATGAAAAACATTAAAATATGTAGTCGCCAATCCCACATCATAGTAATGTGGATGAGACCATTTTTCACGCTCTGCAACGTCCTTTGATTTTTTACAATAATATTTTTTTTAAGATTAAGTAAGTCAATTAGTCGAAATGAAGATGATTGAAATCGATTGCTATGATCAATAGACGAAGGACCCGACTTGCCAAGAACTAGAGACTACCTGAGGTCGGGAGGACAAACAAGAGGCCATTCAATTATGTCTAGAATGCAGTGGGGAAAGAACAGTGTCAATAAAGCAAAAGTGCAATATTGACACTGTGCCAGGCCGAGCAATCAGCACGTGGAGCACTCCTCTGTCCACTGTTTTATTCAAGAAGTAGTCTCTACTTCAGTCATATATATATATATATATATATATATATATATATATATATATATATATATATATATACCTTATATAACTTACAACGAAATGAAACGAGTTTCATAGAATTGATTATTTAAATAATTTGATTTTCCACTTATAAATGGACTAGCGTTTATTTTAGTTTTGAAACTATTATTATTTTTTGCATAATATAAGAAACTCCTCGGTTAATCCTGCTGATGGACATATACTTGTCTCAAAGATGAAGCCATTTATGCTTAATTACACCTTAGTGCCTGGAAGAAGATGCCATCATGTCTTTGGATATGAGAAATCGCTAATCCTAAAGTTCAGGATATTAAATCGTACTTATTAAATAATTGTATTTTCTTCAGGAAGCAGAGTGGCTCAGTGGTAGAGCAAGGAGTTGCCATGACGAAAAACTTGGTTCAATTGGCTGCCGGCAAGAGTTTTATTTTGTCTGGTAACAGCCGGACATGGACTCTATATCTAGGACCGTTCTGGGGCTTACCTAGCCTCTTTATAGTGGACATTCAATATAAGGGGGCAATCTGGTGGTTGAGCGTGATCTAGGATAAATTACTTCCTGCATAAGCGTTGTCCATGAGACAGTACAGTCTCTACCATGTATTGGACCTCAAACCCGTTCACAGGTTGTATTGGTACGGATTTTTTTTCTATTTTAATTAGTCCTTGAGAAGTGTTCGTGCTTTCAATTTATTTTGATGTTTTGAGGTTGGCGAAAATCAAATGCAATGATTCCGTTATAAGCTAATAGAAGCGTGTCTAAAAAACACCATCTTATCATAATTCCAACCATCAGGTCATCATAAAACTATTCCAACTTCACAGATTTCTACAGCGCTCACCAAGTCTTAAACGATCAATACATTAATATCGTATTTGGATTGAGTGATATACGTAGTTGAAAACATTTCGTCGATTTGTAAGTTAAAATATGTATCAACTGGGTCTAGTCATACAAGTTTAGGTTTAATCAATTCAAATTTAGGCCTCTTTCTTCACCCTTAGGTGATGAATAAGAGAGCAATGAATTCTCTAAACGTCGCCAAAAAATACTTACAAACACAAAAAATACTTCCAAAAAAAAAAATATTTACAAACACTTTAATCAAGGCGATTGAAAATTAAGCATTATTTTGTTCCTTTTGGGTAGGAAGCGTAGTATCGGCTCCAATATAAGGGCCTGTATAAGAAGAAAACACGAAAAGGTTGAAGGCGTTGTGTGCTAAATGTTGCGTGCATAAGGGGCATCTTAGGAAGGAGATTTGCATCGGAGGGCTAACTTAAAAGGTTTTGATCCTTGCCTAAAGTGCTCGGGTAGGTTGTTCCATCTCAAGCATCTACTTGTCTCTCACTGATACTTAAGATAACAGATTAGATCAAGCGGTATCACTTGCTTTGTTACTAAGCAATTAGTGCTGATATCCTTATTAAAATGAATGGTTTCTATCTTACATGCTCAAACATTATGTGTACCACCAACCACAAAAGACAAACAAAGGACATATTTAAGAAGATAAGGAATGTTTACATTTAACTCCACAAGGCGCATGTATATATAAATAAGGTATAAATTCACAGTAATTGTACCGAACTATATCGAATGATGATTACTTTTGATCAGTTTATATCACTTTAAGATTTTTAGAAAAGTAATTGCTTTTCACTAGAAATTTTACTAAATTATTAGTTTCTCACAATATCAATATTAAAAACATTTATAGTGGAATCAATATCATATATATGTATATATATATATATATATATATATATATATATATATATATATATATATATATATATATATGCATGATATTGATTTACCTACCAGGGGATTGATGACCTACCACATGGACCATCTGCTACTTTATATATAAAAAAAAACTTCTAAAATGAAAATATCACTAAACCAAACCAGTTCAATTGGATTGAGTGATATAGTTGAACATAAATTTTCATAAATAAGCTATAAAAATTTACCTATTAAAAAAAAAAAATAGTGTATGACTCCACCTCCTTCAGCACTGAGTTGTTATGCCGGAAATTCTGGTTCCAATCCCACTATGGGCAAAAACTTTATTTAGTCTGTTTGCAGTCGGAGATGGATCCTATGGCATTAGCCTCCTGGGGCTTACCCAGCTTCTATAAAATGTTATAAAAATAGGGCATCCTAAATAAAGGTGAAAATCTGGCGATTAAGCGTCATCTAGAACAAATCACTTCCCTGCAGAACCCTTGTCCACGAAACAGTACACTCTCTACCATGTACTGAACCCCTTCACGGGTTGTAATGGTAGAGAACAAAAACTACACCTTCTCCATTCAATTGCGTGGTATTATTTTCTTGAATATTATTTACAAACATGTCAACGGTTTGCGATGATTATTGCTTCTGATTTACTTCTAGGTTTTTATTAGAAGTATATTGTCCATAATTTTTTTTCTTCTTCTTTAATCCCGTCGAGTTTTTAGATACTAGTAAGCATTAAAGAGTCGAAACTGAAATTGCGAAACGAAATTCTCAGTATAAAGATATCGTTTTCATTAGTCCCTGAGATGTGGAAATTTAATCTGTGCAACCTTATTTATAATAAAGCTCTAAGATGTATAATATCGAATTTATTCAATATGAAACTGAAATGTTCGTTTTAATAACAATAGGTATGGCCTTAAGCATTGCTGATTTGTGACTAAGATAATCATGTATTTGATAAAAGTAGGAAAACAGTAACAAAAACCTACTAAAGAATTCAATATTAATTAAATCCTACATATTTAGGTCTTTTATGGAATGATTAATGATTTATTTCCATTGCAAGGTCAGATAATTTTTTTTAAAGTTTACAGTACAGTCAGAATAAGATTATCAATCAGCAGTTGATAATTTATCAAAATAGTTAGATTTAGCTTGGCTTATTAGCTGGGATTTTTGTGTTTGATATGCATTACTTCTCTTATTAACACAGAAATTCAACTCTCTAGGATTAGTGTAATTTAATTTCATCTATTCTATTCATCATATTTCCTATCTTTATTAATATTTTCGGTAAGGGAGCATGGTGGCCTAGGGTGCAGAGCAGTGAGGTGCTGAGCTGTGCCTGGTTAGAATTCTGGTAAGATTAAACCATTCAATTAGTAAACGACCGCGTGTGATCTGGGATTCACCTAGTCTCGATAAGTAGGCATCTTTAATCGGGGAAAATGCGTTTGATGTTTGATTGTGATATAGGCCATATTGCTTCTGCTTAGAAGCATTTTAGTCTCTACATTGTACTACTTATTCACCATAGGCTATAGTGGTACGTATTTTATATGTATAGTATAAATAATAATGTACTTAAATTATTTAATATCCTTACTCGGTTCATTTAAGTAACAGAAAGTAATGTTATTAACTATGATTAAAATTAAATTAAATGAAAATTGTCAAAAAGTCTTGTCACACTAAAGAAGAGCCCTATCAAAGGATCCGAACAAGAGAAGAACAAAAAGACGTGCTTTGTAACAATTAATTAGTTAAAGAGGCGTCGAGAGCTAACTCCTCCCCTCCCCCCTCTGAAGAAATTGTTTCCTAAATGATTGAGAGTACAAATATTTGCATCCCGCCATTCTACCGTGAATCGATCTCCCTCTTCTCTCCTCCAAATGCCGCGATGTTTCGTAGCTAAACCTTTGGGAATTTCATCATAATTTCTAGAAAGCAGAGCAATGATATATAAGGATTCAAAAATTAAAAGAAATATGCTGGTTCGATACCTTTACATACATGATTGCTTTTTAACACGCTATTATTAGCTTAGCCTGTATGCATGCAATGGAATATTTCAACTCGATTTTCTGCTAATTCAAAACACCGATCAAAATTAAAATTTTCCAAATTTCTCAAGGACAGATGACAATAAAATAATTTAATAAGTCTTTCTCATTATTTTGAACAGCACCTTCAGATTTTTCTTGTCTAAAGACACGGTAATTTCTTCCTCCAAATATAATTTAATCTTTGAGGAAAGCATATATCTTGTAACAATATTTCCATTACAAGGTCAGATAATTCTTTTTAAAGTTAATGTACAGTCAGAATAAGATTATCAATCAGGAGTTAATAATTTATCAAAAAAGTTAGATTTAGCTTGGCTTGTTAGCGGGGATTTTTGTATTTGATATGCATTTATTCTCTTATTAACACAGAAATTCAACTCTCTAGGATTAGTAATAGAAAAAAAAAAAAATAGTTCAATAATTTGTAGCAAGCGGAGCTAAAAAGTAGAAAATAGTTTTTAATTAGTTTAAAATTTGAAGGGAGTGAAGAACAAAAAGTTCATTTTGCTAACATTCATTCAGAAGCAGTTCTTATAACCGGTAATTTCATGAATTTGAGTAATATGTTTATTTGTATCTACTATCTTGGTCAGTTCTTAATAACATTATATGAATTACTTAAATTAATGACTTAGTACTGACCAGCTGTTTGTTATTATTTTATTAACTATTAGTTGTGATGATTTTAAAAAAATTGTTATTTTCATCGGTTTTAAACGATTTAAAGTAAAATATTCTCAAATATAAACGCTTTGGATAAGTTTAAACCAATCAAAACCCCACCCATGTTTACTCATTAGATGTAAATTTTATATTAAATCACGGATATATATGGATCTGTCAAATTTAAACATAGAGAATACGGAATCCAAATGTAGCTGAAGTATTAAAAAAAAAATTAACCGAGTCCAAACTTCATTGAACTGTTATTAATGAAGAATTGTATTTCTTGAAACATTAAAATGATGGTGACACCACAATTTGTAATAAGATATTTGTATGATTTACGCAAGGCTACCTTATATGATATTGACTTGATACTCATACTTGAAAGCTATTAATATAGTTCATGGATAGTAGGTATGTATATATGTTGAATAACCTAGCTGTGGTTATACATTAGTCAAATACAATTGAGACATGTTTGGTGAAACGCAACACAGATTTATACTTACTGACGTCAATATATGGCTTATCTTAATTAACAAGAATACATTCGGGGTAGAATATACACAGAAATGTCATTTAATATACTAAAATAGTTTCCTGTTGAATAATATCAGTTGACCTGTATATATGAGGAAGAAAATGGTCCGGGTAGAGGTCAAGAAAATTCTCTTATATAGGGAGAACTTTTTATTGTTAAGCCGGAAGGTGTGGGACGGAAGAACTTGTCGAAGAAGAAGCTCGAGAGGGGTGAGAATGCACAGAGTTGGTAGAAGAAGTAGGCGACGGTGACGAAGAGGTTGAGGAAAATTATCTGTATCCTGATTTAGGCCCCGTATTGTTGAAATATATGTACATGGTCCACTAATGTTATTCAACAAGATGGGGCCAAAACCAAGATACAGATAATGTTCCTCAACTTCTTCGTCGCATTGCTAGACTACAAAATTACAGATCTCAAACTCTACTACCTCAGCCTACTTCCTCCATCAATTCAGTGCATTCTCACCCCTCAAGAGCTTCATCTTTGACAAGTTCTTCCGTCCCACAGCGTCCGGCTTACCAATAAAAAATTCTCCCTATGTAAGAGAATTTTCTTGACCTATACTCGGATCATTTTCTTCCTCCTAAAATAACTACTATTTAGAAAACTTATAATTCATTTACTAATAAATTTAGTAATAATTTTGTCTTAGTAATGATGAAGAAACACAACCATGAACTCAAACCTGCTTTATTTTTAGCCTCCTTCCGTAAACACAATTACGTTATATTTTATATTTAAATATCCCTGATTGCCAAAGATATTGAATGTTAATTAAATAATAATAAATCAAATTTAAAACAGAAATGTATTTACTTATTGCCAAGGAAAATAAAATTATAAAATAATCTAATGCAAATAAAATGTTTATATAGGGCTCCAAGAGTCGAGCGTCACTACCCTTATAATTCAAATGATTTATTATATGTAATATTGACTCTCAAATATCGAAAATATTTATTTTGTTCAACATCCTAAAACCCAATCACAAATCTTTCAATGAAAGCGCAGCTGAAACAAAAAAAAACAGGAAAGAGTAAAATGTGATATTTTCTAATAAAATAAATTTAAAAACCTGTCCCATTACAACCAATGAAGGATCTTGGGTTTTGTACGTGGTAGCGCAGATTGTCCTAGATCACGCTCAATCGCCAAGTTTTTCTCAATTAACGGTACCCACTTTATAGAGGCACATTCAACTACAGGAAGGTCTCGAGGTACCACAGATTTCATCGCTAGTAGTTAACAGATTAAAGTTAATTATCTGCCATAGCCTGGATTTAAACCAATTCCTTCTGCATAGCAACTCAATGGTCTTCTACTGATCATCTCCGCTCCCACTAGCCAATAAAATACTGTAAGAAAATAATCTAAATAAAAATTCAAAAAACAAAACCTTCCTAAAATTTTCAAATGTAGCCCACATAGCTTTCCTTGTAGCTTCCTAATTTTCTTTGCACATATATGTTTAGATTATTCAAAGAGTTTGGGCAAATTTATAAGAGATTAAATCGGAATAAGATGTTTTATTATTTAAAATATCGTTCTGATTGATATTTGCAATAAATCACAAATATAATCAGAATGGATGGAGAAACGTCTTAGCTTTCTACTTGGAGGCGCAGTTCAGTGTCAAAATTCAATGAGGAAAACTATGGAAATCTCAATTTACGATCTCATTTCAATGATTAAATTAGCTTCTTCTTATTAGACTATTACTATTATTCTATTAGATTAAATTATTTCAATAGATTATTATTGACAAATTGGATTGTAGCAATTATAGAGGAATTGCATTACTAAGCATAGTCTATATTGCATTACTTAGCTGTCAACCTAGCTAATGAAGCGGGTTGTTGAGAGAGCAGAACAGGTGTTGGGTGATTACCAGTGCGGATTCCACCCAGGATGATCTACAACGGACCACATTTTTTGTATGAGGATGATGCTAGAAAAGTGGTGGGAATGGAACGTCGAACAGCACCATTTGTTTATAGATTACAGACGGGCATACGACAGCATAAACTGAACTGAGATGTATGAAAAGTTAAGTTATCAAGGATGTCCTTTTAAGCCTATCATGCTTATCAAGATGACCCTTAAGGACAGCAAGGGAATTGCCAAAATCCAAGGAGAACTGTCAAAGGAATTTGATATTAAAAGAGATGTTAAACAGGGAGATCCTCTTTCCCCAATTTTATTCAACATGCTATTAGAAGTGGTCATGAGGTCGATCCGGACAAGGCTTGGAGGATGTATCCACCACGGACTGCCACAGCAACTAGCGTTTGCAGATGACATTGTGATCACAGGAAGAACATTCAGTGCATTACTTGGAGCATTCGAGGAATGCGAAGTAGCAGCTAGTAGAACAGGACTAGAAATTAATATGGGAAAAACTAAATATATCAGGACCACAAAGGAAGAAGCAGCAGTTTAAGTACTTGGGCACGGTTATCACTGAAGATAATAAGATTAGAGAAGAAATTAAGGTAAGGATTAACGCCATACATTGGCTAATCGGTCGATTTTCATTTAAAATGGATGGTGGTGGATAGATAGAGCCTTTTCAAAAAGATTTTTTTATACACACCCGTTCCCAATAAAAACCCTCAGAGAAAAAATAGGAACCATTAAAATACATAAAATAGTTTTAAAATGTTTTTGTTTAATTTCGATGGCCATCTTGGGCTACCCCTAGTTCAAGTAGTCAAATTCAAAAACATTTAATAATTAACTTTACTAAAATTACAATTGTTATGTTTAGCGTTTTCAGATATTCTGTTGATATATTGTGATTAATTAGACGATGATAATTAACTACTAAAATTCAATATTATAAAATAATCAATTGCTTATAGTACATAAAGTTAAGCAATGGTTGTTCTAAATTTTTCCTATCTAGGTATGAAAAAATATAAGGTAATCTAACACAGAATTATCACCCGATATTTTCAGCTAAAGATTATTAACTCTCATAACTAAACTAAGTACTCTATGATAGAAGGCTGTATTTTGGAGGAAAATGAAGATTTTACTGAAAAAGCTTCTGATTTATAGCAGTTTTTGTGATAAGCGAATTCGTAAAGCATGGGACTGAAATATTCGAAATTTTGAACCTGATTTTCTGAATGGATCTGACATGAAATTCGGACGAAACTAAATAAAACTTCTTAAGATGGTGTCAATTTTTAAATATTTTTATTTCGAAGAGAACAGATTTGTCCAGGCCGGAATTCAAACCCGGAGTCCCGCCTCTATAGCGTGTGCTCTAAGCAACAGAGCTAACCTGACTCGTAACACGGCTGACTTGTAATAAATATTTTTATTTTATTAAATAAAATAAAAGTATTTAAAAATTATCACCATCATAAGAATAATAAATATAAAATTGACGTAAGTCAACGAGATCCTAATTAAAGTAATACTCAACGAACATTCATCCTCATTTTTCGCTGAAGATAATGGATTTTTCTGACCGTGTTACGAGCTAGGTTAGCTTAGTTGGTTAGAGCACCGCGCTAGAGACGCGGGCCACCCGGGTTCCAATCTCGGCCTGGAAAAATATTTTCTCTTCAAAATAAAAATAATTATAAAACTTCGTTTCATTATAATAAATAAATAATTAATTAAAAATCTAAAGACCAAATTTAATCAAACAGGGAGTAATTACAAAGTTTATAATTGTTAACGGATCCCGTGTCAATTTCTAGCCAATTAACTGTAATCGTTACGAAATTTAATTTAACTAATCAGGTAATTACATAATGACGTAATTATGTGATTAACTGAACTGCAATAACGAAAGTGTTAGGAGCCTTTATCTGATTAAGAATAAATTACAAAAATTGCTTATTAATTAATGTCCTTTTAATACGAAATGAGAATTCTTTTAAAACTAATAACCTTGCTCCCAAACATTTGATAAAACTTAGTAAAAAAATAATACAATGCCGTTTGTCCGATTTTTATATTCTGTGTCATTGCTTAAGCAGATCTTATATTTGTAAGAATCTAATTAAGTTGTATTAATATGGTTGGATAATATTCATAATTTCAATAAATTAAGGAAAAGTTATAGATGTGCTCATATTTTAATAGTTTCTTTTCTTAATTTATCATCACTGTATCCTGCAATACCCTGTTCCTAAACTTCAAATCATTCATATACTTGGCTCCTTGGGGTCTCAATATGCATGCCTGCGGAATTAACAATATATATGGGCTTATTCGGAAATAATGATAATAATATGTTAGTCTTGTACATAACCTATAAAATAAATAAATTATCCAAGTGTCTGCACCTTTAAGGGCACATATTTTCTATTAGTACCTGAACCTTATATAGGTTTATTACCAGTTGCGAAAGGATGCTCAGGACTTATCTCTGTAAGTCGTTTTATCTCTATAGTACTGTACTATGAAAATAGTAATTTGTTTTATTTTTATTTATTTATTTATTTTTAGTATAATTTGCTACAATTCACAAAAGTATAATGCTGTAGCAAACAGACCAGTCTCAAATTTCAAAAACTTGGACAATTTAAATGTATCCAGAATCATATATAAAATGAAAGAAAAATATTCCAAAAAAATACTTTCAACAAAGAAAAAAAATATACCTAATGTACAAATAAACAAAAATTGTAAACATTCTTGATAACTTATACACATATATATAAATAATATCAATAAAATGAAATAAATTGGTATCCTACAGTAATAAATGCTTTGTTCTTTTATGAACGAATCGCTTTCTACTATTTTTTGCGTATTCCCAATATTTTTTAAAAGTGGGTTTTTATTGTGTTTACACTAAAAAAAAAATGTTTGTATAGTTTATTGATGAATACATTTATATACGGTATACATACTTCTTTATGCATAATTTTAACTTTAGAGTAATGTGCATACTTTCCAGGATTTCTAAGGCATTTTTTTTTGGAATATTTGCAGTTTTTTATAATTTGTTTTTGACATCGAACCAAATATTGGATATGCATATGTTAGTATAGGTCGTAAGCAGGCTTTATGTAATAGTATCTTATTATCTGTACTTAATTTATAATCCCTGTTAAAGTACAGATATGTACCTAGTACACAGAGCCCTGTTAGCTTTATTGCACACATAATCAGTGTGGATAGTAAAAATTAACCTTTTGTTCATGTTAAGTCCTTAATATTTAAACTGCGTTGTCCAGGCTGAAAATATTAATATAAGAGGGCAATGATATAATAATAATACTAACAGGTTCACGAAACAAGAGTACGTTGCCTCCGGATTTCCTACCAGGAGTAACACCTTTGAACTAGACCTCTTTTACATATATTTCCTATATGGTTAACTACAGCATCCGGTAATTTTTCCAAAAAGTTCAAATTTTAAGTTTTGGCTAACAATGTTGTAGTTTTAAAATTGTAGAATATTTAATCTCCTTTAAAAATGATCACCTATGGTTGTTTTTTTCAGAAATGCACCGATTATGAGGTACAGGCCAAAAACTGACCTAGCTCCGAAACTCGCGAGGTTTTTTGGCCACCAAAGGTTTCCCCATTCGTTTTCGGTTGCAAACTTGGATTTACACTACTCAGACATGCTTTTTCAACATATCAAAAATGCAGCTCTCTTCGACTTTTTGCGACCATGGCCGCTGGCCTATATTTGGACTATTTGGAAAAAATTACCAAGGGGCGTAAATCAGATTCTATTAGGCCTACAGGCCTCGGTCTGTGCTCAAATTAGACTTAGGCTAGGTTGTCAAAACTTACAAAAATTATTGATATGTTTAATTAATTGTTGCCAAAATTTAGAAAAAAATATAATATACTGAGTCAATGTTTACCAAAACTTGCGCAAATGCGTACTTGCACTTCTGTGATTGTTCGCAAATAACCGGTGTTTGTGATATTAACCGATTAACTATTGTAACCAAATAAATTTAACAAACTTCTGTAGTTTTAGTAATAGTTTTTAATTGATCATTGCGTGGCTATGAATGCATTAATACAAATATATAAATTGTAATTATATATTTTTCAAATGGGATCACAATACTTCCACTGTCCTCATTATATGCCCTTACATGGGGACTGGATAAGAATAAAAATTATTAATCCTTAGTTCAGGTAACAAAATTTACAAATATTTTTATGTGTAACAAGGTTTTCATCTAGCATAGATCTACATATCGCTCCAATTATAGGAAATATTGATTAAAATGAAATACTTTCTTAGTTGATATTCCAAAACTCGGGTACAGTTTTAAAGTGTGCCCTTAAAGCATAAAATATTGGGAGAAGGAGAATGACGACAAAGAAGGTCCTTTTGAATAAACATCGAAGGGTTATGGGCTTCTTAATGGGAGGGGAGGGAGCCAGGATGGTGGGGTGAGAGAACTGAGCGAGAAGAAAGAGACAGGCAGAACTAAATATTGGTTTATTGTAATTCGAGTTTAATAGGAGAAGAGAAGTCGGGATTAGGGAGGAGCTGATGAGCTATTCTATTAGTCTTCTGTCCTTAGCCATCGATCCTTGATTCTTATCTCCCATTAGCAAAGTATTTTATTTCCTCTGCCTTCTGTAATAGAAAACGCCTCCTCTAGGCTTTCGGTTCGTTTTATTCTATCGACTTCTTCGTCAGATCAGGACTTTCTTTTATATGTTGTTATTTTTCAATGTTATCTTCCAATAAAGAACGTGGATGAGGGATCTGTTATCATAGAATACCACGGGATCAAAGGATACCAAACCATGGGAGAGGTATCGCCGCATACTATTCTTCATGCCTCTCATGTCATTATGTTTTTTTTTGTCACAGCCATTCTGTAGATTGCAAATGGTTTGTCCTTGACATGTGTGGATAATAAATGAAGAAACAAAATATCCTAAGTTGACTATTACATTTAGGAATATTATAGAATTCATTTTAAGTTTACGTTTAATGTACGTCATATCTGTTCACTCTTAATTATGCTGGTCTATGACGATAACTTCGCACTGCTAGACGTAAAGGCGGATTCCATCAGTTAGGCAATGCCAACGCATAATGGAGTGAGAACATATTTATTTTTTTTTACATTTTAATACTAAGATTGATCTTCAAAAAAAAAAATAAAATCGGCTTCCAGTCAAATTCTTTTATTGTTTTATATGACTAAGATTGAATTATTACATTAATTTATTACTCTGACATACATTATATACATGTTATTAATACTGACTAATGCTTCAACAACTGACAACTGGAACCACTGAAATGAAATTAGGTCTCGTATAGAGAAGGCAAGAAGTAACTTTAACAGCCTAGATTTGAACCCGCAGACCCAAATCAGATTACTCAGATGTTATGTGATCTCAGTATTATCATTCGGAATAGAGGCGTTCTTCATGTGAATGTCTACTATCATTCGAGAGATGATGTTATCGGCGTTTACTCGTAAGTTTCACGAGTGCACAATGTCAGCAACGAAATTTTCAAAGAGAGGTAACTCGGAATCTATTACACCTACAGGCCTCGGTAGGATCATTCCTTCGGCCAGTGATATTCACGAGAATGGGCCAAAATTTAAAATTTGGACTTTTAGAAAAAATGACCAATTTTCAAAGGGGCGCAACTCAGAATCTATTAGAGTTACACGACCATGGTTGGATTCAAATCGTATAACATTTAATCTACTCTAAAAATGGTTCTCGTGTTTTTATAAAAAACGCACATTAGGCCACCAAACGTTTTCCCACCCGTTGTTTTCGGTACCAAACTTAGATTTTCACTAGTCAGACATGCCCTCACAACATGTAAAAATTGCAGCTCTCTTCAATTTATTGTGAACTAAACCACTTTTTTTGGTACCTGCCCGCTGGCTTATAACTTATATTAAAGGATGTGAAAATTAATATTATTATTCAAATTTACCGATCGATTAATTTAGTTAAGTTTTATTTAATATAAAGGGAAGCGAGATAAATCATTGTGCAGTGTGCTGTAAATCCAACAAATTATTTAATCTGTTAACAGCAATAGATGGTATCTGCAGACCCACCTAGGCCTCATCTCATAGTATCCTAAATAGGGGAGAAACCTAGTGATTGAGCGTGATCCCAGACAAATTATCTCCTTGCACAACTGTTGTACTACATACAGTACAGTCTCTAACACATACTAAACCTAAGACCCTTCATGGATTGTAGTTATTATTATTGTATACTGTTATCATTTTTGTTTTCCGAGAGAGCATTTCATTTACATCAATATTTTCTTAATGACAAGCGTTGATGTATATCATAGCAATATTTTCAATCGTAAAAATAATGATTAATTCTATTTCCTACACTAGGGATAAGTAATTTTTATCCCTACTCAATTCCATTGTACAGGAAGATAACTAGGAAAAAGGTGTCACGTTTGGTGGGTACCATCATAACCTACAATGCCAAAGATTGCGGGTTCGCAGCCCGAATGTTCCCTTTTAAAGGGAATAAAAATGTTTAGTTGTTACGTCCTTCGGAAATTACGTAAGAGTCCCGAGTCTGTACGGTGTCAGGTACTTGTAAAATACACCTTTTCTAATTATACCTAGATAGGCAAAATTTAGGGCTGCCACTGTAGCATCTTATTATTAGCCATGTCATCAGAAAAATGATTGAATAAAGAAATAACAAGAAAAAGTGGAAGTCTAGTGGTCAGAAGGTTCATTTGGATTCATGAGTTTAAAAAACACTCAAATCATTGCACCGATTGGTTCTGAACAAACATAGAGGTACAAGTATAACGTCTTTGCGCAGGTTTTTCCAACCATTGATTTAGTTTATCATTAATTTCTTCTACTTTTTGTTTGACGCTTACATCAAATAAAAGAATATTTTATGTTTTATGTTTTGGAATAATGATAAGGATTTTTATTATAATGGTAAATTAATATTTCTTAAACCGTCGGTCAATATGGTCTATTTTCTGCTGCAGGACTGAATTACTATATTTAAGCTTAAAGCTGAGGGTGCAAGAAAGTTCAGGCTATTGCCCAGTTTGTAGTTTCCATATGTATCGTGAGATCATAAAGAAATACTTTGGGAAGAAGGCTTGTACCACTGAAGAATTATTTAGTTTATTAAATGGTGACAATTGGAAAGCGTTAAGTAATTAAGTAGTAAGTAATATCGCGGTTAATTAGCTAAGCATGTTGATATAATTATAGATTGAAGGGATAAAAACATAGGAAAATATACGTTAAAAATACATAAATTCATAGTAATTGAAATATGCTTATACTAATTTATGAAATATCATATGTTTTAATTGAATTAAAGCATTATTTTTTATTTATTATTATAAGGCTTTAATAAAATTTATATATTAAATTTTTAATTATTTTTTATTTATGTATATAAATTTATATTTATTTATTTATTTAGATATACTTTAGAGATAAGAAAAATAAATAAGATTGTCTAACAACTACCTCATAATATTTCATTAATGTTGTAGAATCTCATTAGTCTTGACTTGAAGACATTTGCCGCCACATACATGGAGTTGAGGGAGCGTGCATGATACATGGCGCATTAACCATTCATAATCTATTTTGACTAAGCACATTCTAATTCGCTGCAGGGCCGTGCGAAGGGCATTACACTTCACCCGGCCCTAGGAAGCACAAGACCCAAGGTGCCATTAAGCCGGCAGCTGTAATACCAATCTTGACGTATTAATATTTGAGGAGGGGCAGGCTGTCCCAGGGCCAATGAATACCTAACGGGCCTCATTCACCACCGGGGCCCTAAGACGCTGGTTTTTTGAAGGGACTAGTGGGTTTTTTTCGGCGGCAAATACACCCCTGAGACTCTTTTTGCAGCCATTAGCTAAGGTCTCCGATTGTTTTTACCGTCTTACGAGTACCTTTAATGATCCTCTCTTGGCCCCACCCTCGATTTGTTAAATTCCTTGTAGTATTGTATATATAGTTTATTTTTTTTAGAAAATTTAATTCCGAGTTTTTATTAATTATATTCATATTTTTCAATCAGCGATATATTTTCCAACTTATATGGTAAAAAGATTTTTCTGTCACCGAAGAACTTCTAATATTTCTGCTGCTGATGATATTTTAAGCTAGCTATGACTTTTTAAATGATGGATTGCTTATCTGTCTTTCTGTTTAGTTAAAATGTACTCCCTCAAATAAACATCCTATTATAGTGGATATGAATGTCATCGATTTTTAAAATAATTTCTAAGAAAGAGTAATATCCCCCTGATCCTCCCTTTTGGTTTTGCTGCTGGTATTAATTATAATAACATTCTACATTTTTGTACAAGATAATAAAGTTTTGTTTATATTTAACGATAGAAATGGCAATTAAACCTCAAGTACTGACATTTATTGACCGGATGGTTCCTTATTTGTAACACAATTAAAAAATAATAAATAATTCAAAACAGAATAAGAAAAATAGTTCATATTTTAAAATAAATCCTCTACACTACATAAATATATTATATATTTTTGTACTGTATGTTACGTATTTGTTTAATTGAATTAGATCTATTGATATAGAAATAGTAAAATAAGTCGATATTAGCCAGGGAAACCAAATTATTATTTTTTTTTAATGAATAGATTCACAATTCGAATCGACAGGTAATGTTTCTTAATTGGTTAACACATTATTTTTGTTAACTTATTATTTCTTAATTTGTTAACTTATTATTTCCTAATTTGTTAACTTATTAAGTAATGTTTCTTAATTAGTTAACCTATATATTTTTTATTGCTTGTTTTATTGAATTTGATCTGTTGATAAAGGTATAGAAAAATAGATGCTGGGATACATTTAGCCAGGATAACCAAATTATTATTAGTTTTTTTTAGAATATTTAATTCACAATCCGATAATTCATAATATTGATGCACTTTTTATAAATGTAACGAAATCATTTTCAAACACAAGCATATATAGTCTTTTAATGTAGTATACAGTAGTTTTTATATTTAGCAATAGTATTGTGTCATTCATAAGTTTATATTGTTTTATTTTTTCCATATAATTTTCCCAGTGCACATAATCTTATTACAAGGCTTTTAAGCTGAAAATTTAATAATCATAAAAAAAATAAATATAATATGATATAAAACTTAATAATATATACTTAGAATATTAATTTAGAGCCATGTCGTAAGACAGTTAATGAATACAAGCTTTAATTCTAATTACTTAAGAATTATATCTTCAAAAAACTAACAATATTTTAATCTATTACATTAGGACAAGTAATTTTAAAAATTTAAAACTATACAAATTTGTTTTCTTTCATTTCTTAGATGATAAAACAAAAAATTGTTAAAATTGTCTACAGTGTCTTTCTAGTAAACACTCGAGTTCATCTACCACAATATCTATGTTAATTTTATTTTATTAAAAGAAAAATTGTATTTGATTGGATACATAAAAAAAAAAAGAAATTATGGCATCATGATCGTAAAACAAATGAACTACAAAAAACCAATAAAAGTTATTTTCCTACTAGCAGACTTGCAAAGAAGTTATAAGCTTTACTTGTAACAATAATTACTAAAGATTTTCCTTATCCTATAAAGGAAATGTTACAACAATATAAAAATGTCGGAAGTTACTGTAAGAGCTTTTATTAAGGCAAGACAATTAAGGTTAATCTAAGCCGGGCTAAGTCCTCACACAATGCTATCAGATCAAGCCTAGCTACTTCATTAGATCTACTTTATCAACAAGTCCATAAACAAGGCCTGTTTATTTCCTAGCTTCTTTCTTCCTTTCTCATTTTACTCCCCTTTAGGTCTGCCCTCTCCAATCAGTGTAAAGTTATTATATTAACATAACAGGATATAGTTTATAATATTATGAATTATTAAGACCATGGAAAAATTCCAACGAAAAGCCCTTATGTCTCCAAACTATAACAGAAATTAAAATTATCTGTCCGTATAATAGATAATTTTAATTTCTATTATAGTTTGGAGATTTAAGGGCTTTTCGTTGGAATTTTCGCATGGTCTTAACATTTATGTAAGGTCTCTTTTTACTTTTCAATATTTATATATTATGAATTATGTTATAATGTTGTATTATGTAAATCGAAAAAATATCCAGTGCGCGAAACGTTCAAATTTTAGTTTCTTATAATAACATTTCATGACCATGAAAACTGCAATCATTGCTTCAATTTACGCATTCTTGATTACATTCAATACCATTAATTGTTAGGTAAATATCCAATAATCTTTTTGACTTCTATTTACATACATTTCTTTTTTTATTTGTTAGTTCTCCTAGTCAATATTTACTCATTCAGTAATTATTACTAAAGATGTTTGATAGTTAGTCATTTAAAAAAAACTAAATTAAACGTACTGGATCATAATTGTTGACCTTGACAATGTGGAAGAAAGTGGTCCGTGAAGAGGTCAATGAATTTCTCTTAGGATTGGAGAAAAGTTTATTAAGTAGCCAACGTTTCGACCTACTTTGTAAGTCTTCTTCAGGGCTTTATGCAAAATACAGACAATACACAAGTAAAAATTGGTACAAAAATATTTAAACATAATAAAGATAAATAAACAAAAGTATGGTGAATACAGGCAATTAAAAATAAAAATGATAAAAATTGCATAGCAAGGTAAACATAAAGGTTAAAATGCATGAGTGCATAGTATTAACAACGAAGTTCCAAGAAGGTAGTAAAATACATAATAAAGAATAAAATAATAATTTTTTAAAAATTTTATTTATTGATATTTACAACTATAATGATATTACAATAAGTAAATCTGCTGATATGTACAATATAACATGAACAATACTTGTGGAGAAACTACCCATCGGTAGTACTCCAATAAAGTTCTATAGAAGGTCTCGAGGCCATCTTCTTTTCAGACGCCTCGGAGGGTTATCTGGAATATTATGGGAAGCAAGTTGAGAGACTAACGGATTCAAGTGTGTATGGAGCTTGTCATGAAAGGAAAGGTATCTAGTTTGGGCCAAATCAGCAACATATGGGATATTAATTAAGATCATGATGGATGAGTTTGTTTGTGACATAATAAGGAGCAATGAGGATTTTACGAAGGCTTTTGGATTGTAAGGATTGGATGCGAGTAGAGCCCCAAAGCTCGACTCCGTATGTCCAAATAGGTCTGATAATTTCCATGTAAATGAGTCTTTTGTAATTAATTGGGAGCTTAAAACGTTTGTCCAGTAAATGTTAAGTAGGCGAAAATGACGAGCAGTTTCTTGTCTTCTCAGTCTTGTATGAGGATTCCAAGTGAGGCGTTTGTCCAAATATTAAGTAACGTATCTGTTCGACAGGGTTCAGTGGAATATTATTAAAGGATACAGCAGGGCAGGAATTTGTAGGTTTACGACGAAGGGGGAAGGTAATTTGATGGGATTTATTTTAATCCTACAATTTTGACACTATTCTTGAAGGTTTGAGATATGGTATTGAAGAGGTTGGGATGCAACAAATGGATCCTTATTTACTGATAACACACATGTGTTCAGCATACGTTGTGAGGACAGTGCTTGGATGGGTTGGGATGTCAGCTGTATATATCGTGTATAGGATGGAACCCATGATACTACCTTGAGGAACTAAAATAATAATAAAACAGAAAGTGTTGAAAAATAAAGAATAAGGTAATAAAGATAAAAATTGAATATTAAAATGGGTATTTTACAAATGATACCTGATGCCCAGGTATTTTAGCTTTTACATTTACCCATTTTATTACATTATTTATAGTTACTATGTTTAAACATGTTTGTACCACTTTTTAATTCTATATTGTCTGTATTTTGCATATAGCCCTGAAGAAGTCTTACAAAGTAGGTCGAAACGTTGGCTACTTAATAAACTTTTCTCCAACCCTAAGAGAAATTCATTGACCTCTATCCGGACCACTTTATTCCACATAAATTAAAGGTACTTAAGAGTAAGTTCAATATCAATGAGAATAATAAATGTCTTATAATATAGAACAAAACAAGTTTAATCAATCACTGCTTGGAGATCATTCCAAAATATAAAAAGCTGATATAAACGCATTTTGTCTCATATTCAGACTGCTTCAGAAAAGTAGTTTTAAGATCCGAATATATTTTTTTTATTGGGCTAGTGTTACCAATGTAATCGTACAATATAATACCAGCACAAACGCATTATTAATAAACTAGCTTTTACCCGCGACTTCGTCCGCGTTGATTTTAAATAGAAATCAAGATAGATGTGTAGAGTTTAAACGGAGAGTGAATTTTGAATTGCATAAAAGATCTCCATTTTATAAACAATGACTTAGAGCCATTAGAGTCATTTGAAAGCACCCACTATATTTCTGAGTGTTCAATAGGAAATGACGTGATTATGGTGTTTCACCAATGCAATGGCTCTGGTGGCAAGAGCAATGTTGGTTGCTTGCCACCGAGACAGTACAATCCAGGCGTTTCTCCAGCGAACTTCAATGCCCCACAATGGTTGCACACAACCTCCATTGGGCCAATTTGAAGAGAAGGATGTGAGCTGTAGTCAATTGTGCAATCATAATGAAAAGCTACTCGATTCAAATTAACACCTGAAGAACTTCTTACGCGTTTATTTCGATTTTCATGTTGTTGAGTTGTTTGATTTGCTCGACGATTTCTCATTGTTAACTGAGCCGTTTCACTGCCATCTGTCTTTCTTCTTGTGTTTGTCGGGCCATAAATGGCGCTCTTCTCGTGCGATTTGTTGTTCATCCATATTCAATTGATTGGCCATGTTCCGAAATGTACTTGCATGACGGGTTCGATGCGAAAAATTAGATCTTCTGGCTAGCGGCATTGTGAATAACACTAAAACATGAATGTCATAAAAGCAATTACGGAATTATCGATATATAATTAATTGAAGATTAAATAAATGTCATAACCTCACAAATAAACATCGATGAAAACATGTGCTCAAATGTCATAACCTAACAAAATAAACATATTCGCTGGCTACTTACTGTTTGAAAATAGAATTCCACATCAAAATGATTAATCAGAATGAAATGAACAGCGAATTCGAATTGATTTTCAAAGTAACCCACGTAAGAATTAATTGCGCAATCCGAAATTGACGTTTGGATTGATTGTCGTTATGTATTTCTAAAAGCGAATTCAATATTTGGTGTATAATGTATAGCTAGTAACTAATGTATAGGCTAATTTGAATTATTAAACATATACCTAATAAGGATCCAAAATTTTATCATACTGAAATTGAAGATGGAGATGGTAAATCAATTAAAGATCTATTAATAATTTTAAATAGAGGATGCGTTTTTCGTAAAGATTTATTCATATTTTAATTTTTTTTTGTATAACCATAACTATTATTCGTAATGGTCCTTGATTAGTTTTTGAAATATTTGAAACTACAATTATTGTAAATGATAAATAAATAATTATTATTACTGTTAACTGGGCAGTTATATTGAAAATTTTAATTAATTTTATGCAATAACAAACAACATAACCATTCACAATGTGCACTTCATCAAACTGACTTAGTTTCAAAACAATGTATTCAATGCAATATTTGAAACAACAATTATTGTAAATAATAAATAAATCATTATTATTACTGTTAACCGGGCAGTTATATTGAAAATTTCAATTAATCTTATGCAATAACAAAGAACATAACATTTCACAATGGGTACTTCATCAAACTGATAAATCGTTTCAAAACAATGTATTAAATCCAATGTTTGAAACAACAATGCAATAACAAAGAACATAACCATTCACAATGTGCACTTCATCAAACTGATAAATCGTTTCAAAACAATGTAATAAATGCAATATTTGAAACTACGATTATTGTAAATAATAAATAAATAATTTCCACACACAATTATCAAACAGAATAGTATGCGATGAAAAGACTGCAAATGTATCAGCTTTCAAAAGTTGATGCCTTAGTTCACAAATGTGTTAAGTGCAAATTTTTCAAAAATGGGTTTTGTTATTTAAATAATATTGTAAAATTTTGATCAGGAAGTCATAGATCATATGTTGATATAAAATTAATAGAGACGCTGTGAAGGTTACAAAAATATATTATGTATGTATAAATATAACTCAAGAACGCCTGGACCGATTTTGATTTTTCTTGGTTATTCTTCTTTTTTGGCCGAATACCAGTCCAAAATGGTTCGAATCATCGAAATCGGTCCAGGCGTTCTTGAGTTATTAGGTCAGTAACTAACGCCACTCTCTTTTATATATATATATATATATATATATATATATATATATATATATATATATATATATATATATATATATATATAGATATTGAGCATTGTTAATTGGTTTCACTGAACTTTGAGTTTCATTGAGCATTTCACAATTCTTTCCCTTATTTGTTTTCAATCACAGATGGAATATATGTGTGACATTCTAGCAGGGTTTATTAATGTTCTGTACTGTTTGTTCTCACTGGTCATCCATTGATAATATTTTTATAATTTTTTTTATAAATTTACTCCTCAACAAGTTTCATCCCTTTTTTCGTATACAGCAATCCAGAGAAATCTTATAGTTTATCTTTTAAATACCAGTACTGTGTCACATCCATTTCTAGAATTTGCCTACGGATTCAATTTTTTTGGTCACAATAAATGATCCATAGTAACTAACTCATATATATTAATGTTCACTTCATTAATAAATTTACCATTTTTTCTGAAAACTCTCTACTAAATATATTTTATTTCAATACCGTGGCACGGAAACTTTGAAACTTGAAAATCATTGTCGATATTTTTAAGTTACAGCGAAAACTACTCGGTCTTTAATTTTTAAAATAAAAAAGAGTAATCATATGCATTCAAAAACTAAGAAAGTTTAGTAATTTAATTAAATAATGTTAATGAAAAAATTCATAATTAATTTTTGAATACCCATATGTGTTAGCATTTTGATGTGTACTGGAGCATTTATAAAAAATATTACTAATTTCATATCAATTAAATCAATCATGAATAAGAATTTGCTGTTTTGCAATACGAAACTAAGATAAAGTGAGAAAATGTGTACCGATCAATTCTATTAGATTAATTTTATGTTATTTCAGCTTTATGACAACTTTTTATACCTAATTCAATTCACTATTTTTCTCCTAACATAGATCTAATAAAAATCATAACATGTGATCCCCAAACTGCATAAAGAGTATACTTTTATTAAAAAAATAATCTAACAAAAGAGTAAGTTAATTTTTTTTTAGAGAATTGAATAATTTATTGATATTTACAACTGTAATTATATTACATCATGTAAATCTGCTGTATGAACAAAAGGCATGAAAAAAAAAACAATTGTGGACAAACTATCCATTGATAGCACTCCAATAAAGTTCTATAGTAGAAGCTTTCGAGGCCATCTTCTTTTCAGACGCCTCGGAGGGTTATCAGGAGTATTATGGGAAGCAAGTTGAGAGACTAGCGGATTCAAGTGTGTATGGAGCTTTTCATGGAAGGATAGGTATCTAGTTTGGGCCAAATCAGCAACATGTGGGATATTAAGATCATGATGGATGAGTTTGTTTGTGACATAATAAGCAGCATTGAGGATTTTACGAAGGATTTTGGATTGTAAGGATTGGATACGAGATGAATTGGATGGTTTAGTAGAGCCTCAAAGCTCAACTCCGTATGTCCAAATAGGTCTGATAACTGTCATGTAAATGAGTCTTTTGTAATTAATTGGGATCTTTGAACGTTTGTCCAGTAAATGTTGAAGTAGGCGAAAACGTCGAGCAGTTTCTTGTCTTTTCAGTCTTTAAAATGAGGAAGTTCATTTTAAATAAAAAAGTAAGGAATTGAAAAAATGGTAGAATTAAGTATATATATTTGTGAATTTTTCAACCCTCAGAGTAATAAAATAATCAATAATAAAGAGGGGATATAAATTTTTATGGACTTGGCAGGGGCCCAAAGCGTGTAGTTGAGGATAAATAGGAAGCTTGCCTCTGACGGGAGGGGAGCAGCACATATTTCCCCTCGAGCGTTGCCTCCCTTTAATGTGGGCGCTCGATAGCCTCTCGCTCTCTCACTCTCTCTCTCTCTCTTCCACCGCGGCCTTAATTAATTCCTACCTTTTAATAAGGCTGTCATATTTTACAGTAACGAGGACTGGGTTTCATCCTCGTGCTAGAGTGTCGCTTTACTTTAGCAACTTACCAAGGGGTCAACGGATCATTGAATATCTCTAACAGAAGTGTTCAAGATTCATTGTGGATTAAAATCATCCATAATATTAAAAGAACATATAAATAATCATGTTCATATAGAGCTACTACAGAGGCTTCCTGTGGTTAGCGATGTGAGGTACTCGTTTAAAGTCCTTATCCTAAATAAATCTGGGTAGACAAAATTTAGAGTTCCTGATGTAGCGTCATCCGATTAGCCTTAGCATTATAAAGTGACGTTTGATCAATAAACGAACTAATGACAGAGCTACTACCAAAAATTATAAACAAAAGACTTTCTTAATATTTATATTAAAATCATTTAAATAATCATTCACAAGGACAGCCGTCTTTAGGGTCGAAATATCGAGTTTTCCCTAAGTATTTTCTTATAAGAAAAATCTCTACTAAGGTTAGTAGATCTGAGAGAATACAAAGGTAACTACTTAAAATTACTTTATATATTCATAATTTTTTTGTCTTTCTCTATTACTGGATTTTAAAATAATAGCTTACCATATTTCTATGAAGGAGTTTATTAAATACTAAATTACTTAAAGCTAAATATACTAAAATATTCTTAACTCACATGTAATTTTCTGCTTGCCTTCTAAAATGAACACCATTACATACCTGCAAAAAGAAAAACAAATCCGTTATCACGGTTATTGACTAATTTTTAGTTACTTAAATTGAATTATTACCTGATTTATCCGAACATTAATGCACACCTAAGTATCCACAACTGAATATTCGTTAAAAAATAATTAAAATGATATTTTTTCCTTTAAAATTAACTCCTTAAAACGACAGTTCATTAATGGACACATTCCATATAACACTATATTATTGTGCATTTTGATTACTTGTTTATAAATGGAAATCATAAGATGGGGGAACTAGCAGGTATCTCATTCACTTCAATAGTTAAGCGACCTTTGACACATCTGATTTCTATTTTTTCTTATTTTAAATTTTTTATTTTATTATTCAATGAAATTTACAACTGTTACAACTAATACAACATATAAATAGGATGAATGGTTCATATTTTCATGAATAAAGACAAGTAGAGAAACTATCCAGTGGTAGTCCTCAAATAAAAAGTATTATCAGTATTAAAAAAAAGGAGTATCAGGAATTGAAGAGGTTGCTAGGTTTAAAACTAGTGGTTTTGAGGAAATGTAGTTTTTTTATGAAAAGATTGATATCGGATTCGGGCCAAATGAGCAAATAAATGGGACATTAAGCTTATTATGGATTACTTTGTTGGTAGCGAGGAGCATCGAGGATTTTACGAAGGATTTTGGATTGTAAGGAGTGAATACGAGAGGAACTTGCTGCCTTAGTTTAGCCCCAAAGCTCTACTCCGTAAGTCCAGACGGTTCCAATGATTGCCATGTGTATGAGTCTTTTGTAGTTAATTGAGAGCTTAGAACGTTTGTCTTGTAAATGTTGAAGTAGCCTGAAAAGGCGAACTGTTTCTTGTCCTTTCAGTCTAGTATGAAGATTCCAGGTTAAGCGTTTGTCAAGGTGTAGTCCTAAGTACCGGGACCCGTTCTGTAGGAATCAGTGGGATTTTATTAAACGATACCTGAGGACAGAAAGTCTTTGGTTTACGACGGAGTAAATGTAAACTTAAAGTTCAATAAAGTTGATAATTCAGTAAGCTCATCATGTATGTCTGTGTTGACGATTATATATTAAAATAAATAGTCTACCAAAACTCAAGTTACGTGATTATATTAAAAGTCGCTTCGGTCTCGTATATTGACTACATTCAGCTCCAAAGCCCCTGGTTGTCCTTGACAATTATATAACGGTTAACCGTCACAACTCTTTCTAAAATATATAGCAGCTAGGCACGTTAAACGATAAAAAGTGACTCTAAAAATCGATTAAAACAAAGTAGACAATTTACAATATTCAGCATGCATCTTCGTTTGATTTCTTTGTATATAAAAAAATTATTATCTCAAATCAAAGAGGTAGAAATTCATCGGAGGGTTCTGAAACTCATCAGAGGATCTTGCTGTTTCCATCAAATGAAGGGGAAGGGAGGAAATGGAAAAGGGGTTGGTAAGAAGTGGTGGAGGTCTAGAGGGTTGGTTACACAGCATTCCAAATATCATTTTCATCATAACTTATGCTTAGTCTTAGAGTCTATACAATAATAATATTTATTATTTTTTACATTTCTCGGGTTATACCGGATAAATGCACCAACCTGGACTTTGGTCAGGGTATGGTGCCTTTTATGATAAATTTTGATATATTAAAGAACTTATTGATAAGTCCCCAACTTATTTCAAGTACCTTTATGAAATTAATTGTGTCTTCAGGAATCAAACCATCACTTGATACAATATTCGGCAGTACATTTACTTCCAACAGTCGGGAAAGATGCCTTAATTCCTCGGATAGTACTTTCGATTATCTCCGTTCTCATCGTAAGGAACAACATAAATCGATGATGTTGAATTTTTTTTGAGCTGTATGACTGGTCTATTGTGGGGGATATTATGGTTAGACATCAAGCTTGATCCCAGTTAATTTTGATATCTGCTTTTTATTTTAATATTGCCTCGTTATGTATTCTGCACCTGCTAATGCCTGGCATCCAGAGGTGAGATGTTGAATAGATTCATAAGCGACTTTACATATGCGACATCTGTCTCCGATTGCTTGATGTATAGTATGCTTTCTGTGTGAGTTTGTTGCCATAACCTGATCCTGTATGGCCAGAAAGTCTTGGGGAACATTTTGCTGCAATTAACCAACGGACAGAGGCTTGTAAATTGATGACCGGTGTTTTCAATGAATTATAGAACTTCACATTGACTGGTTTACACTTTATTATTATTACACTATATTAGAATTTATAATAATAACTATTATTATATATTAATAATAATTATTTGTTTTATTTCAGCAAACAAATCCGAATAAAATATCGAACAGAACAAATGAAATTAACAATTTTTGTCATGCTGAAAATACTGAGAACTTTCAGAATTCCAATTATCTAGGACATTCCTTCTAGTTAAAGGACAATGGAATGAAAAACTCAGCAGCTGAAGGAAAGGAAACAATTTGAAAAATTAAAGTGCTCCCTCCTCCGAAGCAGACAGACATGAAATAAGAAAGAAGTCAGTGACACTTTAGGGTTCTTCTAGAGCCTTCACTTCCACCAAGAGCCCATGAATAAAACGCAACGAAGAACTTGAGGAAAGTGGGGATCGATATATAATTAACAGTTTGTCAGGTATGTAAAATGTAAAAGTAATTTAAAGAAATATTGAGTGGTTTGTCGTAGCTTAAAAACAAGAGAAAAACATAAGAATGAAGACTAAAATATGAGAAGTAGTGAACAAAAGTTGACTGGATAATTCAATCCATTATTAAAATAATCAACTTTCTACAATCTATAAAAATTATTTGCTAGATAGATGAAGATGTTTAAATGTAATATAATTAATAATAAAGAATAATACATGCTAGAAAGACAAAGAAATCGCTAATAGCAGAATAGCAACTAGTTAACTTTTCTAAATTTTACAAAAGAGGGATCTTGTCTTGGAATAGTTCCTTATCAGTAATTAACCTAATTTCTAAAGTTATCAAGGTTTATTTTGTTGACATTATTTTGGTATGTAAGCGATGCCTTATGTATCTGATAAACAGTTAATGATTTTTTAAAAACAAAAATATCAAAAGTTGGGCTAGTCGCATATATTCAGTTAGGGAATCAAATATGAATGACAAAGCTGTAGGGCCGAGACCACGTGTCTTGCTGGGAAATAATATATATATATATAGACAAAATAATAACAAATATAGGGAGATTCGAATTGGAAATGTATTGGCATAACTTTTATGCAGTAAAATCTATAGAATTTGAAACACTGACGTATTAGAAACTGAGATAAGGAGAAATAAATATAAAGAGTAGAGAACCTATTGATAAAGTCGACTTTTTACATGTATGTTTATAATCTGATAGAGCTGTTCACCAGTACACCACAAGTGACCATAAAATCTACAGTATTTGCTCAAAGATTAGTATCCGACTTGTCTGATCGAAGTTGACCAAGAAACTTAATGATTGGGACAAGTGCTTTCTACGACTAAATTCAATGGTTAATCTAATGATAATAATGGATGTTTTTGAGATATGTATGCTTGAATTTATGTATTTTAAGTAACATTTTAAAAATATAGATTTTATAGTAATATAAAATCGAAATTTATAATAATTTTAATACCTCTTTTCTAGTATTACCGTATTTTAATTGTATTCATAAATTTAGGACAAAGAATATTGTCTTTTGACTACTCATGGTTATCATCATATCTTATTGTTTATATATATATATATATATATATATACATATTATCATATTGTTTGATATATGGGTTTTATTGAATTATTGCTGCTTTATATACAATTCCAAAAGATATTAAAAGGCTCAGTAGTAATCAATAGAGAATTGATAAGAGATCCTTTTGATAAGGAACATTCGGGAGGGGGCGAAACGGCGGCGGAGGGAGAAAGCAATTTTTCAATCCTTTCTCACACACGCCCATTCAAAACGACCCAATAATAAATTGCGGTTTCTCCAAGCCATCATCTGATTGGTTCCTTACCATTCGTCGCGTTTACGTTTAGATTTTCGTTTGATTTAACGTTTACATTTAAATATTTATACACTTTCGCCACATATCGAGATCTTTATGGCGGCAGATCCGGGATGAGCTACCTCGAACCGTTTCGATACAGAATTTAATTTCGATTTAATCGAAGTGCCTCCACATGTCGAGATGTAATCTTGTGAGAGGGAAGACGGATTGGATTTTTCTTTGGATGAAATAGAAAGAGGATTTCCTTGGATCATGCCATAGCATAGCATCACCCTTGAATATTCTAGAAATTGCTTTACATTTACCTTAAAAACATTCTCCTTGAAATCGTTTACCGGATTGATCATATTCAATTTTACAACTGAAGGATTTCTATAAAATCAAACTCTATATTTATTAAAATCATAATTTAACAGGTTTTTAAAATATAAATATATATGCAGAACACGCACTTTCCATTTTTTAAAATTATATATAAAAAGAAAAAATCTGATTATTGTCTGAACATTACCATTTTTAATTTTTTCTTGTTTTAGAATTTGATGTTTCAAACAAAGCTAAAGTCAAAATTATATAATATTAACAAGCAACTTTAATATTAAAAAACCGAATATTAAACTATACTATTGTGTTTCAAAATTTTATCATAAATAAGTATGCGTGTAGCATATTATGATACCGTGTACGATTATATTAGCACCCATTACTTGTTACAGTATACACTTAATAATCCTTATTTATTCCTTATTAATAGATTATTGGTGTACAGATATCAAATATCATCAAAATACACTCTTTTCATTTTTTTATAATTACAAATAATTTTTGCATAAATTTGAAATAAAAAAATAAATAATAATTCGCATCTCAAATATTTATATTTTTATAATAATTTAATAACTTGCTCATTCAATGAAAACCTTAAATTAGTATACATATATTTCAAAACCTGAAATTTAATATAAATTTTTTTAAAATAAATAAAATAAAAATGTAACTAAATTTTTTAAAAGAATTTAAATAATTGTTTCAATAGATTTCATAGAATAATTCAAGTATACTTCGAGTAAACCACCTTAATTCCCTTTTCGTCTTTTGAAATAAGGCATAAAGATAAATTGATAATTTCCAAAGAGAATATATTTCGTCTTATGGTATTTTCAAATATATTTAAATGTCTCCTAAATCATGCTAAAATTATATAAGCGAGTAATGCAATCTCAACCATGTACTGAACGCAATATCCTTCAAGGGTTGTAGTGGTACAGGCTTTGTTTAATACCTGAGATATTATAAACGACCAATACCAAGTCAGAGAAGCGAAATGAATGATCGATACGAAATTTAGCGGTTATCGTGTTTCCTTTCAGTTATCCGGTATTCAACTCCGAAGCAATGGTAAGGTAGTCTCAAACTTGGAAGTTGGGAATATACGGCCTCAACTTTACGTAAAAGACACACGCGTACATTGAAACGACATAAAACATATCAGAAGTAATTACCCTACCCGCGCTATCTATGTTTGAACACGAGAAACAACTTTGCCGTATCTTCAAGAGGGTGGGATTTGATTATAAAATGAAAATAAGACCAGGACGAGAAAGCTCTCGAGTTACATAGAACACAATTAGAAGTTAGTGGGTGTTCATCTTCAGTCTGGAGTAGAGAAGGGAGGGGCCACCTTACATATTCTTAATTATGGGAGTACAAGTCCTCGGTAGAAAACAAATTTTTTAGAATATTAAATTAGAAAACTTCCCAAACGAAGCTCTATGTGATGTTTAGAAATGTGTAGAGAAGATATATCTGTGGCACCTGTGCATAGTGGGCTAAATCGAATTTTGTGAATTTCAAGCTATCTACTTAGAATCGTATTTTTTTTCTCTTTCCTTGTGTCTAACACGCTAAGTGTTCCGCCCATTGCGATGAAGGATATTCCTTTGTGAATCGTGGGCTGATACTCCAATCTTGAACTTAAAATAAGTTCAGAAAAATTGCGATTCTAAGTAGATATCTTGAAATTCACAAAATTCGATTTAGCCAAATGCACAGATGCCACAGATATCTTACATCAACTGTTCAAATTATAGACAGGAAACATTGTAAACGACTTATAAATAATTCATGGGAATTGTTTTGTTTTTTTATAGCCATGACAAAAACATTTCTTAGCAACGCAAAATCCTTTTTATAGAATATGGAATTCGCGAAACACAGTTCTTTATGATAATAACTTGAAACCTTTTTCAAAATAGTTAAATTATTATCGGTGTTTATTTCTTTGCAATTCAGTATGAAATGATGACGTTAGAGATATCAACGTTTATAGGGAACACTATTGTGGTTTGAGACAGTTGAGGAGAGTTCCAAACACCGCACAGTGTTTCTATTAGTAGGAGCTAGGTCTAGAGGAGTTAAATGGTGTATAGTATGAGATTTCAACCGCACAAAATTAAAATGTTACTAATTTTATATGAATCAATTGTTGAATATCGATATATACCTAAAAGTTCTTGTTTTCAATTAAAAAAATCTTCTGATAATCAAACTGCATCAATTTTTTTTTTAAATGCATGAAGGATTTTATCCCATTTTTAAGTGATAAAAATGACTTTTATCCGTTTGTATCCGGGATAAACTTTATATATTTCATAGCTGCACCTCTCCGATTAATAATAAGATGCATTATAGGATGCACACTCGAGTACAACTTTTTTTTTTAAATTTTAGAGTACTTATTTTCAAGAAAGTTTTTTTTTTTTTAATAATGGTAGAAACACCACTTTTTATTTATTTTCGACCTAATTAAATGTTAGAAACCTTGCAGAGGACTCTGAAAAGAAAATTAAAATAAGATTGGCCAACTATTCCTCCAAAATTTCTTATAAATGGAAAAATCAAAGCAGCTTACAGTGTTTCGCTTAGTACAAGCTAGGACAAAAGTCATGCTTAGAAATCTGAAATATGGAATTGGAATATTGTAAAAAATACTTCAAAACATGGTAATCTAATATTTGTTTAAGTCTGTTAACACTTCACAGATTGAGGGTAAGGAGCCAAAGTATTTATAGCAATAGAATAAATCAGTGGAATTCAAGGCATCATTTCAACCTCAAAAATTTATTGTTCAACTACTTTTATCGAACCAATCGTTGAATTCATTAATTGTACCGGTAAGTGCTATTTTTTAAAAATAAAAAAAGCCTTCTGATAATCAAAACTATATTATTTTTTTTTTTGGCCGAACAATTTTATTTTATTTTGAAACTTTGAACTGACGAAAATGTCTTTTACCCATTTGCATCCGGGCTAATTTCTCATTATCTAAAAGCTAGACCTTTCTTATGAATAATAAGATACATTTTGGTCTGCACGCTCGAATACAACATTTTTTATTACAGTACTTCATTTAGAGAAAATATTTTGTTGAAGAAAGTTTGATGCACCCAAAGAAAGAAACATCTTATAGTTTCTTTCAACCAAAATGAATTCTGAAAACATTACCTGAAAGGAAGGAAAATTAAAATGATTTTGGTAAGCAATTCTTCCAATTTATTATATATCTTATTTAGCATTTATTTACAACAAAACAACTGTAATTAGTTTTTTATTAAAATTTTTTTGGATGGATGAATGATGAGCAGTAGTAATACTTTCATTTAATTCGTTACTGCGAGCTAACTCCTAATTTATATTCAGTTGACATCTATGGATCGAGTCTATGGGGTATGGATACACTTCGATGGTCATAATCTTGGCTAAATCACCTTCTTGAACAACTTTTGGTTTATAAAATGTAATGTAAATCGTATACCGTATACTGATAGCAGTTTTATTACTAGTGAACTAATTTTCTTAAGTATAAACGGTTAGGTAGTTAAGTAGATACGGAATAAATCTGTATACATTCTTGCAGATGAGATATGGTTTTTATAAACGTATACTTTACTTATTTACATATAATTACAATATGAAATGAAGTTATTTAATTTATGAAAAAGGCGTCCATTATGCTTTTTTCACTGCTCCTCTAAATAGATTTCTCTCTTATCCCTACCTAGATAAATGCAGTCTAAATATTGAAGCAGTAGCTATCTATTTGACAGGTTTGGAAGGTCTATACTGTCCAAACATTGACAGGGTGTGTTAGACGTGGTTCAGTTAGGATTAATAAAACATTCGTTTTATTACCGTTCTGAAACTTTTATCTAGTTTTTCTTTCACCTTTCGACCGACATAGGTTTTACACAACCATGCTTTTCCTCACAGTTCCGTTTTTATCTTGGTTCATCTCATTCCAGTTTCCCTAAATTTTATATTTAACTTCGTTTCATGCTTCTATATGAATTTCGTTTAGATTAGACTGTATTCTCTAATATAGTCATTTTTAATCTTGGTAGTAGGATTTCTACCAAATAAATGAATATAACTCAGTTCGTATATGTCATTTATTTCTAATCAGTGACTATTTGTAACAAAACGTTACATCATAGTTAATTAACGATAGTAAGATTGAAATTAAGAAAAAAAAGTTTGAGAATAGTATATTAGAACTAAACTTGTGGGAAAAAATGTGAAAAAGCTAATTTTGAATATTCAGATTCATTGATCATGAACGCCTAATAAATTCAAAGATTAGACAGTTCGTGTATAACAACACTAAACGAACGAAATTGATAGTTATAGATCAGAGGTTCCCAGACTTTTTTCTCATAGACTACTTTCGAAATTTAACTGGTTCCGGTGGAGCCCCTGTAGCTACATTTCTACCATATTCTTAAAACTCAACAAAAAATGTGAAGATTTAGTAATCATAAGGCGGTCTCACTCAACAAGATATGGCTATTGTAATAGAATAGGATTACCTAATTAATTATTGCAATGAAATAAACATATTACCGACGGCAAACTGATTGTAATTATTAAACAATTTTTTTATAATGCAATTGGGAAAAACCACAATGCAAATCCTTATGTATCAAATTTCTCCAGTAATACACCCACTTGCCGGTCGACGTTTCGCCTATTAAGGCATTATCAAGACACAAAAACAAAAAAAGGTTATGTGAATCACATCTCGAAGAAAAAGGTGCAATATACCCCAACGATCAACAGCCCAAACCGGCTCCAAACATGAGACAGCACCCCACCATCAAGACGTTCAACATACAACTGAGCTACTATTAATTATGGATATATGCAATAATTACAGATACTATTAATGTCGGAATGAAAAACCAAATGGTAATAATGCATTCAAGCTTGACTGCATAGGTTGAATTTATGAATTTGGTCTATGGTAATGAGTCGGTAAAATATAACAATTTAAAAAAAAAAAATAATTTGAATGAATGAACACTTTATGTAGCAATTACTGGGGGTACGGGGAAATTTTCTCTAAACTAAGTAAAATTCTTACAAACATGAAAGCAAATGTATCCGATTTTACAAAATGACGTTTTAACCTAGTTCTTATATTTATTAATCTATTTAACTAATAATAATAATAATAAGGCTTAGCGAACCCGAAGGTTCGATGCCGATACCACCAAACTCTGCTTACAAACTTCTGTCCACAGCCCACTACCCAAACCCAAACCCCGAGACGTTTCCCAGTTGAAACGGCACTTATAAACGTTTTAAGAATTAGTTACTTAGTTATTAAGCCCAGCATCTTTACGTACCCATCTTAAATTTTACCGATATCAATAATATTAACCTGGTGCATGCTTCGCAAAACTATTCAATTGCGTTCGTTTAATTGGAGTATACAAAAGTTTCATTCGAATATGTGATGTTCGCCAATCATAGTTTGATCTGTTTCCTACCTTAGAACATAGATTCAGATTTAGATTACCTTAGATTTATTTATTAGGTAGAATATAGACATACTGTGAATCGGATGATCAACTTTATATGGGCATTTTCTTTTTTTCCCAAATAAGGTATAAAATTATATAACAGATTATGCCTGGGTATAAAAAGCTCAAGAGATGCAATAAATCACCAGATTAAGATGCACTTTTTAATTATTACGCCATCGATGGATGGTAACATTGAATTATCCCTCTCCCCCATCCCGAGGTTTTTAATTGGCGAACGGGGGACCCTCGACAGAAATTAAGTTAATAACAGGGTGATGTAGCGCGGCTCAGTCGGAAGGTGGTTATTTAGGGCCGCCGAATAAACGGCAAAGATATGCAAATTGCGATTCATTAGGAGGCGTTCCCCGGCCTCGTCGTCGGGGGAATAAGTGCATTCACTGTAGTCTGGCCTCATAGTGAGGCTAAAGTTGAAGTAGAAGGTATGTGAAATGAATATTAAATATGTGTGTGTGTATATATATAAGTTACAAGTGTAACTAGGACAGTATTATTGTTAATACCATGATTGTAAATATAAACAATGTAAAACATATAAAAGCAGGATTATGAGACAGAATAAATCAGTATTGTTTCAGAAGCCTAACAGTGTGTGTTATTTCCTTCCTTTTAATCTTTTTTTTATTACTATCCGTGTCACGACACTTAAGTGGTGCCGAAACCCGGGAACTTGTGAAAAGAAAACCAGGTTAAAGAATTTTTTTTTTCTTCTCTTTTTTCTCTTTTCTCTCCGTGTAGCACCTTTATTGAGATCACGAAAAGGGTAATAATGCCTGAAGGAAACAATATCCTGAGACCAGCCGTGCTCACGATGGACGCACAACCTCATCCGCAACCTCAACCACAACCTCAACCACAACCCGCAACACAACCTCCGCTAGAAGCACAGGAATCAGTTTTAGAACTAAACCCTAATTTCCCGTTGTTGCCGTCAACTACGTTGTCATTAGCGCGTGCGGACCTAGCTGCAAGAGAAGCGAACGAGTTAGAGCGCATGAAGCTTAGGAAGAACAACGCGCGGGATCTGAGGAGAGAGATAAGCGAGCTCGAGAGGTTTGACGGTGAAGTCGGGGAGCTTAATCATTCATCATCCTGAAGGGAGGAGACCGAATAATGTATTATATTCACATTCAAACCGAGGCAAAGGACATAGAGGAACTCGATGCCACTAGACTAAGGGCAGCTCTGGTATGTCGTGTCAGGAGGAGCATACTCAACCTAATCCAGGCCGATGAGGAAACGCCGTGGCACGTAGTCAAGGAAAGGTTAAAGAAAGCGTTTGGTGGGGGACGATGGGCTCCCGAGGAAGACATGCTCCAGATGTTCAGGGAGTATCGGAAACCTGGACAAACACAGGGGCAATACGCAGCAGTACTGCTAGCGCGGTACAATAAAATAACAGAGAAACTACGCGAAGTGATGGAGACGGAGCAGGTAGAGGCCAGAATGGATTTTCTGTCCAGAATCTTGAAGATCCAGCTCGCTAGGGATACTGGCAGAAAAGAAGGGTTACCGCGAGATAAATCATTTCTAGAATGCGCCCAGGAGATGGTTGACTCAAGCGCAAGAGAAGAGGAAGCCAGACACAGCGAAGAGGTAGAAGCAGGATGGAGTAGGGTTACGTATCGTAGACCTGAGATACATAGAAATCGGCCAAGATTAGAAGCTGGGAGAAGAAGAGAACCCGAGAAGTATAGGAAGGAGAGGTCGTTCGCGAGAGACAGGCGACCAGGGACAGATAAAAGGAGTGGAAGAAGGGAAGACAGAAGGTGCCACGAGTGTGGCAAGACGGGCCATCTGGTGGCTCAATGCCC